>JAMXBB010000010.1:35655694-36273472 GCA_024138015.1 Lumnitzera littorea
CGTACGCGGAACGGTATTGGGGCGGGTGGTTTGGGAAATCAATATGAAAACTCATCAATAAATATGTACGATTTTATATTCATCAAATGTCCCTACATTTAAATGTTTACTTGTCCTCAAGAAAATTAATTAATCCTTATCAAGGATCAAAATAAACATTAGGACAACCGATCATTATTCAAGAAATTAGTGGAAGATCATATTTGATGCAAAATAGACTAGGAAATTAATCCCTACAAGTCCTTGTAACCTAAAAATTATAAGCTCAATACTCTTAACAACTTTCATAATCACCTCCCCATCACTTTCTCAATGGAGACAACACAAATGTTAGAATTCAATAGCTAATCTATATAAATCAAAGTTTTATCCATACTGTTTAATTAAGGATTCATACCTTTAATATCTTTTTATGAGATTGGGTTGAAACCATATATGATTCCTTAACACTTAGCTAGTATGTATACAAGTCTCTTTGCAATCTCGCTAAGCACTATAACTAATAGTAAACACATGTTGTATCTACTTATCCTTTGATCATTCTCTTGGTAAGAGCTTTCATTAGGGGTCTGTTTTTTGTTTTTTCAATCGAACTAGAGTAGTTTCATCAGTTAGTACGTCCTACACCAAATGATCTTAGGCTATTGTGCATTCAAATTTTGCTTTAAATCATCTACACACTCTAGCCAATTTTATTCTTTCCACTTTTATGCAAATCTAGTCTTTATATATATACTTTTTTCTTAACCCTTGTAGCAAGCTCTCAACTAATAATCCTAAGCTCGTCACTTAAGTTAATAGACATTATTCTACACTAAGGAGACACCCTTCAAGCTTAATTACATGAGTCAGTAAGGCTTATAGCTAGACTCTTCGAATGTTTTAGCACCTTTATTTTCTATTCATAGACTCAACTTTGAACCCTTTTCATTCAACCATTTATTTCATTGTTTATTTGTTTGCCTCCAACTTCTTGAGATCTTTTAGGGAATTTTCAAAAGATAAGTTTCATCTATTGTTTGTTTAAGATTATAAAGCTCTAAAAAACAAAAAAGGGAAAAGCATACAACTAAGTAGGTTTGGAAAGAACACATTACTAATGCTCAATCATTAACATCATTTTGATCTTATAATCCTAAACTAAATAGTGCATAACTTTGTCATACATGGATTTATTATTCAAATCCATCATTGTGTAAATTGCACAATAATGATTAAGAAAACAAAATTTAAGTAAATTTTATTCTCAAAGTTGCTAAAAATCAGGTTGCAAACTAAAACAATTGGGTTAAATGAAGCAAAATTGGTTTCTTAAATAATAATAAGCAAGCCCTTTCCACACTTAATTTAGTACAGCTCCTGTTTGTCCTGTATAAGATATCAAGAGGGTGATAAATTGATATCTTTAGAAAATTTTTAAAACTTTTTCTATATAAATTAAAATTACCTCTCTTAATAACATAATTTGGTAAATAATGGTACTTTAATAATTCAATACATGAATTACAGCATACGTAAATAACTCAAAGTAAAAGAGACAAGGAGGAGAAAATCAAGCTTAGGATTTAAAGAGTTTTGGTTTTATGCTTACTGTTCTCTTTCAACTCCATTGTTGAAGACCCAGTCTTTATCACTACAGTTCCACTTAATCCACTATATAAAAAACAAATTAAGAGAAGTTTACAAGTTTAAGTTTCTACTACACTTGGCCTTCAAAACTCTTTGCTCTACTTATCTAGCCTTTCTATAGTCTAGACTAATTACAGATCAACAGAGTATAATTAAAATTTTCTTAAACAACTCTCAAACAATAAATAATATTTATAAAATAGAAGTGAGAAGAATAGTATTAATCTCAAATAGTTTAGCATAAAAACAAAAATGAAGATTGTTGAATATGTAGCTTCAGTTCAACTCTCTAAGAAGTATTCTATGCTTTTTTTAGATAGTAGGCAATGATCATAATCAGTGTGTAATATTTTTTTCTTCTCAGAATTGTGTTGAATAATTTGAATCATCTCTTCTTTTATATTGGAGTCCTTCAAAGGCTAGATTATTGAAGATTATATTTGCCTCAAGTTTATCTCATGCCAACGTTCAAAGATAATTCATAGATATGTGAGAAAGTCTTGGAATTTGAATTTGAATTTGCTCTTATCTCGATCATTTCTCTTTGAAGGATATACTTTAATCGGTAACTCTAGATAATCTTGAGTTTTGAATTTGATACCCCTTAGTTTTTGAAATCAGCTTCATTTTTATCCAATCTTAGATATTTTCTTGTTGTTTAAAAATCTCAAAAAATTAATTTTTAAAAATCCCCATGGATCTTAATACCAACTTTAATATAACAGGATTAAGTGTATTTCCTTAATACACTCAATCTAGTTGAGCTAGGCCTTATTTACTTCAAATTTGATGTCTTCTTCTTCTTATTATTTTTTCATATTTATTCCTCCAGGTCAATTGTCTGAATAATCTTCTAAAGATGTCTTGGTTTATTTATTTTCAAAATCTCTGAAGAACTTTCTAAAGTATAGTACATGTTCTTCTTATTTAAGCTTTGGAAATACTCTTTGAATACTTTTCAAGCTTGCTTCTTTTTCAAGTGATTCAAACCTTCTAAATAAGTCTTTAAATGAAACTTAATTTACAATTTAAACAATCTAAAGAATTGTTTGAATACTTGCACACTTATTAGTACATTAGCATTCTTCTCTTTTTATTATCATCAAAATTTATGAGAGATATATAATATTCTCACCCTTTTTTATGATAACAAAATACTTTTAAGTCCAAAGACACATAACAATTCAACAGCCAATATATAAACAACAGGAATAAATAATACTTCAAAAAAATTTTTATGCAAGCTACTGTGTTGTCATGTTTGCTATTTGCTGTTTCACTATTTAATGTTTTTGGCCTTTTTCCCTCTTTTTGTTATTATCATAAGCTATTTAATAGCTCCCTCATAGTATTTATAATTAGATAACATATGTAGAAACTAAAATAAACTTTCATTGATGAAGAAGAAAGTACATAGCACAGTCCATAAGTGAGCTTGACATATGAAAAACATAACAAAAGTCTGATTGGAACAAAAGAAAACTTAACATCAGAATAGAAAAGACACAAAATCAAGACACTTGAACATGGAATTTATTTTTGAGATCTTTTTGTTTTCTTCTTAGCATAGAGTTTCATTCTGTTGGAGTAAGTAACACTTATCTGGCTAAAAGAGGGATTGACTTTAGTTGATTATTGCATGTTGGTAGTTGGTTCATTGTCTTTCACAAGAGGTGGAGTGGATTGATTTGGACCCAATGTGGTACCATCCTTGTTGAATCTAATAGAAAGAGTTTCTGTATTTCCTTCAGGAGTGGTCTATCCTTTAGGTTTAAAGACAGGAGTTGCAATAAGAGGATCCTTAGGTTTAGATCATTGAGGAGAGATAACTGGAGTTTTCTTAGGTTCTTGATCAGGTAGCTGATTAGTTTGATCAGCATAGGAGAGTGATGTTTAGGTTTTGGAGTTTGAGGATTTTTTTTAGGAGCAGGTGGTTCAGATGGTGGATTAGTAGGTTAAGCATCTTCATTAGCTTTGGATTCAATCACAATTTCTTTAACCTATACTTTGAATAGATCCTTCATGCGTATAATCTGATCCTTTACAACCTTGATTCTAGTCAAGGTTACTCAACAAACATAGAACTTTCACCTTACTTGGAGAGAGGAATTTGTAGTTCTATACTTTTTAAATCACTATTTTGAAAGTGATCTAATCACTTCCTTGAATTCAATGCCACCAGTCCTTCTTACCACTTTTTCTTTCTTCCTCTAATCTCCATCAGTAGGTTACTTTCCTTTTTCCCCTTCAGATTTTCAACTTGTTTTTCAGTAGTCTTTTTCTCAATGATAATCACTCTCTTCCTAATATTTCAGGGATACACATAGATACCTCCATTATGAGAGTACCAAAGCCTATCAATCACATAAATTCCCATTTGCTTAAAAATTTTCTATCATAGCTTAGTAGGATAGTAAAGACAGGTTGTGTCTTTTGGGAATTTCAACTTCTTAAATTTAAACAGGGTTATCAACAAACTTCCATATGGCTATCTAAATGCTACCATATATGTTTCATCGTTAGGTTGACTATATTTACCTTTTTCTTACCCATCATAGCCAATGCAACTAAAGCATCTTCCTTAGTTATAGAAGTTGAACTACCTCTCTTAAGTAGAATAAAATTGTTCACAAATTTGTACAAGATCCTAACTAGCAATTCAAACTCAGTATTAAAGATGTCCTTACCAATACCTAGCTCTACTCCATCATTCAGCATAGTAAAGACATTCTCTTTAGTTAATTCCATCAGATTTTCATCTTCTTGAATTTCTTTAATACCAAAACATTTCATGATGTCCTTTTTCAAAATGTCAACTTTCTAATTTAAAACTATAGACCTCCACACATCTTGATGCCTTTGATGTAACCTTCTTTAAAATTTACCAACTAACTCCCCAAATACTATACCTCATAGATTTGCTAGATTACTAAGTCCTATAGCATCTACATATTCCTTTTAGTAAAAACCATTTTTCTTAAAGAAGTCTATGTCTAAGAAAAAAGATTCTTTGATGGACATACTCTTACCTTTCATATTGCACCTTTTCTTTGGTTTATCTCTTTGTTTAGAGGTTGGTTTCTAAGATTTCACAGCTATTTGAGGCTTTTGCACAAGTTGAGAAGTAGCCTTCATAGTCTTTTGTATAGGATTAGAAGTCTTGGTCCTCCAAACTAGTTTCTTAGGTTTAGGTTTAGGAAGTTGTTCAGGTGTATCAGACTTAGTCTTAGACTCTTCTTCATATGACTTTTCTAAAGAACTTGAGTGTTTGGTTTTAGCCACTTCTTCAAATAAAGAAGATGAACTAGACTTATGTTCATCATGAGAAGTCTTGTGAATGACTTTTTGGGTTAGTTCATATTGTGGTTCAAAGCCATTCTTTTAGGTGACTTTTTGAATTGGTTCATTCGAGGTCTCATCTCAAAGCTTTAGGATTTGGTTCTTTTCAAATGGTTCTTGTTGAGGTTCGGTGGATTGAGTAATTTGAGTTTCCAGAGAATTAGTGTTGTTAATCTCTTGTTTGGTGACATCAATAGGGTTGTTTGGATTGCTTGAGTAGTAATACAGGTGGATTTTCTTGGCGACATGATTTCTTAAGAGTGAAGGAAAATAAGGAGATGAAGAGTTCGAATGAATGAGAAGAAGAAGAGAAATGAGTAGTCTTATAATTGGAAAGGAAAAACTATCAGATTTCGTAGCCCATATTTTGCATGCGTAGGCTAATTTATTGGACCCACTTCCAAGATATTTTAGGACCCATTAAAAAATTTTAAGACCTACTATTGCACTTTTCACGTATGCTACACATGTTTGGAAAAATTTTTAAATGCTGAAAGAGAAATAAACATACTCAATTTGCACATGTCTAGAATGTTGAAGCTTAAGGAAAATTAAATACTCTCTAACTACACATGACCAATTTTTAATCTTTGGTGGAAATAATTAAATATTCTCTATGCTAACAAAAAGGTTATACACACCAATTTCATTATGGATAAATTCAAATCTTAATTTATCCAATGGTTTTATAAATATATCCACATATTGAGATTTAGTTGGTACAAATTTAATACTCACATCATTATTTGCAACATGATTATGAATAAAATGATGCTTTATTTTATATGTTTTGATCTTAAGTGATAAATTGTTTTTTTTTTTTGTTAAACTAGTAGCACTAGTATTGTCATACTTTATGGGTATATTTTTATAATTTATCCCATAATCATTCAATTGTTGTTTTAACTAAAGTATTTGAGCATAGCAATTCCTAATAGAAATATCTTTTGCTTTTGTAGTTGAAAGGGCAATAGAGTTTTGTTTCTTGAATGACCAAGAAACTAGCCTATCCCCAAAGAATTGATAAGTATTTAAAGTACTTTTTCTATTTATTCTGTAACCTGCATAATCAATATTTGAATATCTTATGAGATTAAAATTTTGACTCTTAAGATACCAAATTCCTAATTTTGCAGTGTTTTTTATATATTTAAAAATCTTTTTAATTGCAATTAGATGTGTTTTTGTTGGAGAACTTTGAAATCTAATAAAGACACAAGTACTAAACAAAATATCAAGGCGTGAAGCTATTAAATATATGAATGATCCAATTAAGCTTCGATATAATTTTTCATTTACCTTTTTACCCTTATCTATAATATCAAGCTTTATTAAGGTAATCATAGGAATTAAAGAATCCTTAGTATTCTCAAAATTAAATTTCTTCAATATTTGTCTAGTGTACTTCTCTTGATGAATAAATATCCCATTCTTTGTTTGTTCAATTTTTAATCCTAAGAAAAGGTTTAATTCTCTTATGAGTAACATCTCAAATTCAGCTTGCATCAAGCTCGAAAACTCTTAACAATATTTTTCATTAGTTATGCCAAAAACAATGTTATCAACATAAATCTATACAACTAACATATCTTCTCCATAGTGCTTCATGAATAGTGTAGTATTAACTTTTCCCCTTCTAAAATCATTTTTAATTAAAAATTGACTTAATCTCTTGTACCAAGCATGAGGAGTTGTTTGAGACCATTCAATGCCTTTTTCAACTTATACACATGATTTAATTTGAATGGATCTTCAAATCAAGGGGGTTGCTTAACTTATACTTCTTCTTTTATAAAACCATTCAGAAAAGCACTTTTGACATCCATCCGATGCAATTTGAAAATTTTTAGATAAGTAAATGCAAGAAGTAACCTTACAGCTTCTAGCCTAGCCATAGGAGCATAAGTTTTATCATAATCTATTCCTTTTTCTTGAGAATATCCTTTTGCAACTAAACGAGTTTTATTTCTTACTATCTTTCTATATTCATGTAGCTTATTCTTGAAAACTCATTTACTGCCTATAACTGTCTTATACTTAGGTCTTGGAACTAGATTCCATATTTGATTTCTCCGAAATTGACTTAGTTCTCCTTGCATAGCTAAGATCCAATTATTATCATTTAAAGCTTTATCGACCGAATTAGATTCAATTTCAGATATTAAAGCAAAATGATTTTTAAAATTTTGTAAGCTTGACCTTTTTTTTTTTTAATTTTAGATCTAATATTACTAATCACAAGTTTAAGATGATGATTTGCTTTAAACCTAAGTGTTGATTGTGAAGTATGAAAGTGTTCAGAACTTTTTGACTTACCTTTTGAATGAGTTTAAACAAACCTACTATTAGTCTCTAAAGAACTTTTTGATCCTGGTTTTGTTATAGATGCACTAGGCATTTTTTAAGTTTCTAATGTTCCTTCTAATGACTTAACTTCTAAATCATGCTGTGTACAACTCTTTTTGTTTATAAGGAATGGAAGTTCATCATTTGATTCTTTATTGCTTGTTTCTTCAACAAAATTGACATTTACTGATTCTTTTACTACTTTTTTTAATTTATTGTATACTTGATATGCCTTTGAGTTTAGAGAGTAGCCAAGAAAGATGGCTTTATTGGCTCTCTCTTCAAACTTTCCCAATATTTTTCCTATTTTCTTTACAAAATACTTACAACCAAATGTGTGAAAATATGAAATAGTAGATTTTCTTCCTTTATAAATCTCATAGGCAATTTTATTTGTTAAAGGTTTAACATATACTCAATTTATAATGTAGCAAGCTATTGATGTTGTTTCAGCTGAAAAATGATCTACTATACCACTTTCATTATGTAGTATTCTTGTCATTTCTTGGACAGTCTTATTTTTGTGTTCTACTACTTCATTCTATTATGGAGTTTAGGGTACAAAAAAGTTATGAGTGATGCCCTTTTCTTCACAAAAAGATATAAAATTAGAATTTTCAAATTCATTTCCATGATCAATTTGTAGACTAGTGATGGAGGCCTTTTTTCATTTTGAACTCATTTGGAAAATATTTCAAAACTTTTAAACACATCACTTTTATGATGCAAGAATAAGATCTAAGTAAATCTTGAGAAGTCATCTGTTATAACAAGTCTATAGTTATTTTCTCTAAGACTTAGAGTGTGAGTTAGACCAAACAAACCTAGATGCAACCACTCTAAAGGTCTTTGAGTCGATATAATTTTCTTACTTTTGTATGATGATGAACCCATCTTATTCTTCAAACAGGTAGCACAATGAATGTTTTCATGACATGCAATTTTGGTAATCCTTCAATTAAGTTCTTTTTAGATAGTTTCTCAAGTTGAGGAAAATTTATATGCCTTAACCTTTTGTACTAAAGTATGGTATTATCATTCATAGAGATAAAGTAACTTTCAAAAGAAACTTTGGATGGTTTAATTAAATAAATATTCTTATTTCTGAATCCTTCAAATAACTTTAATTCATCTTTTTTAAAATTAGTACACTTATCATGTTCAAATGTTATTCTATACCCTTTATCACATAACTAACTTACGCTTAACAAATTATGTTTCAGTCTTTTAACTAATAATACATTTTCAATTGTGTGTGGTGCTAAACCAATTGTACCTACCCAATTATTTTTCCTTTACCATTGTTACCAAATTTCACATACCCATCTTCCTTTCATTCTAAACTTGTGAACAACAAAACGTCACTAATTATGTGTCTTGAGCATCAATTGTCAAGATACCATGTTTCTTTTAACTTAGCTTCATATTCCTATAAACATCACAACATAATCAAGTTTGTTTACTAACTGAGCTTGGGTTCATGAAAATTCAAGCTCGACTTTTGAATTGAACCTTGATTTTTGTTGAGCTTATATGTTTTGAAAAAGCAATATTTCTCTATGTGTCCATGTTTATTACAGAAAAAACAAGCATAAGGTCTTTGCTTATTATGCCTATTACTTACTACTTTCCTTTGACTCAGATTTTTTCTAACAAACCCTTTGTTCAAACTTTTTATTGTACCCTTTGAATGGATACCTATTGTTGTTTTGAGAGTATTGTTTGTTTTACCTTCTAAGAGGTTCAACCATTTTGCCTTTATCCTTTCCTTGAATATTTCTTGACTTTCACTTTCTGATTTGACAAATACTATTTCTCTCTTTGCTTTAGATGTTTGTCTAATGAAATCAAGTCTTAATTTTGAATTATCCAATCTTTGACTAGAGATTAGCATTTGTAACTTCTTATCACTTTTATTAAACTTTTGAAACATGTTTTTGATTGACTTAGATAAATCCTCCACATAATTTGTCAAATTTTTAATTTCTTCTTTCAAAATAAGATTTTCATTGACTAAAACTTCACGAGCAACATGCAATCCTTCAAAATAATTTTTGAAGAAGTCATTCTCACCTACCAATAATTGATTCATTCGTTTAAGAGTTTGCTTTTCACTTTTTAGTGTCTTCACTTCTAATTCAAACTTAAAGATCTTGTCACTTGTCTAAGAAAGAGCTTTAAGCAATTTATTAATTTTAGAACATATATCATCAAGTACTTCTATGTTAGAGTTTGAATTAGTTTTAGAATCTACCTTAGAGAGTGCCATAAGACACATATTTGCTTCTTCACATTCTTCTGTATTGTTTGACTAATCTTCCAAAAAACTCTATATAGCCATTATAGATTTTTGTTTTTTCTTATGTTTCTCCATCTTCTTGATTAAGATTGGACATTTATACTTGATATATCTTGGCTTTTTGCATTCATAGCAAGTCTCCTTTTTAGACTTTTTCTTTTTCTTTTCTTTGATCGCCTTACCTACATCATTAGACTAGTTTTTATTAGAAGAAAATCTCTTATTAAAGGTTTTCTTATCTTTCTTCTTTAGCCATTTGTTGAGTTTCCTTGCTAGAAGTATCACATCCTCATCCTCATTCTCTTCTTTAGATGAGTCTTCTTCTTCTTTAGAATCAACATCTATTTCTTTAGCCTTAAAAGCTATGGTTTTCTTCTTTGTATCCTCTGAAGTACTCTCTAATTTAAGAAAATCAATATCGTATGCCATAAGTTTGCTACGCAATTGGCTCAATGTTAGTCTCTAAATCACAAGCTTCTTCCATGGTGATTTTCTTTGCATTTCAGATTTTGGGAAGATTCTTTAGCATTTTGCGTACCATATCTATATTACTAATTGTTTTGCTAAGAGAAAACAGTTTGTTAGTTATAATAATGAATCTACTAAAAAAATCCTTGATTTCTTCACCAGGAAGAATTCAAAAGTTTTCTTATTATTGAACTGGTGAGTTGATTCTAGTGTCTTTGATTGTCTTAATGCCTTCATAAGTTTACACCAAAGTGTCCTACGTGTCTTTAGTTATAGCACAAAAAGCAATTAGATGAAATTCTGAATGTGCAATAGTATTCAGAAGTAAATTCTTAGCCTTTGAATTGTGTTTAGCTTTGGTGATATCCTCATTTAATGTAATAATAGTTGGAACTTTCAGATCTCTTGTTGAGATGATTTGCCAAGCCTAATAGTTTGATACCTTTACATAAGTCACCATCCTGAATATCTAATAAGAAAAGTTAGTTCCATAAAAAATGCTGCCTTTCTAGGCTAAACTGTTAAATTATCACTTGATTCACCTGTGATCCTAAACTCTAGATGATATTAGAGCATGACTTTTATATTAATTTTTGGTCCCGTATAAGATATCAAAAGGGGGTGTGAATTGATATCTTTATAAAATTTTTAAAACTTTTTTGATGTAGATTGAAATTGCCCCTCTTAATAACTTAATTTGGTGAACAGTAGTACTTTAATAATTCAACATACGGATAACAGCACACGTAAACAACTCAAAGTAAAAGAGATAGGGAGGAGAAAATCAAGCTTAGGATTTAAAGAGATTTGACCTTATGCCAACTGCTCTCTTTCAACTCTACTACTGGAGACTCGGTCTTCCTTATTGGTACTGTTTGACTTGATCTACTATATCAAAAACAAATCAAGAGAAGCTTATAAGTTTTTGTCACACCTAGTCTTCACAACTCTTTACTTTGCCTATCTAGCCTCTCTATAGTCTAGGTTAATTATAGATTTACAGAGTACAATGAAACTTTTCTCAAACAACACTTAAACAACAAATAATGTTTACAAAATTCAAGTGAGAAGAACAGTATTAATGTCAGCTAGTCTGGCACAAAAACAGAAATGAAGATTGTTGAATATGTAGCTTCAGTTCAACTTTGTAAAGTAGTCTTTGAGAAGTGTTCTGTACTTTTTTTAGATAGTAGGCAATGATCACGATCAATGTGTAATATTTTTTTCTTCTTAAAATTATGTTGAATATTTTGAATCATCTCTTCTTTTATATTTTAGTCCTTCAAAGGCTAGATTATTGAAGATTATATTTGCCTCAAGTTTTTCCAATCCTAGCGTTCAAAGAAATTTCCTAGATATGTTGAGAAAATCTTGGAATTTGAATTTGCTCTTATTTCAGTCATTTCTCTTTGAAAGATATACTTTGATCAACAACTCTAGATAATCTTGAGTTTTGAATTTGAGACCCCTTTTTTTTTCAAAATTAGCTTCATCCTTATCCAATCTTAGATATTTTCTTGTTATTTAAATATCTCAAAAAATTAATTTTTAAAAATCCCCATGGATCTTAATACCTACTTTAGTAAAATGGGATTACGTATATTTCTTTAATACACCCAATCTAGTGAAGCTAGGCCTTGTTCACTTTGAATTTAATGTCTTGTTATTATTATTATTTTTTCATATTCATTCTTCCAAGTCAATCGTCTGAATAACCTTGTAACGATGTCTTTGTTTATTTATTTCTAAAGTCTCTGAAGAACTTTCTAAAGTACTGTATTGGTTCTTCTTATATAAGCTTTTGAAATACTCTCTGAATACTTTTTAGACTTGTTTCTTTTTGAAGTGATTCAAATCTTCTGAATAAGTCTCTAAGAGAAACTTAATTTACAATTTAAACAATCTAAAGAACTATTTGAATACTTATACACTTGTTAGTACATTAGCATTCTTCTCTTTTTGTTATCATTAAAATTTATAAGAGATATCTAATAGTCCTTAATGTACTTACAATAAAGCTTGTAATGGACCATTGTGACTTGAGTTTACTTGGAAAAAGTTGCAATTGGGATTGGTAAAAGAGGACTTTACCCCCTACTTGAAAATGTTTCCATTGCTTAATTCGGCTATCATGGTACTTCTTGGCTCATTCCTTAAACAATAGCAAGTTATTATATGCCATCTAATGTCACTCCTCTAACTCGTTGAGTTGAAGTTGCTTATGATTACTTATACACTTAAGATCAAGGTTAGTAGGCTTTATTGCCTAATATGCCTTATTTTCTATTTCCACAAGTAAATGGCATGCTTTTCCATATACAAGTTGGTATGGAGTGGTTCCTATATGCGTATTATAAGCTGTTCGATATACTCATAGAGCATCATTTAATTTCTCTTACCAATCTCATCTATTATGCTCTATAATCTTCTTTAAAATCCTTTTCAAGTACCTATTGGTGACTTCTAGTTGCCCACTCATTTGAGGATGATAAGGGGTGGTGATTTTGAGCGTGATGCTTTGCCTTAATACCTTCTTAAGTTAAGTATTACAAAAATAGGTTCCTTGATCACTAATGATTACTTTAGGGGTGCCAAATTGGGATAATTAAGCTTTTAAGGAATTTTTTAACCACCTTCACATCATTTGTGGGTAAGGTTTGAGCTTCTACTCATTGTGACACATAATCAATGACTACTAGAATGTATTTATTCCCATTAGAGTTTGGTCTCATAAAGTCAATACCTTATATATCAAAAACCTCACAAAACAAAATTAGATTCTAGGGCATGTCATCTGTTATAGATGTGTTACTTGTTCTTTGACACCTATTATATAACTCCACAAATTTTTGAGTGTTCAGAAAGAGAGTTAGCCCATAGAATTCAGACTTAAGGACCTTCTGTACAGTTTTATTTGCACTGATGTGTCTTCTAGTTTGTTTTGAATGACAATAGCAGAAGATTTGCTGACCTTCTTAATGGGGTACATGCCTATGAGTCATCTGATTTGTACACATCTTAATCAAATATAGATCTTCCTAAAAATAATGTTACCATCAAAGAATAATTTTTTCTTCTATTGTTAGGTTAGTCCCTTTGGAAAGATGTTAGTAGCTAGATAATTTGCTATATTTACAAACCATAAGACTTCCTAAGCATTTACTTAGTTAAGTGCGAGTTGCTCTTCCAAGAATTCATCATCTATCTCCTACTCTTCTAACTTCTCTAAAGATAGACTTTGCCAAGTTCTCTACTCCTCTCTTATATCCGATTTCCACATCGAATTCTTGAAGTAGCAAGATCTACCCGATTAGTCTTGGCTTGGTATCTATCTTGTTCAATAAATATCGAAGAGCTGAATGATTAGAATACACAATAACTTTAGAACTAATAAGATATTACCTGAATTTATCAAATGCAAAAAACTATTGCTAGCAACTCCTTTTTAGTGGTGGTGTAATTTTCCTAAGCTTTAATGAGTGTCTTGCTAGCATAGTATATTAGTAAGAATTTTTCTCGTCTCTGCCCTAGACTTGCTCTTACAACGTAATCACTACTTCACACAAATGTTCAAATGGAAGAGTCTAATTTGGTGCTACCATTATGGGGGCGTGCATCAATTTGTCCTTGAGGATGTTAAATGCTTAGAGGCATTCTTTAGGAAAGATAAATAAATAAATGGGGCATCTTTCTCTAAGAATCTAATCAATGTTTTAGCAATTTTTGAGAAGTTTTTAATGAGCTTTCTATAAAATCCTATATGTCTTGGAAAACTGCGTACCCCCTTGACTAATTCGAAGGTGGCAACTTTGCAATGATATTAATTTTGGAGTTATTCTCTTCTATACCTTTCTAGGATATTTTGTGCCTTAATACAATACTTTCTTATGCCATAAAATGGAGCTTTTCCTAGTAAAGTGCCAGAGTCTCCTCACATCTTGCTAAGATTTTCTTTGAGTTTATGAGGTAGTGACCAAAGGAGTCTTGAAAAACTGAAAAGTCATTTGTGAACACTTCCATGATGTCTTCAATAAAATCTTCAAAAGATTGCCATCATGTAATGTTGGAATGTTATGAGTGCATTATAGAAGCTAAATGACATCCTCATATAGGTAAAGTACCATTAGGATATGTGAGTGTTGTTTTTTCTTGGTCTTCTAGGGAAATTGGAATCTAAAAGTAATATAAAGATAATCTGAAAGTCCATCTAAGAAGTAATGATACATATGGCTATTAAGCGATCCAATATTAATCTATAAAAGAAGAGGAAAATGATCTTTTCATGCAGCATTATTAATTTTCCTATAATCAATGCAAACACACCATCCTGTGACTCCTCTCGTAGTGTTCAACTCATTTCTTTCATTTAGAACCACTTTCATTCCTTGTTCCTTTAGTATGACTTGCACATGATCAACCCATGAACTGTTAGATATTGGATAGATTATACCTACATAAAGAAGCTTTATAACTTCAGCCTTGACTAGTTCTTTCATATTTGGGTTCAATTGTCTTTGTGGTTGTACCCTACCAATTTATGACATTCTCTCATTAAAATTTTGTGAGTGTAGAAGAATGGATTGATTCTTTTAATATTATAGGCAATAGCTCTTTTATATTCTCTGTGTACTCCTAAAAATTTTTCTTTTTGTTCCACTTTTAACTTAGAAGAGATTATCATGAGCAATTTTGCATCTTTCTGTAAGAAGGGATATTTTTACGTCTTGGCATAACATAGGATGTACCATTGTAAACCCCAAAAATTTATAATTTGAACCCTATATTAGACTCAAGCGTCCTAGATAACTCTTAGAGTCAACAAGGTTAGATAAACTAAAAACTTTATTTAAATTATAAATCCTAAACCATTCAAAAGAGAAAACCCTAATATAATGATCAAAACTTTAATCGTGTATGAATATCCTAAATCCTATATGTATATAAACACTAAAGATTGAACCTAAATATGATAAAAATTGTAAAATTAAAGCCTTAAGCCTATAAACATAAAAATTTACCATAAAAGCGATAAAACCCCAATTAAGCTTAATAATTGAACAATACACTAAATTGTGTTAAATCGCTAACTAACGATTAGTGATAACTTCTAAATTTTAATAAATGCAAAAAGTACTATAAAATTGATAATATTATTTTATAATTATTAATAGTTATATAGATAAACTAGTGATTATATTGATTTAATTATTTGAGCCTAATATTATTATTTAATTGCTATTTATGTGTCATATAGTTAGTGTTATTTTTATATCTAACAATTTTCTTTATAATCATAATATATATTATTATTAATATTATTTATGGTATTAAAAATATTACAAGAAAATTCAAAATTTTTATTTTATTTTTTTATTTCCTAATCTCCTTTGTTTTTCCTTTCTTTCTTATTTTCCTTTTTATTTACCTTTTTCTCCTACTAAATTATATTTGTTGTATGTACTTAACATGATTATTATATTAATATTTTAATTTTGACTCAAAAGTTAAAATGTCCTTTTCATGCATTTAATGCATTTTTTTCTTTTCCTTTTCTTTTCTTATTCTTATTCTTTTTCCTTTTCTATTTCCTCCTCCTCTTATGCTGTAAGCTAAGTGTTTATACCAAAACACTCGTTTAAATTCTTTATTTTGTAAAAAATTTTGAGAAATTTGTGGAACCCTCTCTTCATAATCAAACCATCACTTACTCTCTCTTTTCCCAATCTTCATCATCAAATTTTTCTCTCTTATTTTCACCTAACCTTCAACTTCCACTTTACAACCAAGCACCTATTTTACAACATATAAGGAGGAACAAGAGAAGGATTTTCCATCAAATATATGTATCAAAACAAGTAAAGATATCTACTTTATATATTATTAGTATCGATTCTTTTATGTAAATTATTTTTCATGTATTTCTTTGTGTATTTTTGTACATATATTATATTTGATGTATTATCATGTATTGATAAGAACTAAGTACAAATTTTATTGTAATATGTATTAAGAGTTCCATGTACCTTAATCTTTTATAATAAAGTATTATGTATACATGTATTTAATGATATGTACAAGTTCATATATATATATATTCAAGTATATGCATAAGTACATATTGAATAATATCTATAAGTACATGTACATACTTGGTTGAATAAAAACCTATTTGTATAGTTTAGGTACGTATAGAATATGTACATATATAGAGCATACATGCATAACTCAAGTAGAACATATGATGTAAATACATGTATATATAAATAAGATAGGAAACACACACACACACACACAACTATACATGTATATTACAATATGTACATAAACATACATATAAGAAATATTAAGTATTATACATATATATGCAAAACCAAAAGTATATATATATGTATATATGTTATATATTGAAATTCCTTAAAAATACAATAAGAAAATATAAATATATGTGTATAAAAAGTACGTGTAAAATTAAGCATAAATACATGTACATGTATATGTATGTGTATATAAATAGTATACAATAGGTATAAATATGTGTATGTACGCATATGTATACATTCATAGATATACGTATGATAATGGTATAATATGAGTATACATACAAATATATGTACAAGTACATTTACTAATATACTAAATATTCATACATACTTAAGGATACATATGGATTAATATATAAATATAAGTACATACATAATTATAATATACTTAATTTATGTAACATATTAAAAAGATCTCTCTCTCTCTATATATATATATGTATATATGCATAGTGGGCTGAAACCCACAAAGGAGCATTAGGGCCCATAATAAATAAATAAATTATAATAACATATAAATATAAATAACAATTATATAAAATTTAAGAAATATAAAAATAAAGGAAAATCAACAAATAGTCTCGTGGATAAATAAGAACATGCCATGTCAACAGTTTATCTAAAATAATTAATTGAATTGAATATTTCAAAATAATTAGAAAATAATAATAATTAGTTAATTAGGAAAAATTACAATAATAAAAAAATTAATATAAGTAGTAAATTAAGCTTAAATATGAAGAAATAAGGTAATTTACATAAATTAGACTTAAAAATTAAATATTACAAGAATATGAAATTTAGAAATTTATTAAATCATAAAATAGTAAATAAAAACTTAAAATCAATAAAAAAAATTGTTTGGGTCAAAATACGCAAATTCGTAACAATTTAGGCTTATATTGAAAAATATAGATTTTAACGTCCAAAATAAACTCTATTACTTGAACGTATGTTCGAAAATGATAGAAATTGATTATAAGTTTGTAAATATTGGAATTGAAATGAAAATGTTATATATAATTAATAAAAAAGCTCAAACCAGGAAAAATTTGTGGAAAACTTAAGTAAATTTAGATAAATAACTACATAGTTTAGTCAATTCACTTAGTTATTTATTATTTTTTCTATTTTATAACAATTAGGTCATCTCGATGAGGGTTCAGATTTCCTTGGGGATTATTACAACCCTTGAGATTCATTATGGCTAGTGGGTACTCCATATGATTCTATATTTGTTTATGCTTACAGTTAGTATTGTTTAATTTATATCAATAATTGAATTATATGTGGGGTTGGGTTATACATGTGAATGCTATTGTATACTAAATTGTGAAGTTATTTTAAATTATGTTAAAGAATTGGTTGCTGCATAGTAGATTCTATAGGAATTGGATTGTATGTGAAATTGTTTGGTTATACAATAATTGGACCTAATTATATCTGACTTATTTAAATTAAATTAGATCACGCATAAACATACATCATATATAATTAATCCAATTGTCATATCACATAGAAGTAGTGAGAGGCCATACGGGGATTGATTTATTATAATTATAATGTTTTAGTATGTTGCATAGGTATAATATGACCTTATCCTAACTCGTAGGATTACTAGGCATTAGAAGCATCAAACCGCTTAGATAAGAGTTGAGTCTAGAAACCTCCGTTTAGAAATGAGTGTAGACTGCGGGGGCCCACTCACAATTATACCTAAAACTTGGTTTTAGACTAAAACAAATAGGCTATTTTTATTTGCAAATGAAACGTGGAGTTTTGTAGATATAAAAGTTTAGGTATAATACTCAGATTTGACTAGTGCTATGTATACTCCAACCTTAACTTTGGAGAGCATTAAATCTAAGTTGCATACAGTACTTGATCAACTGTATGTATTTGTTTGACATTCTACTTGTTTATGCATTTATATGCTTGAAATTAATGATTGAATAACTTGCTTATTGGTATGGTTGAGGAATATCCACTAAGTTATATAGCTTATACCCTTATAGATTGTTGATGCAAGATTATCTTTCTGTGAAAGCTGATCGAAGGATGCCTAAGGTCAATTTTAGGTTATTTTAGGAAGGTGTGTTTTATATAAGAGAGTCGAGTGGATATATATACATAGACTCTCAAGCAGAAACTTTTGTATTACTTTGTTATAACTTTACTACAGTTATTTTACTAATAATTTAGAGTACTATAGCACTTATCTAGTTTTGTTACTTTGTAAACTTTATGTTAATATAAATATGTTGTGATATTTTTCTTACTTGTTTACTCTTGAGGAGCTAGTTGTTGTAGTAGCTTTGTTTGTTGTATAAAGGGTCATCGATTAGAAAGGAAACTAATTTATGGTCCTTTGTATGATGTACAATGCTTGCTATAACTAGGTTACCCTTAGGTTGTGACAACTATCATATAGGAATACCTATTTATTTTCAACAAAAGTTTTATTTATAACAAAAGAGTAATATAACGGAATTCAACTTTACATTAGTTTATATAAAATAGTATGTTCTTCTAAACATAACTAGATCTAAAATACAATACTTTTTTTCTTTTATTACATAAGTATAGATCCTTCTTGGAACTAAGATTAGAATATGGAAAGGCTTCTTCAAAAGTAATTGACTCCATCTTATGTGCTCTCAAAAGTTTTTCCTACAATTGATGTTGGTGTCCAGTAAGTTTTCTTCATAACTTGAGGATACATAAATATCCCTATAGCTCTCTATGAGCCAAGTGAGAGTGTATCAAAACAAACATAATATACATTGACGAGTATCATTATCACAAGATATTAAATTTCATATTCAAAGTCACTAAGATAAACTAACTATATAAGTAATATGTGTCATGCTCATGTACATGATATGTAATGGTATCGATATTCTATACCCTTCCAATTTACTCATTTGGTTAATCAACATACTTGAGCATCTGGATACAACGTCCAGGAACCTAGAGGCAACAAGGAGTTACCTAAGAGTAAGACCCTTAACTTTTCATTTAGTAAGTCTAACCATAAAGAGTGGTCAACCTATGACTACAGGTAACAAGGAGTTGCTTGAGAGTAAGACCCTTAAAACTTTACAAAACAGAAGCCATTTGTTGTGGTTTGGAAATTTAACATATAGTCAACTTAGTTGAAACCACATGAAGTGGCTGGAATTGATTGGGTAATGCAAATTTTTATGCTCAGAAACCCTGCTTAGCGAGATTTAAGCTTTTAGAAACTTGACTCATAGGTGCTTTTGTGCCGTGCCATGAATTCAGCAAGCAATATAATAACCTAGTATTAGGTACACATCTTGAGTTCCATATCATAAGCAATATGATAACCTATATCTAGTTTTGTATTTAAACTTTATAATCCATCCCTTTAAATAGGGTTTACTTAGGTAAACCACCTGAAGGACTGATTAGTTTCTAAGTTTTTGAAGCAGAAATACGCATCGATAAATCAGTCATATATGAGGAAACACTTCACTTAGTTAATGTATATTCAACAGAACCATGTATCTAATCAATATAGTGCATCATTATAGTTTACGATACAACTTACTTCAAGTCAAGTAGACATAGGTCTATTTGAAAAAAATAAAAATAAAAATATTCACTTACCTAGCCTTCTATTCAATTGTTCTCAAAAGCCTTTGTTAAGTTTATAGATATGGCCTATTTGGTCGAAAATGGAGTAGAAATTAAAATATATTAGATACTTATTATGTAATATCATTGTAATTTAACTTTATATGTGAAATTTATATAATATTTATTTCTAGTATTATTTAAGAAGTTTCTACTTTTTTAAAAAACTTTTACTTTTTACTAAAAATTATATATAGTCAAATTTTTACAAAAGCAACAATGTTAGATTTGTAAAAATATAAAGTTCAATTTTAATAATTATGATAAAAGATTATTACTAGAGATCTACTCATTTTGAGAATTGATGCTAATAATTACAAGTTCAATATTATAAGTGTAAAATTTGAAAAAGAAGAAATTTATAAAATTGTACAAATAAAATACCCTATTTAGGAAAATAATGGGATTATAGATATATCTCCTATAATACTATTATATATCAAATATAAGACAATTATAAGATGACATTTATAACTATGGAAACAAGGTTGAAAATATTAAACACCAAAAAAATTAAATTATCAAATCTCCTTTTTCTTCTTCTTCTTTCTTTTTCTTATTTCTTTTATTCTCTTTCTCTCTTTCCCTTTCTCCCTCTCTTTCTTTCTCTTTTTCCCTTTGTCTAATTATAATCGCCTGCTTCTTGTTTATATGGCTTAAAGCCATATTTTTACGGTGGTGATTTCATTGCCTCATTTAATGGCAGTTTATTATCTTTCTTTTTTTTTTTAAATTCCTTTTTCCTTTAATATATTTTGGTATAATTATTATATTTTTATTTAATATTCATCCTAATTTCTAAAATATTCAAAGAATATTCCTACTTTTCATCCAACATTTTTAGTAAGGAGTAATTCATAGTGGTAATTTTCTTCTCCCATATATTGTTTTTTCGGGTAAGTTTTGACATAATTATTTGTAATATATAATATATAGTTAAGTTTCATTAATTAATTGGGATTTATTCATATACATTTTATATGAAATTTTACTCATTAATATCAATTATTAAGAGCACATAGTTAATTCTAAAATATTTATTATAAGCTATATTTGAAATTATAAAACTCTAAGTTATCACAATGAGACTTGATAAACTTAATAGTTTTAAGAAAATTATATATAAATGAGTTTAGTTTGAGATATTAAAGTTATAAAGTTACCTCTTTTAATTTTTATTACCTAGTCATGAATGTTCAACTTAATTTTAAGAAAGTTACTATAAATCATAATTTCTAAAGTGTGTCTTAAGTAATAAATTTTTCAATTAATTTCTTATTAATTTATAAGTATATATTTTACTATGGTAAATGAATATAAATTATTTTTACATATTATCTCATATCACGAGTAATATTATTATATTTACTATTTTATTACCAAAATCTATATTCTCGTAATCACTAGTAAAGTTGGGACAGATTGTTTTATACCTATCGACCTAACTTGTAAGTACATATTTCTTTATAAAGGATATAAGCTACTTGAAAGCTAATAGATTGGGGTTGTAGGGTTTTACAAATATTCCATTCGGAAACTGCTTTAATTCTAGCACTAGTGGCTCTTCAATAGAAAGCTTTAATTTTACCTCTTTTGTCTGCTTTATCCTTTTAAATCTTTTCCTCTTTTCAATTGGCAAGTTGGTTATAGCTTTGTTGCTATCTTAGCATAGATTAGATTGTTTACTAACTCTTTTTGCTCCCCTTACTTCATACAGTAATCTAAAGGATCCTTCGTAAGTATCTATTGCAAAACATTGGTCATAGAGGGGTCAGTAACATCAAGGCAATAGCAAGTATCATCTTGTTTAGTACATTTCCTCATAGCCTCTATCATGACCTTAAGGGGAGCCTAATAGCATTATCTAACATTTTTATATCATATGTATTCCCATGATATGGAAACTGCCTTACAAGTTTGAGATTGCAAAAATCTAATTAATTCATCAATAGGGTTTCTAATTATTAATTTATAAATTTATCATAAAATATAAATAACTATGGATATCTAATATTTCATAATTCCTCAGAATCATAAAGAGTCGGTATCCCTTACCTAATGATAAAATCAGGTAGTGAAGACCTAAAATTTATACTTACTAAAGTTGTAACATCTAAATATAAGGTAATATTTACATTTAATGTTTCCACCAAGCTATACCATTTATCTCTAGTTTTAACCTCTAAAACATGTTAATACTTGCACTCAATGCTCCGTTCTTATCCCATGCCTAATTATCTATCAACCTGTAAAAGAAAACTACTGGGGAGTAAGTTATATGAGCTTAATGAGATATCTCTCCTATTATACTGTCAAGTAAGTTATCGAACAATTAAATAACAGACATATGAATGCATTAACAAGTATTACGTCAAATAATATATGCAATTGACCAGTATTGCATACAACATAAGATTTAACGCCTTTCGAAGTAAAGGTTGGAGATTTATCGGTTACAACCAGGTTCTAGCACTTGGTTTTTTAACCATATGTAGAAATTTCATATTTCACATAATATGTTTCTATTTCCAAAATCTGATAGTACACAAATTCTCAGGTTTAGTGATGAGGTGCCCCCTGCAGTTTACACTTACACTTATTGCAGTGATCTTTAGACTCGACTCTTAGCCACCCATAGTTAGTGTCTCCGATGCTAGGTAAACCTGTGAGCTAAAGGTAGGGTATTGTTGTACCAATGCTCTTAGACTGTATTAATCAAATTATGCAGGAATCTCATCCCTATAGGGCTCTTCATTACCATTTGTATGAGATGACGACCGAAACATTATATGTAATGCTCTTACTTATGCATGATTCTGTCACAACTCGAAGAGGGGTCAAGTTGTGGCAGTACTGCCATGTAATATGTAAAGATTTGAGATCAAACACCAACCTTCATTAAGAGCCTTCGGCATACTATATGAGGCATTTTACAACTATATCTTTCTCTTAGTAACTAGCATTAAGTAATAGAAAAGCACATAAATTAGAGTTATATCATCCAATTAATACTAACACAACATAGATACGAAGGAATATAAGGTTTTCCCCTAAGTTAATCATACAGTACAAAGATAAATCATCAAAAGTAGTCTAGGCTACTTAACAAACTAAAGATACCTAATAATGGAGAATATAGAGTTCAAATATATATAAAGGGTTCACTCGAGCTCTTGACTTCTTCACATCCCATAACCCCAAGCTGGTACAACTGACCTTGGGCATCTCATAACTCAGCTCTAACCAAAGATCTTATTGCAATAATAAATTGCAAGGGGGGTAAGCTCAACTGCTTTGTAAGTAACCTTCCTACTTTACTAACAAGTAACATCAAATAAGTTATGATTCAAGCAAATGAATGCATGGTCAAACATATGTAATGTAACAATATATATAGTTAGCTGGTAACTGTATACAGTATGGTTTTAATGCCCACTATTGCCTGGGTTAGGAAGTATTTTGGCATGTTAGAACCTAGCTATCTATATTTAATTTGAAGTCTCTTGTCAATAATATCACCTTTAGCAGTAGACATAGTATGGCCTTAAGCAGAAGGTGGCATTTTCCGAAGCCAAGTAGTTCCAAAAGGACGAGGTAAGAATATGAGGTACGAGATATGTCATACGATAACAATTTCGATATACATTATATAATGTGGATCTAATTAGGTATGATCCCCCATTTTACTGTATGATGTTGTTGCCCTGAATATCGTTTTATAAGATGCAATGTGTGTTTGGTTTAATTAGGGGTCGAATATTTATTAGCTCAAATTCATGAGTGACCAATCAGTTGTATTCAGACACTTTAAGATCATAAGTTCTAATGTAGCAAACATATTAGTTCATATTAACTTAAGATATTTTACAAGCAAGATCAATCACAATAAATATAGATAATATCACTTATGCCCCAATCATGTAACAAATTCAGTTATCTAATATAATTAAATAATTCACTAGCTATAAGCATAGAACAAGAAAAACAAGGGGTGGTATACTTACTTAACCATGACACTCAATAGTCCCAATAGTCCTTGAATGCATTTAAGTCAATATCCTCATCACTTGAAGAAGATAACTAAGTTCTATGAGTATTCTATTTGCATTTGCTAACTAGGCTTGCCGTTTACTAGCCCTAGGTTATTTTTTTTTTTATTGTAATTCAAACATATTTTCCTCGTTTTAACTTCATTTTAATGATCTTATAATTGTTTTTGAATATTCTTTCATTTGGTGGAGTTATTTTTGAGTTTCTAGGCCAGCAAGTTTTTGGTTTGGGCCCTACAAGGTCGTAGGCCTAAATGGTAAGTTGGGTCACTTTAGGGTTTGGGCCTAATCTTAGGTCTTAGGCTTGGTTTTTGACTTTAGAATTTATACTTAATAATTTATACCTTCTTTCAAGTATTTTAAATGGGCTTTTTTGCCCATTACCTTAAAATTTTAAAGTAGGCCTTATTGAAACCCTTATGGGTCTAAATGGGTCTTTTTACTAGGTTTAAAGCTCTAAATCACTAAGGAGCCCATGGTAGGTGTCTTGAATGGGCCTTTGGGTTTAGTGGCTCTCTTAAATAACTCTTCCTAAGCCTTTTAACCTAAGATTTAGATTTGGTCTCTTAGCTTTATGGGCTCTAAAGTTAGTTCCTTTGGGCTTTATGTGTCTAACTTACTATTTAGGGCCTTGGGCTTAAGCCTACTTATCTTTTTAGGTCTAAGCCCAACATTGGACTTAAGTTTAACCTACTTTTAATAAATTTATAGATCTAAAAATTAGAGTTTTAGTGGCCATTATCACCATTTTTAAGCTTATAATCATTAACTAGTTAGTTTAGATCCTTAACTACACTTTATCCTACTTAACTTGATTAGTTAAGTCCTAAATCATACTTAGCACTAAATAAACATGTCATTAAGCTAATAAACAATAATCTACAAATCTGGTGGGTTCATGAAAATGGTAGCCATTAAGTGTTCTTAGGGTCAAACCTTCTATTTTCATGCAATACTTGATTTTTATAGTGTTTCTACTTAAGTATCTTATGTTTCTCTTAAGCTAAAACCATAATCACTACATGAAAGTGGTAGATTTATTATGAGGGAACATGTGAGGGGCAGTATGCGTGGGGAATGGGGGTTTTGTCATCCTGCTCAATGATTTACTTCGAAAACCAACATTACCTTACACTATTATGCTTCCTAGTGCTATATCACTTTGTCAAAGTGTATTTCTTCTTTACTAACCCAATTTGTTCTTCATAAAACATCTAAGACTATGCTTCAAAGTTTGATATAGTTATGAAAGTACAAACTCCTAATACTATCTTACATGAAACACTAAAGAAAATCATACATAACTACTTATGAGAACAAGGTTAAAGATGCCCTCCTTAGTATGTGTGTACCGTGAGTTTGTGAGTGTGTATGGGGTGTATGTGTGTGTGTCGAAGGATTAGGGGGAGTATATATGTGGCGTGAGGCTTAGTGGTGAGTGATTTGGAGTAGTGGTGGTGGCGTTATAGTAGTCGGTGATGGTATGTGTTGTGTGGGCGAATAGGGAGGAAAAAAGGGAGTTTGAGTGTTTGATCTTTTGAGAGGGTTTGAAAGTGGGTTTAAAAGTGTTTTAGGGTTTGTGAAATAAAAAAATGAGCAAGGGAAGAGGGGTAGTCGATTGTAAGGAGAGAGAAGGAGAGTAGACAAGTGATGTGTGTTTTAGGAAATCAAGGACAAGGCATAAAAAGGAGATCACGTACTATTATGCTTTTTGCCAAATTGAGTAAGATCTTGTCCCCTTAAGGTACAAGATATTTTAAGGTGATTAAAGGTTTGTCTTTTGGTCCCTAATCATGTTGAACTAGTAGCTAATCAAGATGTAATGAAGGTTGGTTAATGATTAGTGTTTGATTAGGGTAATTGATAGTAATTAAGCATAATTAAGATATTTAAGTGTAATTGGGATACGCTTAAGGATTTGTTGAACTTTGATACTATACTTTAGTTAATCCAAATGACCTATACGTATACTTAGGGTTTTCTTAGGGTTTGGTGTTCGTTTATAGTAATTTTATTAGCGTACAAGCTCAAAAGTTGGGGTTTCAATCATTTAGTGATATTAATTGCTTGTATTGATTGGTTCAACCTTCCTATTAGCATTTATTTGTGGTGTTAAGATATTTGCTCACTTAATTAAGGTTAGATGATCATTTTAAAGTTTCATTATCATCCTAGGGTTTTTTAAGTATTAGGGTTCTTGCTCATTTAGTTAGGTTTTTAGAGCTTACTTTAATTAGAGTTTTTGGTTGAATTCTTAGGGTTTGATTCCTTTACCTAAGTTTTATTATTATGTTTAGATGGTTTTAAGGACTATCTAAGGACTCTTTCACCTAATTTCACTTTTGGGTTATCGAAATTTCATAAGGTTTTCAATCCACTTAATTTAAGATAAGTCAATTATGATTAATAGAAATTATTAAGTGGTCAACCAATATCAGCAAACCATCCGAATCAACAACAGCTAATTCATACAATCAATTCTTTAGTTATCATATTTAATAATGTTTAGCATAATTAACAACTAGTATCAAGTACATGCACATCCCCATGCCCCAAGTATTATTTTATTAAAAAAAATTAGATGCACTAACTGTAAACACAATATAAGTATAAAGTCATCAAGAGTGTTATGTCTCGAAGTTACAGAGTCGCAATAGTCCCATCGTGTAAACCATTTTATGATAGTAACTTGCCTTACAGTACCTACCATAGACATGATCTACACAAGGCATCGATGACTCCTCGCTTTGAAGTAAATAGTCAAATTAAGTGTTTAACTACAATTATAGTAATTATCACAGATTTTTAATAAACATACTTAATTATATGTAAAGTCTACATAACTTCCCAAGAAACTTTACATAAACATAACGGTTCATTAATTTACATAATAATTATCAGTCTTTCATTTTTAAACCACAAAGGACACTCTAGCTACACATCCACTGCTAAGCAAATTGATCCTCACACCCCTGGCTTCAAATGAACTAACCTCTGGATAATTATAAGGTGGCATAATACTTGGAGTATTCAAAAATCAGGACCAGGGTATGAGCAACTACATCTCAGTAAGTTAAATCGGAGACTCATGAATGTATACAAACATAAACAAGATTATCAAACAACTATTTCCATGCAATGCAACAATCAAGTGTCATTGCACAACGTAGTCCGATTTGTTGTGAAATTAGAGAAATTTCACTTGCTTTAATTTGGGTTGAGGAGTTTCCATGTTATGCAGTAGCTCATAACCAAACCCAGGCTTGTGCAATGGAGACATCGCTCCTCCTGCGACTACCTTTGAACCATTGGCTTCACCTTTGCCGCGACCCAATCTCCTATCACTTAGTTTGACTAAGGATGAAGAAGGAACCTTATGTAATTCTACGCTATCTCTTTCGAAGGGGTCGGTATTTATTTAGAGAATCCTAATGATCCTATAACGGGTTGCAATGCATAACATTTTAGGTCATTAGAGTCGAATAAGATTAAATTTCATTTAGGGTTTTCAAACAATTTCACACCAATTCAATCATAACATGAAATCAATCATATTACAAATTTTAGCACGAATTCAAATACATCAAACACATGTGTAAACTATTTACAATCATAACCATATACAATCCTAAGTCTCCGAGTACCATAAAAATAATACTTTAATACAATAAGTAATAGCCCAACTTATTAGGAATTTCTCAATCGCCCGATCACTTAATTGCAAGCTGATTCGTCTCTAGGTATTTTATAATACAAATAGGTCTTTTTAGTACTTATACTTTAAAGATTCGTACTCTAAGTTATAATTTAACTCATTTTTCCATGTATACCTATTATGTACTAATGATTCATTCTACTCTATTTCGGGTTTTTGTTCTTAAATTAGATTCTAGTTTTGATTCTGAAGTCTTAAATATGCTTGAATCTTAATGTGAAATTAATCACATTAAGCTCGAGCATTCTAATATCTTATTAGGTCTTAATTTAGTATTCTAAACTATTCGGTACACGCTAATCCTAATTGGGGTATCAGATTTATTCCCAATGTGAGAAAATCTTACATTTTTTATACAATTACCTAAAATTAAATTTTTTTTCAAATATAGTATATTCTGATTTTTATTATAATATTATCTAAATAACCCTAATTTTTCATATTTATTAAATTTTCAATTCTACATATTCTTAATTTCCTACAATTACTACCTAATTCCTAAATTAATTACAGTTAATACTCCAAAGGCTAGGATTAGGTTTCCATATCAAAGATTAACATCCCTAAATGTCTAATTACTATCTAAATCAGTAATTAATGTCTTAATCACCTAATTAACTCAAAATTACCTAATTTTTTCCATTATTTTAGGGCTAAAAATTTATTTAAAATTTTTGAAAATTAATTTTAAAAAAATGGCTTCATAGCACTGTTTTATATCACTTAAGCATTCTATAGAAAAAATTTGAGCTCCAAACTATACTTCTAAGCCTATTTATTTTTAGTTCTAATTATGCTCGGTTTTGCTTAATTTGTTAAGAACCCTATATTTTTAGACATGATTAAACTTAATCACTATTTTTTCCTAAATCTACGTACAATAAAACCACAGAATAATAAGTTTCATAATTTTTTGGGTAAAATAACTAATTTTAAGAAATCATACAAAACCGAAGTAGATAAGGGACTGACCCGGTTCGATGCCTTTTGGCCATCCAACTCCGGTCTAAGTGTGTCAGCCGGCTTAGACGGTGGGTTTGGAGTGGGGTGGTGGTGGTGGTAGCTCGATCCTAGGTGGTGGTGGTGTGTGGGTTTGATTCACTAGCCATAACTGCACAATTTTCCTTTCTTTTTTTTTTTTTTGGTTTTTCTCTTGAATTTTGATGCTCTCTATTTTTTTCTAATTTCTAACTGTCTAAAGGAGCTCTGTAAATTTTTTCCCTATTTATAGAGCTTTATGGTAATTAATGTGCATTAAATTAGATAAGACATTGTTTAAATCCCTTAGTGTTTGGCTTTTGTGTTGCTTAATTTTGATTGGGTAATTTTTTCTTCACATTCCTGACTTGCCACGACCACATCCACCTCATTCCTGATTTCTCTAATTTTTTTCTTGATTTTTTTCTTAATTAATTAGTAATTTTCCTTAATTATTTAGTAAGTTTTTAGACAATTTAAGAAATTTCACGTATTTTTATTTATACGTTAATATATGTAGGGTACATGTGAACATTCCTAATTATTATTTAGGTCATTCTATAATTTTTAGTATACATATAATCTATCTCTAGTTATTTATTAGTTATTAGATTACACTTTTTGCCTTTTCGATAATTAACAATTATTATACTTAAAATTTGAAAATTTTATAGTCTTCTATTTTATTATTTATTTTCTTAAATTCAAGTTTACGGGATCTTTTTTACTAATACTATCCAAAGTTTATAATTTGGGTTTGATCGGATCTTTTAACCGATCACTCTAAACTTTGTGTTATAAGTTTAATTCTATGGCAACTTGGCTTAACTTTTGGACTTACATTTCTACCCTCCTTCAAAAAAGTTTTGTCCTCAAAACTTTTGTATATCTAAATTGTACTTAAATGACTAAACACAATAATTTGCATACTTTTACTAACTTGGAAGTTAGAAAAGCCATGGATACTGCTCCACCATTGTGACTTTTGGTTCCCAAGTCATCTCTAAGTTTGGACCTTTATTCCATTGAATCTTCATGTATTCTATATCTCTATTCCTTAACGTCTGAACCCGACCATCCAATATTTTTATGGGTTGCCTCATAAGTTGAAAATTTCTTGTTAACTCCATTGGTTTTATCTCTACTATCGTATTCGGGTTTTTAACGAATCTTTTTAACATGGAAACATGGAATACATTATGATAGCCCGATAAACTTGGAGGTAAAGCTACTCGGTAGGATACTTTGCCAACTTTTTCTAATACTTCAAATGGACTAATGTATCGTGGGCTCAGTTTTCCCTTTGAGCTAAACTGTCTAAGTCCTTTGAATGGGGTTATTTTAATATAAACATAATCACCAATTTCAAATTCCAATGGCCTTCTTTTTAAGTCAGCCTAACTCTTATAATGGTCTTGAGCTTCTTTCATTCGCTGTTGAACAATCTTAATCTTCTCACTTGTTTGATTGATCATATCTGGTCCAATCATGGCATACTCTTCATGATCCCAATAGAGTGGCGATCTACACTTTCTCTTATGTAATGCTTCATAAGGTGCCATTTGTATGGTTGCATGATAACTATTATTGTAGGTAAATTCTATCAACGGAAAATATTTATCCCAATCACCTCTAAAATCTAACACGCAAGCTCGTAACATATCTTCTAGAGTTTAAATTGTTCGTTTAGACTGCCCATCTGTTTATGGGTGATAAGATGTACCAAACTGTAACTTTATACCAAAAGCTCTATGTAAACTCTCCCATAATTTGGATACGAATTGACTATCCTGATCAGAAACAATACTTTCAGGTACACCATGTAACCTTACTATTTCTCGGACATATAGCTTAGCCATCTTTTCTATTGAATCAACTGTCCGATAAGGTAAGAAGTGTACACTTTTCGTTAGTCTATCCACGACTACCCAAATGGAATCGTATCTAACTTGAGTCGTTGGTAATGCTACCACAAAATCCATAGTAATATGGTCCCATTTCCATCTTGGTATTTCTAAAGGTTGTAATAATCCACCGGGTCTTTGGTGTTCTACTTTAATTTGTTAGTATGTAATGCATTCTGATACATATTGTGCCACCTCTCTTTTTATCCCGTTCCACCAATACATGAGTTTTAAATTTTGGTACATTTTATTTCCTCCTGGGTATACAGTATAACCTATAATGTGTGCTTCGTCCAAAATTTGCTTCTTTATGTTAGCATCTTGTGGTACACATAATCTTCCTCTAAACTTTATTATACCTCTATTATCCACCTTAAAGTTAGGGTCTTGTCTGTTACTTAATTTCTCTTTTATCTCCATCAGACCCTTATCTTCTTCTTGCTTTTGCTTTATTCTCTCTAATAGAGTAGGTTGCAATTCCTAATTCATTAGCTGACTATTAGATTCACACCAGTCAAACCCAATTTGCATCTTCTCAAATTCTTGCACTAGTGCACGTTGAGTTGTTAACAGTAAAGCAACCTATTCATAATTCTTTCGACTTAATGCATCCGCTACCAAATTGGCCTTTCCAGGGTGGTAATTTATATTCAGATCATAATCTTTAATCAATTCTAACCACCTTCTTTGCATTAAATTCAACTCCTTTTGAGTGAAGAAATACTTCAAACTCTTATGGTCAGTGTACATCTCGCACCGTTATTCATAGAGATAATGTCTCCAAATCGTTAAAGTAAACACTATAGCCGCTAACTCTAAATCATGGGTTAGATAATTCTTCTCGTGTGGCTTCAATTGTCTTGATGCATATGCAACAACTTTTCTATCCTGCATCAATATACAACCTAATCCATTCCGTGAAGCATCACTATACACATTATAAGGCTTATTCGAATCAGGTAATGTTAATACTAGTGCTGTAACCAGTCTTTTTTTTAACTCCTGAAAACTCATTTCGTAATCTTCACTCCATTCAAACTTTATATCCTTCTGGGTCAATCGAGTCAACGATTTGGTTTTTTTTGAAAAATCCTTTATGAATCGTCGATAGTATCCAGCCATACCCAGAAAACTCCTTATCTCAATCACAGTGGTTGGTTGCTTCTAATCCATTACTGCTCTTATAGAGATTCCTTTACCAGATATAATATAACTAAAAATCACATTTACTTAACTTAGCATACAATTTATTCTCTCTCAACTTCTGTAATGCCAATCGTAAATGCTCTGCATGCTCCTTCTTGGTTTTTGAATAAATCAAAATATCATCAATAAATACCACGACAAACTTATCCAATTATGGTTGATATATGTGATTCATCAGGTCCATGAATACAGCCGGGGCATTCGTTAAGCTAAATGGCATCACAAAAAATTCATAATGACCATATCGAGTTCTAAATGCAGTCTTATGCACATCTTCTGGCTTAACTCGTAATTGATGATATCTTAATTTTAAATCTATTCTAGAAAACTCAGTTGCACCTTGTAATTGGTCAAACAAATCATCAATGCGAGATAACGGATACCTATTCTTAATGGTAACCTTATTTAACTCCTGATAGTCTATACACAATCTCATAGTACCATCTTTCTTCTTCACAAATAATACCGGTGCTCCCTATGGTGAAACACTCGGTCGAATAAATTTCTTACCAATAGCTCCTGAAGCTACTTCTTTAGTTCTTGAAGTTCCATAGGTGACATCCGATATGGAGCTTTAGAAATAGGTTCAGTTCTAAGAACTAACTCTACAGTAAAATCTAACTCTTAGTATGGGGCTAAATTTGGTAAATACTCCAGAAATACATCTGGAAATTCATTCACTACCTGTATGTCTGCTACTTTGGGTATCTCTTTCTTTACATCGATAGCAAACACCTAGCAAAATTTCCAATTATTCTCCTTTACTATTGTCTCAAACAGTTCATCACATATCTCCATCACTGATAAATTCAACCTTCTTCCACCAGCCTTTCCTTGAAATATCGTTTCTCCCTCATTAAGATTGATAATTTTGTTCGTACACTCCACAATGGCTTTATTTTTAGACAACTAATCTATTCCCATTATTGCATCATAACCATGCAAAGTTAATATTACAAGACTTATAGGATACTCCTTCTCCTGAATTTTTATTCTACCATCAGCTACTACTTCTTGAGTTGTTACTTTCTCCCCAGTTGGAGTTCTAACTTTATAAGTTGTACTAATAGTAACCACACTAATTTCTTGTTCATTTACAAATTTCTGACTTGCAAAGGAATGAGATGCATCGGCATCAAATAGCACAAAAGCAGGTTGTCCATTTATCAACACATGTCCTGGAATGCACTAATACTATGATTACTAACTACACTAGCATTCATAAATCTTAAAATGCAAATACTTTACTTTAATTCACACTTAGAAATATTATTACAATAGATAGTCTGAGTACGTACCAGTTTCAAGTACTTCATCATTCTCTTCTTCAACTCCTATGATCTCCTCGACATCATCATGGTAGTATTCCTCCATAAATTTTGAGAAATCCTCATTCTCCTCAACTCTCATATGCTCTAAAGCGAAGATATGAGCAGGTACAATGGTGTTATCAAAACTTTCTGTTCACTTAGCTCCTTGTCTAAACTGTGGATAGTATCTGGAGAAATAGCCTTTCCTACCACATTTATTACACTTCACTAATTTCATCCTAGGGCATGCCTTCAGTATATGGTTTGGATCTCTACATATAAAACATTTTCCCTTAAGTTGAGTACAATTTCTCGGGAAATGATTTGCACTACACTTCCAACATTTAACATTACCATCCTTATCGTAAAAACTCTAACTAGGCATTGACTGTACTGGGCTACTAGCTAGAGTTACTAGCCTCTTTCTCTTCTGTCCAGAACTACTACTAGCGACACCAGGATATGATCTCTTAAATGATGGACTAGGTCGATATCCTTTGTTGATCTTTTGACTCCACATTGCTTGTATCCTCATACGATTATCTTCCAGTTGTCTTGCCTTATCTACCACTTCATTGTAAGTGGTGAAACCATAATCCAACAGCTTGCAACACATTATGGGGTCAAATCCAATAAGAAACAAATCTTTCTTCAACTCAACATTGTCTCGGTATGAGCTAGGTACATATTGTAATAATCTATTAAATTCAGTCTCATACTGGGTTATACTCACACCTCCCTTCTTCAGTTCAAACAAATCTCGCACCATTCTGTTTTGAACACTCTGAGGGAAATACTCCTTCCTGAATTCCTCCTCAAATTGTTGCCAATTAATGTTATTTCCAAGTTGCCTTGCTCTCGAGTCCCACCATACTCTCGCAACTAACTTTAACATAAATGTGCCATAAGATGACTTTTGAGATTCAGGGACTCTAAAAGCCTCAAAACTTCGTTCGATTTGGGCTAGCCAATCATCAGCTACATTTAGCCTACCCATCTCTCCTTCAAAGTAATAGTTGGCCTTTATAAACTTAAGAAGTTTATTTACCTCTTTAGGTCACTCCATTCATTGTTCAACTTCTTGGGGTCTCCTATTTCCCACATTACCACCAGTCATAAGATGTTGAATCAACATTCCTTGCTATCTCATCATCGTATGCATATTGGAAAGTATTTGTCCAATAGGCATATTCTCTTGTGAAGGTGGCGGGGGTAAATCTTATCTATATTGTTCTCTCGATGGTGATGGTGCTCATGGTGGAGGGTTTTGATTTCCTTCAGTTCTTCCTTGATTACTCCCATTTTCAGCTTCAGCCATAATTGCTTAATAGTTTAACTTATAAACCTACATTCATATCTATTTATAAGTCATCCATACTTTTGTTTAGAGAATTTTTATATATTAATAAATGCTTGCAATATATACTCATATAAAATAGTAATAACAATATCATTGTAATCAACATACTTAGTAGTTTGATTTCCACTATTAATTTCATTCAACCTTACATCATCATCATGACAACTTTAAGACAAAAGATATAACTTGATAACTTTTGAATACACACATCAAATTTACAACTTGATTACATCATTACCTACATAATCTAGTACAGACTTGATCTTTACAACTGTACAAGGCAAAAGATTATATTAACTGGTTACATCAAACTTAATTACAACGTACATTTAACTTGATCCAAAAGCTACAAAGTACATCAAAAGTCAAAAGGATACATCAAAAGATTCTAAAATATATCAATTTTCATCAAAATTGCTACTAGATCATATCTAAAAATCTATCTAACCAAAACAAGTCAGTTATCTAACTAAGCTAATCCTCCTCTAAATCCGTAGCAGCTACTCCATCAAAGGAATTGTGACCCACATGGCCTCTTACAAAGTGATCCTTATGCTCGCTATCTGATGCAGAGTCTATAAATACTATCTCTAGAGTCTCAAGAATCACAATTACCTCCTGTACATCATCATCATCTGACTCGACTGTGTCACCAGCTCTTACTCCAGCTATCCCGATGTTTGCAATCACTTGCATAACTAATGCATGTATATCTATACCAGGTTTATCTTCATTCTCTTGCTCCTCCTCGGGTTCTTCTTTTGGATCTTCTTCTGAGTCCTCCTTTAGGTCTTCCTTGGGGTCTTCTTCAACATGAACTCCATCCTCTTGGGGTTCAATTGGAGGTGGGTTTTTTGGTGGTGGTTTTGGTATCTCAGGCTCAGGTTCAGGGTTAGGGTCCAATGGTATTTTTATACCTTCCCCAGCAGGTTCTGAAAACTGAGGAAACCAATCAATAATCCCTGGTGGGTACTGTCTGAGAATGTATGGAATGTCAATAGGGATGTGTGCAATACTAGTTGGGTATGATCTCCCATCCTCCAACGTAGCGGGAAAATACTGTAAGGGTATCATCAAAGTTATAATTCCCTCTGTCTCTAACCATCTCTGCTCAAAAGCTGCTATGGCAGTATATCTATTATACTGAGGTCCTAGACTCATCTCCATCAGTGCCCACTCATCTTTCCAACTATGGCACATCTTATCATGAAACTTGTCAATAATCTCGTCAACTGTCCTAAAGATATTCCAATCAACTAATTCTATCAATAACTACTATAATTTAACCCTACAATCAATAGGGGATACTTCTCCATTCCACCCGAACCGTATCCAACTATGTATCAATTCCTCCCTTTAACCTTGTAATTATAGTTAAACCAATTAACATTTACTATGTTAAACCAATTAACATATGGTTACTTATGTTTTCATATGCTTAATACAATCTTTTATTGCCCACTTAATATTACCCACTCTCAATATTCCTATAATATCTATTTCTTTTAAAGTATGATGCTTCAAAGCGAGTCTACAAAAACTACACTTTGATACCAACTGAGAACTATTACACCCCGAAGTCATAGAGTCGCAACAATCCTGCCGTGTAAACCATTCTATGTTATTAACTGGCCTCACAGTACCTACCATAAACATGATCTACACGAGGCATCGACGACTCTTCGTTTTGAAGTAAACAGTCCAATTAAGTGTTTAACTACAATTATAGTAATTATCATAGATTTTTAATAAACATACTTAATCATATGTAAAGTCTACATAACTTCCCAAGAAACTCTTTATAAACATAACGGTTTACTAATTTACATAACAACTATCAGTCTTTCATTCTTAAACTACAAAGGACACTTTAGCTATACATCTACTGCTAAGCAAATTGATCCTTATATGCTTGGCTTCAAAAGAACTAACCTTTGGATAATTGTAAGGCGGCATAATACTTGGAGTATTCAGAAATTAGGACCTGCAAAAGGATCTATAAGGGTATGAGTAACTACAGCTCAGTAAGTTGAATTGGAGACTCATGAATATATGCAAACACAAACAAGATTATCAAACAATTATTTCCATGCAATGCAACAATCAAGTGTCATCGCACAACATAGTTCGGTTTGTTGTGAAATCAGAGAAATTTCACCCGCTTTAATCCGGGTTGAAGAGTTTCCATGTTATGCAGCAGCTCACAACCAAACCCAAGCTTGTACAATGGAGACATCGCTCTTCCTATGACTACCTTTGAACCATTAGCTTCACCCTCGCTGCGACCTCCTCTCCTGTCACTTAGTTTGACTAAGGATGAAGAAGAGACCATTATGTAATCCTGCGCTATCCCTTTTGAAGGGGTCGGTATTTGGTTAGAGAATCCCAATGATCCTCTAACGGCTTGGTTCCAGGTGGTGGTGGTGTGTGGGTTTGGCTTACTAGCTCTAACTGCACAGTTTTCCTTGCCTTTTTTTTTTTTCTCTGGTTTTTCTCTTGAATTTCGATGCTCTCCATTTTTCTCTGATTTCTAACTGTCTAAATGAGCTCTGTAAATTTTTTCTCTATTTATAGAGCTTTATGGTAATTAATGTACATTAAATTAGATAAGTCATTGTCCAAATCCCTTAGTTTTTGGCTTTTGTGTTGCTTGATTTTGCTTAGGCAATTTTTTCTTCACATTCCTAACTTGCCACGACCACATCCACCTCATTCTTGATTTCTTTGATTTTTTTTTTCTGATTTTTCTTAATTAATTAGTAGTTTTCCTTAATTATTTAATAAGTTTTTAGATAATTTAAGAAATTTCGTGTATTTTTATCTATACGTAAACATATGTGGGGTATATGTGAACATTCCTAATTATTATTTAGATCATTATATAATTTTTAGTATATATATAATTTGTTTCTAGTAATTTATTAGTTATTAGATTACACTTTTTGCCTTTTCGATAATTAACAATTATTATACTTAAAATTTGAAAATTTTAGTCTCCTATTTTATTACTTATTTTCTTAAATTTAAGTTTACGGGGTCGTTTTTATTAATTTTTCTATCCATAGTTTATAATTTGGGTTTGATCGGATCCTTTAACTGATCGTCCTAAACTTTGTGTTCTAAGTTCAATCCTTCAGTTATTTGGCTTAACTTTAGGACTTACAAAGAGTACTTACTTAACCAAAGTTAATATGGATCATAGCGATCAATGGGCAATTCACTCTCCTAATTGTTATTTCCTGATAAATAAAATAATAAGAACTTAATGAGTTTTTAGATATAATACTAAACAGCCTATTTAGCTAACTATCTACCTTATGATTTCCATTTTCGCTTAGGTTTTGAATCTTATATAACTTTTTAGTTTTACCTTATATCTTTAAATTTTCATAGTTGATCCTTTTTGAGTTTAAGTATACTTCTTTAATGATAGAATTTAATCAAAGTTTTAACGTTATTTTACATTACATAACATAACTTATATATTGTAATGATTATGAAATACTGTTTTATCATATAAGTAATAGTATATAACTTAGTAAAAATTATACGAGTTCATATTCTCTCACTTTTTATAAGTTTTATATTAGTATATTGTTATATCATAATTTAATCGTAATATCTATGTAAAATGGAACAAATAGTAGTATGACAATATAAGTTAGACAAAGTAATAGGGTTGGGTGGAAAATATCAAAATTGTATATTTGATTAACTTAAAAACTTTATCTTAATCATATGGTAATATTATTCTAAGATCAAATCTCTCATGTATGTGTACATATACTTAGTTTACTTCTTGTAAGTATAGGATCCTATATATTGTTATTGTCATTCCAGACATCATTATTATTGTAATTGTTATTATTATTTGTTTTTCCATATTACTATATTATGGAGGTTATATTTTATATACTTAATTATTTGTACATATAGAAACATATTTCCTTTTATAATATTTAGGCTTTTAAGTACGCTTGTACATAAATAGAACTTTGATTTTCAATTTTTGTTTATAGGAAATATATGTATATATATAATTGTAGTTAATTATGTTTGAGTATTTATTTATTTATTTACTTAAGGATTTGTCTTAATTATTAGTCTATAGGGCCAAATCACTTGGATATCTTAGTTGTCCTACCTATCTTTTTCGATTTACCCTAAATCTTTAATCGTATATAACTTTTTTATTTTAAATCTAATTTTTATACTTTTATAATCAATCTTTATCGTTTTCGAATGTATTTTTACGTGACAAAATCTGTTTTGAAGGTCGGGACTTACATTTTCAAATATGGGTCTAGACAATTACGAATTTTCATGTAATTGGACCTATCAATGTTTTATTTATTTCTCATGGGTTTTTTCTCAAAAATTTTCCAAATTAAACTTTTCATAAATTATCATTGAGCCTAAGAATTGTGTAGGCCTAACTTTTATAGGTTTTAATTCTATCAAGCCTATCTACAAATTTTATGTTGGCTTTTTCTTTTTGCTAAAAGGGGCCATCTAATTTCTTTAGTTAGGCCTTACCCCCCACCACCCCCCACCACCCTCCCTTTTTTTTTCTTTTCAATTTAAGACTTATGGCTCCATTTATTTGTTCTTTTTCTTTCTTTTTTTTTTCCCTTATATTTTAATTAAACAAGAATTTTAGTGCATGCTTCTTTTTATACTATACCTAATCGTGGGCTCTCTCGAAGGCTTCTTGGTTCCTTTTTCTTTTAACCCTATTTTCATAATTTGCACATTTAAGCCTTAATTTGTCAACTACTCTAAGTATTATTGTAATTATTATTCTAAATTAATTTATTATTGTTATTTTTCATAAAAATAAAATTAGGGGTTAAAATATGTGGTGTTGTCGTAGCAAATTTTCTAGAATTTCCTTTGGATTTTTCCTAGTTTGTTAGGTTTATTATTTTTATTAATTTATAGTATTTCTATATGAATATGATACACCATAAATAATTAAATAACAAAAAAAAAATACAAGAAAAGTAATAATAATATATTACTTGTTGAAAGTAACGTCCAGTACATGTATATATAGATATATTTTTATATTTTTCATATATTTTGAGAAAAAAAATTATACTAATATACATACATATGTTTAGAATATACTAATATTCACATAAATACATATGTTATGCAATGCTTTGTTCTTAAACTAGCAAATGAAAGATACAAATATGGATACATATATTTTTTTCGTATTTAGACATAACTTTTGGAAGATAAAATACTATAGTAATGTACATATACATTTGGATATACTTATATACCAAAAATGTTTAATATACATATTATATAGTACTTAAGACTAGAAAGTAAATATATATATAATATGCCCATATTAGTTCATATAAGTATGTGTATGTGTAATTTTCATGATTATATATATTTATATATATACCATTTTTGTAAAAGAAAAAATATATACGTATATATAAATATACTTAAATACATATTTTTCATGAGATACATATACGTACACTCAAAGATATATTTCTCATGCATATCACACACATATATAAATTAATATTAAGGAAAAAGAAAATACTGCAAAATGAAATAAAAAAGAACAAATAGGCTTATACTTCAATTTGTACATCTTGCCTTGTTTTACATATAATAAGTCTACTCACATGTACATGTAAATCCTAATAAATATCCTAATACATTAAGTGATACAAGGAATACATACTCAAAAGTGAAATTCAAATGAAATAGCAATTACATGGGAAGAAAATATTATAAGAAAAGGAAAATAAAATAAATAAAAATTTAAAATTACTCTTAAAGGCCTTAGGTGGGATGGTTCTTAAGGCTTGATAGTAGCTTACAATTTTTGTTCTAGTCCCCCTATTAAGTTCCCAACATGCTTCTTGTAGGTTAAAAGAAAGTTGTGGTGGAAGGTGTATTAAGTTGTGAATTAGAATGGAAGAAAATTGGAGGAAAATGAAAGAAAATAAGAGAGATATAGGTAGCGGAGTGTGTCGATCTGGTAGGGAGTGATTTTTGGAATGTTTTTGTATGTTTAGTTTATGAGAAATCAAAGAAAAATGATGGGAATGAGGGGAGCCATATGGATTGATGGTAAAGGAAAAGAAAAGGGGTTGATTTTAATTGTTTATTTGTTAAATAGTGTAAAGTATGTGGGAAATGTCCTTTCCCTTCTCAATAGCCGAAAGGGTTGACCGTAAATTGTGAGTTCTTTTGTCTTATCATCATGCAGGCTACTAGGCTTAGGTAATCATTTAAGGAGTGTACAATTATTTAGGATGGGGTTAGATTTCAAAGATGCCAACCATTTTAGTTATCATAGTTACAAATAAAACATAATATATATAGTATGCCATTAGTAAGAGGAATATATAATATGTAATGAAATATAATATATTATATGATATGATATATTGGAAAAAGAAAAAAATTACTTAATATAAATACACATGTATATAGGAGCGCCTTATATATATACATGTAGTATCAATTTTTTCTTTTATAATTTTATTAAATGTATTATTTTAATTGGCTTAAGTTGGTTAATTTCTATTATTTAAAATTACCTCTAATAATTCATTAGCGACTTTATGCAATTTTACATATTTAGTAGTAATTTTATCAAATTAAGGATTTATCAATATTATGTTAAATGTTTAAGGTTTAGTATATAAGGTTTTTTTTTTTTTTTTTCAAGTATGTATACATCACATTTAGTGTTTTATTACGTGATTAAGGTTTTGGAATTGTATATTAGGGTATTTCATATTCGATTTTGGAATTCACGAAAGGGAATTACTTACAATACTTGAGTTTGACTTTGTACTTAAAAAGCTAAATTTACGGGATTTATAGCATTTTCAACTCTAAATACCATCTCTTATTCTCTTACCCTTAAAATAAGTTTGCCATCATGGACATCAATAGGATTACTGAACACTTTTTGCTTAGTGTTAATATAGAGAGCTCCTTTAGTTTCTTATTGGATAGCAATTTCTTTATAAGTTTTACGTACTTCAACATCTATAACAATACTTCCATAAAAGGTAAATTAATATGCAATTAGTTAAAGAGGTAAAGAAACTTACCATATTGCTCATTTGAGAGATTTTTTTTCAGGCAATGAGGATAGGGAATCGGTAGCCAATACTCTTTCATCTTTTAAGGTTATACCTTTTCCTTTAAGGGCTTCTAAAATCTCCTTGATCTTGTTTTCTGACTCATTCGCAATTGGTTCCTAACTAACTTGCTTTTTATCAACTAGCTTATTAACCTATAACTTTTTCCCACTCTTAAGAGTTATCACTTCAACTTGATCTTGTGAATGGTGTTTTTGCTGTTGTTCAAAAGTGATTTTTGCAATTTGTTCAATGTACCTTTCAATACTTGTCAACCTCACTTCACTAGTCACCATGTATTTAGTTAGGATATCTTCCAATGTAGACTTATTTTCTATTAGTTGAGAACTTTGGAAGCTTTGAGGGTAAGTAATGTGCCTCAATTGATTCTAAATTGGATGTTCTCCTTGGAAATTGAACCAATCCTTACATCTTTCATCGTAATCATTATGGAGTATTGGTTGTGTAGGAATAAAATTTTACTCAATCAAATGAATCTATTACTCAAAAGAAAAAAGCCATGCTTATGGCATTTAGAGTTTCTCAATTTGTCTTTCTTTTCAATTATCTCTCTTGACATCCATATCCTAAAATAAGACTTTATATAGTTAGGTTAAAATAGAGAAATAATAACATGTGATACGGCATACTTTAAACACTTTAATGACCAATCAAAATATGACACCTAAGCAATTATTAAAAATATAATATTACTTGGTTTAATTAATTCCAATATTACCTTCCTTAAACCAAGTCTTCAAACTTCACCATACTAAGCATTTTCTTCAACTTCAAGAACACATCAGCTTTAAGTGGCTTTGTAAAGATATCTGCAACTTGCTCTTTAGCGAAACAAAATTCAATCACAATTTCTTTGTCCTTCACTAAGTCGCACTTGTAATGGTACTTAATGTCAATATGCTTACTGTAACCATGAAACACTTGCTTCTTTGTCAAAGCAATTGCTGATTTGTTATCACAAAAAATTTTGATAGGCATAACTTGTTGATGTTGTAACTCACCTAGCATTCTTCTCAACCAAATCACCTGTATAGCACATCCTGCTACAGCTATATATTTTGCCTTTGCTATTGAGAGAGCCATCATTTGTTGCTTCTTAAATGACTAAGAAAAAACTCTAGTCCCAAGATGAAAAACAAAATCAGAAGTATTTTTTCTCATGTTAGTATCACCATCCTAATCATTATCTATAAAGTCAACAAGCTCTACATTATTAGTATAAGAATAAAAAATTCTATCATTAAGCATACCTTTGATGTATCTTAAGATACGTTTAGTTGCTTGCCAATGAGATTAACATAAAGTATCTATAAATCTGTTAACAATACCAACATTGAACATAATATTTGGTCTGGTTGTTATCAAATATCTCAAGCTTCCAACCTACCTTTTGTAATTAGTTGCATTAACTAAGTCACCACTGCCATCTTTGACTAATTTCAATCTCTCTTCAATTGGAGTCAAGATTGTTTTACATGAATCCATTGTAAACCTCTTCAATACATCATTAGCATACTTATTCTGAGAAATAAAGATCCTTAAAGTTGTTTGTTTCACTTTAATACCAAGGAAATAAGATATCAAGCCCATATCTCTCATTTCAAACTCAACAATCATAGCCTCCCTAAACTTCACTAGCAAGTTGGAGTTATTGCCAGTGAAAATTAAATCATCAACATATAAGCACACAATGATAATATCACTTTGTGAGTTTGACTTAACATGTAAAGTGTGCTCATATGGACATCTCTGAAAAACAATGATCAATAAAGTAAGAATCAATTCTAGTGTACCAAGCTCTTTGTGCCTACTTCAAGCCATACAAGGCCTTTCGTAATCTATAAACCTTATCTTCCTCCCTTTTTTTATCACATAGCCAGGAGGCTGTTCAACATACAGTTCCTCCTTAAGTATACCATTTAAAAATGCAAACTTAATATCCATTTGAAAAATTTTCCAACTACTTTAAGCAATAAGTGAAATAAGCATTCTAACAGTATCAAGCCTAGCAATAGGAGCAAAAACCTCAAAATAGTCAATACTTGGCTTTGGCTTATAACCCTTTGTAACTAAACGTGCTTTGAAATGATCCACCTCTCCATTAGACTTGTACTTTGTTGGATATCTCTCATACATTTTAATGATAACAAAAAGGGTTAAAAGCTAATGAATCTTTAAAAGTGCAAGCTTATAGAAGGTTTTTTAGAAAGTATAATTTCATACATGTAATTCACATTCAGAAGCTTATTTAGAAGCTTTAAACTGTTTGAAAATAAACTATTCTGGAAAGTCTTTAGAAAGTATTACAGAAGCCCTTATAAAAAGAATTGGTACAGTTCTTTAGAAACTTATTCAGAGACTTTTAAGAAAAGAAGGCTGATACTCTTTAGAAGGTTATTCAGAAGATTGGTTTGGAAAAATTACGTAGAATATTAATTTTAATCAGATTCGGATTATTCAAGCTCTAGCTTTACTAGATTGGGTGTATTAGGAAAATACACTTAATCCTGTTTCACTAAAGATGGAGTTAAGATCTATGGGAATTGTTTTTAAGTAAAAATATATTTGGATAAATCAAGATATATATAATCTTGGATAAGGATAAGGTTGATTCGATTTGTGGGATTTCAAATTTTGAACACAAGGCTTATCTAGAAATAGCTAACGAAAGCTAATCTTTTTAAATTCAAATAAAAACTTATCTAGTGATTATGGATTGATGAATATCTAATCTAAACAAGATAATGATAGTTAGTTTTGAATTTTCAAATGACCGAGATCTTCTCCCGAAAATTTCGAAGGACTATCCTTTGCCTTCTAATGGTTGGATAATTATGAAAGTAAAGATAATTTTTAGATTTTTTAGCTGTTAGAAAAACTCGATATAAAAAGAGAAAGGATTCAAAACGTCGGGACACAACTCTAAAGAAATACTATTGTTGTACAAAAAAAAAATTATCTTGATCAATTTTTACCTTCTTAAAAGTTTCAGAAAGTTCTTTAGATACTTCGTCAAAGAGTTGCATCGAATCAACAAAAATATTTAAGACTTATAGTTTTGTTCTCACTTGGAATCTCTATACTTTGTTGTAGAGAAAAGATAGTTTGTACTCTATGGATCTGTATTAGCCTAGATTGAAGAGAGGCTAGATAGGTAGAGTAGAGTGTTGTAAAGTCATTGTGATAAATAATTATAATTTGTTTGTGATTTAATTTAGTGGATCAAGTGGAATGGCATCGGTGAAGTAGACCGGGTTCCCAGCAGTAGAGTTGGAAGAGAGCACCAGGTAGAAGGCTGAAACTCTATAAAATCTTTGCCTAATTTTCTCCTTCCCTAGTCTTTTACTTTGTAAATTTATTATTGTGTTAAATTGTTAAATATCATAGTTTACTATTATAAGTTGTTAAGAGGGGTAATTTCATTTTTTTTAACCAAAAAGTTTTCAAAAATTTAGGGATATCAATTCAACCCCCTCTTAATATCTTATACGAGATCAAAAATTGGTATTAGAGCCTCGCTTTAATATTTTCTAGAGTTTAAGATCATGGGTGAATCAAGTGGTGGTTTAATAGTTCAGCCTTGCAAGGCACCATGTTTTTTTATGGAACTAATTTTTCTTATTAGAAATTCAATATGGAGACTTATATGAAGGCATTAGATTATCAGGCTTGGCAAATTATTTTTACAAGAGATCTCAAAGTTTCAATTATCATCACTTTAAGAGATGATATCACCATAGCCAAACTAAATTCAAAGGCTAAGAATCTTTTGTTAAGTATTATTGCACGTTTTGAATTTTATCTAATTGCTTCTTGTGAAACAACTAAAGACATTTAGGACACTTTGGTGCAAACTTATGAAGGCACGGAAACCATCAAAGACATAAGAATCAACTCGCCGATTCAATAATATGAAACATTTCGAATTCTCACTGGTGAAGAAATTAAAGACTCCTTCAGTAGATTTACTGCTATAACTAATGAATTGTCTCCTCTGGGCAAAATTATTAGTGATATAGATATGGTTTGCAAGATGCTAAGGATTCTTCCCAAAATTTGGAATGTAAAGAAAACGACCATAGAAGAAGCTTGTAACTTGAAGACAATAACACTGAGTTAATTATATAGCAAGCTCATGGCATATGAAACTGATTTTCTCAAATTAGAAGGCACTTCAGAAGATACAAGGAAGAGGATCGTAGCTCTCAAGGCTAAAGAAATAGATACTGATTTAGAAGGAGAAAATTCATCTGAAGAAGAAGATGAGGACGTAACATTACTAACCAGAAAGTTCAATAAATGGCTCAAGAAAAAGGGTAAGAGAACATTTACTAAAAGGTTTACCACTAATAAGAATTGGTTTGTTGATGAAGGGAAGTCAATCAAAGTAAAAGAAGAAAAGAAAGTCAAAAAGGAGATTATTTGCTATGAATGTAAGAAACTTGGGCATATCAAATACGAATGTCCTTTGTTGATCAAGAAAATGGAGAAATTCAAGAAGAAACATAAATCTATGATGGTGACATGGAGTGATTTGGAGGATTCAAAAATTGAATCAGAAGGTTCAGAAGAATGTAAGGAAGCTAACTTATGTCTTATGACATTTTTTGAGGTAGATTTTGAAATTGATTCTGATTCTGATTTAGATGTACTTGATGGTATATATGCTGGAATTAACAAACTCCTTAAAGCCCTTTCCAAGTCAAGCAATAAAATATCTAAGCTTGAATCTGAGGTTAAAACATTAAAAATCGAAAAGTATGCACTTAGTCAAACTAATAAGTTGCTAGCAGATGTCTGCATATTGCCCGTAAAGCATTACTTAATGAAAATCTAATTTTAAAAGAAGAAATTAAGAATTTGAAAAACCATGTAGAAGATCTATCTAAGTCAATTAAGAATACCTTTCACAAGTTTGATGAAAGTGAAAAGAAACTATAAATGTTGATTTCTAGCCAAAGGATGGAGAATTCAAAATCTAGACTAGGTGTTGAATTTGGAGAAACATCTAAGACAAAGAAAGAAATAGTTTTTGTTAAATCAAAAGATGAAAAGTAAGCAATGATATCTAATTAAACCATCTGAAGTATCATTTGAAAGCTGCTTTATTTCTGTAAATGATAATTCTATACTTTGGCACAAAAGACTAGGATATGTGAATTTTCATCAACTAGAGAACTTGTCTAAAAAGTGTTTAGTCTTAGGTTTACCTAAAGTACATACTAATGAAAATATTCATTGTGTTTCTTACTTGAAGCATAAAATGAATTTGTCATCTCATAAGAGTAAGAAGGTTATTTCTATTCAAAGACCTTTGGAATTATTGCATTTAGATCTTTTTGGCCTCACTCACACCTTAAGTTTAGGAAGAAATAAATATGGTCTTGTCATAGTAAATGATTTCTCTAGATTTACTTAGACCTTATTTTTACATCATAAAAGTGATGCTTTTAAAAGTTTTGAAATATTCTAAAAAAGAATTGAAAATGAAAAAGGCCTCTCCATCATCAGATTACAAACTAATTATCATACGGAATTTGAAAATTCTGATTTCATTTCATTTTGTGAAGACAAAGGCATTAGCCATAACTTTTTCGCACCATATACTCCACAACAAAATGGAGTAGTTGAACACAAAAATAGAACTATTTAAGAAATGACGAGAACTCTTCTTAATGAAAGTAATATAGCTGATCACTTTTAGGTTGAAGCAGCTTCAATAGCTTTTTATATCATTAATTGTGTATATATAAGACCCTTAACAAACAAAATTGCTTATGAGATTTACAAAGGAAGGAAACCTAAGGTTTCATATTTTCACACATTTGGTTGTAAGTGTTTTGTTAAGAAAACAGGAAAAGTCTTGGGAAATTTTGAAGAGAGAGCAGATGAAGCCATATTTCTAGACTACTCTCTGAACTCGAAAGCATACTGAGTATACAACCAAGAAACAAAGGTTGTGGAAGAGTCAATAAATGTTAAATTTATTAAGGAAACAATCCATGAAGAATCGGATGATGAAATACCAATTGCTTCAAGCAAAAAGAAGACAGTTTGTCCTGATTCAAAAGAAGGAAAAATAAAACCTCCTTTAGAAGGTACTTTAGAAGCTTCTAAGATACCTGATGGAACCAAAACAAAGTCTATTACAGAAGGTACTTTAGAAGGTAATACTAGGTTTGTTGAAAAACCTTTAGAAGGTAAGTCAGAAGGTTTTGAACTCATTCATACTCCTCCATCAACTTTAAAATTTAAAACCAATCATCCTCCTGAGCTTATAATTAGTAGTGTTAGATCTGGAATAAGAACAAGATCAAGTTTACAGAATTTGAAAATCAATTTGCTCTTATTTATGAAATTGAACCTCATTTAATAGAAGAAGCCTTGAATGATAATAATTGGATTTTGGCCATGTAAGATGAACTAAGTCAATTTCAGAGAAATTAGGTTTAGAATTTGGTTCCAAGACCTAAAAACAAGTCAATTATTGGAACTAAATCGGTATTTAAGAACAAACTAGATGAGCATGGAAACATAGTTAGAAACAAAGCACATTTAGTAGCTAAAGGTTATTTATAGGAAGAAGGAATAGATTATGATGAAACCAATGCTCCTGTTGCTAGATTAGAAGCTATAAGATTATTACTTACTTTCGCTTGTTTGAAAAATTTTAAATTATACCAGATGGATGTAAAAAGTTCTTTTCTTAACAAATTCATAAAAGAAGAAGTATATGTTGATCAACCTCTTGGTTTTGAAGATCCTTTCAAACTAGATCATGTGTTTAAATTAAGAAAGGCTTTTTATGGACTTAAACAGGCTCCTCAAGCTTGGTATGATAGATTAAGTCAATTTTTGATTAAAAATGACTTTCAAAGAGGAAAAGTAGATGCCATACTTTTTATGAAACATTTTGGTGAAGATATGCTAGTTGTACAAATCTATGTTGATGATATTGTTTTTGGTGCAACTAATGAAATATATTGTTAAGAATTTTCAAGTATGATGCAGACAGAATTTGAGATGTTACTCATAGGTGAATTAAACTTCTTCTTAGGATTACAAATCAAACAATCAGAGAATGGAATTTTTGTTCACCAAGAGAAGTATTCCAGACAGATATTGAAGAAATTTGGTTTTGAGAATTCCAAGGATTCCTCAATATCTATGAGTACCTCAACAAAGCTTAACATCATAGGTAATGGTAAAAAGGTAAATGAAAAGCTCTATTACAACTTAATTGGATCCTTATTGTATTTAACTACGTCACGACCTAATATCTTATCTAGTACTTGTGTGTATGCTAGATTTCAAAATTCACCAACTAAAACACACCTAATTGTAGTTTTAAATATATAAAAAGCACTGCAAAATTGGGAATTTAGTATCCTAAAAGTAAAAATTTTGATCTTATAAGTTATTCAGATGCTGATCATGCAGGTTGCAAAATAGATAGGAAGAGTATTTCAGGAACATGTCAATTCTTAGGAGATAAATTGGTTTCTTGGTCTTCCAAGAAACAAAATTCAGTTGCTTTTTTAACTGCAGAAGCTAAATATGTATCTATTGGAAATTGTTGTGCACAAATTTTTTGGTTAAAACAACAATTAAATGACTATGGAATAAGTTGCAAAAATATTCCCATAAAATGTGATAACACGAGTGCTATCAATTTAACAAAAAATCATGTTCATCATTCAAGATCAAAGCACATAGAAATAAGGCATCATTTCATACATGATCATGTTGCAAATAATGATGTGAGTAGAGATTTTGTTTTCATTGAATATCAATTTGCTGATATTTTTACTAAACTACTGGATAAATTGAGATTTAAGTTCATTTGTAACGAACTAAGTGTTTATAAACCCTTTTGTTAATTTTGTTTATCATTTAATTTTACTTGGATGTTTTGGTATTTTTTTTTTCCACAAGCAAGCTCACTTGAAATCTATTGGATACGAAAACACTGTGGGCATTAGCATGTTCATTAGTGGGTCTACAAAATCTTCCTTAGTGTGTCCATTAAGTAAATCCACTTAGTAGGTGATTAGCATGTCACTAGTGGGTCTATAATTCTTAGCTAATTGCTAATGAAAGTAGCAGTTTAAGTTCATTAAGAGTCTCATTCTTTTCTTATTTTTGCTTCTTCTCATTAGACCTTCCTTATTCTTCTCTCTCTCTCTCTCTCTCTCTCTCTCTCGTATATTTCTCATCACAACTTTAGTGGCGCCTAAAAAATCCAACCACATTGCAGCTAAAGGAGTCAAGTCGAAAATCCAAAATGACTCTAAGAATCCTATTGTTCTTGATGAACAAGAAACCATAAACCCTACAAACCTATAATCAAATCCAACCGAAATACACCAAGGATCATTTGAAAAATCCTTAACCCTCGAACTCCAAGATGAACCTTCGAAAGAGGTTGTTCGAGAAGTGAATTAGAAGAATGTCTCTAAAGTACATTCTAAATAATTCCAGGAAGTAGTTTAGAAAGTAGTTCAAGATGATAAAGAATCCAGCTCCTCCACAGAAGTTGCTAATTCAGAAGAATCTGAACCCTTGGAAAAACCATCTGAAGAAGTCTTTGAAAGAGGTCCTTTAGAACCTGATCCTGTTCTAATAGTAAGAAAATCTATTCAAAAATCTATAAAGGCTACCTTAGTTAAGAAGAAATCAAAGTCGTCCCAGAAAGTGGACAAGTCAATCAAAGCTAAGATCACAATTACCCTTTTAAAGGAGAAACCTAAGAAAAGGTACATAGTCAAAGGTAAAAGTCTTTCAATCAAAGACTTGTTTTATTTAGACTCTAAATACTTTAAGAAGAATGGATTCTATTGGAAAGATTATTTAGATAGATTGGGTTTAAGTGGTTTGATTGATTTACGTAGAGTAATATATGGAGATTTGATTGATGAGTTTTATAGAAAACTTGATAGTAAACATCAAGAAGTGTGGAAATCAATTGTACTAGGACAACGAATATAAATCACTAAGAAGGATATTCTGAAATACTTTGGCATTAAAGAATTCAATGATAATAAAAGCATAGGACAATTGATAAAAGAATAGATATTTACTGAATTGAATGATGGAATTGATTTGGGGACAAGAAGTGATATTTTTAGTACCAAGTTTGAGTTGTTAATAAGAATTCTTCACAAGTTTGTAAACTCTTTTGTACTACCAAGGAAAGGTAGTGTAACCTTAATGACTAGGGAAGATGCATTGATGATATTAGCAATGTTAGGCAAAAAACAAGTAGATGTTGTTAAATTAATGATGCGACATATGTGGCAACATGTAGATGTAAGGCCATATGGAAATTCGTTAATGGCCCTTTTTAGTTTCAAAAAGGTAAAATTTCCGGGGGAGACAAATCGTCCTTTTTCTCCTATTAGGCTTGGTGAGAGAATCTTTAAGATGATGGAAATTTATGTGAATGATAAATTGTGGCATTCATATAATTGGGGAATATTTGTTCATCCTTCAAATTTGAAAAGCAATGTCATTATCATTAAAGAAAAAGGAGTTGGAAAGAAAAGGAAGAGAGGATAGGAGCTAGCTGAGAAGGAACCAAAGAAGAAAGGAAAACTGATTAGAAGGTCAGGTGGCATTGAGTTTAAAGAACCTATTGGGACGGTTTTAGAAGGAGATTCAGATAGTTCTGAGAGCCAGCCAGTTCAATATAAATAAGGAAAGAGCTCAGTCTTTGTGGAAGAACTCTCTGAAGGAATCAAAGCTATTGTAGAAAAGGCTGTCAAGGATCAAATGATTAACATGAGAGACTTATTCAAGGCTTGGATTAAGGAGTCTGTCCCAAAAACCAATCCTTCTAACTAAGCATATACTTCTATTGATCATGAACCCTTTGTATAGCACCGAACCTCTGAACCTCTTTTTCCCTCCAAAGAACCATCTGTTCCTATTTCAGATACTCTTATCACACCACCAGGACCTGATCCTTCCTCTCAACCAATTGATTAGAATGTACTCAGTCCTGTTCAGACTTTAAGAAAGACTCCTATCATTTCACCACAATCCCCTAAAAAGACACCTCAAGCTTCTACTCCTATTCTTAACCTTAAAGAGCAAACACCCCCCTGAAGGTCACATTGAAACTCCATTTGTGGCCTCCACCAAAGACACTTCTCCACTTGCTCCAATCCAGACTACACCACTATCCGATAAAGAAGAACCCACTTCATCTGTAGTAACAACTTTTGAAAAAACTTTTGCTCTTGACAAAGTTCTTCCTTCATACTCTGGCAGATTCAAGTTGTGTGTTAGGAAGAGAACAAAAAGATCCAAAAAATGACTACTTTTATGTTTTTCTTTCTCTTGTACTAGCAAAAACCTTGTCTTGTTTGTTTTGTTTTTGTCCATTTGTGGACTTGTTACTTCCTTAATCAATGCAGTTTGAGATTTTGTTTATTCAAACATGCATATTTTATAAAGATTAAGGGGGAGTTTATTCAGAATGATAACAAAAAAAGGGGAGAGAAAAACCACAATCAATCTCACCCATAATACATTACGTTGGATAAACACTACATGATGCATGAATATGTGATTGTGAATATAACATTTTTTTGTAATCTAGTTTTATAATAACATTTTTGTTATCATAAAAAAGGCGAAGAAGGGTAGATATCTCTCATATATTTTAATGATAACAAAAAGGGTTAAAAGCTAATGAATCTTTACGAGTGCAAGCTTATAGAAGGTTTTTTAGAAAGTATAATTTCGTATATTTAAGTGACATTTAGAAGCTTATTCAGAATCTTCAAACTATTTGAAAATAGACTATTCTAGAAAGTCTTCAAAAACTATTACAGAAGCTCTTATAAAAAGAATTGGTACAGCTCTTTAGAAGCTTGTTTAGAGACTTTTGAGAAAAGAAGGCTGATACTCTTGAGAAGGTTGGTTTGGAAAAATTACGTGAAATATTAATTTTAATCATATTCGGATTATTCAAGCCCTAGCTCCATTAGATTAGGTATATTAGGAAAATACACTTAATCTTGTTTCACTAAAGATAGAGTTAAGATCTATGGAGATTATTTTTAAGCGAAAATATATTTGGATAAATCAAGATATACATAATCTTAGATAAGGATAAGGTTGATTTCATTTGTGGGATTTCAAATTTTGAACACAAGGCTTATCTAGAAATAGCTAACGAAAGCTGATCTTTTAAAATTCAAATGAAAACTTATCTAATGATTATGGATTGATGAATATCTGATCTAAACAAGATAAGGATAATTAGTTTTGAATTTTCAAATAACCGAGATCTTCTCCTGAAAATTTCCAAGGACTATCCTTTGCCTTCTAACAATTAGATAATTATGGAAGTGGAGATAATTTTTAGATTTTTTAGCCATCGGAAAAACTTAGTATAAAAAGAGAAAGGATTCAAAATGTTGGGACATAACTCTGAAGAAATACTATCATTGCACAAAAAAAAAAAAATTTCTTAATCAGTTTTTACTTTTTGAAAAGCTTCAGAAAGTTCTTCAGATACTTCTTTAGAGAGCTATACTGAATCAACAAAAATATTTGAGACTTGTATTTTTATTCTCACTTGTAACCTCTATACTTTTTTGTAGAGAAAAGATAGTTTGTACTTTGTAGATCTATATTAGCCTAGATTGAAGAGAGGCTAGATAGATAGAGTAGAGTGTTATAAAGTCATTGTGACAAATGATTGTAATTTGTTTGTGATTTGATTTAATGGATCAAGTGGAATGGCACCAGTGAAGTAGACTAGGTCCTTAGTAGTGAAGTTGGAAGAGAGCAGTAGGTAAAAGGCTGAAACTCTATAAAATCTTTACCTGATTTTCTCCTTCCCTACTCTTTTACTTTGCAAATTTATTGTTGTACTTTAAATTGTTAAATATTACTGTTCACCATTATAAGTTGTTAAGAGGGGTTATTTAATTTTATTTTAATGAAAAAGTTTTTAAAAATTTAGAGATATCAATTTACCCCCCTCTCTTGATATCTTATACGGGACCAACATTCTTGATCTTGTATACCTATTTAACACCAATTGGCTTCTTATCCTTAAGAAGTGTAGTAAGCTCCCAAGTTCCATTCTTTTCAATTGAATGAATTTTATCATCAATTGCTTTCACCCATCAATCATTACTAGTAGCTTACCCAAAAAACATAGGATCACAATCTGCAAATAAGGCATAATACACTATATCATCATAATCATCATTAAAAGAATTACTAACATTACCTACCACATAATCCTCCAAATATGAAGGCATCCTGCATTGTCTCTGTGGTACAAGAAGATTCTCCAAGCATAGGTTATACATCAACATCTACATTAACATTATTTTCAACATCGATAATAGGAGTTGGTTGTAAAATTTTCTTTTCATTAGACCAATCCCAAATACCATCTTCCTCAAAAGGGACATCCTTACTAACAATCACTTTTTTAGTTTGCAGATTGTATAACTTGTAACCCTTTATCTTATGACTATACCCAATAAAGATACATTTTTTTTTGTTTCATCATCAAGCTTCTTTCTCAACTCATCAAGTACATCAGCATAAGCTACATAACCAAACACCTTGAGATGCTTGATGTTAGGCTTCCTACCATTCCAAGCTTCATGTGGAGTTTTATTATGAACACTCCTAGTAGGATACCTATTTAAAACATAAATAGTACATGCAACTACTTTTGCCCAAAATTGCTTGGGCAAATGTTTACTATGCAACATGCATCTCATAATATCCATAATGATTCTATTATTCCTTTTAGCCACACCATTTTGTTGAAGTATATATTTGGCAACTAGTTGAGATGAATACCATGCTTTTTAAGAAATTCATCACACACAGTACATTCTATACCTCTATTAGTTCTCAAAATTTCAACTTGATATCTATTTTGCTTTTCAACATAAGTCACAAATGATTTTAATGTATCGCATGCTTTAGACTTATACTTCAGAAAATAAACCCATGCCTTTCTACTAAAATCATTAATGAAAGTAATAAAATACCTGTTACTACCAATGGAAGGAACCTCCATAGAGCATAAATCTAAATGAATTAAATTGAGAAACTTTAGATGCCATAACCATGGCTTTCTTATTTTGAGTAATAAATTCATTTGATTGAGTAAAATTTTATTCCAACAATTGGTTTTAGACCCATCTTATACGATATCATTGAAGCTTCAAGAATTAAAAAAAAAAAAATTAATCAACGAATGAAATTCTCATCAATAGGAGTTGAAAGAATTGAAGGCTTACGAGAATTGAAGGAAGAGTTCTTGAATTTTTGAATGGCAATAAAGAGAGGAATTTCGATCAACAAAATCATCAATGGAAAATTAATTCAAGAATCCAAAAAGAAAAAAAAAAAGAAGAAGAAAGAAAACGACCAGACGTTATGAATAAAGGCATAGTCTTGTCTTCTCCATTCTCACTATAAGAAGAAAGCTGTACTTATGGCATCTAGAGTTTCTTAATTTGTTTCTCTTTTCAGGTTAGAATCCCCATTAGTTATTATAATAATCAGTTTTCTCATATGATGTTGTCCTATATATCCTTCTTGATTGATGGAGCTTATCCTCATCATAGTATATTGTGGAGGCATTAAGAAATTATTTATTCTTTGGCTTAGTGCTTGAACTTTGGTTGCTTAGGCAGTGGCAATGTCTACATTATACATGTGAAACTTGAACAAATTTTTTAGTGATAATATTTGTAAGTAAGTATAGTTTATTTAAAAAAAGAAAATGAATTCTTATTAATTTAAGGTTGCGAAGAAGACCCACTAATCTAGTATAATTAGTTAGTAAAACTTGGACTCATAAAAGTAGATACCATAAATTGATAATATAACTATGGAATTAAATGATAGTTGTCCTTTATTATTTTTCTAGTTTCAAAGTTGAGCTTCATTGGACAATAAAACCTTTGGAATAAATTAAAGTATGTCATAAGTAAAAAATACGGTAAGGGATGGTAACTAACTATTATATGTGTCATATAAATATACATAATGAATACCTATATATAATAACATAAGAACCAAACTATAGGTAATGTAGACATAATTAATTGATTAAATCAAATCCAAGCATAGCTGGAGTTAGTGATTTTTTTCACTATTGCCTAGCATGGCAATTGATGAGTATAGGAGGGGTAATTAACAATTGACAAAGGGTGAGAAAAAAAAAAAGACACATATCTATGCTTTATTCTAGAAAAAGTAGCAAACGATACCTCAAGGAGGACTTGCCATTTAACTACCAAATTTACAAGCTATATATATAACCTTCAAACTTATTTCCAGAAAGTTTTGGTAATAAGAAAAAGATAGTCAAGAGTAATAAAATATGGCATGTTACTTAATTGAAAGTGGAAAAGCAATATAGGAAGAAAAATATTAAAAAAATTAGCGGGCAAAAGCCATCAAGCCTGACCATCCTTAATCTAAGCATTGCTCACGCCATCTAATCAACACCCTTACCCATGATGAGTCATCGAAGCATCAAACTTCGGTAAGTTCCAATTTTCACTCTATTTTGTAATTCTTCCTAAAATATCAAATTAACTTGAATAAAATTTTGGATAATTTATTTACATCTTATTTTTATCTAAGCGTATGCAATAATTGTTTGGATGAAATTACAAGTATATATAACATGCTCTTAATTATTTGTCCTATTACAACGATTTTTCAAATAAGATTTAGATAATTAAATAATGTTGTTTTGGACTAAATAATTTTATATAGGCACCTCATAACATCTATTTTATGTCAATTAAAAGAGATATGTGATAATTCAATTGTTGTTATTAATAATATTTTTGTTTTTAATAGCTATTTAGTTTGGCCATTTTTGCAAATAATTGATCTTCTAATAAAATGGGTGATGAAATCAATTCCAAATAATTTCTATATAACTATAATAGTATAAGGGCAATTGGAGTAAATTTTGGTCATTTATATTATTTTGGACAATTAAACAATTTTTAGAGCGTAATGAGTTTTTTTTTTTTTTAATAAAAAGGATTTGATACAAATTATGTACATCCTTTCTTGAGTTCATGGAATCATCCACGCAATTAAGTAGTGAATAGTGCTATTTATTATGTAAATTTGTCTTAAAAAAAAAGATTTAATATGTGGTTGGAACATTGCTATTGTAAGTAGATAGTTGCAATATTCCAAAGTATTGCTGATACTCACGTTAGGTCCTTAACATATTGGAAAATAAGGTGTATATTTGGGAGAATCATAATGAGTAACATCTGGAATTGGCTATTAAATGAACTTCATATATAATCATATTATATTATAATAAATGAAGGTTTCCATGGATACATATAATGTTTGATTATAATTCCTTTAATGGCAATAAAAATCAAGAAATCTATAACGTAATCATTTACCTTGAAAATGATAAATTAGGTGTACGTTTAGAAATATCATGATTTTACAATCCAAATGAGACTATTTTTGTTAATTTTCAATCGTTATGTGTTGTAAAGTTAATATGTTTTATATTTCATAGAATGTCATCTTGGTATAAGTTTCCAAAATTGTAACGTGATTTAACGAATGAATTTCACCTTTCAATGTGTTTGAAACTATATATTATGCATACTATCTTGATTAAGTATATCAATAATAAACACACACACATATGTATATTACTCTAATATGAAAAAGTTGTCTAGGATTATAATAGGAAGTGTAAATACATATTGTAATTATGGCATGTGAGCTTTTATTTGATAGGGTGTATATGTAGTAGGAATAATGGGACTATATAGACAAAAATATGACTTAGCATTCGTTCTCTCTCTCTCTCTCTCTCTCTCTTTATATATATATATATATATATATATATATATGTAACCATATATATAAACTATATAATAGTCTATGAATGGTCAACCATTCATATAAAAGGATTTACATGCCTTTCTCAAAATAACTATGCTTTTGTAAACTTTATAGAAAAAGATGAATACTTAATTTCTTTTTCACAAGTATACAAATATATATATATATATTTGGAACATAGGACAACAATGGAATTCAATAAATTGTAAATTATAATAAATGACTTTAGTAATATAACTATATGTTAGAAATAAATCAATTAGTTAAAATAGACTAATTTAAATAATTGGAATAAAATTATAACAAGTAGTTTTTGTTACATTATATAGGAGTTTAATAACACTTGAGTTGTTAACTATAAGGTAAGCAGGTTTATGCTTCATAGCATGTATGGGTATGCGTTGAGTATTGGGGAATTGTAAGCCATTGTACTTGTATGTGCTTGTAGATAGTTTTGAATGTGTGCGTGTCATTCATGTGCTTAGAAACTATTGTGTTGGTGTGTTTTGCTGTTAGAATACCTCATTGTTTTACTAAGTGTTTGCTGAATTCTCTAATCACCTAATTTAATGGAATAACGATGGTTAGCTAAAACTTTTGAACTAAACATGCATCCAACTCATTAAAGGATCACATTTAGGATTATGAGATCAAATTCAGGCCTTTTGGGGAGGAAAAGGAAGTAATTTCCCTGTACCTTGACAAACTAACTAGTAGAGGAGGAGGTTGTGACGAAGGCTAAGGACTAGCTCCATTGGTTTTTAAGAAGAGTTAGAGTATCTCTATTTCACATTCTTAGGTTTAGTGTCATTTGTAGTTTGACTTACAAAAACTCTGCATTCTAGACTAGGGTAGGCAAAATTTCTCTAATTTCATGATAGATTAGACAACGTCGTATAGATAGCATTTGATTTATTACATTGCACTTAATAATTATTTGAAAACCTTGCATGATGTTTGTTACATACAACATTGCTCCCATACCCCTTATTGAGTTGTGGTTTGCTTACCCCTTTATAAATCTTTATGTAGGTGAAGATGATTAGGACAAAAGATGGATTGAAATCTGAGCGGAGCTTTAGGCTTTTTGATATAAACCTAGAAGTAGTTTTTTAGACCATCAAGAAGTTGTTTTGGATTTGTAAGGGTTCAATTGGAACCCATGCAGCTTTTATACCTACATAATTTTAGTATTTACTCTTTATATATATATAAAATACTAAACTATTTTCAAGTTATACTTATCAAGCTTTAGTTGACTAATGTACTTCAAAGCAGCTAGGCTTAGGGTGTCTTGTGTATGATTTTTTATTTCTAATAGCTAAGTGGTCAACTTCAGTTATAGATTGTTATACATGGCAAACTATTGCAACTTAACCAACTTTGAGGCATGACAATACATACTTGGAGCTCTTTTGTTTACCTTGGTATTCTTTGAGTGGCAACTATTCATTGCCGGTCTCTTAATTAAAGTTTGAGCTTCTTTAAGCGTTTTCATATTTAACATTCCCCTTACAGTTGCATCAATTGGTTGCTTAGTCGAAAAATTTAAACTACTATAGAAAGTTTGTACCTACATCCAAAGTAGAAGACCATGATATGGACATCTCCTAAGTAATTCCTTGAAACGCTTCTAAGCATCATGGAAGATTTCAAACTCTAATTGAATAAAAGATGAAATATCACTTTTGAGATTGGCGATTCTTAAAGGAAGAAAATATTTTCCCAAAAATCTTACCACCAACTCTTCCTACGTAGTAATAGAACCATTTTAAAGAGAAGCTATCCACTATGTCCCATTACCCCTTAGTGAGAAAGGGAATAGCCTTCACCAAATCACATCATCACTAGCTCTATTAACTTTAAATGTAGCACATATCTCTAGAACACTAACATTATGGGCAAGTGGATCTTTATCTTGTAAGCCTTCAAAATGCAATATTTGTGACCTTCATCCCCAGTGGAGTCACAAAAAAAAAGAACTATGTACATCTAATCTCGAATAGTGAGTACATAAACACTTAGGAGTGATAGTAAAAACAAAAAAACCTAATTTTCCTTTTTTTAGTTTTGATCACTCAAGTTATCCAATTAGAATAATTAATAATTGAGTTTTGTCTTATGGAGCTAATAAGTGATTGTTTTAGATTAATATTAAATTTGAAAAGTTAATGGTACCCATAAGAGTTTAAAAAACCTAACCCTTGAATCTAGATCTTTGGTTTCAAAAACCGTTTTACAAAATTGGTTTTAATTGTTAAACTAGTGGCTAAGTTATAACTAATTCACCCAATTGGTATTAGTTATAACTTAACTCTTTTTCTCAACCCTAGTCGAGTGGTAACTCCAAAGTGTTTTCAAAATATAAAAAGAACTAGTTTACTTTAAACTCTAGTTGAGGGTTAGTATTAAACGGGTAAGGGTTTAAAATTGGTTGGTTTAAAGAAGGCTTGATTTATAAAACTAAGAGGTAAAAAACCAAGCTTGACAGCTTGGTGACTTGACCGAGGAGCACGTTAAAAGGGTTAGCCATTCAACTTTCCAAAATTAAAATTAACCCCTAAAAAATCATCTTAAGTGTAATTTATTTATTTATTCATTTTTTATTATTTGTATCATAATTGTACTAATGTTTTTGCAAGTTTAGTAAAACCATTTGGGGGGAGGGATTTATTTTTCCACAAATATATGGTAGAAATGATCAAACCTGGACCGTATTAGGAACCTTGGACGGAAGGCCATTATGTGGCCTCTGGATGCTGTGGTGTAACCATCATTCGGGGTTGATTAGGCCACCTCACTTAAGCTTGACGTGACTAATGAAAGTGTTCCTTAACAAGTAAGGTCACATAAGCTTAAGAACGTTTAGAACCTACCTTTTATGCATTCAAAACATCCAAAATCGATGAATAATCAAGCAAGATGGAAATAAAAATATAGAATGGCTTAGAGTTTCCTTGTAATTTTTACACATTGTAAACCTAGAATTTCCATAATTAGGTTTTGTTGTTGCAAATAATAGTCAGATAATCTTGTAACATATTTTTTCTTTTGTAATTCAAATTAAGAAATGGCATGTTCATCTAACTTTGTCTGCTTCAAGAAAAAATTTGTAGGTAAGCCCATCCTGGATCAATAGTTACAACACTTCAATCCAAGGAAACAAGAGACCATCTTTAGTAAGACCAAGCCCATTCTATCACTTCTTAAAATAAAAATAGAGATTAATTTGATTAGGGCTCTAGCTAACTTTTGGGAACTTAAAGAAGTGGCTTTTTGAGTTGGGCTTCACCTGATTAGCCCAACACTTGAAGAGTACTCTTAATTACTTCAAGTTGCTTCCTTGGAAAATATATACACCCTAAATTTGGAAGTAAACCTCGTGAATGCCCTTTCAAGATTCCTAAGTATTAAAAAAGCTGAAGTGAACAAAGCCCTCATAAGTTACAATGGTAACTACATCAAACTAGAAGACTTAAAAGCCTAGTTTGCCATTAAGCCTAAATCCAACCAATGGGGCATCTTTTGTGGCAATCTCAAAGATTAGGGACAAAACAGAATAAAAGCCTTTATCCTAGTGACATTCGGGACCCTCCTATTCTCTAATGGAAAGTTCCTCATTCATTTCAGGGTTACTAAGTTAGTGAGTCAATTTCTTGAAGGCAAATTATATGTCTCGGCTCTCCTTGAAAACAGGTCAGAAGCCTCAGTATTTTGAAAGAAAAGAATGATGGTGTACTAAAGACTAGCATGGCCTTACTAACAGTGTCGTTCATGAGCCACATGAAATGTTATAGGCTTGATCTAATCCAAGGAAAGTTTGCTCATAATATGGATCTGATTGATTCATTTGTCGATAAGGTCCATCTCCCAAAAGAAAAATCCACTTATTGTTGGGTAGAAGTGTTGAGAAATTTCCAAGTCGCTGATATCTTATGGACAACAAAATGGAGCAACTTCAAAAGGGTAATCCTAGTCTGCAAAAATTATCAAGCAATACCCTTAATTGGGATAAAATTGTGCACAGGTTATTATCCTAACAATATGATCAGACAATTTGGAGGTATCTAAGATATAGTCCATAGGCCTCTGTTAGATGTCATGACTTTGGGTTATGAGGACTTTCAAATTTTGCTACCATAAAAGATGTCCAAACTTAGAGCAATCAAACAGTTATAGGAAACAAGGACTGTCAACTCAAACATTGATTTAGAAGAGTGGCTAGGAGAAGTAGATAAGCATCGAGTTACCAAAGAATATTTGTATGATCAGCTCCATAAGGCAAGAGAAATCCAGTATCGAGCACTAGAGGTCATCCAACCAGCGCCAATTGAACCAGATCCTGAAATCAAGACCTACACGAACCAAGTACAAGCTCATATAGAAATAATCTATGAGGAGCGGGACATGTGGGAGGATCTCTTTTAGGAATCAAAACAATGTTCCAAGGCCTTGGAACATCAATTGAGGATGACGTATAAGAGGTTCAAAGAATTTGAAGAAATAGAAGAGCCTTACTCAAGAAAAAGGAATGGAGCACCAATAAGGTTTAGTAAGTAGAAAAGGGGAATACCTATCAAGCACTAAAAGAACATTTAGAGATAGGAGTAGTCTTCTTGAATGTATTTTCTTTTTCAAATAATGTAAAAGGAAACTTTAAAGGCAATAAAAAAATAATCAAAATTTACTATCTCATTGGTTATTTGTTGATTCTATTCCTTTGCATCCATGTGCTATGCATTTCTTTGTTTATCATTCATCTCTTTTAAAAATATTCGTGCACTAACTTATTGAAAAGTGATTTTAACCAGGTTGCTAAGATAGCTCCCAAACGTCAAACCTTCAAGAGAAGTACTATCAAAGCTTGCTCTCAAACCAGAATGACCAACTAAGGAAACGACAACACCAACAATGGCAGTATCAATCTTGAGGTTATTGATCCTTTTGAGTTGAGATTCCAATCTTTGGAACGAACAGTAGGGAAGATTGTAGATCAACTGAGCTTTCTTGTTGACAGCATCGCCTTGCTTAGGTCTATGATTCCATCAAATGAAGAAAGTTCTAAAGCTCGATATGGAAAGAATGCTGAAGCTCTACCCCTCAAAGTAAAAGAAGCCTACCCTAAAGTGAACCGAGCCTATGAATCCTTTGAAACAGAAGGGTTTTTCCAAAGGTCAACCCAAATTTTGAGCCGAATACTTAATCATTGTCGGTTAATTGAAAACCCAAAGCTAATCAAGATAGACTGAAAGAGCTTGAGAAGCGACCGACCCAACAAATTAATGAAAAAAATGAAAATGCTCAAGGGGTATGATGGGTTCGAGTAGGTTAGTATAACAGACTTCTCTGCCTATGATTATGGAAGCTTCTTAAAAAAATTCAAAGTACCTGACTTCGAAGAATATAATGGGAATAGATGCCCTAAGTTGCACACTTGGTTGTATGTATGTAAGATAGGCAAGTATGTGTAATATGACTAGCTCATGATCCCAACTTTCCAGGACAGCCTAATAGACCCTACTTTGACCTGGTATGCCTAATTGAATCTAAATCAAGTGAACACATGAGAAAAGTTAGCTAGGGCATTCTATGAGCAATATAGATTCAACATTGAAGCAGCACCAAACATGATGGACTTGGTTGCCCTAAGAAAGAGGCACAAGGAATATTTCAAAGAGTACACCCAAAGGTGGAGGTCCCTTGCTGTAAGGGTATCCACCCTCGTGACTAAGAAAGAGCTAATTGCAACATTTATCAACACTCTTAAGAGACCTTACTTCATTCACCTAATTGGACAAGCCTCTTTTAACTTTATAGAAGTAGTGGCAGCAGGGTGTCGGATTGAAAGTGTTGTCTCCTTTGATAAGTTACAAGAGACCTCAGATAGAAGACTACCCTCTACTAAGCACACCACTTGTAAGCCTAGAGAAGTTACTATCAGCATGGTCAATTCGAATACTAAATCTAACGCCTGGGTCTCTTTTAGGGAAAATCCTCCCCCAATTCAACAATAGTATAAAAGCCAAGTGTAGGTTAGCAAGGCTCCAAGGTAGTTCACCAAAATACCTATGCCACTCAATCAAGTGCTTGAAAAACTAAGAAAAGATAATCTACTCCATTCTGAGGCTCCTAGTGAAAGGTACAAGCCAAGATTTTTCTATCCTAATGCAAGGTGTCAGTACCATCTAGGGCAAGTAGGTCATTCAACCAACTCATGTTGGAGGTTAAAAATCAAAATTCAAGACTTAATTGATGAAGATATAATCCGATTGGATTTTGTAGAAGCTCCTGCTCCAAATGTCAACAACAACCCCTTACGTAACCATATGCCCATCATCAATATGATATTTGACGACTCAGAGCCTGCCATCAACATGATTGGTTCCAACTGAGAGCCTAGGGTTTATATATTCTATAAACAAGAAGAGAAGCAAATTCCACAAACCAAATGGTATACCTTTCATGTGCTTGTGGCCCCCCAAAACTATAAAACTGCCCCTCTTAACCATTAGGTAGTAAATCGGGGGCAGTAAAGCTCACTTGTATGAGGGATTACCCACTTCGGTAGAATCTATGATCCAAGGGAGGACCTAAAAAAGAAGGTTGTTATGGAAAAGCCAAATAATAAACCAGTTGAACATGAAGAAGGATTGTTTGCCTTCACCAAGATGATCAAGTCTAGCAACTATTTAGTAATGGATTATCTCACTAAGACTCTAATGCAAATATCCCTCATGAGTTTATTAATGGCGTCGGATCTACATTGGGATGCTTTGTTCAAAACATTGAGGGAAGTCAAAGTCCCTTGTAAAATACTGGCTAAAACGATTGGGTCTGTCACCAACTCTATCTTCACTATAAATTAGATTTCTTTCTCCACCGAAGAACTGAGTAAAGAAGGTAGCCAGCTCATAAAGCCTCTATTCATAATAGTGAAGGCAAATAACATTATCATAGCAAGAGTCCTTATCGACAATGGCTTATCATTGAATGTCTGCCCTCTTGCCATCCTGCATCTATTGGGCATCAATGTGATTGCAATTAAACCAAGTTCAACAATAGTTCGGGTCTTTTGACGGATCCAGAAGAGAAATTATAGGGGAGATCAACTTACTAGTTGATATCAACCCATACACGTTCCGATTCCAAGTTTTAAACATCCCAAGGACCTTCAATCTGTTATTAGGAAGACCTTGGATACATTTAGCAGGGGTCATACCTTTGAGTCTTCATAAGAAGGTTATGTTCATCTACAATGGCCAAGTCATAATGATTCTAGGCGACTAAGATTACGAAATATATAAAGAAACGGCCATACCCTATATTGGTATAGAGGAGCATGAAGACTTTGGGCTCTAAATGTTCGAAGAGGTGTGCATGATTACGAATCAGGAGAAGTATGAGAGGCCAAAATTCAAGGAAGGCTAGTTTGGAACCTATGGGCTATGTTACATCCTAACTCTAATGGATGAGCTGCAAAATATGCAAGTGAGGGGCAAAAGAGGTGACAGATTGTATGATACCCTGATTACCTTCCCATCATTATAAAAAATTTTCATTTAGGCTGAAATTCAGAATTCAGAGCTTGTTAAAGAGGATACCTCTAGCAAGGATAAAATAGTTGGTCCATCTGACAAGTCCCAGTACCTAAATAACTAGTTCTCCATCCCTATGAATAGCAGTAAGTCTTCCCTAAGGTAAAGGATGAATTGTGGTCCAGTATTTTATAGAGTTTTGTAATAAATTACCTTTATTCTACGAGTAATTGTACTTGAAAGGAATTTCTTCTAAATAAGAATCAATTTTCTTTATGTTTACTTCTTCCTTACTTATACTCTTTCTTTTACATACTCTTTCTTTTACATACTTTTCTTTTTCCCGGATCTAATGCTCTGAATAAAGGCCATAAATACCTTGCGTAGATAGGTGATGAAAATATTGATATCACCTTCAGCCCTACTGGGTTAGTTATAGGGAGTGATGTTAATTACCATAGTGACGTACAAGAAAACTTGCAAAAACATGAAATGGGTAGAATTTCCATTAACAAGCCAAGTGAGATTATTAATGTTGAGACTGATGACAATGCCATAACATTGAAAATTGGAGGGAATCTGAAAGAAGAACAAAAGGCTGAAATGATTGCACTATTATCTAAATACCAAGATGTGTTTTCATGGTCTTATAAAAATATGCTTGGATTAGGTCCATCAATTGTGGTTTATCGTTTAACTACACGAGAGGATATTAAACCTAAGAAACAAACGTTAAGAAGGTTTCGACTGGATGTCTTATTGAAGATCAAGGAAGAAGTCAGAAAATTACTAGAGGTCGGTTTCATTGAAGAATCTGATTATCCCGAATGGGTAGCCAACATTGTGCCAATAATGAAGAAGAATGGAAAAGTCAGAGTGTGTATAGACTTTCGAGACCTTAATCAAGCAACCCCTAAAGATAATTTTCCCCTACCCCATATTGATGTATTGGTCGGTAACACAATTGGAAATCATCTTTTTTTTTTTCATGGATGGGTTCTCTAAATATAATCAAATTCAAATGTCTAAAGAAGATAAAGCCAAGACAATATTTATCACAACTTAGGGCATATTTTGCTACAAAGTAATGCTTTTTAGACTAAAAAATGCTGGGGCAACTTGTTAAAGGGCTATGGTAGCAATCTTTCATGACATGATGCACAAAGAAGTTGAAGTATATGTTGATGATATCATTACAAAGTCCAAGGAAGGAGAAAATCATGTAGATGATCTGAAGAGATTGTTTGATAGGTTGAGAAAATTTCAATTGAAGCTCAACCCAAAGAAGTGTGCCTTCAGAGTGAATTCAAGGAAATTGTTGGGTTTTATAATTAGCCAAAGGGCATTGAAGTGAACTTTGATAAAGTCAATGTAATAGTTAACTTACCCACTCTATGTACACTCAATATATTTTAATATTTATTGTATTTTTCGGCTTAAAAATAGGTTGAAAATAGGTTGAAATTGTGAAAGAAATAGGAAATTATGAAATTAAATGATGAAATGAACATGTACCGATTTCTAGTGAATAATAATAATGTTGGGACAAGTTGAAATCAATTTGGTGCAAAAAGAATATTAATTATGGGTAGATAATACTTATATTATGGGTTATATCGACAAATTAGGTAAAATATGGTTTAATAATATAAATTACGTATAGTATGATAACATTTGATTGGATATGTACAATTGTATTAAAAACTTGAATTATTCGTTAAAAATCATCTCTAGAAATTAAGACTTGTAATACGTATCATTAAGTCTATACAAGTCTAACGACACTATTTTAACTAAAATCAAATCAACCTAGGTAATATAACCTACATCTCTATAATATTATTGATTTACGTACTATTATAACTCTATCGTAATTGAAACGTGATTTAAACGACTAAAAGTACGTTTTGATACAATCGGAATGATATATTACACGTAATAGTATAATTGCGTATATTATTAATACTTAATAACTTAACTTGATTGATATAATGAAACTATATATTATTATATAATAAAAAATGATAATATACTTTATATATATATATATATGTATGTATAGTTACCTTAGATAAGACCCTAATGTTTTCATAACCATTACGAAAATTAAATTTAGGTTTTGTATGTATAGGACCTCCTAATGATCAGATCGTTAACAACACGAGTTTTTTGAAGTGAGTGCTAGGACAAGTAAGTGAGATTAATGCTTTACCGCATTTTGGGATATTATTTCAGAATATCTGGGGACTTTGGTATGTATTAACTTGTGAATGTAGTTAGCTATTTGTGCGTATGCAATGCTTGTGGTTAGGTTTCAATTTGCTATAATGGGAATTGAGCTCTATGATATGATTGTTTTGTGAATATTATTATTGAATTGTTTGAGCTTGGTTGATCCCTTTAAAAAGATGAACTAACTTAAACTTGGCTTAATATCTAATTTGATATGCATTGCAACCCACTAGGGGTAACAACTAGGATTCTCAGGCCAAACATGGATTTCTTTCGATGAGGATAGTTGAAATGGTCATTTCCCTACCCTTAGCCGAACTAAGTGATAGGAGAGGAGGTCGCGATAAGGTTAGGGGCCGTGCTACGAAGGTGATCATGGGAAAAGGGTGTTCTCCAATGTACAAGCCCCGGTTTGGTTTTGATCTGTGAGTGTGTGATGTCAATCTCCTTAAGCTGGATTAGAGCGGGTGAAATTTCTCTGATCTTACGACAGACTGGATAATGTCATGTGATGACATTTGCTTGTACATAAATTGCATCTAACCAACTTGATTGAAAACCCCGATTGTGATGTGTTTAATACATACTTCTATCTCCACCCCCACTTACTAAGCAAGTTGTCGCTCATTCTCTTATAGTTTGTTTTGCAGGTTCCAAATGGCTTATAAGTGCCTCCTTAACACCAGAATCCCAAGTAAATTGGGATGGGGAGCGAGATACAACAAGAAATGGCTAGTTATTGCCCTTAGTATCAACTTTTTATCTTTTAAGGAAAATTACAGAAGACTCCTCAAAGGGGTTTAGTAATTTTCAATATTTTCATCTATATATGAAATGATAGGTACTTATGGGATTTACTACTACTTTTTTTTATAAGGTTAAATGATAAGTTTATTATTACAAATTATTTCGCAGGATTACTCTATAAGTTTATATCAAACAAGTATCGAATTGGACACTTCAAAGGGATAGAATCGAGTACGCCTTGTGTGAACTAGGTCTAAGATAGTAGTTGTGAGGACAGTTTCTATCTTAGGATGGTTTACACGGTGGGACTGTTACGATTTTACTTTTTTAGGGCGTGATATGAATGTTCGTACTAGCGAGGACAGTGGAGTGGTCTACCATGGACGACAGTCCTTGGGAATTCCTAGAAGCACCGATGAGAGACTTGATTAGGTAACTAATCTCTTGGTGGATTTAACACGAGTTGTATATACATTGTCTTGCTGACCTAGTAAGGCCATGCAAAGCACCCCATAAGTTGCTCAGCCTATTAGAGGTTAGAACTCAACTCGACTTGTTCGAGGTGGAATAGTAAGTGGATGAGTAAGGAGAAAGATTGATTTGGTAGGCATAGGAGACGAGGAAGAAGAGAAGTATTTTGAAGAAGAGCGTATACCGATCCCTAAAGTATCTAATTATGTGAAGCTTCGAATTCCAAGTTTCAATGAATTTGGGGATGTTGATGAATACCTAGAGTGGGAAGAGAAGGTGGAGTATGTGCTTGATTACTATCAACATGAAGATTATTAGAAGGTGAGAACTGTTGTTATTGAGTTCTCCGGATATGCCGCAATGTGGTGGAAGAATTTTCAGGCTATGAAGAGAGGAGTGGGATATCGAGAGATTAATTCTTGGCCAGAGATGAAGAGAATACTTAGGAATAAATTTATATTGGAAACATATCTTCAAGACACTTTTACTTAGCTTTAGGAGTCGAGACAAGGAAGCTGAACTGTAGACGAATATGTCTAAGAATTTCAAATGCTTATGATACGTTGCGAAGTGGAGGAACCACCAACTCGAACAGTCTTAAGATTCATTATTGGGTTGAGAGGAGACATTTGAGACATTGTGGAGCTCTAATAATTTGACATAATGGATGAAGTTGTTAGGGTTGCCCAGCGAGTAGAAAGGTAAAGGAGGAGCTAACTAACAGCTAGGGTACTGACTAACCGATCCAAACAAGGAAGTCACTGAGCTCAGTCGAGTACAGAGCCGAATAGAAAGATTAATTTCCAAGCTAAGCAGAAAGGCTGACCTGATGGTGAAGTGTTGACCTAAACTTATGAGAAGGGGTAAGGGTTTGGTAAGAAGATGAGCTAAATCAAGTGTTTCAAGTGTTAAAGGTTCGAACATGTGGCTACTTAGTGCTTGAACTGTGGGACAATGGTCATAATGGGAGATGTCCTAAAGCTAGAAGTAGACAATATAGATGAAGAACCTGAGGAAGGGGAGTTCCCTATCGAGAAAGAAAATGCCGAGAAAGAACTGATTGAGGAGGACGTGTTTGTTGAAGACTTGGACAAATTATTCATGGTTATCTAACAGACTATGAACATAGAACCCTTAAGAGAGGAGGAGTAGAGAGAGAATTTGTTCTATACTACCTGTAAGGTGAATGACTAGGTGTGTGCCCTCATCGTGAATAATGGAATATGTACCAATGTGGCATAAGCCGATCTTGTTTTAAAACTAAAGTTGTCAATTATTGCACATCCGAGGCCATATAAGTTGCACTGGTTGAGTGAGAAAGGAGCATTACATATTACTTGGAAAATGCTACTGCTAATCACTATAGGGAACTACTCTGACCAGATTCTTTACGACGTACTACCTATGTGTGCTTTCCACATGTTGCTGGGTAGGTTGTTATTGTTTGATAGGAGAGTTATACATGACAACTATAGGAACACATATATGTTCGAGAAGGATGACCGGAAGATCACACTAAATTTGATGCTACTGAGAGAAGTTAATAAGTTACAAATAAAACTTGCTTGCAAATCGAAAAAGGCTTTGGTGATGAGTAGAGTTGAGCTTCGAAAGGCCATCAATGTTAATGAGTTGACCTTCTTGTTGGTTGGGCGATTGCTAGAAATGAAGGAATGGGGTGAGCTACCTTAGGAAATCAAGGAGTTGCTAGATGAATATGCCAACTTATTCCTAAAATAGTTACTAGAAGGGTTACCCTTAACTTGAGGCATAGAGCACTACATTGACTTAGTACTTAGTGCTGCATTGCCAAATAAGCTAGCTTATTGAATGAATGTCAAGTAGGCTTCTAAGCTCTAATGTCAAGTTAGTTCGTTGCTCGAAAGAGGATACATCAAAGAAAGTCTTAGCTCTTGCATTGTGCCAGCACTTCTAGTATCGAAGAAAGATGGAACCTGGTAAATGTGTGTAGACAATCGAGCTATGAACAAGATTACGATCGATTACGATCAATTACAAGTATTTGATTTTGAGGCTAGAAGACATGTTGGATGAACTGAGTGGAGATAAGATTTTTAGCAAGATTGATCTTAAATTTGGCTACCATCAAATCCGCATGAAACCAAGGGACAAGTATAAGATTGTGTTGAAGACCTGATATGGACTTTATGAATGGATGGTCTGCCCTTTAGCTTGTCAAATGCCTTGAGCACTTTCATGAGGCTACTGAACCATGTATTGAGACCTCTCATAGGGAAATGTGTCATGGTGTACTTTGACAATATCTTGGTCTACAGTATCGACATGTTAAGTCATTATGAACATCTTAAAGTAGTCATGAATATTCTCCGTGTCGAGAGTCTATTCAATAATCTAAAGAAATATTGCTTTTGCTAGGAGGAAGTGGTATTCTTAGGATATGTAGTCAGTAGAGGAGGCTTGTGAGTTGATGATGAGAAGATCTGAGCAATCATTGATTGGCCGACTCTTATTACTTGTGCCGACGTGAGAAGTTTCCACAAATTGGCTTTGTTTTATAGAAGATTCATTACAAATTTTAGCACCCCCACTATGCTACTTACTAAACTAACAAAGAAAAACACCAACTTTTGATGGGGAGAAAGGGAGGAGAGGAGCTTTGCCAAGATAAAAGAAACATTGACCTTTGCCTTGGTGTTAGTTTTGCCTGACTTCGAGAAAATTTTTGAGCTGGTGTATAACGCATCAAGCATTGGAATAGGCACTGTCTTGATGCAGAAAGGCTGACCAATTGCTTTCCACAGTGAGAAGCTCCGAAGACTATAGCTAAACTACTTCATGTATGATAAAGAACTCTTGGCACTGATCCAAGCACTACTAGTATGGCAGCACTAATTATTGTTGAGAGAATTTGTCATATATATTGACCATGAATCGTTGAGGTATCTTTGAGGTCAAACCAAATTATCGAAGTGGTAGGCGAGATGGGTTGAATTCCTTAAAGGATTCAATTTTGTGATAAAGTATAAGTAGGGAAAGGGCAACGTAGTTGTAAATGCTCTTTCGAAGAGATATGCGCTTTTATCAAAGCTACAAACCAGGCTGTTTGGGTATGCAAGTATCAAAGAACAATACTTTAAGGATCTATACTTTAGACCTATAATTTCACGATGTGTTGATGGGAGGACAATAGATGAGTATCATATGGAGGATAACTACCTGTTCTGAGGCAAAAAATTATGTATGTCGATTTATTCACTGAGGGAACTACTGATCAAGGAAGCCTATAGTGGAGGAATCTCAAGTCATTTTGGAGAAATGAGGACCTGTGAACTGTTGAATGGTCGATTCTATTGGTTGAGAATGAGGAGAGATGTACATTGAGTGGTAGAAGGTTGTCCCAAGTACAAGAAGGCTAAGTGCCCAGTTATGCAAAGGAAATCAATGCCTTTACCTGTCTCAATGAAGCCGTGGATTGAATTAAGTATGGACTTTGTTCTTAGGCTATCATGAACTATCCAAGGCAAAGAATCTATAATATTCATCATGGATTGATTTAGCAAAATGGTACACTTCATGCCTTGCTCAAAAACTAATGATGCTTTGGTTATTACTTCTTTTTTCTTGTAGGAGATTGTATGGATATACGGCATACTGAGAAGCGTAGTCTTTGATAGAGACTCGAAGTTCTTGAGCTATTTTTAGAAGATCTTATGGCATCAGATGGGGACCAAACTACTGTTCAGCACTTCTTGCCACCCTCAAACTGATAGCCAAATTGAAGTGATTAACCGTACTTTAAGATCTCTACTCTGAGTTGTAGTAGGCAAGAACTTGGTTGATTAGGATGTCTGCTTACCCGTTGTTAAGTTCACTTACAACCAAATAGTACATGACACCACTAAGTAGACTCCCTCCGAATCGGTCTATGGTTTCAATCCTGAGTTATCCCTCGAACACACCTTTACACTCATGCCTGCGTAAGAGGAACACGATGCCTTGGCTAGTGCATGGTCCCTTCAGTACATCTATGACAAGGTCAATCGTCACATTGACTAAGTTGCTAGAAGAGTGCGAGAGAAGACCAAGGGTAGGACAACTAAACAATTTCAATTAGGAGACTTGGTATGGTTGTACCTTAGCAAGGAACGATTCCCAAATAAGAAGAGGAACAAATTATCTGTAAGAGTGGAAGAACCCTTCAGAATCCTTTAGAAGATCAATGATAATGCCTACAGATTGGAATTACCTAAGGATTATAGGGTTTTTGATGCCTTTAATATTGCTGACCTTAGTCTATATCACCCTAACAAAGAATCAAGTGAAGACCATTCGGATTTGATCTCAAATCTAAAACAACTCAAAGGGAATGATGGGAATTAGGCCACCGGACCTCTGACCTATAGCTGAGCTCGAGGAATAGAGAGATTGGCATGATGAATCCTTCTATTCTAACCAATCCCTACCAAGGCCGAGTACTTCCTTGTCAGGTCACCTTTCATGTCGAGTCGTATGAATGCCTATCTTTTAGTAGTGCGTTGAATTGAAGATTACTCACTCGCACCTGAGTTGACCAATTACTTGACATCTTCCTTGCCGAGAAGCTAAGAAAGAGAGACTCCGGATTAACTAAGCCATCCTTACTCGGACAAGCCAGCTGTTCATACTTTTTTGTCCGCATCTTCTAACAACCTCACTAACGTAGTATCGCTACGTGTACAGTATCATGTATAGAATCCATTTTACTAATGATTGTTTTTCTTATATATTCATTTTTATCCGTTTTACTAATGATTGTTTTTCTTATATATTCATTTTTACCCTTTTTATATCTTGTTCTTTACTTCCTTAGGAAATGCATTTTTTGTCTTTTCCTTTTTAGACAAGTTACCTTAAGTTATAAGTATAAATACCTTTATACTTGTAGCTATGAGAATCAGATTATCCCTAATACACTTAAGTATTTTCTTCCTTGCATAAATGCCTTGTTTACTCTTAGCATTACTCTTTTCCTAACCCTTGAGCAAAGCTAAGCGGCAAGTAATCTCATTAGACAGATTCGTACATCATATCTAATTATGCCATGAGTTCTCGAAAGTTCCATTGGTGCATCATATCCTTTAAAGCTGTTTGTGGGTTTTGCTTGCTTTTCATTCTTCATTCATTCCCTTCGCACTTTCTTCCATTAGTTCTTTTAAGCTTTCTATAAGTTTGGACCCATCCAATGACCAACCTTATCTATTCTTTATCATGGTTCGCATTGCTTATGACCTGGCAATTAGAGATGAACTTAACCTTATGATGAAGACTTGAAGGTATGACCCCTACTGAATGTATTAAAGGTCTTCCTAATAACAGATTGAAGGTCCTTGTGATGTCCAAAACTTGGAATCGTATGTTGAACATTTGTGAGTCGATATCAATTAGTAAGTCGATTTCCCCTATAATTTCTTATCTAGATCCGTTAAAAGCCTGAACTATTGATGAGCTTAGTTTAATTGTAGTTACATCGATGCCTAATAGATGCAAGGTAGCAAGAGGGCAAACATTTAATGATGAGTCGTCGTCAATGAGGACTCTTATTGTGATAATGTTATTTACCCTCACTATTATGAATAGAGGCTTTGTGAGCTAGTTACCTTCTTCTCCCAATTCTTCGGCATTGAAAGAAATCTAATCTATAGTGAGGATAGAGTTAATGATAGACCCAATCCTTTCAGTCGGTATTTCACGAGGGACTTTGACTTCCCTTAATGTTCTGAACAAAGCTTCCCGATGTAGATCCGATGCCATTAATAAACTCATGAGGGATATTTGCACCGGAGTCTTAATGAGTTGATCCATTACTTTATATTTGCTAGACTTGATCATCTTGGTGAAGGTGGACAATCCTTCTTCATGTTTAGTTGGTTCATTATTTGGCTTTTCCACAACAACCTTCTTTTTTAAGTCCTCCCTTAGATCATAGATTCTATTAGAGTAGGTAATCCCTCATATAAGTGAGCTTGACTGCCCCTGATTTACGACTTGATAGTTAAGAGGGGAAATTTTATAATTTTTGAGGGCTACAAGTGTAATACCCCTTATATGCCTAGAGAGAGGAACTCTAATCATCGAGGCGCCTTTTGGTGTAGCGGCTCGGAGTACGTCGAAACTCCGAAGTTAAGCGTGCTCATACTGGAGCAATCCCAAGATGGGTGACCTCCTGGGAAGTAGTTGCACCAAGGGACAAAACCGTGCAGCGTTTTATGCCAAAGCGGACAATACCTCGGTGGAAAGAGTTCCGGCCGGGTCGTTACAGAATGGTATCAGAGCATTCCACCAGCCGGAAGGGCGTGGCCCTGCCTGGTGGTTGTCTTGGACCTGTGTAACGAAACTGACGAGGGCGTCAGTTCTGTAAGGAGGGTGGATTGTAATACCCCTTACATGCCTGGAGAGAGGAACTCTAATCATCGAGGTGCCTTCTGGTGTAGCGGCTCGAAGTACGTCGAAACTCCGGAGTTAAGCGTGCTCATACTGGAGCAATCCCAGGATGGGTGACCTCCTGGGAAGCAGCTGCACCAAGGGACAAAACCGTGCGGCGTTTCATGCCAAAGCGGACAATACCTCGGTGGAAAGAGTTCCGGCCGGGTCGTTACAACAAGCACATAGAAGGTGTACCATTTGGTTTGTGGAATTTGCTTCTCTTCTTGTCTATAGAATCTATAAACCTTAGGCTTTCAGTTGGAACTAATGATGTTGATAGCGGGCTTTAAGCATCAAATATCATATTGATGATGGGCCCATGGTTAGGTAGGGGGTTGTTGTTAACGTTTGGACCATGAGTTGGTCATATTGCACATACTTGCCTATCTTGCATACATACAGTCAAGTGTGTAGCTTAGGGAATCTAGTCCCATTGTATTTTTCGAAGTTAGGTACTTTGAATTTTTCTAGAAAGCTTCCATAATCATAGGTAGAGAAGTTTGTTATACCAGCTTGCTCAAATCCATCATACCCCTTGAGCATTTTCATTTTCTCAGTAATTTGTTGGGTCAATCGCTTCTTAAGCTCTTTCAATCTATCTTAATCAGCTTCGAGTTTTGAATTAACTAGAAATGAGTAAGTATTAGGTTCGAAAGTTGGGTTGGCCTTTGGAAAGACCCCTTCTATTTCAAAGGATTCGAAGGCCTAGTTCACTTTAGGGTAGGCTTCTTCTACTTCGAGGGATAGGGCTTCAACATTCTTTCCATATCAGGCTTTAAAACTTTCTTCATTTGATAGAGTCGTGGACTTAAGCAAGGCAATGGTATCAGCAAGAAAGCTTAGCTGATCTGCAATCTTCCCCACTGTTTGTTCCAAAGATTGGAACCTCAACTTAGTGGGATCAATAACCTCAGGATTGACACTATTGTTGTTGGTGTTGTCATTTCCTTGGTTAGCTATTCTGGTTTGGGAGCGAGTTTTAATAGGACTTCTTTGGAAGGTTTGACATTTGAGAGCTATCTTGACAACCTAGTTAAGATCACTTTTCAATAAGTTAGTGCATGAATATTTTTAAAAGAGATGAATGACAAACAAAGAAATGCATGGCATATGGATACAAAGGAATAGAATCAACAAATAACTAGTATGATGGTAAATTTTTATTATTTTTTGTAGCCTTTAGAGTTCCTTTTTACATTATTTGAAAAAGAAAATACATTCAAGAAAACTATTCTTATCTCTAAATGTTCTTCTAGCGCTTGATAAGCGTTCCCCTTTTTTACTTACTGGACCTTGTTGGTGCTCCCTTCCTTTTTCTTGAGTAGGGCTCTTTTATTTCTTCAAATTCTTTGAGCCTCTTCTAAGTCATCCTCAATTGGTGTTCCAAGGTCTTGGAACATTGTTTTGATTCCTGAAAGAGATCCTCTCACATGTCCCACTCTTCATAGATTATTTCTACATGGGCTTATACTTGGTCCATGTAGGTCTTGATTTCAAGATCTAGTTTAGTTGGCATGGGTTAGATGACCTCTAGTGTTTGATACTGGATTTCCTTTGCCTTATGGAGTTGATCGTACAAATATTCTTAGGTAACTTAGTGCTTGTCCACTTCTCCTAACCACTCTTCTAAATCAATGTTTGGGCTAACCGTCCTTGTTTCCCATAATTGTTTTATTGCTCTGAGTTTGGGCATATTTTGTGGTACTGAAATCACGCTTATGTGTGTGGAATTTTTCAATAGCCTAATGTTATAATTAATGTTATCAACAAAGAATAGCTTGGGCTTTCAACAAAAGGGTACGACCTCGGAATTTCAACAAGAGTGATCTGGTGTTAAGAAAGGCTCTCCATAATGTACAAGACTACAGGGAAATTTGCTCCCAATTATGGAGGCCCTTATGTTGTAAAGCGAGTATTACTAGGAAGGGCTTTAATTTTGTCCCAAATGGATGGTGTAGATTTGAGAGATCTTGTAAATGTTGATGCTGTAAAGATGTACTACCTATGAGAAGTCAAAGGATATTTTCACTCAAAATATGAAAATGCCAATCATTTTGAATGTTATTATGGTCTAATTTTCATTACCTGAATAATTATTAGCAAGATCACAAATTCATTAGCAATTATTGTCAACTTTGTTGTACTAAAGTTTGCTCCATCAAATGAGGGTCTAATATAATTGAACATGGTCCTTTACTGCTCCCTGTTATTGGCCATTACTCTAAATTTCTTAGATACCCAAAAGAAGAAAATCAACGTTAGAAGTGATCCAAAATAAACAATAAAAAGAAAATAGAGATAAGAGAGAGATGACTAAAATAATAAAATCACGAGCTTCCTTAATGCCAAAATCTCTAATAATGGCCTCAAAAACTTGATCGGAGGTAAGTATACCTATCAAATTTTAGTATAGTAATAGCTTAAGTCCGAGTTGTTAATCCTTCGGGGAATGGATGGAAGTACTAATATTTACTCTAACTCTACTATTAACCAGTAAACATGTTTTAAATTAAGCTAACCACAACTAAACTAATTTCTTACAATTAAAAGAAAACAAATTAAACCCAACTAAAATTAAAAGAAAGAACAATGGAATAAAGAAATCATGAAATTGCAACATAAATAATTAGACATTGCTTCACCTAAAGACTAACATGCATCAATCAAGAGTATCCAATTCGTTCCATAGTTTTATCAATTGGGAGAATTCCTTTTAATGAGCTAATAGGAATCTCCTTACTTATCAACTCTTAATCCTAACTATACTCTACCTACATCATTTCTACAAGAGAATAAGTTAAGACAATATTAAGAGTATGAATTTTCTTTACAAAATCCTAGAAAAGCATCTAGAAGAATTCTATAATTTATCGCTAAGACTATAGAGATTCTCTTTAATCATGCAAAACCTAATTGCACACTTGGTCTCGCAACCCTCATGCATAATATCAAATAATTAGGATTGAAACTCTAAAGATAACGGCCTAATCAATTAAGCACAAATGTTTAAATTAATAAAAACTAGAGATTTTATTAGAATTACTTAAAGTAAATACTTTACATGTCAATCGTAGGGTCCATAAGTATAGCTATCAAAGGATTACACTACAATCATGATAAAAGAACAAGGTTTCATGAAAGGAATTGAAACAAAATGTAATATGAATACCATAAAGAAGAAAACCCTAATGTTTCCCTAAGAATGGTTACTTTTCTCTCTTGAAATCTTACTTCTTATTTATAGAAGTTACTAAAAAAGGACTTGAATAAGGAAATTTCTCATGGAATGGCATGATCATGCCCACATATCACAAGTGTAAACTTTCGGTGTGATTCTCCTTGCAATTATAACTCTTGATCTTCAATTGTAACTTTCTCCGATCGTTTATCCATAGCGAAATTCTTCTCCATAAGTTGCTATCTTTGATTACCTTTTCAAATTAGTGAAAATCTCTTGTAGTCATCTTCAGTTTCAAACAATTCTTGGACAAATTCCATTCTTTTCACTTCAATAGCTCCTTAAAATCCTAAAATTAATCATTCACTTAATTAAGCACCAAATTCACTAGAATTACATCAAAATAATAGGAAATCACTATGAAAACCCCTTAATAAATATGTACAATTTTACATTCTTTAGAGGTTCAAGAGCTCCTTTAAGTAGGCTTCATCTACAAAGAGCCATATACGACTTGGCTAGCTAACATAATCTTAGTCAAGAAGGCTAAAGGGATATGATGCATGTATATGGACTTCACAAACCTCAATAATGCTCACCCCAAAGACTTATTTCTACCATTGCAAATAGGCTAGTTAGTCGATTTATCTTCTAATCATGCATTGCTCAACTTTAGAAATACCTCCTTAGGCTATAACTAGATTTTGGTGAAGGAATTTGACCTAACCCATACATTATCTATTGCTAATTTTGATACTTATTACTATAAAGTTGACAAGTGCTTTATTCTATATATTTATAAATTGGTTTTTATGGTGTTTTGATATTTTTATGGATATATTATGGATATTTAGTATTTAACTGGAAAATATTTTATTTTCAAGCTTTGGTAGAATAATTGATACGAAAATGAAGAAAAAGGGGTCTAAGTTTCACTTGATTTTGATTTAATTTGAATGATTTATAAGTTTTTAAAGATTGACACAATCGATTAATATGGTAATAATTGAGCTGTATTTATTTATTTATTTAATGATCAGATAGTTACATAATCATCTAACATGATCATGTCGGAGTTGTATTAAAAACATAAAATAAGGGATAAGAAGTTCCATGACTAATGGACATGGTCATGTTAGAGATATATCAAGCTTGATATCTAAAGTTCGGGTCAGCCCATGTCACTCAAGAGCCCATCTACTAATGTCCAACGCGATTGAAAAGTTCCAGTCCATGGATTGAAGTCCACGTCCATAAATATGGAAGCATGATGCAAGCTTCGAGCTCGAGCTTCGAGCTTATCTTCACATTCCGACAATCATTACACATTGGAAGCCATGCATTGCAATGATGATGCCATGATTGGCAATTTGAAATAAATGGCATGGGCATGCGTCTGCAATACCAGGCCGTCACCGTCCATTTCATGTTAAACGTCCTAGCCCATACAGTGAAAGTCCAGTCCGTGTTTTCATACCGGGAAGCTGCGTATTGCGAACTACAATTGAACCCGTGAGTGCCATCCAAGTGTCCATGACGCACGAAGCAATGAAGTGGAAATTCAAAGATGCCCGCCTTTTTGTTTCGACCCGTCGAATTGGAAGATTTATTTTAAAAAGATATATGAAAGATATTTTAAGATATATTTTCATAACATATAAATAGCAAAATGTCTTATAAACACATTAACATTCCATCCATGCATTTTTAAGCTAGGGATTCTATTTCTTTTTCTTTCTTGGTGTTTTAGATTAGTTTTTTTTTTTAGTATTTAATTATTGTGAATCTTAGTTTTTTTTTATGTAATTAATTAATTTTATTTTCTTTTTAATCTATAATTTTTGATTAATTACAATCTAATCACATTTCTTTTCAATCTATGATTTTTTTATTAATTAGTATGCAATTTTGTGTTTTTTTATTGCCTTGAACTAATATTGCCAGCGTATTGATTTAACATATGATTTCACATATAGAGCTTCGAGTGATGATATATGTGAATAAATCTAGTGTAATTAAAAAGAGTAAGTGTAAACTTAGAGATATGCTACAGTGATTTCTTTGGATTAGAGTAAAATTTACTAGTAGAATTTATAAATCTTTAATGCAATTTTAGGATTTTTAATGAGAAAGAGTTTTCAATTAATTATCTTAGGATTGGATAATAATAATCTTGAGAGAGATATTAGAAATTCCCATACTCCAGTTAATTAGAATGAGATTGATACGTGCTCCATTATTCTAGGCTAATCAATAATTGAATATTGAATTCATATATACTTAATATCTTTAATTTTTATTTATCTTGCACATTAGTTATTTTGCATATTAGTTTAATTAGCTTTAGTTTAGATTTAATTTTATTGAATTTATTTTTTGACTAAAATTATTAGGTTTGATGTTAGAAAAAGGTTGAAGTACTAGTAAGCACATTAGTTCTTGATGGACCGATACTTAGACTTACATTCGCTATGTTATAAACTAATAGGTGTACTTGTCTATATCTAGTTCTTAGAGTCGTTGTTAGGGACTATGATATTAGAATGCCCTGGATTTGGTACTCCAACTATTATTAAAAATAAAAAAATTTGAAGAAAAACATAAATTAAAAAAAATCCTTTCTTTTTATTTTGGTTTGTTAATTGTTATTTGTTAATTTTACTTATTTTTCTAATTTTGCATTTTAGTTTATCTTTTCTTTGTATTTGCATATTTTACTTTATTGCATGTAAGTTTAGGGTTAAGAATTTTGACATGAATTAACTTGATTGTTAAGATCAATATGGAGTACGATTGGTGGAATCAACAAGACAACAATAGGAGTGCTTCTAATATCAATTATGTGGAATCTATATCCATGAATTTTTAGAAAGTGTGTTGGTATTGCGGGCGTCATTATTGTTCCTATCAATGTTTTAACCCTAATATTCCATATACATATTACCTCAATTTCCAACCTAGGAGGAGATTTATAAAGAAAGTTCTTATAAGTTACCTAGAAAAATATGAAATAATGGATCTACACTTTTGGTGACTCGATCCTTACATAAGCTAGTTTGTCATGTCAGCCTAATATATAGGTAGATGAGCCACTGCAACGGAAGATTATGGCGAAGTTGGCTAGTGAACACTAGGTGAAGTATGGCACCTTTGATTTTAGTAGTTTTGCCCCATTACATTTATCAATTGCCTTATCATATCACCCTAAACCTTTAGAGAATGAACCTTTTAATTCCCTTTCAAGCAATAGAAAAAGGGTGAGTTGATAGTTGAAGGAGAAAAAAGGTGTGGAAAATCTAGAGGATCTTATTGGCCATGAATGTACAGTAAAGTGTTTTGAGAGTGACGAAGAGCTAGAGGAAAACACTGATGTGACCTTTAGTTTCCAAAATCTAGAAGTGCTTTAAACAACAAGTGAAGAGTATTAGAATCTCTTAACCCTAGTTGATAACATTAAAGAGGTTGATAGACAAGTTGATGTAATTGATTTAGAGCTCTCTTTATTTTCTAATAATGAGTTTTTTGAAGGAGAAGTGGAGCTTGAATTGGAGTGCATAAAACCTTAGGGATGTATTTTTAAGTTTGAGGAAACACTAATCATAAAACCTTCTCTGATCACTAAACCCATCATAGGTGATTTTGGGAGAATTGAGTTGAAGAGGAATGTTGGTTTGATGAGAATTGATTTCCCCCATCTTTATTGGAATTATGGGAGTAGGATATATTCTCATGGGACATTGGTGGAGGCAAACCAAGCTTTTGATTTTTGTTTTCATTGATGCTTTTACTTTTTATTTATTTATTTATTTTTATTTGTACTTTGCAAGGCCTTTAGGAATTTAGTGGATGGAATTTACCAAGGTAATTTCAAGGAATTCTATGTCAAAGTGTTTAAACTGAAGAAGTTTCAGCTTTCCTTTTATCCTTGATTTTTCTTTCTTCCCCCTTTTCATTTTTTATTTTTGTGCTTTGATTGTTAATTGTACATTATGAAAAATATACAAGATACAAGATGAGTGAAGGGAAGGGTAGAAATAGGACATTGAAATAGGAATTGAAAAAAAGAAAATTTGTAATAGCATGCAATTTGATTTGATTATATTCTCACATTTAAATTTTGAAAGTTTTTGAAAATTTATTTTTTATTGCTATTTAGGAGACAAATTTTTTCTGCATTTAACCTAACATTTTGGTTAACTTACAATAATTTAAGAATTTGATAGCTTCTAGATGAATTGTTTGAATATAAATTGGTACTTAATCTTTAGTGATTGAATCATACTTTGTTGGAATCGATTAGTGGAATCTATGTTGAGTAAAGTTATGGGTTATTTAACTCGAGATTTTAAGACATAGGATTAGAGCAACATCACTATTTAAGAGCTAGTCATGATTGTTTTTAAATTTACCTTAATCTATATTTTTCTCTTGAAAATTTTTAGAGCTTTATAATCTTTAGTAAACAAACGAATGAAATTTTTCTATTGAAAAATTCTTGAAAAGTCACAAACTAGTTGGAGGTTATTAAAGAAAAAGGTTGGGTGGGAGGGGGGGCAGGGTGGGTTTAAAGTGGTAATTAAGGTAGTCATGTTGGAAGGATGGGACTTGGTCTCTTAGAAGAGTAAGGTTCTTTCCTATTATCAGTATGAGGATAAGTTGGTATGGATTCATCTTGATCAATTAGAAGAGCGAGATACGAATTTTGCTACCAATGGATTTCAAGTAAGGTGGTTGTGCATATTAAATAATTAAATAGAATTGAAGCTTTCTAATCAAAATATGCATACTAGGGGTCAAAAGATGAATGGATGTAATATGTATTTATTTTGGATTATGATGTTCAATGAGATTGAAGAGAGGAAACTACATGAATGTTTCTTGACTATACGGTTGTTGTCTGTAGCATATAAGGTAATCCAAAAAAGTCTAAGCCATAGTGGACATGCAATAGCCTAGAATGTTTAAGGACATCTAATGAATAACTAGATGAATTGCTACATTTAACCACTTTGTCTCATCATAAATATTGTCTAAGTCTATGCCTAACAGTTAATAATAATGCTCTCTCCTCCATCCTTGTCTAAGCTAACGAAAAAAGTGTACAAACAAATATATTAAGTCAGCTACATCCTCCATTAATCGTCATAAGCTCTTAAACAGGTCTATAACTCTAAGGTGATTAACGAGTTCCATAATGTCTATATTAATCATCAAAAGAGTTTAGATTCTAAAAGAAAGCAATTCTTAGATAAGATCAAAACTCTAAGTTCTAGCTCTAGATCAATACCTCATGTAGAGGTAAAACATAATATGAAATATACATAAGTCTTAACTAAACCATCTATCACCAATGAATTTCGGACACTTGCCTCTAAGAATCTAGTTAGATGTCACACCAAACATATATCAAGCTACTAGATTGGTTTTTATTAGAGTTTACTTCATCTTTTACTCCTCAATCATCTCTATCACACCTAGATTCAAAGGTTCTCCAATTTCACACTTATGTTCTAATTGTATACTCAACTCTTAGTCATTTACTACCACTTCCTTTGCTTGGCCCCAAATCATGTTAAGTAACTTTAGAGTTGATTATGTTTATCATGGATAATTTATGTTTTTCTTAACTTATTTTATGAAGTTCAACCAATTCGTTAGTTCTACATGATCTCATATTCTTAATGCTCATTTTATCACTTATATCCTTTAATTACTATTAAAATGTTTATATTCTTTGCAACTTAACATAAGTATACATATAACGGAGATGATGGATGTTGACACATCACTAACTTGACTAACAACTTGACTTAACTTAGACTGACTAATGAGACGCTACCTTTACTTACTCAAAACAAATCGATACAACCTACCATAATATGAAAGAAAGACTAATCCATCCATTTCGTAATAGGCATATGCATGCTAAGCTTCCTTAACTCTTTTAATTCCTGTTCCTCAAATTAGTTTTCTATTCCATGTTTCATTCTATCGTATTGCTACTCTCTATATAAGGTTTGGTAGGTGGCTTCATGTTTATACAGTTTGTGCATAAGCATCAAGTTCATTACTCTAATAGTTTCTTCTGTTTTACACAAGTTAAGCGAGCATAAAGTTACGTGTTGTGATTTGTTTCTCAAGTTTGTCTCTTGTCTATTAGTGGTTAATCTTATTAATTAAGTTTCTCTAATTACTTTATGTCTACTCTTGATTTTATAATTTAACCAATCATGCTAAAGGGGATAGGCTTAACTAGCCTTTCTATCATCCTCCATCTTACTTCTTCCATCTTCACAAATCTACACCTAAGCATACTACAATCCAATATGATAAGAAGGATTGAAAGGAAACAATAGTTAGGAGAGATGGATAATGGAATAGGTGGGTAGTCATGAAATATATGTAACAAGGAAAAGTAGGAAGATAAGTTAAGAAAAAGTAAGAGGGAAAGGCAGAGGTTAGACCTACAAGTGCTAGGGCTAAAGTAACTACTTACTTTTAGTTTTGATTGAACCCAAGTTTTACCCCCTTCTCTCAGTTGCTCACCATGCTTCAACTGTGATAGTTTGATAAATTGTCTAAGCTTTTTAAGATCAACTAACCTAAGCCTATCTATAATCACTTGTCCTAAGTCACTAGTAATCCATCAACCTAAGTCTTCCCATGAACTACCTCCTAAGCTCTTTTATGATCTTCCAGCCTAAGTGTTTCTACGTTTTATCAACTTATCTCTTCGAGCATCCATTGAGTTATTCTCCTTAGTGGTAATTGAACCTAAGCTCTTTTACAATCCATAAGCCTAAAATTCATTTAGGGTCCATAAATCAAAGTTCTCTAGGGATCAAACAACCTAAGCTCTAATATCACTTAAGTTGTAATGCCTCAAAACCAATGGGTGCTAGAACTTGCCATGTGTCTCTCAGTTTTCTAATGACATGTTAAGGCTCTAAAACTAACTAAAATCTTCAAAATCACTTATCAAGTATAAAACATCAATTCTCCAATTACAACAAATTAAAATGACTCATAGGCAAGTCATTCCAACTACAACTATACATTAGAGACTTTTCAGCAACAAAACTAGCCAATAGGTTATCTCAACACTAGTTCTATAGTTTAGCAATCTCCTTTACACAATATCAAACTAATTATCTCACTTTACCAAACCATTGATCATGATTCTCCTACCTTTCACAGCCAATAATCTTATTAAATCAACCTGCGGCTAAGAAAAGATAAAAGAATGAGATGAAGCTTAGTATATGATGCACAAGCACACACGAATGCCTAAAGTCATATAAATGCATATATTGCAAGTTATATCAAGTATAAAGTAAGTATTTAATTAATTATTTTAAATTTAGGCTAACAACCAACAAAAGGACACTCATGATCTCGCTATACCATGATCTTTGTCCATATACATAAGTGGATATTAATATACATTTTTGTTTAAGTTCTTTACACTCGATTCTAGAGTCTAGAGACCATAAAACCTAGAATTCTAGCTACATTATCTCATATAAAAGTCCACTAGGAAATCTCCACATATGATCAATAATTGCTCCTCTGGGGATCTGCTACTATGGGCCCTTAAAGTGAGTGGTTCAAGCATAACTAGCAACTAATTTATTTAGGCCAAATATAAATTAGTCCAATTCACTTGTTATATCCTAACAAGCATAAGCAACAAGTAAACACTATGTACTTGAGAAGTCAAACAACACCCAACCACTTGTCCCGAATCAAGTGAACTAAAGAAACTGGTAACAAGAACCTGATTAACAGAATAACAAGTTCATCTTTGTTTACTTCTCAATTCAATACCAATTAAGTTTATAAGAAAGCCTAACCTAACTCTTCTTACACTTCTCCTTTGCATGCCAAAAATCCCATGACCTTAAGCATTTAGAGATCTCGAGAAGACTAAGCAAGGTTTACATCTTTAGGTAAAGAGGTTACGTGAAACTCTTAGGCAATGGAGTAGAATTGAAGAAACTCAAAGTATAATAACTTTTAAGTTAAATTTTAGATTTTTTAGGCTTAACACCACTTAGAGGCATAATAAGACCTTAAACAATCTAACCTTCTAGGGGTTAAGATAACTTGAGAAGATTAGATCATTTCAATAAGAAATAATAGATAAATTTTGTAATAAAAGATGGGAATTAAATTGAAAGGAATTCTTGAAAACAAAGTTCCAAGTGAAGTACCTAACTCAACTTAAGTCAACCTAACCTAAAGGTAACTTGGAGTCTTCTACAATCTAAGCTTTTAAGGGTTGAAATATTGGGAAAGATTATAGTTTTGGATAGGATTGGATGTGTATAACACTTAGTTGGGTGTTTATAGTTGGAAGAATCAAGGAACAACAAGATGGGAGGCTATACAAAGCATGTCGTTCGGATGTTATCTAGCATCCTCACTCAGCATCCAGATGCTAAGCTTCTAAGCAAGATGGTGACATTAGAGTCTGAATGCTATTGAGAATGATGTCCAAATGCCATGCATAAGGCCAATAGCGCGGGTTTTCTTTTGACTTTGATTTCTATTACATAAACCCTAGCCCCTTCTTATATGAATTCCCTTACATTCTGGGCTACTTCTCTTTCAAATTGCTTAATCCAACAAGTTACAAATCTCAACTTAAAACTACAAACCTACATCAAGATGTTTTTAGCTACAACTCCATTTTAGCACCAAAATCAACCACTTAAAGAAATTAAAGCACAAGAGGAAATATGTGAGAAACTTACTTCCGAGACAGAGCATAAGCTTGAAATCTAAAGGCAATATGAAAAGGAGGCTTTAGTTGTAACCTCACACAAGGGTAAATTCGGATTACTAAAGGACCTATGGAAAACTTCATTGAATGGAGCTTTTTCAACAAGGGAATGCTTAGAGATGAGGCTTGGAGAATTACCTTACCTTTGGGTTTGATTTTACAGGAATTTTCTTAGAGTTTTGAGTGTTGAAGAGCTCTCTACTGTTGGCTTTAGGAAGAGCTTATGAGAAGAAGATGAAGAAGGGTTAAAATTTATGAATGGGATATTAGGGTCTCAGAATAGAATGGTGGTAGCTAAAAATGAAAGAAAATGTGGGGCTTTATGAAGTTTTTGGAATGCCCAAAATGCCATTGGTTTGGAAAAACATTTTTTGGACACATTACTTATGTAACCTAAATTTTCATATTACATATATTTTATGAGACTTTACTTCACTATGAATTTTGTCTAAGTTATAATTTTATATTAAGTATGAAGATCTTATTCCATTTGTTTTTGTAGAATTCAAATATTATTATCGTCCTTTTTCCTTTGTATCTATAAGTATTTCATAAATTTATTTATAATTTTTAGCCACTAAATGGACCCAAATAGGATATAAGACATGCTTATTGAATGAGTTGGTAAGTTTTCGTATACAATTAGTAAAGGGTTGTGTCACGAGGTGGAATTTTCTAGACATGCACTCATTTAAATATAGAAACAAGATATGACATGGTGACAAAAATTGCCAGCCTTAGTAGTAATGTGATTTAGTTTCTTAACTTTAGTATCTTATTTTTATGTTAGTTTTAATCTTGTTGATTTTGTAAGAGTTTATTTATTCCAATTTTTTTATGAACATTGTAAAGTTTTCAATTAGAAGAGGGTAAATGAAATTGTTGATGAGATCACTAGAGTTATATATATATATATATTGGTAAGTAAATGTAATTTATTCAAAAAAGGAGAAACCAAGCTTTACAAACAAAGAAACAAGAGTAAACTCTACAATAAGGCTAAGAAGGAAGACAGTAGGATAGAATCTGGTTTGCTAGAAACCTTAGGTGAGGGATGTTTTCTCTAAGCCTAACTTGGTTCCTAGATTTCCAAATATAGGAGACAGTTGGAGCTTATGTTGGTTTCTAAGAATCTAAAATGGTATAATTCGAAGATGTAGCCATAAAGAGGGTAGAAGTGATTCCTTGCTAAGAGAAGCATGAATTGGGACACTCTAATCTAAGGCACATTGTTGTCCAACACAATCAAAGAAGAGATGGCCATGAGATTCCTATCCTTGTGCACCAAAGTAGCAAGTAGTAGAAGCAGAAAGACCTTACTTTTGCAATTTATTTGAAGTGTGCAATTTATTTAACCAAGCCAATTGAAGGATGAACACGTACCTAGGGATAGAAGTTTTGTTCCAAACAATCCTATGCCATGGTAAGAAAGGTTGGCTAACAACAAGAAATTTATAGCCGCTCTTGAAAAAGTAGATCCCATCTGATGTAGGAAGCTAAGAAAGGGTATCTAGGTGAAGCAGATCAGGTTTGATGTTTTCTAGTATATGTACATGTCTCTAGAAATTTCCTTGAGGACAATTCCATTTGTCCCCTGCTATGATGTTGTTTACCTTAACATGACGGTCAACTCTTAACCTTATAATCTCTCTTTGATTGAAAATTAAGTCAAGAAGGCTTGTAGGTAGCCAAAAATCACTCCATAAAAGATATTGATTCACCATTTTTTACTGTCAATCTAAATTGCTATCAAATAAGGAGTCGAAGCTTGAGAAGTTTCCTCTAACTCTATGAGCACTTTGGAAGGGTGTTCACTAACTAGAAACATTTATCCCTAAGATGATGTGACTTGATCCATTCTACACAAAGACCATTAGCGTATTGGTTGCAGAGGAGTCAAATGTTTTTTATTTGTATAGCTTTGTTCTAAGACAAAAGCACAAGGATGTTAAGCCCTCTACATTTTTTTAAAGTACACATCACCTCCCATTGTACCATAGCCTTCATTGAGACATTGTGATTAACACTCCAAAGGAAGTTCCTAAGCTTCCCTTTGATCCATCATATAACACCATTAGGTAAAAGGAAGGCTAAGCTCTAGAAAACCTACATGGAGAAGAGGACCAAACTTATGAGCTGTAATCTACTTGCAAATGATAGGAACTTATTTTTCCATGAGGTGACCTTAGATGTAATTCAGTCAAGGAGATGTTCACAATCTTGCTTCTTAAGCTTAGAGAAGATAAGAGGCCCTCCTAGATAATGTATAGGTAGTGAACCTATGTTGAAATGAGTGTGATCTAGTATAAGGTCCTTCTCTTGTAGGCTAATATTTGAGTAAAATATGCTGGTCTTCTCCTCTTTGACTAGGAGCCCAGACATATCATGGAAGAAGCGTAAACCTTCACGAACCACCTTGACTAAGCTATGGTTACCTTTACAAAAAACCAAGAGATCATTTGTAAAACAAAGATGAGTTAGTTTTTGAGCCCTACATCGCCAATGGAGAGAAAACTCTTAGTTCGAGTTCAAATTTTGTAGTATTAAAGAAAGGATCTCCATTCTAAGGACAAATAGATAAGGCAATATGGTGTCACCTTGTCTCAATCCTCTTTTATTAGAGAAATGTCCCACTAGTTCACCATTGATGTTTATAGTAAAGGTTAGCATTGTTATATGAGCCTTTGGAAAAGAGGTAGGAACCTCATATGTTCCAACACCTTTAAGTTGAAATCCTAAGATATAGTATCATAGGCCTTTCTAATATCAATATTTAAAGAACAATGAGGTAGACCTCGCTGTAAGTGATAACCAACCAAAAGCTCCAGTGCTAGGAATATATTATAAAAAATTCTTCTCTTAGGAACAAAAGTTGCTTACTTCAGCCCTATAAGATATGATATAACCTTCTTCATATCGGTGACAATCATCTTAGAGATAATTTTGTAGATAACATTACAGCAAGCTATTAGCCGAAACTCTAAAACCTTTGAAGGATTTTGAACTTTTGGCACCAGTGTTAAGATAGTTTTGTTAACTTGCTTAAGGAGGTTTTTCGAATTGAAAAACTCTAAAATAGCCTCAGTAAGGTCAACTCCTATGATCTCCTATGTTGCTTTGACAAACTTAGTCGAGTATTTGTTAGGTCCAAGGGCTTTTTTGTTTGGAATGGAGAAACGGGCATTCTTGACTTCTTCCACTAAGTAGGGTCTTTTCAAGCTCAACAATTTGTTCCATAGATAGTGTAAAAGAGACATAAGAATTGATATTGTCCAATCTTGGTACGAAGGCTTGACAATAAATAGTTTTGAAGAATGATTATACTTCCACCTAGATAAGTCTAGACTTAATAGCTTCTAATCCGCCATCTCTAGTAACTCAATGTAGGGAATTTCTATTATGCCAATTGACCATAGCTTTGTGAAAGAAGGAAGCTTTTTTGTTTCCAAGCTTCAACCATTTAATTCTTGATTTCTGTTTGTAAAAGCATTCCTCAACTGTAGGGAGTAAGTAGTAATCTTGAATCAGCGAGCTTTCCTCCTCCACCAATGTAATATCACCACTTCCAAGGATGGACTGTTGAACTACTACTAAATAGGCTTTTGTTGTTTGAACTCTATAAGGGAGTTTAGAGAAGGATGGAGAATTAAGTTGCCTTAAATCTGTCTTTAGCAATGTTAATTTTGTGATAACCTTAAACAATTTGGAACCTTGGATCTGTTTCTCCCATATCTTTTGAATAATACTTGTAAAATTAAGGTGATCAAACCAGAAGTTGGAAAACTTGAAAGGGACCCTCCTTCATTTGATGCCTAAAGAATGGTCCAATAACAAGGGAGATCTGAAAACTGAATGAGACCTAGGAAACTTAGAGATCCAGTAATGGTTAACAAGGATCCTATTTAATTTCTTAAGAATTGGATTATTCTCTTGCTTGTTTGACCACAAGAAGAAATCGCTTGAGAATCTTAGGTCTACTAGCTTAGTTGAGTTAAGGAAGATGTTGAAGTCAATCATAGCTACACTAGTCTTCTCCCTTCCTCCATTAAGGTTAGTCATACTTTTGGTGATGTTGAAGTGGTCAAGAACAATCTAAGGCCAGTAGGATACGGATTGTGCTATAGGAATAAGACTGTTCCATAAGATCCTCGTAAGATTGTGTCATGACCCTAAAGGGGGCCTAGTAGGATTGCCTATAATTTTCATATCATGTAACCCATGATTTTAAAATCACCTTGCAAGTCAGAGATTGTAAGATTCTAAACAATTAGTCACTAAAGCTTTTATTTATTTATTTAATTAGCTTACGACTACATATATGTGACTATAGATATCCAATAAGTCACAGTCTAATAGAACTGCAGAGAATCAGTATCCCCTACCAAACAATAAGATTAGGTAGCAAAGTTCTAAAACTCAAACTTACTAAAGTCACAAAATTTAAATATAGTATATAATAATTCAAATGAATCATAAAATCTATCCTCAGAGTCTAACTTCTATACATCTCGACGTTAGCACTCAACCCTTAGTTCTTAACCCATGCCCGATCATCTAGCAACTTGCAAGAGAAAACTATTGGGGAGTAAGATACAAGAGCTTAGTGAGTTAACCCCCGTACTATACCAGTAAATAGGTTATCAAATAATTTATTATCAAACATATGAATGCATGAACAAGTAGTATGCCAAACAATATATATGCAGTTGACCGGTATTGCATATAACATTGGATTTAACGCTCTCCGAAGTAAGGGTTGGAGATACATCGGCACCAATCACAACCAGGCTCTAACACCTGGGTTTTTACCCTCATATCATTATATAAGAATTCCTTGTTTCATAGAACAAGTTTTTACTTCCATCAGTCAATAGTGTACAAATATTCAGGTCTAGCGGTGAATGGGCTCATGCAGTCCAGCTCACATTCTACAGCGGTGGTCTCTAGACGTGACCCCCAACCACCCACGGTTAGCGTCTCTAGCGCTAATAGAACTCGCGAGCCAAGGGTAGGGTCTTGTTGTACCAATGCTCCTGCACTGTACTAATCAAATCATGTGGGAATCCATCCTTCCAAGGCCCCTCATTACTAACCGTGTGAGGTGACAACCGGAACATTATATGCAATGTTCATATTCTATGCATGAATTGTTTAATTTTTGTTGGGTTGAATATGATTAAGTCAATTTATGAGGTGATCAAACAATATCAACAAATCATTCAAATAATGCAACAATCAATTATATAATCACATTTAACAGCATTTTGCACAATAATCAATCAATATCAGTTACATGCATAACCCAAAATCCCATGCATCAAGTTATTAATATTTAATTCATGTGCACTAACTACAAGTACAAAACAAGTATAGAGTCATCGGGAGTATTCATCTGGTCATAAATGATGTCAGGGATTGTAATAGTCTAAAGGTAAGTCGGTCTCGATCTTAGGATCACCTAACATTAGGGGAATACAGAAAGTAATAAGTTTAGGGATTTAAAAACCTAAACAAGCATGCTAAATCGTATTGTTTACTTAAATCGGTTATTGACTTACGTGAAATCATTGATTCGAACTTTTTATCGAATTGCGTATAACTTTTTTGTTTTAGCTCGGATTATCATGAATTTATAGTCCATTTTGATCGTTTTCGAGCATATTTTTTGGTAGCGAGGTCCGTTTTGAACGTTGTGACTCGCAATTTGGATTGTGATATAAAAATATCACAAAATTTATTATTTTAGTTTAAAAATTATAAAATACTAATTTTAGCTTTTTCTTAATATATTTATGATTTAGTAATCATATATTTGATATTTTTATTATTTTGAGCATATTTTTCTATTTTTGAGACTTCTTCTTTATTATGATTATTATTATTATTATTGCCTTTATTATTTTTGTTATTTCTCATTCTCTTATTTATTATTTCTCTTATATACTTCATGATTATACACATGTATATTCATATACTTATATATACATTTTATAATTTATTTGATTGAAAAATCTTTAATTACGGTATCATATATATATATACATATACACCTTACATATTTACGAATTTAGGAAATATATTATATTTGCTAATACATATTCGATATATTACTTATATATATATTATACGTATTATATATGTATATGTATTTATTGAAAATAAACATACTCTTATATACATATTCATGTATTTGTATTTATTTATATATGTCTTACATATATACATACCTATAAATACATACATATATATTCGGCATATATATACTTATATAGTATTTATCATAAAATATGTATACTATATATTATATATATATTATGTCGTATATTACAATACCTATACTCTATATTATATATATATATTTATATATCACATATTACTACGTATGGAAGTANTTTAAGCTAAATAATTATCCAATTTTTTTTCATTTTTTTCTTTTATTTTCCACTCAACATGTGGCATTTTTTTTCCCTCACTCACGTGGGCGGCTAAATTTGGTCTTCAATTTCCAGAATGTTGCAACTTGTAGAAAAGAGAGAAAAGAGATAAATTGAAAATGAAAGAGAAGGAAAATGAAAATTATTAACAAATATATGTAATTTTTCGAATCATATAAATTATAATGATTCTCCTCGTAAATTAATTTTCAAATTTTTGTGAAATTTTATCAATTTAATTGGTACCTGTTACAATTATAATTTTTACAAGTTATTGTGGTGATTTTGTTAAAATTTCGTGCGAATAGGCGATTTAATCGAAAATTGTATTTGACTATGATTATATCACTATTGAGTAATATTTAAATATTTTATAGGTTTATATTTATAATTTTACGATTTTGATCAAATTCAGATTCAATTTTAATTAATGGTGTGTAAGTTAGTTTTAGGGTTTTAGTATGCGGTGTAGGGTTTTGATCAATTTCTAAGGTTTTTACTACTTATAATATATTTAAATTTATGATTTATTAAATTTTTATTTTGCTCGACTTTAATGACTCTTTGAGTTATTTATAGTATTAGGGTTCAATCCTATTCTTAAATAGCTAAATTTGCGAGGTTTACAAATTGTCTGTATTTGAACTATAAAAAAAGTTCACCAAGAAGGTCTCATTTGATTGTAAATGGGTAACCCTACAGTGGAGAAATTATTGATGTTCTAGTAAGAGAAGCAAATTCCAAACCACTAGATCCCATTTAACCTAGAGTTTAAAGCAAGCAAGCGAATTTATTACAAAAGACCATGTTGGTCCTACTATATGCTTGATATATTCTTCATTTGAAGAGTTTACTCTTGTTTCAACCAAACAAATAATAGAGATTTTAAAATTGATGTAAGTTCTCGTCACATCCAATGCTTTACTTGTGATATTCCACACTACTGGATTCATGGACAAAAAGAGGTAAAGATTAGTAGAACTATCACTTCCTCTTGGTGCGATTTTTTTTCTTCTTACTACTAGAGCTAGAGCTTTTGCCATGCTTAGTAGACTTATCTATTTTACTCTTTGCCTTAGGAATAAACAAATCCTAAATGGGGGTATAGCTGTCTATAGGGGAGGAATTAGTTGCTAAAGAGTCTTCCCTATCCTTAGTCCCTAAGTCCTTTAGATCTTCATAATGCCTATCCGAGCCTTCTAAGTCTAATCTTTCCTCATTTAACATGGGATCAAGAGTTTTAGACATATGGGTAAGTAGGTTCCCTCTATCGATGGTAGGGTGTTGTCCTTTCAAGCTTCTCTTGCTTTATGAGATTGAGAGCTAGAATCATCCTACATTAGATGTTCTCTTTGTGCATGTGCCCTTAGAGAGCATAACTTAGTTCTTTTGAGAGGAGATTGTATCTCCTCACTAACCTTAGGGCAAGGGACATTCGCAAAGGAAGGTCTACCTAGATCTATAGCCATATGTTCCTTACCCTTGTGTTTGACCTAAACACACTTAAAGTTGCTTTTATCCGGAGGCCTAGGTTTTGGTTCCTTATGTTACTTAACAGTAGTTTGACATGTATGGCCAAACACCTTACATGTCAAATAGATATTAGTAAGCCATTGGTAGGTTACAAATATAGTAGATTTGGACCCATCTTTACACTCTATTTCTACTTGGTTTACATGAGTATCTCTAACATCAATCTCTACTAGAATGCGGGCTTGGTTATCTCTATTTCTTCTTAAAGAGAGTATATTAGCCTTGACAGGGGTTCCAACTACACTTGCTATATGACTAAGGCCTTCTTCGCAAAGGAATTTACATGGCACATAAGAAAATAGAGTCTAAACTAGGACATGAGTGGGTTATGGTTTCTTTAGTGGCATGCCTTTCCTTCATCTCTATAGTATTAATAGGTGTTGGGTAATATACCAAGTTTTTTCCAAAATAACCATTAAGTCTCTCCTTCTTTCAAACCTGAAGTGGTAGAAACCCTGCTCATTATCTAGCACATTAAGAATACCATAGTATTTCCATAGTCTCACAAAAGAGGAACATTACAAACTATGGGGGATCTTCCATCCTAAGAAGAATGCTACCAGAGTGTATTGCCAAAAACTTATGCCTTCTTCCTCCTTGTTACGAGGAATTTTAACCCTAGAGATTACTCCTTTCTCCTTTAATGGAATGTAGTGTAAGTTGAAGACAAGGTCTACTAAATAGGTAGTTGTGCAAACATTTACATATGAGCGACGCTGAAGTTCTAGTGATGAAGGTGGTACCTTGTGAAGAGGAGGGCCAGCATCGTAAGGATTAAAAGAGTGGTTTTTTAGTTTTCTATCATCCTCAATCTTGTTGAGAACCTCACTTAGTTCCTCAATAGTGATATTTCCTAAACAAGAAATACTTTGTTTGGATTTCTGGCTAGGTGTCCTATCTTTAGAAGTAGAAGGATCCTAGCCTACTTACCAAAAGCTGATGCTGGAGGCCTATATTGCACAAGGTTGCTATTCTTTTGTAAATGATCAGAGTTGACTTTAGTAACGTTAGGATAAGTCCTAAACTTTTCCATACCAGGCAACCTTTCTGAAACTACCTTAGGTAAAGAGCTCTCTCTTTACCCAACAAAGTAGCTTCAAAGAGAGAAGGATAGCATTTTTTTCATTCTTATAATTTCTTAAAAGAAAAAGTGTAAGGTTAGTGCCTTTATTTTTATATGAATAAGGTTTATACTTGTTTAAGTAATTTTTTATTTACAATACGACTAGCAATTCCAGCAACTAAATTGAGAAGGGGAAAAATTTAGCTACGACTTTATATATTAATATTGTATTGCCTTAGCTAACATATATAAAATATGTTTGTAGATATGTTGAGGGTATTATAGTCTTGTTACTTGAATCAACTCTCATAAGCATTGAAAGGTTTAGTTGTTTTGTGTGAACTCTTTCAAGTACTATAAATTTTTTACTCAAATTTTGCATATAATTCATGTAATTTATCAAACAACACTACTGTTTCATTGTATATAGTTTTAAAAATGAGTTATTTTATACTTTTAGACATTTTGTGTTATAAAAGCTCCTAGTGACAAGAAGCTTGTTCCTCTTTCAATACTTCCTAGTCGCAATAGTGATAATGAAAATGAAGATGAGAGAAATGAAAGCAAAGACTAGAGTAGTTATAAGGTATAGTTTTATTTCAATTGAAATTAAAAGGTAGTCTAAGGAAATTTATGTGTTTAAAGATGCATGTTCATCATATTTGTAGAGTTGATAAAAAAATTACTTATATAAAACTTTATCTTTATCTATTATAAAATGAAATTTAAAGTTGTTATATTTTATTTAGTTTTTATATATTGGTCAAATAATAATTTTATTTGAAAAAAGTTAATCTTAAATATATTCATTAATAAAATTTCGTCAAAAGCACACCAAATTGTTATAATTTCATGACATTTAAATGTCACTAGTAGTTCATTATTAGTGATGTTTCAATGTTATTAAAAATCACTATATGCCATCTTTTTGTTATGTCTAAATATTACCAGTATTGTATTTTTGTAACATTTAAATGTTATTTTTATTATCTTTTTGTAGCATTTCATACCATTTAGGATATACATGGTTATAATTTACTAACATTTAAATGTTACTAAATATCACATTATTTGTGATGTTAACTTTTTAAACATAATTAATTAAATAACTTTTGTGATGCTTATTTATAATATTTAATGAACATCGCATATAGATTTCGGTGACATTTATTTTAATTTTAATAACTCCTAATAAAGGTTATTATATATCAAATTTCTTGTAATAGATGAGCTTCGGCTTAGTATGTAAGTACTATAAGCATACGTATATGTCAATGACAAATCGTAGGCAATTAATGTAGAAAAGTACAATAACCAATTGGTTTATCATTTTCTTTTAGGTTAAGTAAACAACATATATGGTGTACATAAAATCCCATTGGCTCCTATAAAAATACATATATACTATGATGTTAAGAATTGCCTCCTCTGGATACAACACCTATGAGTCGATAAATCATCCTAAATCTACTAGGATCCTTTTGGCATGTAATTCCACAAGGGACACTGCTACAAACCAATCAATAGATGCTCCCTAAAGTTTTACTACCACCCGATCCTTAAGCCAAGCTAAGCCAAGCATAGGCTACAGACACGTGATTAGCTGGATATTGTTAAATTCATTCATTTGCTATTCTTTAGCTCATGAAACTCTTTTTCTATACATACCTAGGGGGGAAGAGCTATTCGTTCGTGCTTTCCCCTGGTAAGCACTTTACTCTAGCTTACTTTAAATAACGGTACTGGGGAATAAAGATTGTTTTAACCAAGGAATAAAGATGGCATAAACAAAGAAAGCTACTATTCGTTCGTGCTCCCCCCCGGGAAGCACTTCACTCTCTTTAGCTCACTAGTTGTATTTTACCCTAAATGGTCGATCCCCCCCTCCCTTTCTGAGAGTACGGGAGGGATTGACCTTGAGGGCTCATACCACTAGTGAGGATTAAGAGCTTACTCGTTCGTGCTCCCCTCCGGGAAGCACTCACTCTAGCTTACTTTCTATCACGTTTGCGAGTAATAAAGATTGAATTAACCGAGGAAAGGGTACGTAAAAGATACGGTAAAATCCTGGACTGATCGAATATTGTAAGTGACCAGTGAACCTACCGATAACATGCATAAGTAGATGTACGGTAGATACACATCTAAAGGGATGGATGCAACTTGATAAAGGTTACTATCATCACTAGAAGTTAGCGAAGAACATGATAAACAATTGCTTTAGCATTACTACCAATCTAAGACTAAAACTTAAACAACTAGTGAAAATAGGATTATAGTATACAATTTAAATATATAGTCATAGGGAAAATGTTATAAAACAAATTAGAATATTAATTAGCTAAGAAATTCATGTGGTAGATAAACTAGGGACATTTTGTTCCTAAAGACAAGAACTATTGGCAAGATGGTGCATTTGGTACCAATCGATCGATACAAGGGGCCTGTTCCCCTTGTTTTTCTTCTACTAGGCTCATGGTAACTCTTTGATTTGCAAAACCTAAAAATTAGTCTCTCCTTTCATAAAGTTCTCCAAGCTCCTCCAAAACCGTACTTCCTTTAGGATTTAACCTTAATTTGAATACTCCAATCAAGGAGCCCACTTCTAGACATCATAAACACCAAACAGCATTCCTCAAGAAAACTTTAGTTTTCCTTTGTCTTCCTTGCAAGCTTTTATTGTTTTCAATAAAACTTTGAGGAGGAATGAAGGAAACTACTAAGGAAGAGATGGTAATGTAAAAAAGAGGAAGAAGGAAGAAAGAGAAAGAGGAGGTACGTTTTGCAAAATAAGGGACAAAGATTTAAAAATATTAAAGAGACTATTTTGGCCTTAACTTTGAAAAGATTGTTTTTATATTTTTATTGGATGTTACATCTTCCCCTCATTACAAATGCTTTTGTCATCAAAAGTTTACCTTGGATTCTCAAAATGACTATGAATGATTCTTTCTCATTTCCCCCTTTAGCTTCCAATTAATTTCTAATTTTGGTTTATTACTCCATTGTAGTTTAACATACTTAATAATTCCCCTCCTCAAAATTTGCTGGTATCTATAATCATGTACCTCTATTAAAATTAGGTGGCAAAACTAATCTTTATGCTAAACTTCTACCTCTCTCTAAGACTTCAATTTTTTTATACCTTTCAAATATAATCTTTCACTCCTTCAATATGCACTATATTCAACAAAGCGTAGTTTCCTTTAAAATTTTAATGAGCGTTACCTTTGATCAATATAATTCTTTAGACAACTCTAAGCTGATTGCATCCTCTATTCAATTAGTTTCACTTTATCAACTACCTCTAGTACCAATTTAGATCCCAATACTTGTCCTTTACCTACTTCATCCCAATATAAGAGTGACCTGGACTCCTACTTCCTTCTATATAGGGCCTAAAATTTCATCAAATGTCATCTGAATCATTACTTAGTGGCTATTACTGTAACTAAACTCAATTAATAGTGTGTGTATGTATATATATATATATATACATATATATTTATATCCATCCTAAACTCCACCAAATTTAAATTACTTCTCTTCATCATCCACCTAACCTACCAGTATTGTAGGTAAATTCCCATTTAATTCAAGATTCTCTTTTACTAAACTTTACGTTATACTGTTTGTATAAGTTTTTCACTCTAACATTTTGATCATATTGCCTATCATTACATATTACATTTACTGAAATTTGCATATACTAACTTCTTCAAATATCCCTTTAGTCTCCTTGTTCTATGTTTTAAATATTCTTCTATTTGAATTTTTATGTCTTCATACACTTGTCTCTAAAGCCTATCTTTTATTGTCCTCTTGCTATTCTTACCTCTCTTTTATTTATTTCGACCTTTTATACCTCTTTATATATTCCCAATTTTTTTAGCCTTATTCATAGATTTTAGATTTTTTGAAGATTATCAAGCTTCCCCCTTCAATTACAATATCAAGGCTTAGTTTATCTATTTACTCAATTACAATCTTCAACCATATAATGACAAGAGTTATTTTGCTTCTACACTTCCAATACTACTACTCCTACCACTTGAGAGGAAGAAAAAATTTTTACTCATAGCTACTCATTTTCCTTGCCTGTCCCTGGCCTAAAGTTATTAACTAATGCTCATAGGTTGTGTTATTGTTGATATACTTGTTATTAATACTTTCATGTTAGATAACTACTAGTGGATCATGTACCTCATTTAATTAAGTTTAGTTGAATTGTTAACTTTTACTTTGTCCCACCATTTCTTATTTTTCATGCTATTATTGATTCACATTCTTATTATCATAAATCATAATATGGATATTTTAATTACTTGTCTTAAACCTTATTTTTAGTAACTTCTTGTTTACTAGCTATTAATTGAATAGTCATTCCTTTCTAAATTTGGCTCAAAGGCATTAATTTATATACTCAAATTATCTTTAACTGAAGTTTAAGAATTTAACACCTTAAATAACTAAATGCAAGAATGGATATAAGTGGGGTTAACAAATATCAACATGACTCAGACTTAACTTGATAAGAACACGATTGATAATATGGCTTGATTCAAAATGACTAGCATGACACAAAATTACCAAACAATGGATGGGACTCAATTAAACATGCCATGGCATAGTTTAATTATAGAAAAAGAGATTATTTTAATCCCATTACAAGCACACAAGTACCAACACATATATATAATTAAGATTTTCATATTTTAGTCAATCCTTCTTCTTTGCACTTAATGCTATTATAATGTATAAATTTATGAAACAATCATTCTTGTCTTATTAGTGTGTTATTGCTCACTATGTACGGTTTCATGAAGCAGCTTTGTATTTGAGATTTTTCCATGTTGTCATCAAAGTTCAATATTTGTGATGGTAGCATCACTATTGTTGCAATAGTGATCAAAGAAGACTTGTTTTGGTTTGCATATACATTTTTGCTAAATATAGTTTATTATCTAAATCAATTATGTGCTTTGACCATTTTAGATTTGTTAACATTTTCATATTATATACATCAATTCATTTTCAAACTATTATAACAAACCTTTTGGTTGACTAGAAGGTGCCTTGGTTGACCTAAGAGGCATTTGATCTACTACTCAAGTCCATTCAATCCTTTAAGATCATTATTTGGCTCTTTTCTTCTTATTTAGTTTCAATTATTGGTTTATTCTGGAGAATTTTTCTTTCATAAAGTTTAGGGTTATTCAATTTTAGTTACTTGTCTACTTATTTACTAATTCCATGTTATATACTTTTATCTTGCTCAACATGGATTCGGTTGATGTTGTTGGGTCATAGGTATCGTTATAGGCCTTTTTTAATAACTATTATGCAGGCTTATATTAATTGACCCACAACTTAAGTCCAAATCTAATAGCCCAATTCGAGTATACATATTTACTCACTTACTATAGAAGAAGACCCTTAGGTAAGGGGAACTCAATTTTCATTCTCTTACTTTTCATGTTACTTTACAATTTTATTCTCAACAAGATAATTGACTTAGGCATCAGATTGGTCGCATTGCAATACCCTTTGACATCCCATGTAGTTGTTTGTTGTTTTGTAGGTATTTGCATATGACAACAAAAATCTACTATCAACAATTGGTGCTATTACTAAGGAATTAATTTTAAAAAAAAAAGGAGGACTGTAATTTGCTGTTATGACCTTAAAATGAATTTTTGAAATGCTGGAATTAGATTGCATCTCGTCTCGTAATTGATTTTCCTCTGTCTTCTGATACTCCTTAGTTTGATTTCTTCGCTAGGTCTAGTTAAATTTGTTCGTTGTTGTCCAATGGACTATGGTTTCAAGTGAGGGTGGGTAAAAAATTGATCAAATTAGACTAATTTGTAAATTAAATCAAATCGAAAATATGATTTTTCTCACAATGTGGTTCAGAAAATTTCTATTTCGAGACAAATTAAAAATTTATGATTGGTTTAGAATGATAAATCAAACCAGCTCGTAAAACCGAATCAAACTGTCTTATGAAAAAACAAAGTAATATTTTATTTCAACTAAAAAATGTCTTTTGCTATAATATAGCAATTAAAAGATAGAATCTTTAATTTACATTTATTGAAATGTGTATGTATTAAACATTCTAAATACCATAATGTATAAATCATGTATATAGTTTGACTTAAAGTTTATACTATATGTTATTTTTATAAATGAAATTAGCCGTTAATAAACATTTGAAAATTTTTATTCATATGAATATTAATTTCATCAATCTTTATTATGATAATACATATTACTTTTAAATCAATTCAATACTTTTTACATGAAATTACATGTTTCGTAATTAGATATTTTTTAAACAAGAAGATATGGTTCAATTCATAAACTAAATTAAACCAAACCAAAATTTTATCTTTTAGAAAAATTCCTAATCCAAACAGTAAATTTTGATTCAAAGCTATGAAAAACTAAACCACATTTTTTTGGTTTGGTTTGAAGGAAAAATAGAACCTAATTGATCCACGCCCACCCCTAATTTCAAGTTTCTCTTACTCTAAATTCAGATAGGTTGAATATATTTTATAAGTTGAATCGCACCATTCTACAAGCGATGCCACATCCATGTTTTAGAAAATCTGTTAGTTTACATGTTCATAACTGCCACCTTCATGCGAGTTTTCATGTTTGAGTAACCACAATCGCATCTTTTTGTGGATCATAACTGCCACCACTTGGTTGTTAATTGCGCATTCATGCACCGCTTGCACGCTTGTGTACATAACCGCTTGGTTGCTAAACTTTTAAGTCATTGTCCAGATCACCCCACTTAATCTTGGGAACTACATTGCGCTTTTCATCTTCTAAGTGTTTCTGGATATTTCTAGTTTTACACAGCGCATCGACAGTTTGCATTCAGCTCCATCCATGTTCAAATGGGAACACTTGTCCATGTTATTTTGATCCTGTTACAGTTAGGTTTAAATAATTACAAGTAAATATAGTATGTCTTGCTAAGCTTTATGGCAAGAGCTTTATTGGCCTAACTCCAAGCATTTTGCCCGAGCAGCAGTGGAGGTCCTCCTGGGAGATCTTCCTGTTTTATATGCTATTCCATCTGAACTAGAGGGTTTTAAAGACTTGCTGTCACATTGTGAGACATATTGCTGACGTTGTTGTTGTTCTGCCAATTGTCTTCTAGTTTGGAAATCAAAGTGCAGGATCTTACCAAGTTAATTGTTCATTGTGATAGCGTGTGCGAGTGACAGCGAAAATTAGCGAGCTAAATTGCTTCAAAGTTGTTGAGCTTCTTTATTTGAGCTGAAATTGTTCAATCCGAGCTGATTAAATCCAAATTAGTGAGCTACCTTGAGCATACAGATACGTGCTGCTATATTTCCAAGTTGCCGAGCTGTCCTAACTACCGAGCTAACATCCTTGAGAATTAAATTACCTACTTGATATTATATATATTAACCTGCCGAGCTGCTGTATTCTAAGTGCTTAACTGAGCTATCGTTGGGTTCAAACCGAGGTGTTTGTGCGTAGCCGAGCTGTACATCCGAGCCTGCTGTCGTAAAGTGCCGATTGAATCTTGCACGACCAAGCTTTTATTGTGCAAAAGCGGAGCTAACCTAAGATAAAAGCTATCCAATTTCCGAGCTATAGCAACTACAAAAAGAGAATGCCGAAGTGCAGAAAATCGGGCCGAGCTAATTGACAGGTGTTGTCTGATTGTCGAGCTCTTACGCGACTTATCATTGTAGACCTAAGGTGAGCTAGATATAGGGTGGTAATTGGGCAGTTCATATACCACCACGTGTCAAAATTTACTCGTGTTTTTTCATGTATCGGGACGGTTGTACTTGTATGCCTTGCGTGCCACTTGTTTATTCGCATGTCAGCTCATGTGCTCGTAATTGGGCTCCAACTATAACGTTGAAAATGCCTTTTTAATATTTTCGAGTATTTATGATGATTTATGGTAATATATAATTTAAATTTTTCTAAGTCCAAACATGGATCGTGTGAATTATACTATTGGTATATATTTATATATTAATTTATGGAGATTATTAAGTAATTTAATAAGTAAATATAATATGAAAAATAATAATTATGTATATGAGTTTTTTACTTAAAACGTTCTTATATATGTATAAATATATACGTTGAATATATAATTGTATATATGTATGAATATGTACATGGATAGATGTGAATATTAATACATAAATATATAGAAGTATTTATGTACATATAAATATATATGTATATACATGGAAATATATACGTACGTATATATCTCCATAAAAACAAATAAGTATATACTTGGAAATATGTACAAATATATATGTATGAAATGTATAATTTAGAAAATATATACGTGTGTATTTGTATATGTATAAACACATACATATGTACATAGAAATTTATATGTACAAATTTGTATAAATATACTAGTAAGGAAAATACATGAGTACAAAAAATGTGCATATAGGTATGTATATATTATAGATATATATATAAATATATATATCTATATGCACAAATGTGTAAATAAGATACCATATATAGAATCTATCGATTTTATATTATGTGTATAATTCCATATATAAAAGAACGACAAAGGAAAACAATTAACTATTAACAAACCGAGGACTTTCCATTAATAAAAAATAACTTCATTTATTACATAAAAAACAAGAAAAGAGAAGGAAAAAAAAAAACAAAGAAAGAAAACATACACAAAGAAGAAAAAAACAATTCGAAATTTCATCGAGTAGCAGGAATAGAGAATTTGGCACTTGACCACCATTAGGACTAAGTGGAGGTGATGGGGGTTGGTATTGAAAGCTTCACCAATCTAAATATGCTTATTGTTGGGCCTACATCTCTTCTACCTAATTATGTTGCCTCCTTTGATTAGATTGAATATCTGCAACATCATTCTCTATAGTTGATACTCAATTTTCAATGTTCCATACACCTCCTTGGATCTCTGTAAATGTTCCCATCATCTATTGTTGGTTGGTTATCATCGTTTCAAATTGATAGAATAATTCTTCCATGGTAAAGGGTCTAGGGTCCTATTATTGCTCCTATCATCCCTAGTCTCCTGCCCCTTAACATTGACCCCATGGGATAAGGTTGTAATCGTCGACATCTAGTTGTCCCCCTTCATCCCTATCTGCATGCTCTTGCTATTGCCCTTACTTTATCCATTAACCGGTTTCCTGATCATGATAGAAGGGCAATTTGTCTTTAACCTCTACTAAGTTGAGGATAGATTTCATCATGTGTAGTGTGTAATCACCCAAGCTGAACTCATTGGTGAGAAGAATATACTTGATGAGTCAACTATAACTTAAATACTTATCCCTTCATGAGAGCGTACAAAAGACACAACGATTAACAAAATGAACAATATTGACTGGTCTCCTTTCCACCACATAGAAGAGTAAGGAAAGATCTTTGCTAAAGAAATTAGTGTTCGATCGTGGGGTAATGGAATTGGTGATTATGTAGTGCTGGATTTAGGTATGTAGTAAAAGATCATTAGTGGTGAGATACTTTATATGCTGGACCTATTTCTCATTAGTCATAGTGGCCTCTTAAAAACACATAAGAATGCCGCTAACAAGTTCCAGTTTGCTAGCATATACACAACATTTGCACTAGGCTAATTGAATAACTTGTTGATAAAGTCTAGCATAATTTCCAAAACTTAGCTAAACATGTAAGTGGTTAGGAAGCTAGCATCCCGATTCGTTTCATGTTACGTATGCTATCATCATTAAGATAAACAATACTAAAGGAAAGGTTGTGTTGGAGTAAAATATACTAACCAAATTGGCATATGTCCTGTTCTCTAACTCCACCAATCCCAGAAAACTTGTCGCTTTAAGAGCAACCTAGAAGTCATAGATTTGGTGAAGTTTTTCAAAGTCATAAAATCAGGTGGAGAGAACATTTTGAGTGTAGAATTTATCCATAAAACGACATAACATTTAGGGGGTAACAAGATATTTGGAAGGCCTCGGTCAGACCGCTTGGAGGGGTTAGTAAAGTAAATCAACAAGCCCGAGGTGCTTACCCCTAGTTTATGTTTAAGATCAAGATGAGCAGCATCAAGATGAGTCTTCCATGGTGATTCTTTGGGAAAAAAAGAGTTTGAAAAACAAAGTAATTCCACTTAGAAGAGAGTAAGAATATGAATAAAATTGATATGGAGGAAGTAGTGGAAATGTGAGGGTAAATGGAGGAGTGGTTGCATATTTATAGAGTAAAGAAGGGCATATGACTGTTAAGTTGACCTAAGTACGTTGTGGTTAGACATGGGCACATTGGCACCTAACGTTGATGAATCAAGTAGGGAACCCCTTGTTTTCTACACCTATGTCTAGAGGTTGCGATACTAACCCAAACACATACAGTGCACCTGTAATTCTTAATAGCAACCCACAAATGTGCAATATAGCCGGAGGATTATACTAATGTTATTCATATTATTGACAAGCTAGTCACACACATAGTATATGACCACCTTCCGTAACCAATAATAATTTCAGTCAAAGTTAGATACGTAATAAATAATTCTTTCAAGGTTATTATTAAAATAAGTAGAGCAGAAAATGACATCTAACTGTTAATTTGCATTTTTTGCTAGGAAACAACTCTAACTCAAAGTCAATCCATTGACATTTACATAGAAGCTAGTTTCGTTGAGCTCATACCTGGATCCTTTAATAGAAGAAGGAAACATAGAAAATGTACTGCTAGATGTTAGTAATACATGCTAATCTAAGAAGATGGTGTAACCACCTATTGCATGACCTATAAGGATAATATATTCGAAAAATCCAAGTTTGATACGGGTCACTTGAGATGGTATCTAGAAATGCATGAGAAGAAAGGTATGATGCTAGTTAAGGTCAATGAGAAACAGGATGGGTTAGCAATTAGTTCCAGTAACCTTGATAATTTTGTTTTCAATATCGAAGCTACACGATATGAGCCCGTGCAAATGATGGCTGTTATAGGTATATCAATCCATGTTGTGAGTCATCCATACTTTGGAAGGTGAGTGACAGAAAAGTTATAACCTTGGTTGATAACGATCAAAGATCAACGGGATGGCAACGGGTCGGTAATCTGGAATGGGTATTTAAAAGAAAATAGTTACGAAGAATAGGAAGGTTTTGATGGTGAATGTAAATGGATATAACTCACCAAGACATAAACACAATCAAAGGTTTGAGCTTGAAATGGAGTTTGATACAACTCACAAACACTAAATGTTGCTCTGGATTCAAATGGGGGTTAGATATAACTCACTAATCGGTTCAAATGAAGGGGTTCAACTCAATCCTAAGAATAAGATTAATAAGAACATGAGAGAGATTAAAGAGAGTAATTGACACTCAATAATTTGGCAAACGTAAGCTCTATTAGCTCAAGTATAGCCTTGCTCAAAAGAGGAAAGTTTCACTCGTTATATGTAGGGGAATATCTTCATTATCTATATATCTCTATCTATCTTTTTGTACAAATGTTGTTATTTATAGCAAGTCTTAAACCCTAGTGGCAAAATTGTAAATAATGTACAAGGCGTTAAATGTTAAAAAATTGGGCTCATAAATGAAATGAAGGAAAACATATATAAGAATACAAAACTGTGTTTTTTATAGAACTCGGTATGCAGTCACTTGGCATGTTTAGGAAGGAGTAGGATTCGAACTAAGCGGGATTGGTAGTTGGTTGTTCAAGTCTAAGGGGGAGCTCCTGATGTCTCGGGAGACACTAGAGAGGTCAGCCCATAATTTTTGAGTTCTAATGTCAGTCATCACTAGTCTATCAAGATAGTGCCGAGTGGTTCTTTTGTCTTGAGTCTCCGGCTATGTAATCTCTTGTCTTCTTAGCAAACAACAGACTTGTCATCAAGTGGCTCCTTTTCTTCCCTTTGGTCTTCTGTCGTTTGTTTGCCCTTGGTGAAAGCTATTTGGCCTTGGGTTAGAACAGGTCGGCATCTTCTTCTGGAGGGTCGACGTCGGCTTCAAACAGGTCACCCTTAGCTTAGACATAGTCGGAGGCTGATTCCCATCATTACCATGGGTCTAAAAGGAAGTCGTCCTTTACGTTAAGCATTGAGCATAGGCTGGGATGCCAAATAAACTTCTCTTTCCTTTTCTCTTCACCATCGGTGTTGAGTGTCTCTAGATTTCCTCAACGCTCATGGGGGTTAAGCAATAGCTCTTCCCATCCTTCTGAACTTTGTAAGTATTGAGGAAGCCATCATGGATCACTTTCCGGTTATACTCCTAAGGTTAGCCAAGAAGTAAATTCACAGCATTCATAGGTACCACATTGAATTCAACCTCATCCTCATACTGTCCTCTGTGAATGTTATTTGAGCTTTTCTATGCATATTGACCATACCCTTGTCATTAAACTGCCTTAATCCATAAGGTTGAGGGTACGGGTAGGTCGACAATTTCATCTTTTCTACCAACTCAGCATAGACGATATTAGAGCAGCTTTCTCTATCTACTACTAGGGAACAGGTCTTCCTATTCACTAGGCACTACATATGAAACAAATTTTCCCTTTGTTTGGGATCTACCCTCAGGTTAGCTTGTGTAGCTGTAGTTAGGAGTTTATCTAGGTCTTCAGGATATATATCTTCTTTTATCAATTGGTTATTCGAGCTCTTGTCACTCTGACTCTCAATTTGAGCCTTAAGTCCCTCGCCTTTCAAGGCCATAACCCTTTTATTGGAGCATTGGGACACAATGTGCTGTAGCCTAAGCACTTGAAGAACTTCACTTCTCAAGCCTTATTACCGGGTGCCTTCTCTTTCTCGGTAATCTTTTTCCCAACATGGACAAGTTGACTAGACTCTCTTTTCTCTATCTTCTTTTCTTGCCTTCTCCTAACATACCTCTCAGGCTCAGGGTTGCCTTATTAAGGTTGGCTACTTAGCTTCTGATGCCTTCTTCTCCTCTGCCTCTCCACTATTAATGCTAAATTAATTAGCTCATCCAGAGAGTTAAACGACTATAATTCAATTATGTTGACAATGTCATCCTGAAGTCCACTTAAGAATCTGGCAATAGTGTGGTCCTATGGTTTGGCAATCTCACATCTTATCATCAAGGTCTCAAACTCTTGTAAATACTCTTCAACAATATTTCGACCTTATCTTAGGTGCTAGAAAGCATGGAGCATCTCCTGCTTGACATGAGTCACCACAAAACATTGGTTCATCAATCTCTTCATGAGCCTCCAAGTTCTGATCACCTCCTCTCCTTTAGTATCTCGCTTAGCAACTAGCTTATCCTACCAAAGACTCACATACTCAACATGGGATAATGAAGCTAGCTTAACCTTTGCTCGATCATTGTACTCGTAGTGCTCAAATAACTTCTCGACTCTAGGAACCCAGTCAAGGAACTCTTCGGGTTGGCTACTTCTATAAAAGGTCAATAGTTTCAGCTTGATATTGTCAAGTCCTCACCAGGTGCTCGAGGTTCATCCCTTGAATTTTAAGCTAGTCGATTTACCTCGGTTTAGCCACTTATGTTAGAGCTTTGCTCGGTCATGTTCCTTTTCAGCTTTAACTCTCTTCTCTAGGCTTGTTGACTCGGTTTCGGAGTCAACACTCCTTTTATTCCTCCTTCTCGACACTGGATGGTTTTCTCTTCTTCTCAGCAGTCGCTCATCATTGTCGGGCTCATTAGGACTATTTTCGCTTGTGGGTGTTCGCTCCCTTCTTCCTTCTCAACCATCACGTCTATGGCCTCTTACTAACCCAGTAAGCTCCTGAATAGAGTCGGTGAGATTTTGGATCTGGTATTCTAATTTGTTAATATGTTGCCTCAAGCTTCTGCGAGGACTATCACTAATGTTGTTGATACTATCCTTCGACATTCTTGTCTATACAGTAATTGACTAGGGAATTGAACAAACAACAAAACACAATAACAGTAACCTAGAAATAACCATTACTTGGCTTTTATAGCTACTTATAACTACTACGAATGGTATGCTACACTACAGAACAATGATTAACAGAATCGTTAGAACCACAAATCTACTTTGAAGAACATTAGTATGCATGTCTCCCCAAAGCTTTGATACTAAGATGATAAGGATTAAAGATCAACGGGACGGTAATCTAGAAAGGGTATTCAAAAGAAAATGGGTATGAAGAACATGAAGGTTTTGATGGTGAATGTAAATGGATATAACTCACCAAGACACAAACATAATCAAGGGTTTGAGCTAGAAATAGAGTTCAATAAAACTCACAAACATTAAATGTCGTTCGAGATTCAAATGAGGGTTAGATATAACTCGTTAACCGATTCAAATGAAGGGGTTCACCACAATCTTAAGAATAAGATTGATAAGAACATTAGAGAGATTAAAGAGAGTAATTGACACTCAATAATCTATCAAACGCAAACTCTACTAGCTCAAGTACAGCCTTACTCGAAAGAGGAAAGTTTCACTCTTTGTATGTGGGGGAATATCTTTACTATTTGTATTTCTCTATTTATCTTTTAGTACAAATGTTGCTATTTCTAGCAAGTCCTAAACCCTAGTGGTAAAACTGTAAATAATGTATAAGGCCTTAAACCCTAAAGAATTAGGCTCATAAATGAAATAAAGGAAAACATATATAGAACTCGACATGCAGTCACTCGGCATGTCCAGGAAGGAGTAGGATCTGAACTGGGTGGCGTCAGTAGTTGGGTGTCTGGGTTCAAAGGGGAGCTCTTGATGTCTCGCAATGCCTAATAGAGACACTAGAGAGGTCGACCGACAATTATTGAGTTCTAAAGTCAGTTCTCACTAGTTTATCGAGATAGTGCTGAGTGGTTCTTTGGTATCAAGTCCTCAGCTGTTTGATCTCTTATCTTCTTGGCAGACGACAAATTTATCGCCAAGTGGCTCCTTTTCTTCCCCTCGGTCTTCTATCATTTTTTTACCTTCAGTGAAAGTTGTTTGGCCTTGGGTTAAAATAGGTCAACATCTTCTTTTGGAGGGTTAGCATTGACTTTGGATAGGTTGGCCTCAACTTAGACGTAGTTGGAAGTTGATTCCCATCATTAGTACCAATATGCGGGTCAATAGACCTTAAAAAAAGATATAGTCATAATTTATAACAAAATGTGAGAAGCTTCAATGGAAGAGCTGTCAAGCTTTCCAAGTAAGTATGTAATCCGCTTACTTTCATTCACAATCTTAAATTTCACTTTTCTGTTTTTATTCAAACGTATAACCGTCGTAGTTTTATCACGCCTTTATGCAATGTCTCCTTTACATCTAACATTTGGAAGTCACTAGTCATCGCCATCAATGATAGTTACATGTGCTTTACTGCGTACTGGATTGATAATGAGTAGTTAGTATAAAAAAGAATAATAGCATTATTTTTTTCTCGGATTCCCACATAGGGTAAGTGATTACCAACAACACAATTGACATTGCCTAATCATACAACATCTAGAGAGTTTTTAGCATCACTTTCAATAGTGCCTCCAATAATATAGCTTTAATCCAACACTTGAAGGGTATGTTTAATGTGATTTGCAAAGGCAACTTCTTTCATGTCTAATGTGTTTGCCATGTGTTCAACTTGGCATTGAATGTTGGTCTTAAGGGTTGTAGTTTGAAGCCTCACCTAGCACAAATCCGATGTGTAATAAATGTCATGCAAGCTTCTAAGAAAAAGCTTGTAGAGTTTTGATAGATCTATATGGCTAATAGGGATAATGAGGATCAAAGACTTCCACCTTTAGATTGCATTATGAAGTGTAATTCAACTTACAAGATGCTTTCACATGTATATGAGATGAGGGTGAGTTTATCGATGTCCTATAACTATTTGATAATTAGTAATCCTAATATCACTATTGGTTTGATGATAGAACATGATTGGAGGTTATTTAAGAGGGTAAAGGCTCTCTTAAAGGCCTTCTTGACGATGACTAAAAAAAAAAAATGTCTGGTTTGTACTACCCAACGAGCAATCTTGTTCTCCTTAACTTGGTCAACATTTTGAACGTGTTACAGTATCATTGAAGTGTTCTTGTCTTTTTTTAAGCTCTACCATTCGAGGAATGGTTCAGAAATTGAAGGATTATCTCATATTATTTCCTTTCCTCTTTTATGTGGCTATTATGTTAAATCTAAGGTATAAATTTTTTGCCACTTGTGGTGTTGTGAACCGTGACCAAGAATAGATAAGGCCGGTCGTTAGATAAGTCTAAGCTTGTAGAAAGCTCGAAAAGGGTTAATGGGGAAAAGTATGAAAGAGTAAAAGTGAAGAATGAAAATAGTAAGCAAAACCCACGAATAGCTCCAGAGGATATGACAAACCAATGGAACTTTTGAGGACTTACGACACAATTTGATATGATGCATGAATTATTCCAATGAGGTTACTTGCTACCTAACCTTGCTTAAAGAAAAGGATAAGAGTGATACCGAGAGTAAACAAACAGTGTTTACGTAAGGAAAAAAGTACTTAAGTGTATTGAAGGTAATTTGATGTTCTTACAACTATAAGTACAAGGGTATTTATACCCGTAAGTTAAGGCAACTTGCTCAAAAGGGAAAAGACAAAAAGGACATTTCCTAAAGAAGTAATGTACATGTTACAAAAAGGTAAAAATGAATATACAAGGAAAACAATCATTGGTGCTACAAATTCTACATACGATACTATACATGTGGTGATGCTACATTGGTGAGGTTATTAGGAGATGTGAACAAAAAGTACGGACAGATGGGCTTATTCGAATATGGATGGCTTAGTTAGTTTAGATTCTCTATCTTTCAGCTTCTCAATAAGGATGATGCTAAGTTATTAGTTAGCTCGACGTTAGAGAGTAATCACCAACTCGGCATACTACAGAATAATGGGTAGTTATATGGCACGGCATTAAAGGTGACTCAGCAAGGAAGTACTCGGCTTTGGCAAGGGTTGGTTGGAATAGAAGGATTTATCATACCAGCCTCTCTAGTCCTCAAGCTCAACTATGGGTTAGAGGTCTGGTAGCCTGATTCCTATAATTCCCTTTAGGTTATTTTGGATTTGGGATCAAATCTGAGTGGTATTCGCTTAGTTCTCTGTCAAGGTGATATAGACTAAGGTCGGCAATGTTAAAGGCATCAAAAACCCCATGGTCCTTAAGCAATTCCAATTGGTAGGCGCTGTCATTGATTTTATGGAGGATTCTAAAAGGTCTTTCTGCTCTTGTAGATAATTTGTTCTTCCTCTTATTTGGGAATTGTTCCTTGCTGAGGTGTAGTCATACTAAGTCTCTCAGTTGAAATTATTTTAGCCCACTTACCCTTGGTCTTTTCTCACATTCTTTTAGTAGCTTGGTCGATGTGCTGAGTGACCTTATCATAGATATGTTAGAGAGATTATGCTCTGGCCAAGGCATTAGGGTTCTCTTACATGGGTACTAGTATAGGGGGATGGTCAAGGGGCAACTCGAGATTGAATCCATTTACCACCTCAAAGGGAATTTGCTTAGTAGTGTCATGTACGGTTTGATTATAGGCGAACTTGACTACTGGTAAGTAGACGTCCCAATCAGCCAAGTTCTTACCTACTACAACTTGAAGTAGTAAACCTAAAGTACGATTAACTACTTTTGTTTGGCCATCGGTTTAGCAGTGACATGAGGCATTGAAGAGTAATTTGGTCCCCAGCCGATACTATAGGTTTCTCCGAAAATGACTTAAGAACTTCGGCTCTCTGTTGGAGACTATACTTCTTGGCACACTGTGTATCTACACAACCTCCTGTAAGAAAAGAGAAGCAATAGTCAAAGCATCGTTGGTTTTAGTGTTGGGCATGAAGTGTGCCATCTTATTGAACAAATCCACGATGAACATTATAGAACTTTACCTTAGGTTGTTTGTGGCAATTCGAGAACAAAGTCTATGCTCAGTTTAGTTTACAGCCTCGTCAGAATAGGTAGGGGCATTGCTTTTCCTTGTTTGACTCGGAACTTGGCCTTTTTGCATATAGCACAGCTTTCGACAACTCAGTGTACATCTCTTTGCATTCTTAGCTAAAAGAATCGATTGTTTAATAGTTTACAAGTCCTTCTCTCTTCGAAGTGTCTAAAGAGTCCTCTGTTGTAGGCTTCCTTGATTATTAATTGCCATAGGGAGCAAGTTAGCATGCACAGTTTTCCCCTTCGAAACAGGTAGCCATCCTCCACATAATATTCGTCCACTGTCCTCCTATCTACGCATCACAAAATTATTGGTCCTAAGTGTAGATCCTCGAAGTACTATTTCTTGATATTTGTAAAAGGCAATTGTAAATATTAATATATAAAGTCGTAGCTAAAGAGCATGTCTCCTCGAAAGAGCATCTGCAACTACGTTGCTCTTTCCCTACTTAAACTTAATTACAAAATTGAATCCCTTAAGGAATTCAACCCATCTTGCTTGCTGCTTTGACAACTTGGTCTAACTTTGGAGATACCTCAACGATTCATGGTCAGTAAATTTGATAAATTCTCTTAGCAATAAATAATGTTGCTATACTTGCATCGCTCAGATCAATACCAAAATTTCCTTATCATACAAAGAGTAATTTAGCTGCGGTCCTTAGAACTTCTCACTGTAGAAGGCAATTGGCTAGCCTTCATGCATTAGGACAGTGCCTATTCCAATGCCTAATGCATCGCATTCCATTTCAAAAATTTTGTTTAAGTTAGGTAATACTAATACCAGGGTGGAGGTCAATCTTTCTTTTATGTAGGCAAAACTCCTCTCCTCCCTTTTTCCCCATTGGAAGTTGGTGTTCTTCTTTATTTACTTAGTAAGCGGTGTAGTGATGGTGTTGAAATTCCTGATAAACCTTTGGTAAAATGAAGCCAATCTATGGAAGCTTCTCACATTAGCATAAGTAGTAGGGGTTGGCTACTCAACAATTGCTCGGATCTTTTCATCATCAACTTGCAAGCCTCCTCCACTGATTATGTAGCCCAAGAATACCACTTCCTCTTGATAAAAACGACATTTCTTTAAATTACGGAATAGTCTCTCAGTATGGAGGATATCTAAGACTACTCTAAGATGTTCACAGTGACTTGGCATGTCGGCGTTGTATACCCAGATGTCATCAAGGTATACCATGACACACTTTCCTATGAGATGTCTCAACACATGATTCATAAGTCTCATGAAAGTACTTAGGACATTCGACTAGTCGAAGGGCATGACCATCTACTCATAAAGTCCATGTCGAGTCTTGAACACAGTTTTCCACTCGTCTCTTAGCCTCATGCGGATTTGATGGTAGCCAGACTTAAGATTAATCTTGTAGAAAATCTTATCTCTACTTAATTCATCTAACATTTCTTTTAGCCTTGAGATCGGATACCTATATTTGATCATGATTTTATTCACGGCTCAATTGTCAACACACATTCGCCAGGTTCCATCCTTCTTTGGCACTAGAAGTGCAGGCATAATATAAGGGCTGAGACTCTCTCTTACATAGCCTCTCTCTAGCAACTCATTGACTTAACATTGGAGCTTAAAAGCTTACTCAGGATTCATCCGATAAGCTAGCTTATTCAGTAGTACAGCGTTGACTATTAAGTCAATGCAATACTCTATTCCTTGAGTTGGGGGCAATCCTTTAGGTAACTGTTTTAGGAATAGGTTGGTATATTTATCTAGCAGTTCCTTAATTTCTAAGGGAAGCTTACCCCGCTCCTTCATTTCCAATAATCGCCTGACTAATAATAAGATTAGCTCGTCAGCATTGATGGCCTCTCAGAGCTCAACTCTACTTATCACCAGAGCCTTCTTTGACTTGCGAACAAGTTTAATTTGCAACTTATTAACTTCTCTTAGCGGTATCGAATTCAGTATGATCTTCCAATCATCCTTCTCAAACATATATGTGTTCCTATAGCAGAAATGTATAACTCTCCTATCAAATAACTACGGCTTACCCAGCAACACATAGGAAGTGTACATAGGCAATACGTCTTAAAGGACTTGGTTGGAGTAATTCCCTATAGTGATCGGCAGTAGTATTTGTTGAGTGACATGTAATGCTACTTTCTTATTCAACCAGTGTAACTTATACAGCCTGGGATGTATAATAGTCGGTAGCTTCAGTTTGGAAACAAGATCGACTGATGCCACATTGGTGCAACTTCCGCTATCCACAATGAGAGCACACATCTGATCATTCACCTTGTAGGTGGTATGAAATAAATTCTCTCTTTGCTCCTCCTCTCGTGAGGGTTCTACGCTCATAGTATACCAAACAACCATGAAGAACTGGTCTAAGTCCTTAAGAAATACGTCCTCTTCAATCAGTTCCTTCTCGACATTTTCTTTCTTGGTAGGAACCATCTCCTCCTCAAGTTCCTCATTCGTACTCTCTACTTCCAACTTTAGGATGTCTCCCTTAATGACCATCACCCTTTGGTTTAGGCACTGAGCAGGCATATGTCTGAACTCCTAGCACTTAAAGCATTTGATCTAGCTAATCTTCCTACCAGACCCTTGCCCTTTTTCATACATTCGAGTCGGTACTACATCTTTAGGTTAACCTTTCTGCTCAGCTCTTACATCAATCTTTCTGCTCAGCTTTGTACTCAACTAAGCTTGGTGACTTGCTTAACCAGGTCGGCTAGTCGACATTTTAGTTATTACTCGACTCCTTCTTTGCATCTTTACTCGCTAGGCAATCCTAATAGCTTTAAGCATTGCGTCAAATTGTTTGAGCTCCACAACATCTTGAATGTCTCCTTTTAACTCAGCAACAAACCTTGAGACTGTTCGAGTTGGTGGTTCCTCCACTTCACAACACATCATAAGCATTTGAAATTATTGAACATACTTGTCAATAGTTCAGCCTCCTTATCTTAGCTCTTGAAGTCAAGTCAAAGTATCTTAGAGGTATGTTTTGACATGAATCTGTTTATGAGCACTCTCTTCATCTCGAGCCAAGTGTTAATCTCTTGGTACCCCTCTCGTCTCCTCATGGCTTGAAAATTCTTCCACTACATGGTAGCATACCTAAAGAATTTAATGGCAATAGTTTTTACTTTCTCATAATCTTCATACTCATCATAATCAAACATACCCTCCACCTTCTCTTCCTAATCCAGATACTCATCAATATTCTCAGATCTATTGAAACTCAAAATCCAAAGCTTCACATGGTCGGATGCTCTATAGACTTATACTTTCTCCTCTTCAAACTACTCTTCTTCCTCCTCATCAAGCTCTCTTAGGTCTATCCTTCACTTTAATCATCTGCCAACTCCTTTATTTCGAACTAGTTGAGCTCAATTCTAACCTTTAATAGGTTGAGTAACTTATGGAGTGTTTTGCGCAGCCTTAGTGGGTCGGTAAGACAGTGTATGAGTAGCTCTAGTTAGATCTATTAAGAGGTTAGCTACCTCATCTAGTCTCTCGTCAATGCTTCTAGGAGTTCCTTAAGATTGTCATCCATGGTAGATAATTCCATTGTCATCACCAGCACTAACATTTATACTTGGGTCTGTCATTTTTGCTCACAGATTCAAAACTTAAACAGCACTTTAAGAAGTGAACTGCTAATAACACAGCAATCAAATGAACACAATAACTGACTTTGTTTTACACACACAAAATAAAGTACAATAGAACTTCAAGAAGAACTAAATATAGTTTACACAAAACCTTCGCTTTAATACTAAGATGTTACGAATTGTCACTAAGAACAAACAAAGCTAGTCGCTAGATGGGTTTAAACTTACAGAAAGCTTAAAAAAGGTTAATGGCAAAAAGTGCGAAAAAGTGAAAGTGAAGAATGAAAATAGTAAGCAAAACCTACGAACAGCTCCAGAGGATATGACAAACTAATGGAACTTCTGAGGACTCACGATACAATTTGATATGACGCATGAATTACTCCAATGAGGTTACTCGCCACCTTACCTTACTTAAGGAAAATGATAAGAGTGATACCGAGAGTAAACAAACAGTGTTTACATATGGAAGAAAGTACTTAAGTGTATTAAAGCTAATTTAATATTCTTACAGCTATAAGTACAAAGGTATTTATACCTGTAAGTTAGGGTAACTTGCTTAAAAGAGAAAAGATAAAAAGGACATTTCTTAAAAAAGTAATGTACATGTTACAAAAAGGTAAAAATGAATATATAAGGAAAACAATCATTGATGCTGCAGATTCTACATGTGATACTATATACATAGCGATACTACATTGGCGAGGTTGTTAGGAGATTCAGACAAAAAGTACGGATATATGGGCTTGTCCAAGCATGGATGCTTAGTCAGTCTGAATTCTTTATCTTTCAGCTTCTCGATATGGATGATGCCGAGTTATTGGTCGGCTTGACATTAGAGAGTAATCACCAACTCAGCATATCATAAAATAATGGGTGGTCATACAGCAAAACATTAAAGGTGACTTAGTAAGGAAGCATTTGGCCTCGGTAGGGGTTGGTTAGGACAGAAGGATTCATCGTGCCAGCCCCTCTAGTCTTAGGGCTTGGCTGCAGGTTAAAGGTTGGTAGCCTAATTCCCATCTCGTGGTCTCCTTAAAGAGTTCTACTAAAGTGTTGGGGTTTAGAATGTTGAGTCTCATGTAGTTGCACTTGATTTTGAAAAGTAAACCATGCTCAAAACTTTGTACGCCTTTCATAGGCAATGGTTACATCATTCACCCCATCTAGCGTACCATAGCAATCATGTTCCTAGTAAGCGAAGCAAACAAATTGTAAGTAGTAGAGATCTTGGGAGCACCTTTAATTCTAGCAATGAATTCGAAGAGCTACTGGTTTATGACGTATAATGATGGGTGGAAACAGATGAAGAAGATTACAATGTTCTCTTTTAGCGGTCCAATAAGGTGTACATGATGTCGATCCTTTCCCTAGTGGTTTAGGATGTTCTAGCACCTTCGACTTCAACGGTCCCTTCTGAGTTAGCTTTCAATTTAGGTGGGTGACTCCTTAACCCCCATTACCTTTCAATGCATCTAGAAACTGTAGAAGCCTACGTATGCTTGAAGGATTGGGCTGATATGTAGATACACGATCAAGGAGATCATCCATATTCTTGGGTTCTTGGTAGTGACAACGACATAGGGTTGAGCAATTTGAATGAAGCATTGGTCATTATGTCTAGTAAGGATGGAGGTGAGGATGGGGGTGATGATGGTGAGGATGATGAGGAAGATTACGATTGACTTGACTTTCTATAGGATTTTTGGAGATTTTTTCCCTTTTTTTTTTATAAATGTTCTACTAGCCTAGATTAGAATTTGACTTATAAAGTTTGTTAATGATAATGTCATACGATGTTATCTTCCAATTTAGTTTCCTTGTAGATGGATAATCTTAGGAAAGAAAAAATTAATGATATTGAACCTTTAAATAGATGAAAAAAATAAAAAATTAAGATATATTTGTTAATTAAAAAATAACATTTGAATACATCATGATGAATAGTTTTTTCTTTTAAAAAGCAATAATTGATTAAATTAAATTACATATTTACATTTGCTAATTAAGCAATTTGTTAATAATTTATTTGTTCAATAATTTACTATTTAGTAAATAATTTACATAATTTATTAAAAACGTTATTGTCCATTTATTAAAAATTTATTATTTATTAAATAATTTATTATTCATTGAACCATTTATTATTTATTGAATAATTTATTATTTATTACACATATTATTATTTATTAAAATAACTTATTAGTTAGTAAATATCATGTTTATTAAAGAATTTATATTATTTATAATAAATAAAGGTTCACACACAGTACTCGTATGCGCGAGCCTGAATAGCCCCATTAATAATTGTGCCCGGCATACTTTAGCTTCGCGTGCTCGTGCTTGTACTTTCGTTTTTTTGCATGCGCGTACCTGGCCCACCTAAGCTTGCGCCCGCGTATGCCTGATTTATATGCCCGAGTGCACATTTCACCCCTAGCTGGATATTACATGTTGGCGTTCGTGACCTTCCCCCGAAGGCCGAACTGACCTGCACCGAAAGTGCGATCTCCGCTTCGAATTACCAAACTCTCCTACTAGTTATATAAGGGATTGAAGAAGCACCTAATTGAACTACTCGACCCTCAATAACAAGTCCTTCTCGATTTCTATACCGAACCCATTTTTGCAAATCAGAAAGTGAAGACTTGGAATCCGTACAAGAATTTTCAACCGAACCATTCTCCACATGCCGATTCAGTCGAAGTTTCCGAGCCCATCTATTCCAGACTCGAACAATTCATTAGATGACTTGAGCTTTTATTCTCTCAAAGCTGCAAATGAAATGTCGAGTAGCGTGTAGCGGCTAATCCGAGCTCTTCCATTTCAGAAATTGAGCATGGACAACGTGCCCGAGCAGCAGCGCGTGTCGGCCCGTGGCAGGAGACGAAGTTAAAAGACCTATTTGAACTGCTATACATTTGGCAAGCGTGGCTGACACGCGCACTCCTCCATATGTTGATGATGGCTTAATTAAGGTTGCAGAATTTGAGGATACATAGCATGGATTAGAGCTGCTTGCTCCAATGGGCAGGGGCCACGGGACTCATCTTGCTTAGGCACATCGCATAAGAGTTGAGTTTCACGAGGGTGTTACCAAGACATAAATGAGAATAGATGGAGAGCCTTGGAAGCAGCCCTTGCTAGTTGATGATGATACAGTAGTAGTAGAAATTTCTCACCATGGCCAGGAGAAAATGCTGGCCCCACATAACTGGAAGTCTAAAAGTATGCATGATCCTTCAAGCTACAAGCAATAATGAGAATGAAAAAGAGGAAGCTTATAAGAAGAAGAAAACTCCGAACATGCAGGGGGGACTGGAGGAAGTTTGGGGCAGCTGACACTTTTAAAGTGCTAGAGGGAGGGGAAGTTGATATTTCTCGACTCAACTTCATTGGAAAAATAGATAGAATTGTATGTGATTGACAACTTAGAGCCACAAGTGATGCATAATAAGCCTACCTGGATCTATTTATTTTGTCGATGAGAATATTTGGAGCTAAGAGCCCTTTGATAGAGCAGCCTATATAGTATGATAGAGAAGGAGCGAACCCACAAGAGGACCAACCACATCAACTCCATCCAGCACCGTAGCATATTTGCAAGTGCTAACTAAGCCCCATAAAACAATTAAAGCTAAACAAGAAACAATTACTGAGCAACCGAGCTGAGTACATGACACTAAAGTTACCACGCTTTGAGTATCACTTGCACACTAACTCTTGTTTAGGAAAGATGAGTAAAACTTCATAACTGCTATTTGTGAATTTTCCACTATATACCTCCCAGTACATGTGCTCTATGTTATGCTCATGCTGATCAACTATTGATATTTACATCTGACTCTTAGTTTCTATACTAAGTTGTATTTATCTATGTACTACTCCATGATTTGAACTTTGATAACCTTGATACTGAATAGTGTCAACTATTTGGCACTCATAACGATTGATTCAATTTTTAGCAAGTTTATTTTTAACTCAATTGGAGATGAGTTCAAGAACTCAAAAATAAACTGCAACTAGAGAAATGCCCTTAGCTTTAAGCGCACATAAGTATAATTTGCTAACGAGCTACTCTTAAATAGCTCTAAACCTTATTAAAGGGTGATGAACAAATCACAAAGTGCTAATCCTTAGGAATGCTACTGGGCGAGTCATTATAGGATTTTCAACTTGTCTGAACTATTAAAAACCCTGTAGGGTCAGACCTTATAGAGTTTTAAGGTGGGTTATGGAATTAATTCTCAAACCCTAAAGGGTTACGGGTTAGGTTTTGGAATTTAGGAAAAACTGACGGAAAACTCAAACCCGTTTTAAAATAATAATATATACATATACAAAAACTCTTAATCTCATCCTTAAGGTTCATATCAATTGGCTATATTTGTTTATATATGTAAATTATGTAATGTATTTTGATTGATGTATCACTGTTTATATTTAATTTAGTAAATTAGAAAGGACAACAATTAATCCTGGTTAAAAATAGACATGATTTTCTTCTATAATTTATGTTCTTTTATTTTTTTCCTAAAAAAAATTGTAGGAAAAAGTACGGAAACTCCACATATTGGAGTTAAATTTCGAAATTAATAGATTAAGATTATTCATTAATATCATGGGTCGAATTGGGTTTTAACTGGATTTTCCAAAACCTATAAGGGTAGGTTATGGAAATAGAGTGAAAACCTTATATAGTACTCTATAGGGTTTTGAGAAGCACTATAAAATACTGGGTCGGGTTTAGGTTTTGCAAAATCCATTTTAAACCTACCTGGTGGTATCCCTACTAATCCTTAAGTCCTATATTTGATGGATGATGAGAAAAAGGATATACTTATATCTTTAAGTCCTAAGAAAGGACGATGAGATATAAAGCCTCAAGCTCTTTTAAGAGTAGCAAGTACAATCACTATAAGTCTTAATAAAGGATAAAGAGTTATTTAACAAGCTCCAAGCCATTAATTAGCAACAAGTACAATGCTCTAAGTCTAATGATTAGATGATGAGCTACTTAGAAGCCCTAAGCTATCAATTAAGGATGGGTACAATGCTATAAGTCTAATTAATAAATGATAAGCTACTTGAAAATCCTAAACCATTAAATGGTGATGGATAAACTACTCTAATACTACACCTTATACAGGCGACAAGTAAATGAGCCCATTGTCCAATATCATTGAAGGACTCAGGGCCAATTGGCCTCTTTAAGCCTTCTCATCTTCAAGTGCTCCAGCCTTTTCAAGCTCTCATCTTTCAAGCATACCAACACTTATTAAGTGCTCCGACCTTTGACCTTTACTTTTTAGACCCTTGTAGCATCATGGTCTCTTTAAGCCCTTCATCGTAGATTTTTCCAAGGCTCCTATAAAGTTGACCTTTCTAGGTACTATAGGTGATAAGTGGGCTTAGGTACACGAATTGAGCACGCGTATGCTTATGCTCGGGTGGCCTAAGTATGGGCATGTGAAAAAATCTGAAAACATGAGCACGCCGTATATGATTATTAGTTGGGCTATTTAGGTATGAGCACACGAACACACGAGCACACGAGCATACAAGCATGTAAGTAGTACGTGCGAGCCTTTATTTATTGTAAATAGTGTAAATTCTTTAATGAATTAATTATCTAAATAATAAATTATTTAAATAGTAAATTATTTAATAATAATAAATTATTTAACAACTAATAATTTTTGGAATAAATAATAAATCCTTCAATGGGTAATAAATTATTCAATAAATGATAAATTGACCAATGAAGTGTAAAATATTTAGTAAATAACAAATTATGTAATGTAAAATAAATTATTTAATAATTAATTATGGTATTTACTAAACGGTAGATTATTTTAATGAATAAATTATCTATTAATAATAAATTATTTAATAATTAATAATTTTTTAAATAAATAATATTTAATGAGTAATAAATTATCTAATAAATAATAAATTGTTTAATAAATAATAATCATTCAATGAAAAATAAATTACTGAATAAACAATTCATTGAAAAATAATTTATTTAATAAATAATAAATGAATAATAATTTTTTAAATATATTATGAAAATTATTTAGTAGATATTAAATTGTTGAATAAATAAATTATTAACAAATTACTTAATTAGCAAATATAAATATGTAATATAATTTAATTAGTTGTTGCCCTTTTTTTTTTTTAAANTATGGCTATATATAGGCTTAATTTTAAGATGAGTACATTAGGAACCAACGTGCCCATGTCCTAATTTTTTGTGGGCTAACATGGGCATGTTGTACGTTGCCTCCCACTCAACAAACTTTCATTAAACTGCCATTCCTATCCAAATAAAACATTTGTTGGGAAGGAACTAACGTGGGCATGTTTGGGCCCAATGTACCCACATTAGTTAGGTAGCCTTTCAATTTTTTTTTTTTTATCATTAGGGGTTAACATGCCTATGTTTAGCCTTAATGTGGAGACATTGGCCCCCAGAGGTTACATTTTCCCTTCTTCTATAAATAAACAGCCGTTGCTCCATTTATTCCTACATCTCTAACACATCTTGAAGTGATAGGTTTTTTGGAATTGGTGGAGTTAGAGAACAGAACATATGTTGATTTGGTTTGGGTGTTTTACTCCAAAGCAACCTTTGTTGTTATCTATCCCAATGATGACATCTTGCATTAGTGTGAAATGAATCAGGATGTTAGCTTCCTCACCACTTTCATGTTCAACTAAGTCTTAGAAATCATGTCAAGCTTCATCAACAATTTATTCAATTGGCCTGGTGGGGATGTTGTACATATGCTAGCCGCTTGAGATATATCAGTAGCATTTTTATATGTTTTTGAGTGATTGATATGTCCAAATAAGATATAGGCCCAGCATTTAAAGTATCTCATCACTGGTGATCTTCCACTATATACCTAAATCTTAATCACCAATTCAATTGTCCTATGATTGAACACAAATTTCCTCAACGAGGATGACCATTTCTTACTCTTTTGCATGGTGGAAAGGAGACTAGTCAACATTGGCCATTTTGTTAATTGCTAATTTCTTTGTACGCTCTTACAAAGGGATAAGCATTTAAGTTATGGCCAACTCATCAAGTTTATTCTTCTCTCCAATGGGTTCAACTTAGGCAATCAAGTAGTACACAAGACGAAATCTCTCTTCAACCTAACAGAGGTGAAAAATATACTACCCTTTCATTGTGATGAGGAAACCAGTTAGTAGTTAAGGCCAGCAAGAACATGCAGGCAAGGGTGAAGGCTAAGGGGGACAACTAAATGTTGATGATTACAATCTTGTCCCATAGGGTCAAGATTAGAGGGTAGAGACCAGGAATGACATGAGCAATAACAGGATCTCAAACCATTCACCATGGAAGAATTATTCCTTCAATTTGAAACAATGATGACCAACCAACAACAAATGATGAAAACCTTCATGAAGATATGAGGTATATGGAATATTGAAAACTGAGTGACAACTATAGAGAGAGATGCTGATATTTAAGCCAAACAAAGTAGGCAACATAATCGAATAGACAAGATGTAGGCTCAACATCAAGCACATTTTGATTGGCAAGTTTTTCAATATCCACCCCTACCCCTTCTACTTAATCTTAGTGGTTCAAATGTCGGATTCTTCATTCCTACCATTAGATGAAATTTAGGATTGTTTTTTCCTTTTTGTATGTTTTCTTTCTTTTTTTCTTTCCTTTCCTTTTCTCATTTTCTATTTAATAAATAAAGTTAGTGTTTATTAATGAAAATTATTTCTCAGTTTGTTAACAGTTAATTACTTTCCTTAGTCATTCTTTTATATATGGAGTTATACGCATATAATATACGTACATAAGAATGTTTCGTGTAAAAAACTTATACATGTTATTATTATTTTTCGCATTATATTTACTTATTAAATTACTTAATAATCTCAATAAATTATAGTATAAATACGTACCAATAATATAATACACATGCTTCATATTTGAGGTTGGAAAAATTTTAAATAAATAATACCATAAATTATCGTAAATACACGAAAATAGTGAAAAACATATTTTTGGCATTATATTCGAAGCTCAATTATGGGTATGTAGGGGCAAGCGTACGTACGTACATGTTTATACATATATATATATGTCTACATATTATATATTAATAAACACATCTGTCCTTGTATATATTCATACATATATATAATTATATATTCAATGTATACTTTGTTCAATAAATACTTTAACATACACATGTAAAATATTTAACGTATATATTTATACGTACGTAAGAATGATCCGAGAAGAAAACTCATATATGTTATTATTATTTTCCACATTATATTTACTTATTAAATTACTTAATAATCTCCATAAATTACCATATAAATACGTACCAACAATATAATACACACACTCCATGTTCGAGGCCAGAAAAATGTAAAATAAATAATACCGCAAACATCGCAAATACCCGAAAATAGTAAAAAAGGTATTTTCAGTATTATATTCAAAGTCTAATTATAGGCACGTATATGTACATACATATTTGTATGTATATCTATATGTCTACATATTATATATTTTTAAACACATCTATCCATGTGCATGTTCATACATATTTATAATTATATATTCAATGTATACTTTTTTAAATTAATATTTTAATATATACATTTAAAATATCTAACGTATATATTTATGCGCATGTAAAAATGTTTCGAGTAAAAAACTCACACATGTAATTATTATTTTCCACATTATATTTACTTATTAAATTACATAATAATCTCCATAAATTACCATATAAAAACATACCAAAAATATAATTCATACACTCCATGTTCGAGGTTAGAAAAATTTAAAATAGATAATCCCATAAATTATTGCAAATACTTGAAGTGCAATTATAGCCACACAAGAGTACACTAGCTAGTACGTGAATAAATAGGTGGCATGTGAATTACGAGCATGCGAAATCCAAGCATACGAGCATATGAAAAAGCACAAGTACATAAGGCATGAAAATTTTAGCATATGGGGGCACATGGGCCTCCTAATCACCACCCCTAAACTCTCTTTGATAAACTTGTTACTAAAGAGAGTGAGGGGTAAGTGTTGATAGGACTTTTTTAATAACTACTTTGCAGACTTATATTAGTTAGCCTACAACTCAAGCCTAACTCTATGGCCCAATCTAGGTACACATATCCATTCACTCACTATAAATATAGAAGAAGACCTCTAGGTAAGGGGAACTCACTTCTTATTTTCTTCCTTTTCATGTCACTTTACAGTTTCATTCTTGATAAGAGAGTTGACTTAGACATTAAAGTGGCGGCATTAGTGCACTATTCGGCATCTCCCGTAACCATTTGTTGTTTTGTAGGTACCTGCATACCATAATGAAAATCAACTATCAATAGGTATAGGTATGAGTATGTGTGTATCTATATATACACACACATACATACACATACACAAATATACATACTTTGTATGCACATAGATAGATTCTTTGATGTTAATTTTTTAAGTCTTTCTCAATCATTGTTGTAGTTTAACCCCCTTTTACTTATTTTCTTTCTAGTTATTTTGTACCTTACCTTAGCTTTACAAATATTATAATGAGCTTAACAAAGAGGACAAGGTTAATCGATTCCATCTTCATTCTTCATTATACCACTCCACCAACTCCACAGGTCACACCCTTAGGCATACTATAGAAGGATGATACAAATAGAAAGGGAAAAGTAGCAAAGAGAAACATGCAATTAAATTAGGTAAGTGGATAGATGCTAAATATAGTTAATAGAAATATAAGGATAAATTAGATGAAAAGCAAAAGTATAGAGTAGAAATTAAATACATAAAATATAATAATTAAAGTAATTACTTGTGTAAGTTCTAACTGGACCATGTTGTACTTACTCTCCTTACATCTCACTGTCTTACTAATCTATTACTTATGTTTTTTCTAAAGACCTATAACCTAAACTTTAATACCACCTAAGCAATAGCCCTAAAAGTTAGAATGTTACAATTCGCTATGGTTTTTTAATAAGTAATGACATGTTAAGGTTTATAACATGTTTAGGGATTTGTAAAACAATTATATAACCTATGAAACTCACAATAGTATGGTCATCCATAACAAGCTTAGGTGGAACGCTAAATCCACTCTATAACCATAAGATATAACACTTGACATCAACTAAAGTCAACAACAAACCAATGGAAGCTGATAACCTCATAACCAAAACATTAGGAGTCCATATCAACTCTTATAGCAACATCAACCTAGCAGAGATAGTAACTAAAAAATTAGACATGCTACTGGAGCTTATCCTTAACATAAAAGCTAATAATAACTAATAGAAATAACTTAAGTCTCATCTCTTCATAAAAGTACATTTTAAACATCCATAAGTATTAGCAACTTATCCTAATTTTTTCTATTGGTCATCATAAAATCACTTACCAAGTAACCTACCCATCCTCAATATAGTTTGATCCAATCTCCCTATGAGCTCCAAACTCGTCTAATATACTAGTAGTTGAAAACGAAATGGGTCCCATAATGGGGTGAGCTTAAGCCAAGTATGTAAGTACCTCATCCCTACGCTCATGTCAAGCAATAACAAATCACATGTAGTTAATGCACTAGAATACAACTACTAACTAGTTTATTATCTTCTTTTAGGTCAAGTAAACAACAAACATGGTGTAAACGAAGCCTCACTGACTTCGATAAAAAAACATATATACTATGATATTAGGAGCTGCTATCTCCAACCCTGACACCCATAAGTTCATCAAAGAAATCCTAAATTTACTCGAATCATTTCATCATGCAACTATGTAAGGGACACTACCATATACCAATCAATGGATACCTTCTAAGATTTTACTAATGCCGATCTTTAGGCCGAGTCACGCACGAGCAACAAATAAGCTATTAGCTGGATATTGTTAAGTTAATTCATTTACTAGTCCTAATGCACAATCAGCATGCATAGTAAACACATAACTAAAGGGATGGATGCAACTTGATATAGCTACTATTAGTCGTAGAACTTGGTGAAGAATACGAAATACTTGCCTTAGCATTACTAGTGATCTAAGACTAAAACCTAAGCAACTGGTTAAAATAGGATTATAGTACGTAACTTAAATATATAGTTACAAGGAAAAAGGCTATAAAATAATTTACAATATTAATTATTTAAGAAATTCATGAGCTAGATAAACTAGGAACATTTTGTTCCTAAAATAGGAAGCACCGGGCAAATGTTGCATTAGGTACTAGCCAATCAATATAAGGCCCTTGTCCGCTTTCTTTTTTTTTTTTTTTTTTTGCCTTTTTGGTGGCCAAATATTAGAAATTATACAGTCTGGACAATAACTCTTTGATTAAAAAAACTTGCAAATTAGACTCTCAACTCTTTTCATAAACTTCTCTAAACTCCTTTAAAACCACACTTCCTTCAAGACCTAACTTTACTCCAAATACTCTAATCAAGAACCCTTACTACTAGACATCATAAACACCAAATAGCATCCCCCAACAACATATTTTACTCTCCCATCAACAAGAAATCCAGCAACTTGAACTCAATAACAACAAACATAAAACTTAGAGGAAGAATAAGGACAAAATGAACTTACATGAACACATGCATAACACATGACACAACACATGTATCTACTTGAAAAAACTACAGTAACACATAGTGAAACTAGTTTCTCAACAAGATTTGCAAAAATGAACAATCTTGGGAATCTTAAACCTCGAGAACTTATAGAGAACTCCCTTAGAACGTGTTTTCCATTGATTTCCTTTAGTTTTCTTACAAAGTTTCATTGTTTTCAACAAAATTTTGAGGAGGAATGGAGGAAACTGTCAAGGAGTGGATAGTTCGTAAAAAAGAGGAAGAAGAGAGAGAGAGAGAGAGAGATGAGTTTTGCAAAATAAGTGGCAAGTAATTAAAAATCTTAAAAAGACTGTCTTGTCCCCGACTTTGAAAAGATTGTTTCTATATTTTTGTTGGGTGCTACATAAACGATCTCTAGTGCCTTGTAAAGTGACAGCTCCTATGAGTCCTATCCTCAAGGAACCAACCATAAACTCCTTTCACGTTCAAAACTTTCACCAAGTCTGGTCAACAAGCTTTTTTCCCATAGACAAGTTATAATTATTACAAAATAAACTCTCATAGTATGATTGTATAATACACGAATTGAAGCCCCAAACTACAAGGAAATCGTTCTACGTGATTACCTCAACTAAAAATTTGAATATATAAACTTCATACTACTTATCATGGCTATCATAGTCTACTAGCATAATAATAATCTCAATTGAATTTGATTACACGATAACTGAACAATGGTGACACTTATAGGAGTTGGTCAAAAGATAAAAGAAACTTCAAGCTATCTTCTTTATGTTTTTTTTTTTCTTTTTTTAATTTAGCCAGTAACTTCAAGCTATATTACTCACAGTATTATTACACGATATGATTTTTTTTATTTTTTATTTTTTTAACGTTGAATCTTGATGAAATGATGCCAAAATCTAAAATATGATTCATCAAAATAGCCTATATTACCAAATACGGAGATTTAGTAAACACTTTAATTTGTTTGGACTCATGACGATCACGATCTTCACTGTTATGGTAAGCAATACTGGATTAGAGAAGAAAGATGTACTGGATTTCTAGGGATACTGTCAAGATGCAGAAGCAATGTTTTTTTTGTTCTTAAGCACTGGCCTAATATAACAATTGGAATATTCACATTTGCATGAATGACTTTGGTTCGCTTTAAGAAATTTGATGGAAATTTCTTTGTTATCCTTAGGCAAATAATTGACTAGACACTCTTGTAAAAATTTCTAGACGAGTTTGATCCTTGTGAATTGAATACTGGACAAAATTTTATGAGCTTGCTCTTGATTTCAGTTTTGAACATAGAAAGGATTTTGCCAAGTGTAAACTGATTGAAATACCACTAACACCATGGTTTCATAAAAGAAATAAACTTAATAGAATAATAAATGATCAATGACTATAACTAGAATTAATAGTGTCTATATGCGAAAAAATAAAACAAATCTATACTACTTAAGTGCAAGTGAGGAGTTTTGATTTTTTATTTACCCAAATTACCCTTTCAAAATAATATTATTTCATATCATTGTTTTTTTGGCCAAATATTATTTAATGTCGTTTACTATTTATAGTTTTATAATACATGCTTTTATATTGTCTTATTGGGGCTATGATTGTCAATTAACTTAATTTGCCCTTCACATTAAAAATTACTGCTTCTATATATAACATATTCTATATTTGTCAACATTATCATTGCTACTAATTACCGTAGTAGTAACAGCTGTTTGTATTAAACTTCTTAAATAATTATGTTTATCACTTCCTTTTACTTTTCTTTCATTAGCAATCTCTTTCTTAGTTTTATTTAAGGTGAGACTTCTACCGTATTGATTAGACCTTGAGCACCATTTTCAAAACCCATAATTCGGCTTCAATCCCGTTAAGTTCTTCATTCAAATGCAACCACTATGGAATCAATTCAATCCTTGCCAAGTTAATTATAAAACATATTAATAGATTTTTTCTTTTTCTTCATAGATTGTGGTAATTTTTAGGGTGTTTTTAAATGTCTTTAACTATCCTTAATTGCATTTGTTTTTGGGCAGCAAATGATCAGATTGGATGCAAGTCTCTTGATGAGAATCAGGTTATTAGACCTTTGACCCATAGTTGAACTCGAGTGTTGCGAACTATAACTAAGAACAGACAAGACTGGTTACTAGATGAGTCCAAGTTTGCAAAAAGCTTAAAAAGGATTAATAGGGAAAAGTCTGAAAAGGTAAAAAATGAAACAGCTCCAGAGGATATAATGCACCAATAAAACTTCCAAGTACTCACAACTTAATTCAATATGACGCACAAATTGGTTTGGTGAGGTTACTCACCACCTAACCTTACTTAAGAGAAAGGATAAGAGTGATGTCGAAAGTAAATAAACAATATTTACACGAGGAAGAAAATGTACTCAAACAGTGTATATTAAGAATGATGTGATGTTCTCATCGTTACAAGTACAAGAGTATTTATATTTATAAGTTAAGATAACTTGCCTAAAAAGGAAAAGACAAAAAGGGCATTTCCTAAGGGAGTAATATATAAGATACAAAAGGATAAAAATGAATATATAAAAAAAATAATCATTGGTGCAACGGATTCTACACATAATATTGTACATGTGGTGATACTACATTGGTGAGGTCGTTAGAAGATGCGGACAAAAAGTACGGATTGATGGGCTTGTTCGAGTAGGGATGGCTTAGTCAATTTGGACTCTCTCTCTCGGCTTCTCAGCAAGGAAGATGCCGAGTAATTGGTCGACTCAATGTTGAAGAGTAATCATCAACTTGGCATACTATAGAAAAATGGGCGGTCATACGATACAGCATGAAGGGTGACTCGGCTTCGGCAAGGAAGTACTCGGCTTCGGCAAGGAAGTACTCGATTTCGGTAAAGATTGGTTAAAACAAAGGGATTCGTCATGCCAGCCTCCCTAGTCTTTGGGCTTGACTGCGGGTCAGAGGTTTGGTAGCCTAAATCTCATCATTCCCTTCGGGTTGTTTTGGATTTGGGATTAAATTTGAATGGTGTTCGCTTAGTTCTTTGTCAGGGTAATATGTACTGAAGTCGGCAATGTTGAAGGCGTCAGAAACCCCATAGGCATTGTCATTGATCTTTTGGAGGATTCTAAAAGGTCCTTCCATTCTTGCAAATAATTTGCTCTTCCTCTTGTTCGGGAACTGCTTCTTACTAAGGTATAACCACACCAAGTCTCTCAACTAAAATCGTTTAGCTGTTCTACCTTTAGTCTTTTCTCGCATTCTTTTAGTAGCTTGGTCAATATGTCGAGTAACGTTGTCATAGATGTGTTGAAGGGATTGTGCTCTGGCCATTGCATCAGGGTCCTCTTGCACGAGTATTGGTATAGGGGTGTAGTCAAAAGGCAACTCGGGATTGAATCCATAGACCATCTTGAAGGGAGTTTGTTTAGTGGTGTCATGTACTATTTAGTTATAGGCGAAGTTGACCATTAGTAGGTAGATGTTCTAATCAGTTAAGTTTTGGCCTATTACAGCTTGGAGCAGTAACCCCAAAGTACGATTAACCACTTCTATTTGGCTATTAATTTGGGGGTGACATGAGGTACTAAAGAGTAATTTGGTTCCCAATCAACACTATAGGGTTCTTTAGAAATGGCTTAAGAACTTTAGGTCTTTGTTGGAGACTATACTTCTCGGCATGTCGTATATCCATACAATCTCCTGAAAGAAAAGAGAAGCAATAGTTAAAGCGTCGTTAGTCTTGGTACAGGGTATGAAGTGTGCCATCTTACTAAACTGATCTACGATAATCAATACAAAATCTTTACCTTAAGCGGTTCATGGCAATCCGAGAACAAAGTTCATGTTTAATTCAGTCCATGGCCTTGTTGATATAGGTAAAGGCATTGCTTTCTCTTGTTCAATTTGGCACTTTACCTTCTTAGACACAGTACAGCTTTTGACAACTTGGTGTACATTTTTTCTCATTCTTGACCAAAAAAATAGGCCATTTATCAGTTCATAGGTCCTCCTTTCCCAAAAATGTCCGGAGAGACCTCTATTATGGGTGTAAACACCTCATTTTTGTTAATTTTTTATTAATTAAGCCAAATTAATAAATAAATAGAAGATAGAAAAATAAAAAAATTAAAATTAAAATAATAAAAATTAAGAAAAACGAAAATTAAAAAAGAAAAAAATGGAAAAAGGAAAGAAAAAAAAAAGAGAATTATATCAAGTTGTATTGTATTGAGTTAAGTCGAATTATGTTAGGTTGAGTCGAGTCGAGTCGAGTCATAAGTCAAGTCATGTTGTGTTGAATTAAATTGAGTTGGATTGTCGGATTAGGTAATGATATAAGCTTAATTAATTTTAGACTAAACCAATATAGAATAAAATTCATATAATTTAAGGACTTAAATCAGATTAAGGAATTATTGGGTAAATTGTAGTGGATCGGATCGGACCTTAAAAGAATAAAAAAAAAAAAAAACCCAAAGTAAATTAGGGTTTCTGGAAGTTAGGGTAAATCTTGGAAGAATTGTAATCGTATCTTCCGTATCTTTGATACGAAAGATTTAATTTTGAGCTTATAAATAGCACATCGATGGGGGATTTGGAAAACGGTTTTTTTAATCATACTCTTACCCAAAACACCATCGCACCACCACATAACAACTACGCAACACTATACAATACCACCCCTAGCACCATCGTACAATAACCATAATTACCTTCAGTCATCACCCAGTAGCACCCAGTCCACTGCCTAGCATCGCTTAGTTCACCATTAGTCCATCACCTAGCGTCGCTTAGCAATGCCCAGTCCATCACCCAATGTTGCTCAACATTGCTTAGCGGCATGCAATCTGTCACCCAACATCACCTAATTTACCGCTAGTCTACTGCCCAGTGTCACCCAGTAGCGCCAGTCCGTTGCTTAACAGTGCTTAGTCCACTACTTAGCATCGCCTAGTTTCACCCTTAGTCCATCACCTAGTATCGCCCAATAGCGCCTATTCACCACCAGTCTATTGCCTAGCATCGCCCAGTCCGTCGCCCAACAACGCCCAGTTCGTCGCTTAGCGTTGCCCAATCCATCGCCTAGCATTGCCCAGTAACACCTAGTCACCGCTAGTCCACCGCCCAGCATCACCCAATAGTGCTCGGTCCATTGTCTAGTGTCACCTAGTTCATCGCCCAGCATTGCCTAGTAAGGCCTAGTTCATCACCCAGCATCGTCCAATGTTACCAAGCACCACCCAGCCTACTACCCAGCATTGCCTAGTAGCACTCGGTCTACTGCTTAGCGTCGCCTAACAGCGTTTGGTCTATTGGCCGTCATCACCCAATACCGACATGATCAGATGCTAGGTAAATTTTCATTAATTTTTATTATTATTTATTTATTTCATTAATTTTTATTAATTTACTTTATTAGTTATGTTTTTTCTTTATTAACTATTTTTGTGTTTAAGTGCAAGTTTTTTTTATTGTTGTTTATTCCTATTGCAAATTTTTTATTTTCCAATAAAATTTAATTGAATTAAGTTTTTTTTTAAATCATGTTTTTTTAATAAAAAATATTTTGACATATAGTTGTTTTGAAAAATGAAAAATCTTAAATTGAGTTTTTTTTTTTTTTAAAGATTCGGTTAGTTAGGGTTTTTTTTTATTTAATTCGGAAAAATTAGATTTCTTTTTAGGTTTGTTTTCTTAAAATAATAAACTGATAAAATACGTAAACCTAGTTAGTTTTCAATATAAAAATAACCCACTTACTAAAAATTTTATAAAAAAAGAAAACTACGACCGGTTTGATCCTAAATGGTTGATACATAGATGCCTTTGGGGCAACTATATAAAAAATAAAAAAAAACTTTTTCCCTTGTCTTGAAAATTCGTAATAATAAAAAATAATAAAAATCACTTTGATTATTTTTTGTACATTTAGGTGTAATTTTAGTATTTTCGAAAACTATAAAAATAAAAGCCCATCAATTTTTTAAATTTTTATATAGTGACTTAGTCTTAATAAGTTAGCTCTCGAATCCAGTTTTCTCTAGTTTGTTTTTTCTAAAAATCGTTTTTTTAGAAGGTACGTAAATTAGTGGTCAAATTAGGGTTTTTCTACCCAAAAACCCTAATTTTAGAAAAACCCTAATTTTAGTTTTTACTTATTAAACTAGTTGGTGACTTCGATTTTTAAATTTTTTAAGAAAAGTATTCTCTTAATTTAATGTTGAGTAATTTATATTTAGTGGGCTGTGCTTAATATAGATTAAATTAAGAAAATCAAAATAAGGCTTGGCAAAATTGGCAACTCTACTAGGATGCCTGGTAGGCTAGCCATATAAAAATTAAAAATTAATTGATGGGCTTTTATATATATTTTTTAATTGTATTATAGTTGTACTAACTGAGTTTTTAGTGATGCAGGCCCTAAAAAAAGGCCCTGCCCAATGGGCCCCATTGGGGAATTAGAGGGGGTTTTCTTTTTATTTATTTTGTAATAATCATCTGCATATTTAGATGTAGTCGGACCTGAGCTATCTTAGAAACTAAGGATGGGCTACCATTATGTAACCCTCAGATCATTAAGGTTTTTATCTCCGTTTGGCGGTGATAGCTGAGCCCACTCAAGCTTCGATGTAGCCCATTAGGCTTCTTTCCGTAAAGTCTTAGAGCTACAAAGCCTAAGACTCGTAGACTCTACCTTCTTACATAATTCTTTTCGAAAAAGGGGTAGTTATTTTTAAAATTATAGGAAAAGCTTGATTTAATTTGCGGTTAGTTTATCATTCATTTTCAATTAAAAAAATCAGTAATTCTTATATATAAGTATATACGAGTTTCATTTTTATTAAATCTTATTTTGAATATACTTATATATAAAGGTGCTCTTTGACCGTAAATTTATCATACTCCTTATAGTTTATTAATGACCAACCCTATTGCATCGCATACGTGTATAGCATATTGCATCACATTTATTTTGCAGAGTTTCTTGTATATGCAATCTTTTGTAATGTATGTGCATCTTGTAGGTTTTGTTTTATTTTATCAGTTATAGGTTGTGTAACATAACATTTAATATAAAATACTCAAAATCATTAGTATTTCCCCTGTGCTAATGTTAAAAAAAAAACTTCTATATCAACTTTTTTTTTTTGGGCATGTAATCATGGAAATTAACAATGATAAAGATTATTATGGAATTATCATTTTTTTTAAAAGACTTTCCAACACTTTTATTAAAAAGATATTTTATTATCAAAAACCAGTTTCATGATAATTATTTACTTGATTGATTTCTATTGTAATGCCCCATACATACTATACTATTAGGAACTAATAAAATAAAAAATAAAAAAAAAGATTTAATCATTAGATTTCCATTGTGAATTATTTTCCATCTTAAGGTTATTAATCTTGTAAATGTCTAAGTTCTCATTCTTCGTGTTTAACCCTTAGGTTGTTATGGTCCTAATAAAGTTTTCTCCATGAGTTGTCACCCTTGTGTCACTTATTCAACAAATTTCTCATTGTAAAATAATTTCTGCTTCTCCATATCATCCTTGTAATATTATTGTCACCCTATGTCCTTAGTTGTTAGTCCCAATGTTTTCTTTGTTTAGATTCGTCGATATCAGTATTAGACTTCTATGACATAAAATAAACATTGATTTTCCAATAAAAGTTTCCAAAAAAAAAAAAAAAAAAGAATGATTTTCAAAACTGAAAACTTGATGCAGTATTGCTAACAAGAAGGGATTCTTGCAAGCTTTGAAAGATTGCTTTTTAAGTGATCTGGCGCAACTTGAAGCTAATAATCACTCATTTTTAAAAATAAGATGTTTGAAGCTCTTGAACTGAGAATAGCCATAGCTGAAAGAGTTCTGAACAAGTATGGGAAACAAGTCGAGACATGGCCTATGTCTAAGCCTAAGGGCCCATTGACATACCATCTGAGATAGACAAGTCTGAAGAGTTGCCGGTTTATGAGCTCAACAATAGTAGCAAAGGCTTAGGGAAGGAATTGGTGCAGAAATTGATGAAGATGAAAGAAGAAATCTTCCAAAAAATTGAAGATAAAATGGGAGTTCTCAAGGATCATGATGTGTAGAGTGATTTGAGCTTGAGCAATGTTTGTGCTTTTAAAGACCATGAGTTACCCAAAAAGTTTAAGGTACCAAATTTCGAAAAGTGTGATGCAACAGGTTGTCCTAAACTTCACCTTAGGTTTTATGTTTGCAAGATGGCCCAATTCTCTAAACATGAGCAGTTGATGATTCAAACTTTCCAAAATAGCCTAATTGGGCCAATGTTGATTTGGTATGCCCAACAAGACTTAGTTAAGCTTAATACTTGAGATAAGCTAGCTCGAACCTTTTATCAATAGTACAAGTTCAATGAAGAAGTGGCTCCATCCCCGATGGATTTGAATAACATGAAAATGGAGCTGATCAAGTCCTTTAAGGAATATGTCTAGAGATAGAGATCTACAACAGCTCAAGCTATAGTACAATTACCAGAAAATGAATTAATCAACATATTCATTCGCACATTAGGTAAACCTTATTATAATCACCTCTTAGGCTATACCATTTCTACGTTTGCAGATGTAGTTGCAGTTGGTAGTCACATAGAAGATGCTATTAGAGTAGGGAGATTAGTAGGTAAGGGATTAGCCCCGTTGGATTTAGAGCCGCTGTGAATACTATGATGTCCTATCTAATGATACGCAAGCCTAGTGCCTTGAGCATTGGTCTAGAGCTCAAGGAAAATAAGCTAAGCTAGAAATCACTTAGAAGGAGGTTTACTCATATCCTGATTCTTATGTCTCAAGTCTATTGTTGCCTAAAAGAAGAGGGTTTACTGCATCCTAAGACTCCAACACCAAGGTATAAACCTCGAAAATATGATCCCAATGTGCAATGTAAGTACTACATGGGTTAGCAGGGGTATGCTACTGACTATTACTAGGAGTTAAAGAATATAGTCCAAGATTTGATTGATGAAAAATTGGTCTAGTTGGAATTTGTTAGGGATTCAAGGCCTAAATTCTACACAAAGCCTACTATTAACATGATACAAGGATTAGAAAAGTTGCCAAAAATAGATTTAAATGGTCAAGTCCATGGGGTATGTTACTGCTAGGGTTTGCAAGAAAGGGTTGCATCCCTAGAAGAAAAGTTAGCAAAGTTAGAAGAAAGGCTCACTAGTATGGAAATGACAATGGGTTATGTGCTCAAGCAGCTTAGAAACGTACATATTGATGCGAATAGGAAGTTAAAACCCAAGAATGGAGATAATTCAATGAAAGAGAAATTAGGAGTGAATGTGCCAATTGAGAAAGCCCATAATCAAAACAAGGCCATCTACAATAAGAGAAGGCGATTTATACAATTCAAGATTCCAATGGCTCAAGCGTTTAAGCAATTGAGAGATGTAGGACTACTGACATGCGAAAACCTAACAAATAAATACAAACCAAGGGATTGTGACCCCAATAAATGGTGTGATTATCATGTGGGCTAAGTGGAGCATACCACTGAAGATTGTTGGATATTGAAGCATAAGGTACAAGATTTGATTAATGCTAAGATTATCCAACCAAATTTCCTAAAGATTGATGGGTCGATTAGAAGTGGTATTCCTTCCCTAAGTTTTGAAGAAGCATCAAATAGAAAACCTCCAACATCAAGCATTGAGGATCTACTATTATCATTTGGCAAGGTGACTTATCATTTGAAACAATTAAGGATATCTCCAAGAGATCAATTCAATTAAATAGGTCGAGTTCCAAGAAGTAATAAAAATAAAGGCAGGAAGTGGAAAAGAATTTTAGTTCTTGCATATTTTCTTTTTTAGAATAATCTTTCATTTTAGAGCTTGTAATAGACACGAGTTATTGAATAAGGCAGTTTTCATGTATATTATTATCTTTGTATGCTATGAAGCTAGCTCAATTCAAATAGGGGCATTTCAAATGAGTGAAAATGGATAAATAAAATGTGAACTTGAAAACTTAAAAATTTTCCACCTAAGGAAATGATAACACATTGCTTGAAAGGTCTAGGATGAAAAGAGGCAACCTATGTCCTAAACACTAACCCTAGACATACATGAGAGAAGAGTGCCATCAAGGTAAGCAATTAATCTCATTCCTTAAAGGAGGCCTGTCTTGAACTTGATACATGTGTCAAAATGATATTAGGCATTTGTTTCATCATCCCTAAATACGATTATCCCTTGTAAACCCATTTAAACCTTTAGGGAATTTTTTCTTAAAATTATCCCTGCCATGAACTACCCTACACTGGGGCAATCAGGAGGTTAGGGTCATTGATTTGGGGAAAAGGAGAAGACTAACTTATACTTACCTCAATCATGCTAATTCACGACCAAATATTGTTGTAGATAATTAAATTTCTTTAAGATGAAGAAGAGCTTCAAACGATATATACCTTACTCAAGCCTATACACTTATCTAAACACCTCAATCCATAAAATTTTCAAAGATACTCCAAACCATATACACTTCATAAAGCTCATACACCTTTACTTTACCTTTTAGGGCTTCAAATTCCATTAAGTGAAAACTCAACAATGGAAGGTAACCACCTTAACAAAAAAAAAAAAAAAAAAAAAAAAAAAAGAAAAAAAAGAAAAAAAAAAAAAAAAAAAAAAAAAGAAAAAAAAGAAAAAGAAAAAAAGGTGAAAAAAAAAAGAGATTAAAAATACTAGTAAGGTGATCACTTTCAAAGAATAGCCAAATTACCAAAATAGTCTAAAGTTCGAACTGGTGATGGTATCCAAAATCTAAACACTTTCAATTCTTAAGCCTAAAAGGAAAGCCTTATTGTATGTCCAACCTACTATATCACCCTTGATAAAACTCTTTTGACTAAAGAAATAGAATTATCTCAAGCAAAATTTGCTCATGAAACTAGAGTAAGCCCATGTTTAGCTTCTCCTAGGTTCTTGGCTTGTAAACCCGAGATAGATTGTATATAATTTCTTTCAAAGTTGGCCAATTACATTGATATCCATTTGCTTAAACTATTGACCAAAAGCCTTACATTGCAAACCTAGAAAATACCTATTGATTGACTAGAATGTAACACTTACAAGATAGGCCACAATTTTTTGGAATTGATGCTGAGAGTAAAAATAGACCTATAAGAGTACAAGAAAGTCCAGTTTGACTAAACGTTTTAAGTAATGATATTTATCCCCTTAATGGAAAACTCAAGAGTTGAGTGCTATTACAAGTTGGAAATTATTACTTATAAAAAGTTCAAAGATCATGAATTATGCTTTAGGAAACAAGATTGAAAGAATGAGTCATCAACGGGCAAGGGGCAAGCTAACCCCTTATTAGTGATCTTTAAGAGTTTTCGAGACTTTCTTACTTGTTAGCAGCATAATTTTCTACCAAAGAGTGTTTTTTTTGAAAAAAGAGAAAATGAAAAACATTTCAAAACTTTTTAAGGAATCATCAAAATCCCTTAAACTCAAGTCATAGATCAATTTGTCAAAACTCATGAAGTTTTCTTATATCCTAGATCGCTTGTATAATGGAGCACCATCCAATCCTTTCTAGAATCGCTTGCTCATAGGAGAGTTATCCTATTTAGTCTTTTGCTAAGATTGCTTGCTCAAAGGAGAGCTATCCTACCTATTCCTTAGTTAGATTGCCTGCTCAAAAGAGTGTTGTCTTAGTCCTTTTTAAGATCGCTTGCTTAAAGGAGCATTGTCCTATCTATTCCTTTGTAGAATCGCTTAGATTGCTTGGTCAAAAGAGCACTGTCTAATCATTTAAAAGATTGCCTGCTCATGAGAGTATTGTCTCGTGTCATTTTATCTTGTCTTTAAAAGATCTATCCTTTTGAGCAAATCAAATCTCGAGGAGATTTATCCTCTTCGAATTAACCAAAACCAATCTCGAAAAGATCTATCCTCTTTGGGTTATCCACCAACCAAAACAAAGTAAGAATCTTAAGGAAATCTATCTTCTTTAAGTCACCAAAGTGAAATCAGTTTTCGAAGAGATCTATCCTCTTTAGATCATAAACCAAAAAGGAATCTCGGAGAGAACTATCCTCTTCAGATCACTCACCAAACCAAAATAAGGTTTTTATTTTTTTTCTTGAAATCTCAAAGAGATCTATCCTCTTCAGATCATCCATCAAACTAAAACAAGTTTTTTGAAATCTTAGAGAGATCTATCCTCTTTGAATTATCCGCCAAACTAAAATGAGTTAATTTTACCTCCAATAGTTCTTGCCCTATCCTTCCAAGATAAGTCATTTTGAAAATTTTGCTCTATCCTTCCAAGATAGGCCCTCTTGAAATTTTTGCTCTATCCTTCCAAGATAAACGCCATTAAGCCCTATCCTTTTAAGATAGGCTCTTTAACCTTTTGCTCTATTCTTTCGAGATAGGCATTCATTTATCCTGTCCTTTCAAGATGGGGAGTTTATTCTTTACATTGACTTTTCAAGTTAATATCCTTCATTAAAATAAAACACAGCTTAATTGATTAGTTCAAAGTAGGGTTTAGCAAAAATGAATATCTCTTTTATCTTTATAGCAAAGTTCTAATTGAACTTCACTACAAAGAGGGGCAATTGTAAGCATCTCATTTTTACCAATTTTTTTTTGTTTCAAATAATTGAGCTAGGTTAATAAAAATAAAAAAAGATAATAATAAATAAATAAATAATAAAAAACGAAAATAAAAAGAAAAAAAATAATATTAAAAAAATCAAGTCAAGTCGAGTCAAGTTAAATAATGTTGAATCGAATTGAGTAGGATTGTCGAATTAGGGGACGATATGCGTTTAATTAATTTTGGGCTAAACCAATATAGAATAAAATTCATCTAATTTAAGGACTAAAATCAGATTAAGGAATTATTAGGCTAAATTGTAGTAGATCGGATTAGGCTTTGGAAGAACGAAAAAAAAAAGCTCAAAATAAATTAGGGTTTCTAGAAGTTAAGGTAAATCTTGGAAGAACCGTAATCGTATCTTCTATATCTTCAATACGAAAGATTCAATTTTGAGCTTATAAATAAAACATTGACGAAATATTTGGAAAATGGTTTTTTAAATCACACTCTTACCTAAAACACCACACAAACACCATTGTGCCACCATATAACCACCACGCAACACCACACAGTACCACCTTGGCACCACCGCACAACAACCATAGTCATTGCCAGTCCACCGCCCAACGTTGCCTAGTAGTGCCCAATTCACCACCAAGCATTGCCTAGCACCACCTAGTCTACCGCCTAACATTGCCTAGCATCACCTAGTCTATCGCCCAGCTTTACTCAGCATCACCCAATCCACCGCCCAGCATCGCTAAGTTTACTACTAGTCTATCGCTCAACGCCGCCAAGTTTACTACCAGTCCATCGCCCAGCATTGCCCAATCTACCACCTAATGTTGCCTAGCCCATTGCCTAATGTCGCCTAGCGTCACCTTGCAGTGCCTAGTCTACCACTCAGTGTCTCTTAGTAGCACCTAGTTTGTTGCCCAGCGTTACCCAACAGCGCTTAGTTCGTCGCCTAGTATTGCCCAGTAACGCCCAGTCCATCACCCAATAGTGCTTAGTCCATTACCCAGCAGCAACTAATCATTACCAATCCACTGCCCAGCATCACCCTAGTCCATCGCCTAGTGTTGCCTAGCACCGCTTAGCCTGCTGCCTAGCGTCACCCAACAGCGCCTGGTCCATCGCCCAACACCAATACGATTCGATGTTAGGTAAATTTTCATTAATTATTATTGTTATTCATTTATTTTATTAATTTTTATTAATTTACTTTTTTTAGTTATGTTTTTTTTTCTTTATTGACTATTTTTGTGTTTAAGTGCAGTTTTTTTATTATTGCTTATTCTTATTGCAAAATTTTCATTTTCCAGTAAAATTTAGCTGAATTAAGTTTTTTTTTTAAATCGTGTTTTTTTTAAATAAAAAATATTTTGACATATAGTAGTTTTGAAAAATAAAAATTTTAAATTGAGTTTTTTTGAAAATTATTCGGTTAGTTAGGGTTTTTTTTTATTTAATTTAGAAAAATTATTTTTTTTTTTAGGTTTGATTTGTTAAAATAATAAATTGATAAAAACATAAACCTGGCTTAGTTTTCAATATAAAAATGGTTTTCAATATAAAAATGACCCACTCACTAAAAATTTTATAAAAAAAAAATATGGTTGGTTTAATCCCGATCAGCGGGTACGTAAGTACCTTTGAGGCAATTGTTAAAAAATAAAAAGAAATTTTGCCTTTTCTTATAAATTTGTAATAAAAAATCATTTTTAGTTAAATTTTATGAACTTAGGTATATTTTTAATATTTTTAGAAAAATTATAAAAAATAAAGCCTATTAATTTTTTTTTTATTTTCACATGGTGACTTAGTCTTAATAGGTTAGGCCCCCCAAACCTAGTTTTCTGGTTCAATTTTCTAAAAATGAATTTTTTTAGAATATTTGTAGACTAATAGTTAAATTAGGGTTTTCACACATAAAAATCTTAATTTAATTTTTTTACCGGTTGAACTAGTTAGCGAATCCATTTTTTAAAAAAAATAAATTTTTTTTCTTTTCCTTAATTTAATGTCAAGTAATTTATATTAAGCGAGCTCTACTTAATATAGGTTAAATTAAGAAAATCAATACAGGACTCGATAATAGGCTTCCCTGACTAGTAGCTCTCTTAGTGAATAAGTCGGCACGCATAATTTTCTACCTTGAAATAAGTAACCATCCTCTACATGATATTCATCTATTGACCTCCCATCTACGCATTGTGAAATTATAGGTCTAAAGTATAGATCCTCGGAGTAACGTTCTTTGATGCTTATAAACCTAAACAGTCTAGTTTGCAGCTCTAATAAAAGTGCATATCTCCTCGAAAGAGCATCGGCAATTGCAATGCTCTTTCCTTGCTTGTACTTAATTACAAAATTGAATCCTTCAAGGAACTCAACCTATCTCGCCTGCTTTTTCGACAACTTGGTCTAACTCTAGAGATATCTCAATGATTCATGGTCAATATATATGACAAATTCTCTTGATAATAAATAATGTTGCTATACTTGTAATACTCGTATTAGTGCCAAAAGTTCCTTATCATACATAGAATAATTTAATTGGGGTCTTTAGAGCTTCTCACTTTAGAAGGAAATTGGTCAACCTTCCTGCATCAAGGCAGCGCTTATTCTAATGCCTCATGCATCACATTCCAGCTCAAAAATTTTGTTGAAGTCGGGTAGTACTGATACCAAGGTGGAGGTCAACCTTTCCTTTACCTCGACAAAGCTTCTCTCCTCCCTTTCTCCCCATCGAAAGTCGATGTTTTTTTTCGTTAGTCCTAATAGCTTCATCTATTGTATTGAATTGTTGGAGCTCTATAGCATCTCAAATGTCTCCTCTCAACCCGATAACGAACCTTAAGACTGTTCAAGTTGGTGGTTCCTCCACTTCGCAACGCATCATAAGCATTTGAAACTTTTGAACATATTCGTCAACAGTTCAACCTCCTTGTCCTAGCTCTTGAAGCCGAGTGAACGTATCTTGGAAGTATCTTTCCGATACGAATCTGTTTTTGAGCACTCTCTTCATCTCGAGCCAAGTGTTAAACTCTTGTTACCCCTTTCATCTTCTCATGGCCTAAAAATTCTTCCATTACATGGCGGCATATCCAAAGAACTCAACAGTAGCTATTCTCACTTTCTCATAATTCTCATATTAATAGTAATCAAACGCACGCTCTACCTTCACTTCCTAATCCAAATACTCATCAGCATTCCCAGATCTGTCGAAACTCGAAATTTGAAGCTTCACATGGTCGGATGCTTTAGGGATTCATACATGTTCCTCTTCAAAATACTCCTCTTCCTCTTTGTCAAGCTCTCTCAGGTCTATTCTTCGCCTTACTCGTCTGCCAACTCCTCTACCTCAAATGGGTCGAGCTGAGTTCTAACCTTTAACAGGTTGAGCAACTTGTGGAGTGTTTTGTGCAGCCTTAGTGGGTCGGCAAGACAGTGCATGAACTGCTCAAGTCAGATCTACTAAGGGGTTAGCTGCCTCATCAAGTCTCTCATTAGTGCTTTTGAGAGTTCCATGAGATTGTCGTTTATAGTGGACAACTCCACTGTCATCACCAGTGCTAACGTTCATCCTTGTACATTATTCCTTTAGGAAATGCTCTTTTTGTCTTTTCCTTTTTAGGCAAGTTGCCCAAACTTATGGATATAAATATCCTTATACTTGTAATGAACATCTCATCATTCTTAATATACACTCTTTGAGTACTTTTTCTTCCTTACGTAAACATTATTTGTTTACTATTGGCGTTACTCTTATCCTTTCCCCTAAGCAAGGTTAGGTGGTGAGTAACCTTACCAGACCAATTTGCACGTTATATTGAATTGAGCTATGAGTCTTCAAAAGTTCCTTTAGTTCGTCATATCCTTTAGAGCTGTTTATAGGTTTTGCTTACTGTTTTACTCTTTGTTTTTGCCCTTTCGAACTTTTCCCCATTAGTCCTTTTTGAGCTTTCTACAAGCTCAAACCCATCCAGTAACCAGCCTTGTCTGTTCTTGGTTACAGTTCGTAATATCTTATTATTAGAATGGAGGTTTTATGTGAACTATAGTAGTTCTTTTTGAAGTTCTGTTATACTCTATTTTACATGTATGAAATAGAGCAAGTTACTGTATTCTTTTGATTGCTGTGTTGTTAATTGTTAACTTCCTAAGTGTTTGTTTAAGCTTTGAATCTGTGAGGAAAAATGACAGATCCAAGTATGAATATTGGTATTAGTGATGATAGTAGAGTTGTCCCCTACAAAAGACAGTCTCAAGGAACTCCCAAAAGCATTGACAAGAGACTTGATGAGGTAGCTAACCTTTTAGTAAATCTGACTCGAGTTGTTCATACACTGTCTTATTGACCCATTGAGGCTACGCAAAACACTTCACAAGCTACTCAACTTGTTAAAGGTCAGAACTTAACTTGACCCGTTTGAGGTGGAGGAGTTGACAAACGAGTAAGGTAAAGGATAGACTTGAGAGAGCTTGATGAAGACAAAGAGGAATATTTTAAAGAGGAGTGTGTACAAATCCCAAACCATCCGACCATGTGAAGCTTCAAATTCCGAGTTTCAATGAATCTAAGAATGCTGATGGGTATCTAGATTGTGAAGAGAAGGTAGAGCGTATATTTAATTACTATTAATATGAGGATTATGAGAAAGTGAGAACTGCTACTGTTGAGTTCTTCGGATATGTCACCATATGGTGGAAGAATTTTCAGGCCATGAGAAGATGAGAGGGGTACTGAGAGATTAACGCTTGGCTCGAGATGAAGGGAGTACTCAAAAACAAGTTCGTGCTAGAAACCTATCTTTGAGATACTTTACTTGGCTTTAAGAGCTAAGAATGGGAGGTCGAACAGTTGACAAGTATGTTTAAGAATTTCAAATGCTTATGATGCGTTGCGAAGTGGAGGAACCACCAGCTCGAACAGTCTCAAGGTTCGTTATTGGGTTAAGAGGAGACATTCGGAACGTTATGGAGCTCCAACAATTTGACATCATGGATGAGGCTATTAGGATTGCCCAGCGAGTAAAGAGGTAAAAAAGGAGCAAGCATCGATGAGGATGCCGACTAGCTGACCCGGATAGGCAACTCACTAAGCTCAATTGAGTATGGAGTTAAGTAGAAAGATTGATGTAAGAGTCGAGCAAAAAAGCTAACCTGATGGTGAAGTGTCGACCTGAATGTATGAGAAGGGGCAAAGGTTTAGCAGGAAAACCAGCTAGATCAAGTGCTTCAAGTGCCAAAGGTTTGGACATATGGCTACTCAATGCTTAAATCGACAAACGATGGTCAAGGAGACATCCCGAAGCTCGAAGTAGAGAGTATCGATGAGGAACCTGAGGAGGAAGAGGTTTTTGTAGAGAAAGAAAATGTCGAGACAGAGCTAATTAAGGAGGACATGTTTGCCAAAGACTTAAACCAGTTACTTATGGTTGTCTGACGTATTATGAGTATAGAACTCTCACAAGAGAAGGAGTGTAGAGAGAATTTGTTTCACACAATCTGTAAGGTGAATGATCAGGTGTATGCTCTCATCGTGGATAGTGGAAGCTGCACCAACATGGCATCGACCAATCTTATTTCAAAACTGAAATTGCTGACTATTGCGTACCCAAAGCCGTACTAGTTGCACTAGTTAAGTGAGAAGGAAGCATTACATGTCACTTGGTAAATACTATTGCTGATCATTATAGGGAACTACTCTAACTAGATTCTCTATGATGTCCTACCCATGTATGCTTCCCACGTGTTGCTAGGTAGGCCGTAGTTATTTGATAGGAAGGTCATCCATGATGGCTATAGGAACACATATATGTTTGAAAAGGATGATTGGGAGATTACACTAAAGCTGATGCTACTGAGAGAAATCAATAAGTTGCAAATGAAACTTGCTTACGGATTGAAGAAGGCTCTCATGATTAGTAAAGCTATGCTCCGAAAGGCCATCAATGCTAATAAGCCGACCCTCTTGTTGGTCAAGCGATTGTTGGAAATGAGGAAGTGGGGTGAGTTACCCTAGGAGATTAAGGAGTTGTTAAATGAATATGCTGACCTGTTTTTAGAATAGTTACCTTAAAGGTTGCCCCTAACTCGAGGTATAGAGCACTACATTGACTTAATACCTAATGTCACACTGCCGAATAAGCTAGCTTATCGGATGAATCTTGAGTAGGCTTTTAAACTCCAATGCTAAGTCAATGAGTTGCTGGAGAAAGGCTATGTAAGAGAGAGTCTCAACCCTTATGTTGTGCCTATACTTCTAATGCTGAAGAAGGATGGAACTTAGCAGATGTGTGTAAATAGTTGAGCCATGAACAAAATCACGATCAAATACAGGTATCTAATTTTGAGGCTAGAAGACATGTTGGATTATCTAAGTGGAGCCAAGATTTTTAGCAAGATTGATCTTAAATTTAGCTACCATCAAATCCATATGAGACTAGGTGATGAATGGAAAACTGCATTCAAGACTTGACATAGACTTTATGAGTGGATAGTCATGCCCCTCGGCTTGTCGAATGCCTCAATTACTTTCATGAGATTAATGAACCATATACTGAAACATCTCATGGGGAAGTGTGTCATAGTATACTTTGACGAAATCCTTGTCTACAGTATAGAGATGCCGAGTCATTGTGAACATCTCAAAGCAGTCCTAGATATCCTCCATGCTGAGAGACTATTCGATAATTTAAAGAAATGTTACTTTTGGTAGGAGGAAGTAGTATTCTTAGGCTATGTAATTAGTGGAGGAGGTTTGTGAGTCGATGATGAGAAAATCCGAACAATTGTCGAGTGGCCGACTCCTACTGCATGTGCTGATGTGAGAAGTTTCCATGAATTAGCTTCGTTTTATAGAATATTCGTCAGGAATTTCAATACCCTTATTGCGCCACTTACTGAACTAACGAAGAAAAACACTAACTTCTGATAGGGAAAAAGGGTGGAGAGGAGCTTTGCTGAGGTAAAAGAAAGGTTGACCTTTGCCTTGGTGTTAGTAATACCTAATTTCGACAAAATTTTTGAGTTAGAATGCAACGCATTAGGTATTGGGATAAGCACTGTCTTAATGTAGGAAGGTTGACCAATTGCCTTCCACAATGAGAAGCTCCGAGGACCCCAATTGAATTATACTGTGTATGACAAGGAACTTTTGGCACTGATTTGAGCAATTCATGTATGGCAACATTATTGACTGTCGAGAGAATTTGTCATATATGTTGATCATGAATCACTGAGGTACCTTAGGAGTTAGACCAAGTTGTTAAAGTGGTAGGTGAGCTAGGTTCAATTCCTTGAAGGATTCAATTTTGTGATAAAGTATAAGTAAGGAAAAAGCAACGTAGTTGTAGATGCTCTTTCGAAGAGATATGTGCTTTTATTAGAATTGTAAACCGGACTATTTGGGTTTGCAAGTATCAAAGAGCAGTACTACAAGGATCCATAGTTTTATGATGCATAAATGGGAGGACAGTAGACAAGTATTATGTAGAGGATGGCTACTTGTTTCAAGGTGGAAAATTATATGTACTAATTTGTTCATTGAGGGAGCTATGAGTTAGGGGAGCCTATAATGGAGGTCTCTCTAAACATTTTGGGGATAAAAAGCCTTATGAATTGTTGAATGACTGATTCTTTTGGCTGAGTATGAGGAGAGATGTGCATTGAGTTATCAAAAGCTATGTCGTATGCAAGAAGGCCAAATGCCAAGTTGAGCAAGGAAGAGCAATGCCCCTACCTACCCTAACGAGGTCGTGGACTAAACTGAGCATGGACTTTGTCCTCGGACCGTCGCAAATTACCTGAGGCAAAGATTCTATAATGGTCGTCATAGATAGGTTTAGTAAGATGGCACACTTCATGCCCTACTCAAAAATTAACGATGCTTCAGCTATTGTTTCTCTTTTCTTACAAGAGATTGTGCTGATACACAACGTACCAAGAAGTGTAGTCTCCAACAAAGACCCAAAGTTCTTAAGCCATTTTTGGAGAACCCTATAGCGTCAGCTAGGAACCAAATTACTGTAAACCCTAGAAAATCAATAGTCTGAATCCTAATTTAAGTCCAAGTGTCTTAAATTGTGTCATAAGTCGATAAGGCTAATAACAATAAAAGTTTATGAAATTTAATAAATCGAATATAACACTAATAATAAAGACCCTAGAAATTAATCGAAACCCTAAATTGTGTACTGAAACCCTAAATTGTGTACTAAAACCCTAAATTCAATTTATGCACAATTACCTGAAATCGAACCCAAATTTAATCGAAACCTTAAAACTATAACTTTAAGCCTATAAAATAATTAAATGTCACTCAATAGTGATATAATTGTAATCGATTGCAATTATCGACTAATTCGCGTAATAGCGTAAAACTTTTAACGAAACTATTAAAATAACTTGTAAAAATTATAATTATAACAGATACCAATTAAATTGATAAATTTTCATGAAATTCTAAAATTAATTTATAATTATTATTTTTATGGTTTTTATGTTTAGAAAAATTACATATAATTATTTCTAATTTCCTTTTTCTTCCATTTTCTCTATTTTCCTTTCTTTCTTTTTCCTTCTTTTCTTTTTCTCTTCTATTTTTGCTTTTCCCATACGTGAATTCCAGTTGCAAAAATCAGCAACCCATGTACATAAATAAATGTCCAAGTGTCACAAAATAAAGGGATAAAGGATAAAATGATAAAGTATGAGTCTTATCTTAATTAATGCTTAAATTAAGAGGATAAACTTCCTTATTTTTTTATTTTATTTGCTCCCAAAAATTTTCTGATCTTTACGTCCAAAAGAAATTTGGGAATAATAAAATAGAAATTGAACACATAAAAAGAAGAAGGAAAAGAAAAAAAACAAAAACAAAAGAAAACCAAGAACAAGAAGAAAATTAAGAAGAAGGAGGAGGAGGAGGAGGAAAAGAAGAAGAAAATTAAGAATACTACCAACAAATCTAGGTAAGTATATTTAATTTACTTATACATATGTATATTATATAGTATGTTTATGTATATACTAATTATTTTATTACATGTACATATATGTATGAGTAGATAAATTAAGATATACATGTATCTCTTATGTGTGTATAAATATATGTATGTAGACATGTATAGATACATTATTAGGTAAAACATACGGTATATGTATATATGTGTATGTATAAATAAGAATCATATAGTATGTATTTAGTATTTTCACAAATTAGGCTTTGATATATATATATATATGTACACGTGATATGTATATATAATCTTTATTTTCATATATGATATATATAAGTGTAAGTATACATATATTATATAAATATATATATACATGTGCTTCATATTTTTATATTCATGTACACATGTAAGTTATTTTTTTTTCTTATATACGTATATATGTATATATATATGTAGCATGAATATATGTGCATGTATATATAAACCTAGTCTTTATTATATATGTGTACAAGTATAATAATAGGTATATGTATATAAATTTATGTCTAGTATTTTCATATTACAAGAATTTTTTTATATATANAAAAAAATTTAATAATTCTAAAATCTCAAAAAATAGGTAAAAATAAGTAACTAAGGTAAAAGAAGCTTAAAATAATAAAATTATCAATTATATAATTTAAATAATTATTAAATCATAAATATACTAAGAAAAAGTTGAAATTAATATTTTATAACTTTTTAAATTAAAATAATAAATTTTGTGATATTTTTATATCACAGTTCAAACTATAAGTCACAATATCCAAAACGGACCTCGTTATGAGAAAATATGCCCGAAACAATCAAAATGGACTATAAGTTTATAACGATCCGAGCTAAAACAAAAAAGTTATACGCGATTTAGTAAAAAGATCAAATCGATAATTTCCCATAACTAAGTAAAATAAACATTACAAATTACGATATTAGTTTAGTTTTAAATTCTCAAACTTACAATTTTCTATATTTCTTATTCTTAGGTGATCTCGACCTTAACCCTGAGTTGTCATCGGATTATTACGATCCTTGAGTCGATTATGGCTGAGTGCATTTTTCCTAATGATCCTATACTTGCTTGTGTTTGTAATTAGTGAATATAAATTATACTTAATAATTGAATGTTGTATGGAAATGGGTTATGCTTATGTATGATAATTGTTTGTTAACGGTAAATTTACTTTAAATTACAATAATGTATTGATTGTTGCATAGTAGATTTGCTAAGAACTGACTATTTGTGACCTTGTTGATCACTGAATAATAAGACCTAATTCTACTTGATTAGAAAAAAATTAACTTGAAACGTGTATAATCATACAGCACATAACTAATTCCGGCCGTCATATTACACGGAGGTAGCGAGAGGCCATACGTAGATTGACTATTTGAGTGTTATAGATTTTATATGGTACACACATACAATATGACCTTACCCCGGCCTACGGGATTACTAGGCATTAAAGGTACTAACCGCCTAGCTAAGGGTCGAGTCCAAAGGCCTCTATTTAGGGGTGAGTGAAGGCTGCGTGAACCTACTCATAATCATATGTAGAACTCGTTTTTGATAAAACTAAGAATGGATATATCATTACATTTTTAAATATGAAACACGGAGTTTCGTTATGAGATAAGTTATAGTATGATACCCGAATTTAACTATACTAATGTATCTCTAACCCTAATTTCGGAGGGTATTAAATTTGAGTTACATGCAGTACTTAGTCACCTGCATGTATATGTTTGGCATACTAATTGATATGCATTCATTTGATTGAATTTAATTAATGTATAACTTGATTGTGGTATGATTGAGCGGATTATCTCACTAAGCTAGTTGGCTTATACCCTTATAGTCTTCTTCCGTAGGCTGAGTTATTCATAGAGTCGGGCTGCCGCATGCCCAAGGTTAGTTGTTCATCAAGGAGTCGATGTGGGAGCAAGAAGTAACCAAAGTGTACTCATGATAGTTTATCTAGATTATAGATCTGATTATGTAATAAAATGATACTAGTTTGAGTTAATAAGTGCTTTAGACTTTTTATCTATAAATTCTTACATAAATAGATTGTGTTTTATATTTCCTTAACCTTTTATTATTATCATGAAATGATATTGCTTACACTTGCACCACTTTTGGTTGTTAATTGTGGCTGGAGCCTTGTGTATCGCATAAAGGGTTGTCGATTGTAAGGGAACTTAATCTACAGTCCTTTGTACAGTATACGGCGACTGCCACGACTAGTCCCCTCGAGTTGTGACAATTACTCTTCAGTACCTCATGTCACTCTTAAACTGACGGCCAAATAAAGGTGGTTAATCGTACTTTGAGATCACAACTCTAAGCTCCAGTAGGCAAGAACTTGCCTAATTGGGATGTTTGCCTACTAATGGTCAAGTTCTCCTGTAACTAAACAGTTCATGACACTACTAAATAGACTCCCTTTAAGGTGGTTTATGGATTTAATCCTAAGTTGCCCTTTAACCACACCCCTATACCAACACCCATACAAGAGGACCTTGATGCAACGGCCAGAGCACAATCCTTTCAGCACATCTATGATAAGGTCACTCGGCACATTGACTAAGCTGCTAGAAGAATGCGAGAAAAGTCCAAGGGTAGGTTGACCAAACAATTTCAATTGGGAGACTTGGTATGGCTACACCTTAGCAACAAATGGTTCCCGAACAAGAGGAGGAAGAATTTATCTACAAGAGCAAAAGGACCTTTTAGAATCCTCTAGAAAATCAATGACAATGCCTACAAGTTGGAATTGCCTAAGGACTATGGGGTTTCTGATGCCTTCAACATTGTCGACCTCAATCTATATCACCCTGATAGAGAACTGAGCGAACACCATTCAGATTTGACCCCAAATCCAAAATAACTCAAAGGGAATGATGGGAATCAGGCTATCGGGCCTGTAACCGGTAACCAAACTCAAGAACTAGAGGGGTTAGCATGACGAATCCTTTTATTCCAACTAACCCCTACTGAGGTCGAGTACTTCCTTGCCGGGTCACCTTTCATGTCGTATTGTATGACCGCTCAGTTTTTTGCAGTATGTCGAGTTGATGATTACTCTTTAGCATGGAGCCGACCAATTACTTAGCATCTTCCTTACTGAAAAGCCGAGAGAGAGAGTTCGGATTGACTAAGCCATCCTTACTTGAACAAGCCCATCTGTCTATACTTTTTATCTACATCTTCTAACAACCTCACCAATGTAGCATCGCTACGTGTACAGTATCATGTGTAAGATCCGTTGTACTAATTATTGTTTTTCTTGTATATTCATTTTTACCCTTTTGTATCTTATACATTACTTTCTCAAGAAATACCCTTTTTGTCTTTTCCTTTTTAGGTAAGTTTCCCTAACTTATGGGTATAAATACCCTTGTACTTGTAAAAAACATCACATCATTCTTAATATACACTCTTTGAGTACTTTTTCTTTCTTGCATAAAAATTGTTTGTTTACTCTTAGTATCACTCTTATCCTTTTCCTTAAGTAAGGTTAGGTGGCGAATAACCTCACCGAACCAATTCATACATCATATCAAATTGAGTTGTAAGTCCTTGAAAGTTCGATTGGTGTGTTATATCCTCTAGAGCTGTTCGTGGGTTTTACTTATTGTTTCATTCTTCGTTTTTAGCCTTTCACACTTTTCCCCATTAATCCTTTTCAAGCTTTCTGCAAGCTTGAACTCATTCAGCAACCGGCCTTATCTGTTCTTGGTCACAGTTCATAGCATCTCCACTTCTTAAATATCTAAATGGACTTCAAACCCATTAAGTTCTTGAATTATATGCAGCTGCTATACGCCTTGTAGACTATAGAATAAAATTTTCTAACAAATATTATGGGGTATATTTATAGATTTTTTTTTTTCCTAAAGCTATGGTAATGTTTTAGTATTTTCTTTCTTTGAACAATTAAGGTTGGCATAAGCTTGAAGCTACTTTTTTATTTGTTTATCCTATTTTACTTTTTCTTCATTATATTGTCCAATAAGAAGTCATATATATAGACAAGCGCAATCACACTGCATATACTAGCCAACACAAGTGTTTGAAAAACTTTTAAAATATTCTTTTTCTTGTTGAACAATTTCTTCCATTTTTTTAAAGGTTTAGTTTATCAATCTCATGTCAACATACATGTCAAGCACTAAGTGAAACAATGTAGATATTAAGATCTTGATTATCCATATGTTTTGGTAAATTAATTTATGTTAGATATTTAAGATAATTTTTCTATATGTGTACAACATATGGAATTTATGATAGCATTATTTTAAGATATTTTAACTCTAGAAGGTTAGGTTTTTTGCACTAATATCTGTCTTATTGTGCTTTAATGCGTTAGTATAACTATAATAGACATCTCAAGAAAAATAATAGAATTTATTAATAGGAAACTAGACTAAGGACAAATGATTTAATAGGAAACCGAACTAGAAATCAACCTTAAAATAAGTCGTTTTAAATTGTATAAATATGACCTAAGTCCTCTCTCATAAAACACACCAACAAAAAAGGGAAAAAAAAAAGTTCTAATTGTAATAGGAAAGAAAAGATGCAAAAATATTTCATGATAACAAGTAAGTAAGTAAATTATAAACTTTTCACTTCACAGCAGAAAGCTAGAATTAGAATGATAATAATAGTAAAATTATGATGCTAGGAAAACATAAAATTCCTTAATGAATTTGATTATAAACTTTGAGGGAAACTTATAATCCAAAGTATTAGTGTATAAACCCCACTATTATGCGTAACACAACTATTAGGGGCCAAAAGGGAATTTAAACCTGATCCACCTTATTAAGAAACCAATATTCATACTATTAGATTACGGTAGTCTTAATGCATCTAAAATCCTAAAATTCTAATAGAGGAATTTAAAGACAATAAGTTGTGGAGGTAAAACTAAGAGGAGGAATTCCTAAACTTGTATAGAGAGTGTAAGTCAACCAATTAGAAAGGAGAACAATAAGGATTTTCATATAGGAGATCCATCTTGAATCTTCAATGGAAAATAAATAAGAATTTGCTAACATACTTGATAGTATAAATGATTGAAATTTAATTAGAAACTAAAACTTTAGGACTTGATTTAAAATTGAGACCTTATTGTATTATATGTTAAATATATGAATTAATGAGAACTAATTTTCATAAGGATTCACACGAATTATCTTTAACAAAATTTTGGTAGATTTAATTAAATAATTGCTAGAAATATCTCAAAATAAATCCTAGAATCAAATTTAAAATTAAAAAGAAAAAGGAATAACAAAGATGAGCTATCATTAATGTAGAGGAGGTATGGGTAGTTGATTAGACCTAGTACAAATAATACATGGACAATAGTTGGAGACATTAAATCTCTTGGGATAGGTTTCCTCACACAGGATTCTTAAGGAAGATGATTGAGGTAGATTTAGTACATTTATTTATCTATTCAACAAATAATAGAAGCTCCATCTATGTTAATATGTGTGGGCTTAGACAATAAAGGATGATCTTCATTAGACTTCGGTTACTCAATTGATTCACTTACTTCTATTATGTTAATATTAACTAATTTGGACATAAACAAAATTATGAGAATTTGATCAACGTTCTCTGTGTTGGTCAACCATAACCATAATTAGGTCAACCATCTTACTTTCCCTAGTTGACTGCATAAGCTTAATGAGCCATAAGATAATTTGTAATTAAAATCTAAACTACATAACTTGATAATTTTTAGTTTAAATTAATTGACGAGTGCACTAAAAATTTGAATAAACTTATAAACTCAAAAGAATTGATTAAAAAGAATTATGACTAACTACGTTCAATTTATTATTATAGGAAAACTTTAGCGAAGTAAGGAACAAGTAACAGTTTTCGAGAAAAAGAAAGGTGTAAAACTATACTATTATTTGCTAAATGTGCTTGTAAGATTAAAGCACGATAGATTTAATAACCATTTGGCCTTCAATTAAATATTTTATTTCCTATTTATGGTTATGCTAAGGTCGGTAGCCATTCAAGTTAGGTTATGAAGTCAGTGTTCACAACGTCCTCTCTAAAGGATGAACATCTAGAATAATGGAGTATTTGTAGGTCAAGTGTAAGGTAATAATGTATTGATAGGGTATTGTCAACATTGTAGAATGGTAGGGGATATCGGTTACAAAAATAGAGAGAAGTAATTGTCGGGTTACTGTAATGTTGTAGGACAATATTGTGGACAAAGGTAAAGGACTAGGCTATAGATGACTAATATGAGTTGTGAATCCAATATGAGATGATTAAAGTCGTAACATGATTTTGGATAGGTTTTATGGACTATTAGAACTTGAAGGGGGGTACGAGTTGATATTCGGCAAGTGCACCTATCAATTTTAATATAGCAGATGTGAGTCCAAGTTGATCCCTCAGAGACTTTGAGTACTAATATTGACCTTAGCTTTATTATCTAACCGGAATATTGTGATGAGTTGAATGAATTAAAAATACTAAAATTAACAAACTAACCTAATTATGAGACTTGATTAAGAAATTTAGAAAGTGATAAAACTACGAACGACTTCAAGAAGGTAATAACGTATTTAGAAATTATTTCTCCTAGTGTTTAACATGTGACCACTTAAAATATATTTAATTCAATTTCTATTATTCTTGACCGGAGGAATTCACAATTAAAGTTAATACCTTTCCCAAGCATATTAACCCTAATCCTAAATTATTTACCAAAATCTCTTCACTTAGTAATATAACTTAGAATTGCATTAATGTATAATGAATTCCCATACAAACAATCAACTTTTTGGAAGAAACTTGTATCTTATCTCTAAGTGCACATATAATTCTCTCCAATTATGTCAAGATCTAATTACACATGTAATTTCTCAATCATCATGCATAATATCATAGATTGATACTCTAAAAATATCAATTAACAATTAAATAAAATAATTGAATCAAGAAAAGATAGAAACTTTATTGAAAATTATAAATCTATCTAATAGTTACATAAAACCCTAGGTTCCATAATCCTAAATACAAGAGTTTTAAGCAATCATGATGAAACTAAAAACGAGTTCCAACAAAACCAATAAATAAAACATGAAAACCCCTTTTGTTGATGATAAATCTCTTCAATCTTGAAGTGGGGTATTGCTTTCACCTTTTTCTTCTCCTTTTCTTCAAGTCTCTTCACTTTTGAATGTCTAATGTTCTGTGCAAAACCCTAGTATATCCTTTTATAATGTATTGTAAGGTTTCTTTTTTTCATCACCAGACACGACCTGGGACACAGTCGTGTCTCCAGGTCGTGTAACTTTCTGACCTTAGCAAATTTTCCTGGATGGACACAGCTTGGGGATACGACTGTGTCCCAGACTGTGTAATTTCAAAACTTCATAACTCATTCATTTGAACTCCAAATTGAGTGAAACTTGATTCCTTTTCTTCGTTTTCAATCCAAGATTGCGTTTAAACCTTGAAATCAAAATTTTACTCAATTAAGTATCAATTTCTTTATAGAAAACAAAAAATGTAAGGGAAATACTATAAAGTCACCATGTGAAATATGTTTAAAATAAGAGTTATCAAACTTCCCCACACCTGAACATTTGCTTGTCCTCAAGCAAATAAATCAAAACAAAACTTTTGGGACAAGAAATGCTAAACAAAATTTATCACTATTTAAGAAACCGATGAATGAATACATTTAACCCGTAGAAAAGTAAGAAAATCATTCTCAACTGACTTGCAATAATAAAGGCAACCAATTTCATCCTTAACAATGTCATAATTTCACCTGATCATATTCGAATGCTCCAATAATACTTAATACTAAAGTTCACTAGTTAATTTATGAAAGTCGAAGTTTACCTGAGTCATTTAACCAAGGATTCTTTAACTAAAAATTGGATTTAACATCTCGCCAACCGGGAAAGAGTCATAAAAATTTTGTCCATTTGACTAAAGTGTATACAATTCTGTCTTCCATCTCACCAAGCGCCATAATCTAAAATAAACACATTTTACATCCACTTATCCTTTGATCATCCCCCTAGTTCATGCTTTTCTTGGGAGGTCTTTTAAATTTACTTTATTTAAGCACAATTATGTTGGTAAAGGGAAAGAATCTCGCTCTTCTGACGGACCAAGACCGATCCATACCAACTTATTCCTTATATTGATAGTAGGAAAGAACCTCGCTCTTCTGATGAACCAAGGCCGATCCATATCAATTTTTTTTCATTAGAATTGGCATAAGGACTCAATCTCGCTCTTTTGACGGACCAAGACGAATCCTTACCAATTTTTTCTATTCATATACTTGTTATTACTTTTGACCTCCAATCATTGTGATTTTTCAGGAGTTTCTCAAAAGAAGAATTTCATTTGTTTGTTTGCTAAAAATTATAGGGCTCTTAAAAATTTCTAAGAAAAAGGTATACATAAAAGTAAATTTAAAAATAACCATGACTAACTCTTAACTAGTGATGTTGCTCCAATCTCAAGTCTTAGAGTCTCAAGCTAAATAACTCGTAACTTTTCCCTCCACAGATTTGACTAATCAATTTTAGTAAAGTATAATAAGATCAATAATGATCAAGATGACATAGTTAATTTGGCTCAACACTTGTTAATCACCTATCGCAAGTTAATTTAAAAATTAATTGGGTCAAATGTGAATAATTGGTCTCTTAAATAGTAACAAATTCATATATATCCCTTCCCTACACTTAATAACGTACAGTGTCCTCAATGTATAATTAAGAAAGCATAGCAGCAAGAAATGAAACAAGAAAAATCAACATAGGGAAAAAAGAAATATATGTACTGAAAAAGAAACTAATACTTCCCTGCCAGTCGAAAATAAGGTGAAGAAGTTTAAAACGAGGAAGCATCATCATTACATGTCTGATTTCACATGTCTTAGCCAACAAAAAAAAAAAAAAAATAGGAACTAAGAAGAGGGATCAAAATCCGTCTCTTCATCATCCTCATCAGATGGTGCCTCCGCCATGGTTGCATCATCGTCTTCGTCACTGCCCTCAACATCCTCTTCACTTCCCCTAGCCGCCTTTTCCTCACCAGCCTCATCATCCTCTTCCTCACTCTTACTATCCTCATCATGTGCATCCTACTCTTTCATTTTGAGAAATTTTTCCATTTTGTCTTGGCGGATATGAAGTTTATCCACACTTTCTCGGATATAACGAACCTCAGACATCAACATATCAAATTTGTCTTCAAAGCTTGCTGAAGACGTCTGGCCTCGAGATGTGCTGCATGAGTGTCGACCTTGATGTCTTGTTGGTAAAAGGTTCATGAGTCGGAATGAATTAAGTTACATAGGAGTGACTTGATTGACTAAGGTAAGTGAGGGCTAAACGACAACCTTAGTCCGCATGACCTGTACGAGTAGGGTGATGTAGGGGCCACAACAAATATGCCCTTTCTTCCATGTAGTGGTGGCTTAGTGGCTGAAAAGTTTAGCTAGCTTGATGGCGAGATTGATGGGATGTTTATGAATAATATTGTACAAATAGAGGCAATCCTTGTTGGAAACCATACTGGTGTTGAGGCCTCTACCAGTCAATGAAGAACACGATATTCAGGCTTGACCAATTGAGAAGCCTTGCTCTTTACTGGGTCATATGCATCACCAACAATAATTTCATTCCAAAACGTCCCTGGTGTTACTCTACGGGGAAAACGACATGAGAGATGTTAGAACTCTTCTATCCGTGTATATCTATCTTCATAGAGACCGAGATATCTACCCAATTGAGCTATGGTCATGTGGAAAGGGTGGCCACTCAAAGTGAAATGGAGTTTACGTTTGGGGCCCATGCCACTAGCACTCTCTTTATTGAGTTTGTAAATACATAAAAACTCCAATGTTAGCTCTTTATAAACGGGAGCTTCAAGAGATAAAAATCGCTCCCAAATGGTTCTGTCCAAGAGCTCCTTCATTTCTATTGTAAGCTCTAATTGAGCGAGAACATCCCAATCTAGACGAAGGGTGTCACTGAAAGGCTTATTCTTAAGTAAACTATAGCGTTATGACTGGTAGTCTTCCTTGAATTGAAGCATTGGGTACTCCATCGGAGGGAGAGTGGCTAATGGTTCAACAATTGCACCTTCTTGCGATGAAGATGATGTTGCATATTTGGATTTTCGTTGAACGGTAAGCTTTGCGCAATTTGCCATTGAATACCTGAGAAGAAACATCAAACCAAATCAAAAACGTGCATCCGTGCCACACGTAGTTCAAACGAAGACAGGGGGAGAAAGGATTATTAGTGAAGAATATTGAAAGAATACTCATTGGGACATTTAAACAAACATGTAGAGTGCATCCACAAAACTAGTTGGTGTAAAAAAAAAATGGCTAGCAAATGCATCCAACTAATTATACAATAGACCCACTACATTACAATCAACCTGAAAAGCAGGCATCTCAACACATCAAAGACGCTAAATGACCCAAAATTACTCTCACAATGCTAACCCTACTGGCGTAATTGAATAATGATTATCAAATTAGCAAACAAAATTCGGATTTGAGAGATCATAAGGAATATCTAACTAAAAGAGGCATCATAAAGGCATTAAAATCGAGCAACACAAGGCAATTATGTATGTCTAACATGAAAGAATAAAAACGAAGTAAACTATCAGACCAAAGGCATGTACCAATTCCCACAAGACCTAAATGTCTAGTAGCTAAACCTGCCTAAACAATGAGGAAGATAAAGTATAAACAATGAGGAGAACTTACTTGGATCAGGAATCGTGATGTTAGGAATCGTGAGGAGAAGATGAAGAGAAGAGAGAATATGAAATGAATATGTGTTGAGGTTTGTGAGTGTTTGAGAGAATGTATGTATGTTTTAATAAATTGTGCAGGTCGTGCGCTGAGTCGTGTAGGTACTGGGCGAACACGGGCTGGAATATGACCGTATCCCACGCCCGTGTAACTCTTTATTTTCGCAATGCATTACCTGGGCGAACACGGGCTGGGACACGACCGTGTCCTACGCCCTTGTAACTTCCTGTGTTCGAGCGTGAATTCTGGACGCATACGGGCTAGGACACAACCGTATCCCATGCTCGTATAACTGTCTGAAGTCGAGCGTGAATATTGGGCGTATACAGGCTGGGACACAATCATGTCCTATGCCCGTGTAACTTTTTGTTCGAATGGCATATCACTGGGCGAACATAGGTTGGGACACAACCATATCCCATGCTCGTGTAACTTTCTATAGATGTAGCATAAGGTTGGGCACACACAGGCTAGGACACGACCATATCCTATGCCCATGTAACTTTCTATGGGTGTTAGTTCATTGAAGGGATCTAGATGGACACGGGTTGACACATGACCGTATCCCATGCCCGTGTAACTTTCTGTTCTCTCTCTTTTTTTTTTTTCAATTAATGAATTTAAAAATACAAGAAACTTAAAAAACTAAAAGTACTTAAACCAAAAAAATAAGACAATGAAAACTAAAGAGAGAAAAAAAATATGAAACTAAAAGGGGAAAAGCCTATGACTAAAATTGAAACAAATAAAAAAAGCAAATAAAAGTTAGATAAAAGAAAAATAAAGTGGAGTAAACTGAAAAAACTAAAGTATAAGCAAAGTTAGACATGGATTACCTCCCAAGAAGCGCTATAGTTAACGTCAATAGCTCGACGGGATACGTCTTCTCATTCATGATTCTTCATCTAGGTGGAGATAGGACCCTTCCTGTATCTCACTTTCAAACCCTCTATACAAGTGTAAATTTACCCTTCGACCATCAACCTTACCAATTCCATTTCATTGGTGCATAACTTCCATAGTTTCTCTCCTTATCATGCCACTTATCAAATTCATGTAGCCTAAACTTCTTCATTTTGTCCGCTTTTAGCTTAGATGCGGTTGTCATTAGAAGTTTTGAACTTTTCACCACAAAGACATGTTCCAAATGATTTCTTGATAGTTTTGATTCCAAAATTGGTGGCTTCTCGTTGAAGGATTTCAACTTAAGATCTTTTGGCTTGTGAAATAGATCAACCCCCTTCTTGTCTACAATAGATTTATGAACTTCTATTTGAGTTACCACTTCTGCACAATTGGGGTTGGTCACTAGATTTTCATCTCCCTTTTGCAAGCAATAGCTTGAGGAATCTTTGGCAAGCGTTTCCTGCACACATGTAGATATAACAACATTAGTGGCATTAACATTGTGACATGTATCCTTTGAGTTAAGAAATTTGTTCGTTGCTTTTGGAGTTTTAAAAACTATTTCATCATCCCCAACCCGTAATATTAACTTATGCTCACTAACGTCAAAAACAGCCCTAGCGGTGGCTAAGAAGGGTCAACCTAAAATGATTGGCACCTCAATATCTTCATCTCTATCAAGTATAATAAAATCCACAAGAAAGATGAATTTGTCTACTTGTACTAAAACATCCTCTATGATGCCTCTAGGGTATGTGATAAACCTATAAGCTAATTGAAGACTCATGCGCGTTAGTTTAGGTTCTCTTAACCCTAGCTTTTTGAACAATTTATACGGTATCAAATTTATATTAGCTCCTAAGTCTGCCAAAGCATTATTTACTAACAAATTGCCATGCATACAAGGAATAGTGAAACTTTTTGGATCGTTTAATTTTTGTGGCAACTTTTTCTGGAGAAGTGCCGAGCATTCCTCATTTAATGTGACAGTTGTAAGCTCTTCCAACTTCCTCTTATTCAATAGAAGATCCTTTAGAAATTTCGCATACTTTGGCATCTGCAAGATGACATCAACAAGAGGTAAGTTATGTGTAATTGTTTGAAAATATCAAGCAATTTACCAAATTCCTTATTTGGATCAGTGTAACATTGCTTAAGGCGCTGCGGGTAAGGGATGGGAGGCATGTACTCCTTCACTTTCGGTGATTCCATACTTTCTTTTGATTTTATTGGCTTTGCATCTTCCTTATGGTTGACTTCCACTTCCTTCTCAACTACTTCCTCACCATCCTTCTTCTCCCCTTGCAATTTTCTACCACTTCTTAAGGTCACAGCATTAACATGTTCCCTGGGATTGACCTCGGTATTTCCTGGGAGTGTTCCCTATGGTCTTTCAAAGATTAGCTTCGCAAGTTGACCAATTTGGTTCTCAAGGTTGCAATTGGAAGCCTCTTAATTCCTCAACGATGATTCAATATTGGATAAACGAGCCTCATTGCCTTGAATATATTTTGTGAGAAGTTTTTCCACACTAGACTTCTTTTCTTAAGGAAGAGGAGGTGGTAATGGTCTTTAAAATCCAAGTGGGCTAAAGTTGGTCTTCTGCTAGCCTTGGTTTTAATTTCCCCATGAGAAATTAGGGTGATTCCTCCATCTAGGATTATAAGTGTTGCTGTAGGAATTATTTTGTTGCATGGGTGGATTTCCTAGATAATCTAACTATTCCAGTTGTTCTTGTGCTCCATAACCCTACATGCCAAAGCCACTTACATCTGATTATACTTGTTGAGGGCCAACAGAGAGTGCATCAATCTTCTTACTCAATAAGTCCACCTTAGCTGCTAGAGTAGTGGTCAAGTCCACATCATGAATTCCCATAACCTTTTGCTTGTCTCTAGTGCTTTCCCACTAATAATTGTTCATCGTTATTCCTTCACTCAGGTTTTGTGCTTGCTCAGGTGTCTTTGTGTTCAAAGTACCTCCTGTAGATGCATCAATCATCAGTCTCGTAGATAAATTGAGACCATTATAGAAGGTCTAAATCTGCATCCATAGTGGGAAGCCATGATGTGGGCACCTCCTGAGCAAGTCCTTGAACCGCTCCCAAGTGTCATATAGAGTCTCTGCTTCCAATTGAGCAATACAAGGGTAAGAAATATAGAATCAATTGTAGCTCTAGGTAATAAAAATAAACAATGAAAGCAAAAGAGAAAAAAAAAATGGTCAAAGTAATAAAGCAACTAGTGTTCTTAATATCGAAAGTCCTCGGCAACGGTGCCAAAAACTTGATATTCGGCAAGTGCACCTATCGATTTTAATATAGCGGATGTGAGTTCGAGTTGATCCCTCAAAGACTTCGAGTACTAATATTAACCTTAGCTTTATTATCTAACCGGAAAATTGTGATGAGTTGAATGAATTAAAAATACTAAAATTAACAAACTAACCTAATTATGAGACTTGATTAAGCAATTTAGAAAGCGATAAAACTAAGAATGACTTTAAGAAAGTAATAACGTATTTAGGAATTATTTCCCCTAGTGTTTAACATGTGACCGCTTAAAATATATTCAATTCAATTTCTATTATTCTTGACCAGAGGAATTCACAATTAAAGTTAATACCTTTCTCAAGCATATTAACCCTAATCCTAAATTATTTACCGGAATCTCTTTACTTAGTAATATAACTTAGAATTGCATTAATGTATAATAAATTCCCACACAAACAATCAATTTTCTGGAAGAAACATGTATCTTATCTCTAAGTACACATGTAATTTCTCAATCATCATGCATAATATCATAGATTGATACTCTAGAAATATCAATTAACAATTAAATAAAATAATTGAATTAAGAAAAGATAGAAACTTTATTGAAAATTATAAATCTATCTAATAGTCACATGAAACCCTAGGTTCCATAATCCTAAATACAAGAGTTTTAAGTAATCATGATGAAACTAAAAATGAGTTCCAACAAAACCAATAAATAAAACATGAAAACCCCTTTTGTTGATGATAAATCTCTTCAATCTTGAAGTAGGGTGTTGCTTTCGCCTTTTTTTTTCTCCTTTTCTTCAAGTCTCGTCGCTTTTGAATGTCCAATGTTCTGTGCAAAACCCTAGTATATCCTTTTATAATGTATTGTAAGGTTTCTTTTTTTCATCACCAAACACAGCCCGAGACACAGTCGTATCCCCAAGTCGTGTAACTTTCTAACCTTGGCAAATTTTCCTGGATGGACACAGCCTGGGGACACGACTGTGTCCCAGACTGTGTAACTTCAAAACTTCATAACTCATGCATTTAAATTCCAAATTAAGTGAAACTTGATTCCTTTTCTTCGTTTTCAATCCAAGAATACGTTTAAACCTTGAAATCAAAATTTTACTCAATTAAGTATCAATTTCTTTAAAGAAAACCAAAAATGTAAGGGAAATACTATAAAATCACCTTGTGAAATATGTTTAAAATAAGAGTTATCACAAGTCATGGCAGTACTATCATGTAATAAATAAAGATCCGAGATCAAGCACCATCCTTGGTTAGGGGCCTTTGGTGTAATATACAAGACTTTCACAACAATGACCTTCTCCCCATAACTAGCATTAGGTAATAACAGAACATATAAATTAAATTTAAGTTATCCAAATGATTGCTAACATAACATAGATAATCAAGAATATTAGGTTTCCCCTAAATTATTCGTATAGTACCAAGATAAATCACCATAAGTAGTCTACGCTACTAAAAAAACTAAAGATACTTAATAATTGGAAATTAAAGAGAGTTCATATATATATATATATATATATAAATGGTTTACTCAAGCTCTCAACCTCTTCACATCCCAATCCTAAGCTAGTGCTACTGACCTTGGGCATCCCTTGGCTTAGCTCCAACTACAAGCCTTGTTACAACAATAAACTAAAAGGGGTTAAGCTTGATTGCTTAGTGAGTAACCTACCTACTCTACAACAAGCAATACCGAGTAAGTTATTAAATAAGTGTATGAATGTATGGTTAAACATATGCAATGCAACGATATATATAGTCTACCCGTAACTGTATATAGCTCGGTTTTAACATCTACTGTTGCTCGAGTTAAGAAGTATTTCAGTATATCAAGATCTAGGCATCTACGTTCACTTCAAAGTCTCTTATCATCAATATCACCCTTAGTAATAGATATAGCACGGCCTTAAGCAGAAGGTGGCATTCCTTAAAGCCAAGTAGTTCCCAAAGGTCATAGTAGAAACATGTTGCACAAAGTATGTTGTATGATAACAACTTTCAATACACAAAATATAATATAGATCCTCTAGACATGGTCCCCTATTCTACTATGTGATGCTAACGCCCATATTATCATGTTATAAAATGTAATGCATGTTCAATTTAATTAGGAGTCAAGTATTTATTAGTCCGATTCACAAGTGACCAATTAATATATATATTTAGACACTCTAAGATCTTAAGTTCTAATGCAATAAGCATATAATCTTCATATCACCTTAAGGTATTTTTACAAACAAGGTCAATCATATCAAACACATACAATTTCTCATTTGCCCTAACATGCAACAATTTCAGTTATTGGATATAATTAAGTATTCTACCAACTATAAGTACAAACAAGTAAAGTAAGCGGCAGTATACTCACTTAGCCATGATGCTCAGCAGTCTTAGTAATCCTCTACTATGTTCAAGTCAAACTCCTCATCCCTTGAAGAAGATAATTAAGTTTTATGAGTATTCTATTTGCACCAATTAATTAGGCTTATCTCTCACCATCCCAAAGTTAGTTGTTTTCGTAATTCGGGCATATCTTCTTCGTTTTAACTCCGTTTTTGGTGATCTTATAGTCATTTTCATCATTTTAGAATCTTCTTTCATTTGATGAACTTATTTTTAAGTTTTTAAATGAGTAAGTTTTTGGTTTAGACCCTACAATGTCGTAGACCTAAGTGGTGAGTTAGGTCACTTTAGGATTTAAGCCTAATTTTGGGCCTTAGGCTTGGTTTTTGACTTTGGGCTTTATATTTAATAATTTGGGGCTTCTTTTAAGTATTTTAAATGGGATATTTTTGCTCAATACTTTAAAATTTTAATGTGAGCTTTGGTGATGCTCTTATAGGTTCAAATGGGCCTTTTTACTAAGTTTAAGGCTTTAGTTCACCAAAGGGCCTGTGGGGGGTATTTTGGATGGGCCTTTGGGTTTAGTGGTCCTTTTAAATAACTCTTTGTAAGCCTTTTATCCTAGGGTTCAGATTTGGTCAGCCTATTATATGGGCTCCTAAATTGGTTCTTTTGGGCTTTTTGTATCTAATTCACTATTTAAGGCCTTAGGCTCAAGCCCACTTGTCTTTTTGGACTTAAGCCCAACATTGGACTTAAGTTTAGTCCATTTTTAATATGATTATCGATCTGTCCATTATGGTTCTTAAGGTTATTAACACTATTCTTAAGCCTATAATCACTAATTAAGCTAGTTTAGGGCCTTAACCATACTTTAGCCTACTTAACTTGATTAATTAAGTCCTAAACCATACTTAACACTAAATAAACATATTATTAAGCTACTAAACAAAAATTTCTAGATCTAGTAGTTCAACGAAGGTAGCGGCTAAGAGGGATTTCTAGGGTCAAACTTTCTATTTTCATGCAACACTTGATTTTTATGGTATTCTGACTTAAGTAACCTATGTTTCTACCAATCTAAACCTTAATCACTTTATAAAAGTGTGTGAAAATGTGTATGAGAGTATATATAAGGGGTGGCATGCATGAGGAATAGGGGTTTCATCATCCTACTTGAAGATTTTCTACTAATAATTACACCACTCTATATAACTTAACTTATTTGTGTTATAACTTCTACTAAAGGTGGTTTTTCTTGTACTTATCTTTGTGGTCCCTTTTGAAATACCTTATAACTTCTATGGAGTTGCTGTAAAATAATTTTTAAGAAAGAAAACATTAGTATCTATCATTAATTTGCAAGAAATCTAAGGAAAAACCTAACCTAAGTTCTTATAGGAGCAAAGTGTAAAAGGCCTCCCTTTGTGGTTATGTGCTGTGAGCCTTAGTACGTGTAAGGGCATGTGAGTGTATCGATAAACAAGGTGAATGTGTGTATGAGGCATAAGACTTGGTTTAGAGTGATTTGGAGTAGTTGTGGTGAAGTTATCAGGGTTGGCACTAGAGTGGTTGGTGGTGGCCAAGAAGAGGAAGAAGAAGGAGTTTAGGGCTTGATCTTTAAGAGGAAGTTGAGAGAGTTTTTAGGTGTGTTCTAAGGTTTGAGAGAGTAAAAATGAAGGCGGGAAATGAGGATGTCAAATCGTGGAAGTGAGAGAAGGTAAGGGGGATAAGCTTTGATTGTTTGAGAAATCAAGAATAAGGTATAAAATTGGGACCATGTACTCTATGTGCTTTATGTTAATTTGGGTAAGATTTTGTCCGCTTAGGGTACAAGATATTTTAAAGGGTGATAAGAGTTTATCTTTTGGTCATTCATCGTGTTTGACTTGTAGCTAATCAAGATGTAATAGGGTTAGTTAAGGATTAAGGTTTGATTAGGGCAAATGGTGGTGATTAGGCATGATTTGGCTAATTAGGTGCAATTAGGATGTGTTTAGGGTTTAGTTGGAGTTTGACATTACAATTTGGCTATTCTAAGTGCCCTACATGTGTACTTAGGGTTCCCTTAGGGTTTGGTGTTTATTTATGGTAATTTGATCTACATATGAGCTCAAAAGTTAGGGTTTTAATCTCTTAATACTACTGATCACTTATATTGATCAAGTCAACCCTTCTATTAGTGTTTATTGGTGACAATAAGGTTTTTGATAACTTATTTAGGGTTAGAAGATCATTTTAGGGTTTTTCCATTGTTCTAAGATTTTTCAAGTATTAGAGTTCATACTCGTTTAATTAAGTTTTTAGGGCTTACTTCAATTAGGGTTTTGGTCGAACACTTAGGGTTTAATTCTTTTACTTAAGTATTCTTATCATGTTTGGGGTGGTTCTAGGGACTATCCAAGGGCTCCTTCATCAGATTTCGCTTTTAGGTTATCGAAATTTTGTAAGGTTTACATGGACCATAATTATTAACAAATGGGTTATGTAAGAAATTTTTTTTTATAGGTATGTGTACCCTAATGTTGTTTTCAGTCTTATATGGGTTGCTAGAGTTTAAGTAACTTTAGACTTTAGGACATTGAGGTTGCATTAGTTGCTTTCGGTTATAGTCTAAATGGATTTGTTTTTGGCATTTAGTGAATGTGAGCTTATATGTACATAGTGGATTTACATATGTATGAATATGTGCAATGTGATTATTTTACAAGGCTTTTTGTATAGCCTTTTTCTAGGACTTATTTCTTAAGAAATCTGACACTTGGACTAAAAAACTTTAGAGCATAAGATTGAAACTTATGTAGCCTTACCATGTAATAAGAACAAGGGGCAAATTGACCATGCCCTTAAAGTTGGAGGTATGCCATGAAATTATGCTGAATCAACTATGCAGACATGCAATGAGTTTAATGATAATAACAAAAAAAAATATCATATTTTATATGTGAAAATCCCAAGATTTAGTATCTATTTAATGTGATTTTAGGTGATTGTAGGCACATAATTGGATCAAATTTGTTATGGATAAAAAGGGAAAAAAGAAAGCATTAGTAGTTCATTTGAATCTTATTTAGTGAGAGTCGAATGAAGTGGACTTTATCGGAATGGTTGCAGTGAAATTCAAATAAAGTCCCATCCCTTCTTCTAATAGATTCCCATTCATGTCCTATGTGAGGAAGAAGATATAAATGAAAACTAAGAGATTTAGATGGTATGAAGCTTACTTCATCTCAATTTCACTCATAAGACTTGGACAATATCTTAAAACCATGCACAATTCCATAGGTATAAATATACCATATTCTTAAACTCTAGGTGTACTTGTTCACTTGTTTTAGCCACATTCTTCTTATATTAAGATAGTTTAAGTACTAATATCACAAATTAACCTTAACTAAGTATGCTTTTCTAATTTTAATCCTTATTTTAACAAATGTATTGCTGATAGATTAATGTCATTCTTGTATACTTTTACTTTATGCTATTTCTCTCTTTTTTGAATCTTTAGCTAATGGACAATTTGAATGTTTTATTATTTCTTATTATTATTAATTAAAGTTATCTATTTATGGATGCAATAATAAGCCATGATTAGTCTTTTCTTATAAACCTTGTTTTTAAGAAGATATTATTGTATTAATAGTTACAACATATACACATCACTATTAGCCTTACTTAATAAACTTACCTTTGAAGAAGATAGGCTCTAATCAATAGTTGCAATGTATCCATATCATTATGTATACTTAAGTAGTTAGGAGATTTATAATGTAGAGAAAAAGTAAAAAGTCAATTGAGTACGCGATTTGATTAAATGGATTTCCTAAAATTATTGTAGTTTTACTAAGAAGTGATTTAATGAAGTTTTCTTAACTTGGTTAGTTTTACAATAGGTTAGTTAATCATTAAAAACTTTTGAGAGACAAATTAGTGATTTAGAGTTAGTTTTAGCAAAATGAGAAGATTTTTTTTATGAGAATATGAAATTGTTTCGTGCAATCCTTTAATTCTTAGGAACTTAATATGATTTAAAATGCTAATTTTTATCTTGTCAAGATGTTGAATTTGTAAGAAGTTAGCTAATACCTAAAAAGATTAAAGCACTAGTTTAGAAAGCAATTGAAATCTATGAATTTTTTTCTTTAAACCTTTATGATAAGTTGTAACTTTGTAATAGTAAGTTAGCATACAAAGTTACAAATCTCATATACTTCTTCTATGTAGTACTTAGTATAAATTTTTTTTTTCTTTTGAGCTTTTTTTAGTTTAGGGTTTTAAATTGATGAATCCTTATTCTATTTAATTAAATCAATGCTAACTAGTCACAGCCTGGTAATTATTGATCTTTTCTGGATATGTTAGACATTTTAGGACTAAAGACCTAATTTAATAACTCAAAGTACATTTGCTTGTTAATTTGCTTCTCGAGTTTTAGTAAGAATTGACAAATAATATCAAATGTTTAGGTTGATGGTTATACTTTTATGTTGTTGTTGTTGTTGTTCTCTTAAATAGTTTATATATTCTATTTAGTTGTTGTAAGCTATATAAAGATTAATAACTTATTACTTGTTAATGTTAAACTTTTGGATCACATGATTAAAATAAAGTACAGTGGATGGGAATATGGAAGGAGTTATTGGATTGATAATGAAAGCTATATCCATTGGTTTAGTTAGAATAGTATGTTGGTATTGTAAAAGAGGGCATGAAGCACATGAATGTTTGAATGAGGGACTTAATCCATACCTATATGACATGACCTATACTTATTAAAGCTATACTAACTCACTTATCTATGTTGTGTATGTGATTATGAAATCTAATAATGTAGATTTCCAATAACTTACCCAACCCAATCTCTCTAACATATACTCTTTACACTATCCTTATTCTTAAGGCTTAACTTTATATCCTAAAGTTGATTAAGAAGAAGGAAATCATTCATGTTAGCTATTATCTCTTCTAGAATTTGAGAAAAAAGAGTGAAAATTTAATTGTGAAAGATTTAGGCCAATGATGAAGGAAATGATTGAATTTTCATATATGATATCAAAACACTTAAAGAGATACTAAAAAGGAAAATTATGATGAAAATTAAAGTGGTCAGAATGAATAATTGAGTGGAAATAGGTAACTAAGATCAAGAAGCAGTACTTCATAAGAGCGAGTGAATTCATGAGGACATTGTTGAAATAAATTGCCAAGTATGCATCTTGAAGTGTAAACTACGTGTTTAGAATGCTTAATAATTAATTAAGTTGGTATTTGTATTAAACATGAGTAGAAGGAGATTTATAGTGTTCATAGAGATACATGGATAAGAAAACACTCATGTTCTTGGCCATGTACATCTTGTTGATGTATTAATGTTTGGTGTTTTGCATATAGACAAATATATGGTTAGCTATATGACTATGTAACTGCCCATGTTTCTTAAATAGTAGTTACAAAATTGAATTAGAAAAGTACATGGCTATGGACTAGCCAATGTACCTTATGAAAGCAAGTTAGTTGATTGAAATGCTTAAAAGTGCAATGAATTTTCATCTAATTTTCAAGAATTTTAATTTTAAGAATTGTATCAATTCATAATTAAGGTTTTGATTGATGTGAAACTAATCTAAGTTCAATCTAATAAATAAAATTTATTTATCAAATCATTATGACTCTTGGTGAAAGTTGTTACCTTTCTAGTTATACTTTATAAGTGTTGTAACTTTGATTTGAGTATTTCCTTTTGCATGAATTCTTACACCAAATTCTATAAATTTTCTCTTCAAAATTATACTAAATAAACAACTCTAATATATCTAGGTATGGTTTTGTATTTGAATCCTTGTTATTTGTTAAGTCTTCTCATTTAGTTTTGATGATAACAAAACATATATTAAGTTGTTACAAATATATTTATTGTATAGAAAAATCAAGACATAACAAGATTTTTAGAGAATTTCATAATACGAATAATAAGTTGGATTTTTGTTGAATTAAAGGCCTAACTCCATTGATTAGATGTACTTAGGTAATAAATCAAATGCTAGACAAAAATCTACAAGGAACAAATTAAAGAATTATTTTATTAAATTTATCTAAACAACTTTGTGAAGATTTTTTATGTTGATTTTACTTCTAAAGGTTTGAAAATTCAAATAAGAAGTTTGGTAAGATATTCTAATGAGTTGGACGTGATAAGTATTATTTTATAAAGGAAAGAGAAGAGCTTTTATGTAGAAATAGTTGGATTTTATATTTATATATAGGTATACTAGGAAGATATGACACATCCTTACAAAGAAGAACTCATACCACCTATATTCAACTCATATCTTTCCATTTGTGTAGGATTTTGACCCAAAATACTAGAATACATTTGGAATAACATATTTGCAAACTATTCAAACATATCTTAAGTTGCCAGTCAGGAAGAAAATTGAGGTTACATGTATACTTTATCAAAAAGGACAAATATGGTGAATTCTCTCCTTCTTTAGTTACAAAGGCCAATTTTTTTTTTTTTTTAAACAACAATGGAAGCTTCAAATCACAATATTTTCAGCTAGTCAAATGACATTTAATTTTAAAAAAAAAAACTTGCTAATTTTAGATTAAGAACAAGGCACAATTTCATGGAAATATTCATTCTTCTCAAGAAATGCAATGTTTATTTGTATAGACATAAATCAAGTACTTTTGGCAACAACATTAGCAAGCTTAGAATAATTTATCATGGTAAGGCTTTGAATGTTCAGCTATTCAAATTTTAAATTTATAATAACTTGCATAGAGTGGAACAAAAGCGAGAAAAGAATATGTTTTTCATATTTACATAAATCAAGAATCACTAAAGATTTTCCTAATTCATCAATTCTAGCCATTGTGCAGAAGCTTACATAAGTCAAAAGCTTTCAAATTTCAAAGATAAGAAGCTACTATTAAGATTTGCACTAAAATTTAAAAAAAAAATTCTTTTACCAGTAAAATCAAAGGATACTACTACTCCAACGTTTTTTTTTTTTTTTATTTTATGTCATGTTTTCGTGCTTAACATTAGAGGGTTTATATGTATTATTCCTTCTATACTTTATTACATCTTTTTTAGTGCTAGGATCTATTTTAGTGAGATGATTACTTATATCTTTGTAGATCTAAGTTTAGCTAAGGTTAGGTTAGGGAGTTTTGATTTGTTAACTTAAGTAAATAGTGAAACAACTTCATTGTGGAATTCTAAGTCCTTAGTGGGGGAGCTAGAAGAGCCCAATAAGCATAAGGCCAAAATACTATAATTCTCTTTGCTTGATCTTCTTTACCATTTCCTCTTTATTTTCATGCATGTTTTATTATTGTTATTAGGTTTTATTGCTAAGATCATGGCTAGAAGTAGTGGTAGTATAACAATTCAACCTGGAAAGGCACATTTCTTTAAAATTCTCTATTAGAAATTCAAGATGAAAATGTATGTAAAGGCCATTGATTATCAAACATGGAAATTCATTAAAAATTGAGATGCTAAAGTCCCTACAACTATTACATTTGACAATGATATTGCAAAAGTTGAATTAAATTCCAAGGCTAAAAATCTCCTCTAATCTACTATTGCTCAAATTTATTAAATTTTTGCTTATGATTCAGCAGAGGAAATATGAGATACATTGGAGCAAACTTATGAAGGCACAAAACTATTAAGGAGATACAGATCAGTTCTTTAATGTAGTAACACAAGACGTTTCATATCTCAACTGGTGAAGAAATTAAATATTCTTTTAGTAGATTTACAATTGACAATAATGAATTTTCCTCTATTAGAAAGAAAATTAGTGATGTACATCTAGTGCATGAAATGTTATGAACTTTGCCCAAAGCTTGGAATGCAAAGAAGATGGCCATAAAAGAAGCATGTGATACAAAGAAACTATCATTGAGTCAACTAAGAAGCAATTGGATAGCCTATGATGTAGATTTTTTCAAGGCAAAGAACATCTTAGAGGATACAAAGAAAAGGATAAGAGCTTTTAAAGCTCAGCATATGGATGCTTAGATAGAATCAAAAAGTGATAGTGATGACGATGAGGACATAACGTTGTTAGCTAGAAAACTAAATTGGATTGTCAAGAAATAAGGTAAGAAAAAGTATTCTAGTATACGTACTTCTTCTAATGCAGTTAGTATAATGTAGGAAAAAGCTATAAGGAAGTAAAGAAAGAAAAGATGGAGAATAAGGAGTTAATTTGTTACAAGTGCAAAAAGACTGGACACATTAAGTACAAGCGTTAAGCGTTTCTAAAACAACTTTGAAAATACAAAAAAAAAAAAAAGAAAAGGTTTATCGGCTACTTGGAGTAATTTAGATGAATTAGAGAATGAAGCAAATGTAAACCCTATAAATTTCCTAAATAAGGGGTTAGAAGTTAATAAGATTTCCTGAAAGGTACCTCTAGTGTTAGCAAGATATCTAACCTTGAACCTAAAAGACATTATCAAAAACTCAAACTCCTAAAACCTTAAATGGCAATCTAAGCCCCACTTGACCCCTATACTCAAAAGCCTTAAAATCATATAAACAAGTGCCAATAATTAATGTTAACTTCCAAGGTTAACCTAATCTAATGGAATTAATGCCAAACCCTAATGGGAACAAGATTGATAGTTGAAGCCCATGAGAGCTCTTTGAAACCAATAAAGGGTAAGTTAAACAAAAAACGAATATTGGTATAGATAACCCTAACAATGAATTCAAAACCTTAAAAGAAATACTATAGCCCTTAAATGAACAATCAAACACTAAAATCCTGATTGAAACCTTAATACGTGCGAACCTTTAAAATGATTATAAAACCTTAATCTACAGTTGAAAACCCTAATCTAACTATTGTACTATAATTAAATAGTAAAACTATTCATTAATGGGAGACTAATCATTTAATTGCCTTAAAACCCTAATCTACCTTCTAAAATGTACTCAAACAGCAATAATTGTCTCAATTCCTTAAAATAATTAGACAAGATAACCCAATGGGCTTAACCAACTTAATTTGACACTTTAAGCCGTAAAATCCGCCTAATTTGTGCCAAGTGTACTAGTAATTAAAATTAAGAAACTTAATTACACCTTAATTTGCTAATCGAGTTTTACATCATAATTAAGTATAAATTAAGAACAGTTAATTATATGAAACCAAAGTAATTATATAAAAATATCTCTACAATAATGCTAACATTATACTTAGGGAGACAATATGAACCCTGTGAACTTTTAGATCTGTACTCATAGTTAAATACAAGTGTCAATGGATAATACTTAGAATCGCTCAAGATATAATAATAAAAGAAATAATAATAAACCCCCTAAATAAAATGATCAAACCCTATATAATAAGTTACAAACCTTAAGTAATAAGTTGAAAAATCTTAAAGAGAGTAAAACCCTAAAACCTTAATTGTACGTGTAAAACCCTAGAAAACCTACTATGTAGGAAACCTCAAAATAATTGGAAAATATGAATAGATTGAGTAAAACCTTAATTGGAAGTCTAAAACCCTAATTCAACTAATAAACCCTAAGTGTATCCTTAAACCATTCGCCAATCACAAGTAATTTCTCTAATTGCTAGGAAACCCTAAATCGCCAGCTTCATATGCGGTCCGAAAACCCTAATCAATCTCGAATAATAAAGGATTCTAACAAATGAAGTAATATAGGTCAATGAACTTAATTAAAGTGATAAAATATGGCAAGACCTTAGTTACGCCCTAATTAGGCTTAAATTGCTTAATTAAGTATAATCGCGATTAATTAGCTTAATTACCCTTTAATCCATCTACCAACTCTCATTACATCTTAATTAGTAGCAAGTCAAACTCAATTACAACAAAAGACAAAGGATTAATTGATAATAAAAGGAAACTTGTCTTTAAGGAGACAAAATCCCCTCTCATTTGGCAAAAAGTAAACAAAGTACAATAATACCAAGAGGAGACTATGTATCCTTATCCCAAAATAGCCACCTGATGTCCCCCTTAACCCATCTTCAATATCTACCATTTTACCCCTTAAAAACCCTCATTTGACACCATTCTTCATGTATAGAAAACCTTAAGAAACACTCTCAAGAAACCCCAAGCAAAAACCAAAGGAAAAAGGGAGAAAACAAAAGAAGCTGTTGGACCCTCCCTACATACATCGATGACTTTTGGTCCTACCTCCACCATGTGCCACCAAATGATAAGCTACCATCACCAAAAGATCATACACACATCTTAGTTTCTTGCCAACAAACACTTGCCCTCAAAGGAGTAAGTTTTGACTTTGGTTTTGAGTGAAAAAAGTTAGAACTTGTACATACCAACCTAAGGTAAAACTCACTCAACTTGACTTTCTTGTTCACATAAGTTATACCTATGATATCTTGAGAATTTAAGATTGGAAATACTATATAAATATGTTATAATCATGTACACATCATTTTAGAGCCTTATAATTACACATTCATCCATGCACTTAGCTTGTTTGCTATTTGTATTATAAAAGTGTAAGAGATAGTTTTATATAGATAATTTGAAAAGATGTTGATTAAACCCCATGAAATCTTAATTATCATCCATGGCCCCACCTCCTTGATATGTATCTATCTTTTTTGCACCATATGAGGTGATGTTATTTGCTTAAAACAAGTAGAAATGTGATTAAAACAAGGAAATATACTAGAATGAGTATTGGATATAAGAAGTTGAAGGAAGACCTAGAAGAATCCTACTTGGCCACCACTTTCATAAAAGTTTCAAATCTATAAATTTTGATTTATTACCTTAATAACATGATTATTTAGTATTAAGTACGATTTAGGATGTAATTAATCAAGTTAAGTAGGGTAATAATGAGTTAATAGACTAAACTATTTAAGTTAGTGATTAAGGCCTTAGAAATAGTGTTAGAAACCCCATTAATGAAATGAACCAGATCTGGAACACTTAGTAAAATGGGTTATTTAGTGGACTCATTAGGATATTTGGCCCATTGGAATAAGTTAGAATCAAGTTTAGGATCCTAAAATGCAAATTAGACATACACTAGCTAAGTTAGTTACTAAAGCCTTAAAAATATGATTAGGAGCCCAATAAATGAAAAAAACCAGTTCTGAATCCCAATAGAAAATGAACTTATCTTAAGGCTTAAGCCCAAAATCATAAGTGGAGTTAGGCTTAAGGCCCTAATATGCAAGATAAGCACAAAAACTCTTAAAAGAACTAATAATAGAGTTCAATAACTTAGTGACCAGATCTAAACTCTAAATTAAAAGGCTCATAAAATCAAATATAAAGGGTCTATTAATTCTAAAAGCACATTAAAGCCATGCCCTATAAGCCCCTTAGTAGGCAAGGGCTTTAAACTAGTAAAAATGGCCCATTTAAGCCCACAAGAGCAACACCAAGGCTTAAGGTGAGAATTTAAAGTGTTGGGTAGGAAAAGTCCACTTAAAATACTTAAAAGAAAGCCCAAAATATTAAAGGCAAGGCCCAAGATCAGAAGCTAAGCTCAAATCCCAAAACTAGGCCTAAGCCTTAAAGTGACCAAACTCACCATTTGGGCCCATGAACTTGTAAGGCCCAAACCGAAACCTTACTGACCCAAAAGCCAAAAACTAAACTCACCAAATGAGAGAACACTCAAAAACAATGAAAATTGATTATAACAATGCGAAATTCAGACTTTAAATGAGAAAGTTATGACAAAGATATGAATTAAACGGAAATAGGGAAATTATAACGAGGCTAGTGAATAGATTACGTTTAAGATGAGTCTTATTTACTTTAGTTACCTTACTTAGGTGAAATGGGATACCAAATTCGAGACTACCAAGGATTACTAGGAATACTTGACTTCAAGGTTGAGTGAGTATACTTGAAAACAATAAAAATCGATTATAAAAATGTGAAATTCCGACTTAAAATGAGAAAGTTATGACCAAGATATAAAATAAGCAAAAAAAGGGAAATTATAACAAGGCTAGTTAATAGATTACATTTAAGATGAGTCTTATTTACTTTAGTTACCTTCCTTAGGTGAATTGGGATATCAAGCTCGAGACTATGAAGGACTACTGGGAATACTTGACTTTAAGGTTGAGTGAGTATACCACCCTTTATTTTACTTTATTTTATGCTTGTATTTAGTGCATTATTTAATTATATATGATAATTGAACTTGATGTATGTTGGGGTATATGGGAACTTATGTGTGCTTGTTCTAGTTGAACTATGCTTACAAAATATCTTAAGATATTTCAAACACCCTTATTTGCTACATTAGAATGTTTGACATTGGAGTATATGGGATATACTTGCTTGACCACCCCATGAATTCAGAATTAATAAATATTCGACCTTTAATTAAATTGGACATGCATTACATCTTATAACATGAGTTAAAGGGCATCAGCATCATGTAGTAGAGCAGGAGATCATGCTTGGATGGATCCATACAAATAATATGTATTATGATAATTTATCATATGACGTATTTCATGCAACATGTTCTTGTCTCAACCTTTGGGAACTACTTAGCTTTGGGGAGTGTTGTCTTTTGCTTAAGGCCGAGTTGTATCTACTACTAAGGGTGGTTATATTGTTAAGAGATTCTGTATTAGACGTGGATACCTAGGTCTTGACATGCTTAAATACTTCCCAACCTGGGCAACAATGGGCATTAAAATTGTACTGTATACAGTTACCAGCTGTATATATTGTTTGTATTGCATATGCTTGTACATGCATTCATATGTTTGATAAATAACGTTTTTGCTATTGTCCAAGGGTAAGGTAAGAAGGTTACTCACTAAGCTGGATGTAACTTACTCTTACAATAGCTTCTTTTACAAGTCTTACAAAGTTGGGGCTGAGATAGGATTCAAGTACAGAGTGTTCCATGGAGCTGAGAATGTAAAATATAAGTTTAAGAAAGCAAGTGGTATAGTCGAATTAAACTTTTAAGGTATTTAGTGGCATTATGATTGTTAAGATGTAGATACCCTATTTTATTATTTGGTAGATGATTCCGACTCTCTACGATTTTGGTGCCTATGGATTGTTGAATCACTTATATATATATATATATATATATATATATATATAGTTAAGCAAATGTATGTAAATTGAATAAGAACCCTTAAAAACTTACTAGTTAGAGCCTTACAATCTTTGACTTGTAGGGCGGACTTTATATTATGGATACACATGTGATATGAAGATTTTAGGTAAAACTACTTGGCTTCCTTCTAGGGCATTATAGTAAGAGATCCAATTTAAAAAAAAAAAAAAGATAATTTGTAATTAATGGCCTTAGCTGAGGTTATTCTTGAAGCCGAAGGTGAAATGCCTGATAGTATATATAAACATTTGAAAAAGCTTTTAAAAGCACTTGAAAAGGCTGATGTTAAAATAAGTAAGGTTCTAATGAGATTAAGGCTTTAAAGAATGAAAAAGAATCATTATCTCAAACTAACGTAATGCTTGCTGATGAAAACAACATCTTGAAAACTAATAAAGAGGCTTTACAAATTGATAATAAAAATCTTCAAACAAGTCAAGATTGTCTTGAAAAGGAAAATCTTGTTTTGAGTGAAGAAATCAAGGAATTAAAGAATTGAATCGATGAGGTTTCTAATACTATTGATACAACTTTTAATAAATTTCATGAAAGTGATGAAAAGTTGAAAATGCTTATAACCTCTCAACCAATAGATAAGTTTACAGTTGGTTTAGGCTTTGAACATGAGGAATCATCTAATATAGTTAAGAAGACTATTTTGTTAAGGGAAAGGAAGTTGTAAATAATGCAATAATTAAAAATGATAAATTATCTAGAGATATTAAATCTATTATACAAGGAAAGGGTATGTTAGAAGGTACCTTGACTCGTCCAAGCAGTATCTTATCAAAATCGAAAGATCATCAAAGGGTATATTAGAGGATACCTAAGAAGAAATCAACAAAGATAGGTAAGTAATAGATATGATTATTATTCTCCTTATGTTTGTTCCTTCTGTAATAAATTGGGTCACATTGAAAAATATTGTTTTTATGAAAATTCTAAGCTCAACAATAATAAGAATATGAGCTTGAATTTCAAGAGACCTTAGCTTGAATGGATTCCTAAGAAGATTCAATCATCTTTTAGTCATTCTTAACTAATAAAAAGCCTCACTAGAGCAAAAAGTATGAGATTAGTGATATAAACTATTTGGTGATCTCATTTTAATCTCACTTATTTTTAATTTGTTCTTCATGTTTTACGTATGTTGCTACTTTATTATTTATCATAATCTATCAATTGGTATTATTTTGAAGGGAAGCACATTTCCAAAAGGATGCATTTAAAGGGGGAGAAAAAAAAGATTTTCGAAGTTTTTTTATCTATTATATTGGCATTAATCTATTTTATTAAGGAGAAGTTTTATTACATAAATAATTGACATCATCTAAATTTTTTCATTAAAAAAAATAGTTGTATTTTTACTAGAGAAAGAGGAGAAAAGTTTTCCAAAGAAAAAATAAAATATTTAAGATTTTTTTTATGATAATAAAAAGGGAAAAAGGAAAATGATACAAAAAATATAGTTTCAAAATGGAATTTAAGAATTCAATCTTCCCTCCCTAAGTTCTAATATTGTTTGGCCAAACAAAAGAAAAAATAAAATTCAATGCATTTTTGTATTTAACTTTATTATATTTTTTATATAATGTTTTATTATCATAAAAAAAGGGTAGAATGTTAGGTCTCCTAATTTAGTTTGATGATAATAAAACATTTATTAAGTTATTATTAATATTTTTATTAAGTGTATAGAAGAATCATCATAGAATGAGATTTTCACAAATTTTATAGTACAAATGATAAGTTGGATTTTTGTTAAATTGAAAGCTTAGCTCTACTTATTGGATATATTTAGGTAATATATCCAATGCATTCCACTAAGTTAGATAAAAATCCATAGAAAATAAATTAAGAAGTTATTTCATTAAATTTATTAAAATAATTTTATATAGATTTTTTAAGTTGATTTTACTTCTAAAGATTTGAAAAATTAAAGAAAAAGCTTGGTAAGATATTCTAATGTGTTGGACATGATAAGTATCATATTATAAAGGAAAAAAGAAGAGATTTTGTAGAGAAATAGTTGGATTTTATATTTATGGATAACTATAATAAGAAGATATGGCATATCCTTGCAAAGGACAACTCATATCACCAATATACAACTCATATATTTCTATATGTGTGGGATTTCAACCCAAAATACTGGAATACATTTGGAATATCACATTTCCAAATTGTTCAAACATATCTCAAGCCATGAATGAAGAAGAAAATTGAGGTTAGATGCATCTTTGGCCAAAAAGGACAAATATGGTGAGCCCTCTCCTTCTTTAGTTACAACAACTAGTATTTTTACATGAGTGGAAGCTTTACATGTTGATTTCAAATCACAACTAGTCAAATGGCATTCCATTTCAAAAAGTCCTACTTATTTTAGATTAAAAAGAAGGCACAATCTCATGGAAACATTCATTCTTCTTGAGAAATGGAAGGTTTATTTGTATTGAGATAAATCAAGTACTTTTGGCAACAGGATCAATAGGTTTTAAATAATTTATCACGACAAGGCTTGGAATGTTCAGCTAATTAAATTTGAAATTCATAGCAACTTACATGGGGTTAAATAAGAGCGAGAAAGGGATATGTTTTTCAAATCAAGAACAACTAAAGATTTTCCTAATCCATCAATTCTAGTTGTTATGCAAGAGCTTATCTAAGTTAAAAGCTTTCCAAAGTCAAAGACAAGAAGCTAATATAGAGATATGCATTGAAATTTTCAAAAAATTCTTATATTAGCAAAATTAGAGGAAAAAATTAAAGGAAACCGCTGCATCTACATTTTTTATTTTACATCATGTTTTCATGCTTAATATTAGTAGGTTTATTTGTATTATTTTCTTCGTACTTTATTACTTCTCTTTGAGTGCTAGGATATATGTTAGTGAGAGAATTTATTGTATCTCTGTAGATTAAAGTTGATTTGTTTACTTTAAGTGGATAGTGGAACGACTCTAATGTAAGATACCCAATCCTAAGCAATGGAGCTAGAAGAATGTAGTAAGCACAAGACAAAAGCGTTATAATTATCTTTGCCTGATCTTCTTCACCCTTTCCTCTTTATTTTCAAGCATGTTTTGTTATTGTTGTTACTTTTTATTTCTAATACTTTCATGTCACTTTTAAGTAATCAAAGGGATTTAATAATAGTAACCAATTCACCTCTTGTCACGAACTGAGGACAGCTTAGTCGTGGCAGATGCCGTATACTGTACGAAGAACCCCTGATTGGTTACCCTTCCAATCAAGAACTCTTCACACAATATACAAGGCTCTACAACCACTAGTTTCCAAAGAACATCCAGAATTCACATGATATCATCACACAAACATATTTATATAAAATTTGAGTTATAAAGCTTAGAATACACAGTGTTTAAGTATGTTTAATTCTATAATAATAAGATAAACAAAAGTACATGAGTAATAGTCCACTTAAACTATTCTCTCTCAATACACAAGACAGCTCGCTCTTGCCCAAGTCCCCAAGCTAACCTATGGCATCCCTCGTCCTGCCTCTACGAACAGGCTATCCTGCAACAAAAGTTTAAAGGGGTATAAGCCTAAGCTTAGTGAGCAAAACCCTCAGCTACACCACAAGCAAGTTATAAGTACATTATATTCACGCATATGAATGAATGATCAACCAGAATGTCAAACAATACGTATAATTAACTAGTTCATATACGTAACTCAGATTTAACGCCCTCCAAAGTCGGGGTTGGAGTATACATGGCACCAATCAGATCCGGGTATTATACTAGAACTTACTTTACTACGGAACTCCACGTCCCGCACTTATATCAAATAATTCTTTTATTTTCAGAAAAACCCAAGTTCTAGTATAATTGTGAGTAGGCCCCCACAGTCCATACTCACCCCTAAACGGAGGCCTCTAAACTCGACCCTTAGCCAGGCGGTTAGCGCCTCCAACGCCTAGTATTCCCACGGGCCAGGGTAAGGTCATTTTGTACGAGTGCACCGTACAGAACCAAATAAATGAATAATATCAACCCCCGAATGGCCTCTTTACCTCCGTGTGATGTGACAGCCGGTATAGTATCATGCTATGCATGTTAATGCATGTCCCAATTTCTTTTTATAGGTCGAGTATAATTAAGTTCAAATTATGCTATGACCATCCAATTGTACACACAATCATTTCTTATCCTACTATGCAACAAACATAGCATTATCAATACTTTAGATAAATTCACAACTTAAGACATACCAACATACATAGGCGTTTCCTAAACCCCACACAATCATCAATTAACAATAGTATTTAAGTCCACTATCTACAATCACAAAACAAGCATGGAGTCATTGGGTAAATACTCACTCGGCCATGGCGATTCGTCCTAATCGTAGTAGTCGATCGGGAGGTCCTCGCTCACCTCAAGGTCACCTGATCATTATGATTTGATAAGGCTAGTAAGTACTTGAATTAACTAATAATTCTAAACATTTAATTACCTAATTCTACTTAGACTACTATCAACTTTTACCCAGTTAGACTTTATTATTAATCGTATATAACTTTTTCATTTTATTTATGATATTTATGAATTTATAGTCATTTTTCATCGTTTTCGGACGTATATTCACACGGTAATATCTGTTTTAGATGTTAAGATTCCTATTTTACATTATGAACTAAATTTATAGAAATTTTTAGCTATAACACTTATGTATTCTTATTACTTATATTTATATCCTTTATTCCTTAAATTCTTATAATTAAAGGAATTTACTTTACTATTACTAATTCATGTACTGAATTAGGTATAATCTAATTTAGAAGGTGTATTAGGATTTACTGATTTTAGTACCTAATTACCTACATTTTTCTTATTTTTCTCATTTTCTAAACCTATGCTTTTGTCATCGCTTACATCATCATTTGTTTATGTCATTGCGTATATCATCATGTGCTTATGTCATGGCTTATGTCATCATTTGCTTATGTCATCACTCACCTCATCATTTGATTACATAAGCATCACCTCATGCTTATGTCATATGTATATGTCTTATGTACATTTTGTTTCTTACTTTATACTTATGTACATATGCCTTATACATACATATACTTATACATCTACCTAAATCTATACCGTATTTATACATGTATACTTACTCATATACCTATACGGTTGGATACGTATTTTTATACAAAAATTCGTATGCCTAATTTTCTCTTAAGAAAATCCTCCCAATTTCATCCTTTTGTATTTCTATGTATGTATTTAGTATAGTATACACATATATAGTTAGATATGGTCTTAATTCAAGTTATGTACATGATAAATACTTATGTATAAAGGTTCACATACTTGTATTCCTTTGGTATTTCTTTATGTACACATACCTAAGAGTACATACATATGTATTTCTTCTATCTCCTTCATGATTCTTCACTTTCTACACTTAAAGATGGAAACTTTGTTCCACCTTCTTCAAGACAACACTAAACACATACTACTTATCTAATCTACTTAATTAACTAACTAATGAATAACATAAACCAACATAAAGTAAGTTAAGTACATACCTTTAGATGTGTTGGATTTAAGGAGACAAAAGTGAAGAAATGAAAGTGAAAAGGGAGGGGAAAGCTCACGGCAATGGAGGGTATGTTTTGTTTTGTTTCTTTTGTCTTGTTTTCATAATGAAAGGAAGAAAATGGTAGGGCCTAGAAGGGAGAAAATGTGGATGGCAACAATTAAGGGAAAGGGAAAAGAAAAATTAAAAGAAAAGAAAAGAAAAGCCATCATTAAGGAAGAGATATTTTCCTTATCTCTTTAGTGTATTTTGTTAACTTTTCAAAGTGTTGACTTGGTCAACTCTCCTTAAGCATATGTAAATTTGTGTACATAATGTAGTGATTAAGGGAAATTAAGGGAAAAATGAAGGAAATGAGGGGAAATGAGGTATTTGATGAATTGATTAGTAAACATAATTGATGAGGTCTTACTTTAGGTCTTTATAGCTTATATATCTCATTTAATAAATTACTTTGAGTAACAAGTGCAAAAAGTACTAATTTGAGTATTAAAGTTCACTACATATAACCTAATCTTCAACTATTACCCTAGCTCTAAGTGAGACTATCTTAATCACATACTTAAGGGATAAATATAATCTATGACTCATTATCTTAGTTTCTAATGGATTACTTAAGGATTCGAATCATATAAGCATGAATGAGGGTCATCTCTAACCTTTTACTAGTGATTTGGCAAAATATGAGCATTATATTATCAATTAGGGTTTTAGGGTATATCATGTTGGATTAGTACACCTATGTCTTTAAGATAATCATTTTTAGGATTTCTATCACCTCTGAATAAAATCTCTAGCATTTAGAAACATTTAGGATAGAAAAGTTCCTTATGCGATTAAGTAATTCCTTTAGGGTTTTCACTTTCATTAGCCTTATCGACTCCTAAATTGTCTAACATAGTTGAGTCTATTTCAAAAACTAGGTTGATAATTTTAGGGGTTTACACCTCTTCTCTTGGTTACTTATCCTAGACCTACATTATTCATATACTAAGACTTGGTTGTATTTTGAGAAAATTTCATAGTTTGAATTTTTGCAACAAACTGAGTAGAGCAGCGTAAATTCTCTAAAGAAAGTAATCTAATCATAACTTTAAGTTATTATTGATTGTCAAAACATTAAAAACTTTTGTTAACCACACTCATCTTCCTAATAATTTTAGAGATTTTGTTATTATGGCAAGTGAAACGATTACTATATTAAAGTTATGAATCAAGAGTTTATTAGGTTAGATCGGCCTGATGGAACAAATTTCAATCACTAGAAGGACAAGGTGCTTTTTTTTTGTTATCTATGCAAAGTATTGCCTGTGTGCTTGACCCAAAAACAAAACTTATAAAAGATTTAAGGGAAGGTGTAAGTTTGGAAGAGAAAGCCAAGCATGCGCAAGTAAAGAAGAAAAGAGTAGATGATGAATTTGCATATAAAGGTCATATTCTCAACACTTTATCAAATAGTCTATATGATCTTTACATGACAATCAAGTCCTTGATAAACATATGGAAGGCATTAGAAGAAAATTCAACTATAACAGATAAATTTCTAATGCTAAAATATTTTGAGTATAAAATGCTTAGTAGAATCTATATATTATATTAAGTTCATGAGTTACAAGTTTTTTTCAATTGTTGACATGATTTGCATGTGGACACACTTAAGTCTCTTTAAGTGGGGGCCATTTTATCAAAATTGTTTCCTAGTTGGAATGACTAAAAGAAGAAAATCCTATGGATGGTTGAACAAATTCTTAGACATGTCTGCATAAATGAAGAGGCTTGAAAGTGTCATGCGAAGAATCTTCCAAATGGTTTTAAGGCGAATTATATAAGAGATAGAGAAAATAAGAAATTTAGAAAGAAAAGAAAAGCCAAAGAACTAGATTTCAAAAAGAAGATTTGAATGTGCTATAACGACAATAAGAATGGAGACTAAGCTAAGGAGTAAAGATCACCAAAGAAGGCCATGAATTAACTATAACTTTGACAGATTTAATAAAAGACTAAGCCTTTGTGGTTGTGGTCATAAATGGATTCAAGGCACTCCATATTGGTACGATTATTGTAAACACCCTATTTTTTCCCTTTATCCTTTTTAGAATTTCTTTAAAATATAGAAAAGAGTCTTAATTTAGAAAAAAAAATACAAAAAAAATAGAAAATATAGGAAAATTCAAAAATTCAAAAGAAAAATAAACAAATTGAAAAATTAAGAAATAGAAAGATAGAATTTTTAGGAGAGTACAATTTTTTTTAAGAAAATAGAATTTTCTTATTTTTAGGTAAAATAGATTTAGGAAAATTTTTAAATTTGTATTAGATCTTTAGATAAAATAATTTAATTGAGTAGTTTTTTTTATTATTATTATAGGATAGCCTAAATTGTTTTGGTTTAAATACAATTTAATTAAAATAAATATTAAGGCAAGGATCAATAACTTAACTGGTAAAGCACTTAGACATAGCAATTCTTTAAGTAGAAAGTCTTGGGTTTGACTCCAATAATAAGCATATGTGCCTTTTGTCTTTTTCTTTTTAGTGCAAGGGGTAGGCACACGTGTCACAATGTAGTTGAGCTACGTGTCAAGACTTGACATATAGCATGTAATTGTAGGTCTATGAGGCCAACGTGGCACCTACGTGGTGCTACAAGCAATCCCTTTCCCTCTCTTTCCTTTCCTTTTTTTGATTTTCTCACATAGAATCAACTGGGATCCTCACTTTAGGACCATTTTTTACCCAATTTTCTTAATGATTTCACCAAATTAATAGTGCAATCATGAAGACCACATGAAATACTATGGATTTGTACCAATTTTATATTTGGATACAAGTTTCTAAAGAGTTAATTTTGCATTTGAAATCTAAGAAAAGTCAAACCCATGATTTTTGCTCCTTGTTGATTATGCTTGATTCTTGCCTCTAGAGTAAAAATCGAAGCTTCTAATCTTTGTTTTTGGCAAGAACTAATATCTTAGACACGGTTTTAACTAGAAATTAACTCCAATTTGTGCCCAACATTGAAATAAAATCCCAAGTTTTCCTCTTTTATTCAATCTCGAATCAATGGTGGTTTGATCTCTTCCATGTTTTTTTTTTTTTTGCTTAATATGTATAAATAGGGGGTTAGGCATCACTTTCTAGCATTAAGCAATGCTCTAAAGCACTCATTCAAGCTCAAATACACATTTTCTCTCTCTAAAGAAACCTTACCAAGACCTTCACTCTCTCTCTAAAAAGTTGCTCCAACTCATAGCCTTTCGAGTAAAGACACCATCATCATCATGACTAGCTTCTCCACTTCTTAAGCTTTCCAATACCCCCTCTTTTCCCCTCAATCGTTGCATCCATCGCCTCCAACCATGCAAACTTTAACCACCGCATCCCCCTCTTCAAATCACTACCTTTGAGTGGTTTTCTCTCTAAATCAACGCCATTAAGCGACTCACAACACTCAAAAACCATAGACACGACCACTCTCTCACTCTTAAACATCATCGCATGTGTCAACCATCGCCTTTATCGATGGCTAACTTTGAAAACACCAAAAACCATCACCATTCATGATGGTGTTGCTTCTTTACCCCCATTTGCCAATATAATATTCATGAGAATGAAATTTTCCACTTGTTTAGCTACATAGAAATGCCCTTTAAGCACCTCCGATCACCATTAGCTTCTTCCTTCCTTGCAACTCACAATCATTATACATGTAGGTTAGGTGATCTAAGATCTAACTTGAATACCCAATTTGCTTGCCTATATGCGCTCTGCATCCTCACCTGGTTTGACCCTTCTTTTATCTTTTCATTTATTTATTTTATTTACTTGTTTATTTATTTTATGGGCTATTTATATTTAAAAAAAGGAAAAAATAAGTAAGAAAAAAAAAGATTTTAAACATTTTCATATCAAGTTCTTCTAAAGCCTTCCCTTTCTTTTTTACTTTTTTCTTTCTTTTTGTCCTTAATATATATATATATATATATATATATATATAAGAGAAATAGAATAAAAGCTTTTTTTTTTAATATTAAGAAAGTTTGTCCCCAAAATGAATAAGAATTTTGTCACTTAGAAAAATTATTTTTCCAAATAAATAAAGTAAACGAACCTTTTTAAAAAATTAGGGTTTCTTTTAGAATTTTTTTAAAATAAATCACCAAATTAGGACCCCTTTTTTTTGGAATTTTCCTTAAATTAAAACAATATGAATAAAATGTAAACTCGATTGTTTTTGAAAATTAAAAAGAGACTAACACATTAAATTTTAATAACCAAATTATGGGAAGTCTAATCTATATTAGAAGGTACGTAGGCACTTGGGGCAGATTTAAAATGGAGAATTTTTTTAATTTTCCCTTTTATAAATATACTTAATTTCTTAATTTAAAATTTCCCTTTATAAACAAACTTAATTTCTTAATTTCTTCTTTTCTTTGTAAATAAATTAATTTTCTTTAATTATAAATTTAGAATTAGTTACAAGGATATTTTCAAAAGAAATCTAAATTCAAAAGGTTAAAGTGGTACCCATTTGAGGTTTAATTAGTTAGCTTTTGAACTTAAGAACTTTGGTTTTCAAAAGCCATTTTTTCAAAATTGGTATTTTTCATAGAAAACATTTCTTCTTTTCTTTGTAAATAAATTAATTTTCTTTAATTGTAAATTTAAAATAAGTTAAAGCGATATTTTGAAAATAAATCTAAATCTAGACGGTTATGGTGATACCTATGTAGGGTTTAATTTGTTAGCCCTCAGACTTAAGAACTCTAGTTTTCAAAACCATATTTTCAAAATTATTATTTTTCATAAACTAATGGCTAAGTTAGGATTGATGTGCCCAACCGATTCTAACCTAACCCGTTTTTTTTTTTTTTTTACCTTAGTTAGTTAGTGACTTAAATTTTTTAAAAATCAAAAGAAAACTAATTTTCCCTTAATTCTTAATCGATGTTTTATATCAAATAGGTATAAGGTTCGATATAGATCGGGTTAAGGAAAATAATGAAAATTGAAAAATTCAGGCTTGACAGTTTGGTGACTTCACTTAGGACATCAAAAGGGCTAGCAACTTAAAACCTTTTGAAATTGGAATTTATTCTTCAAAATACCCTTTACACATTATAATTTCTTTTTGTAAGTGTATTATTTATTTCTATATGCTTGTACTAACCTATGTAGGTTTATCTGGGGCATATTTAGTTGGGGCAGATGTAGAGGGTGCAGGGGAGGTTTATTACATCATGGATGTAGGGTAGATACGATCAAACTCAAGCCATCTTAGGACCCTAAAATGAGGGGTTATTGTATAGGCTCTAGGTGTAGTGGTGTAGTCACTGCTTGAGGTTAATTAGGCCACCTCACTTAGGCTTCGATATGACCAATGAACCATTTCCATGAAACGTGTGAGGTCATAAAGCTTACGAATTTTTTGAACTCACCCTTTTATATACATAAATCACTAGACAAGTGGATAAGTAGCAATGTGGCATGCCATCAACTAAAAGTCATGACACTATCAAAATTCCTCTATATCATAAAAATGTCGTAATATACTTTCCTTGTACTACCTATGTAAATTCTTTGTATTTTAGCTGTAAAATTGTGATTTCCTTGTACTTTATATTTCCCTACATATTTCTTTTTGTAAATATAGAATTTCCTTGTAAATTGTATTTTTGTGTAACAATTCTTTTCCCATGTAAAATAATTGTTGTAATAGTGGAATTCCAATAAAATCATAACCTTAAATTTTTTAAATTGCCACATTACTAGTTTATCGCTATGCCTTTACATCTACATCTGCATGCCATGTTTTCCATTATTTTTGAAGTTTTACATCTTTTCAAGACCCCTACTATTTTCCTTGTATGTCATCCTTATAAATAAATCCCATTTTAGTCCTACTTTCAATTTGTTTTTACCCTTTTTTTTTTTTTTGTAAAAAAGAAACCATTGAATTGCAAATTACTTCCTCTCTCTAAACACTTTGTAAAATAATTAGTTTTTCAAATAAGTACTCAACTAAATTAACAAAAAAAAAAGTTTTTTTTTTCTATTATCTCATGTAACTCTTGTTGTCTTCCTATTAAATATTCCTTCCCTTTTTTTAAAGTAAGTTGAAAAAACATTTTCCTTTTAATGTAAATAATTTCTTTCACTTATCTTTATTCCTTTTGAAGCTTTCATAAGTCTATATAAAAAGGCCACGTTATAGTCTTGTCATTATAGTTTTTAGAATTTTTGTATTTTCGTAGCTTAATCTTAGATTTGTCTCCTCTCATTAATCTTAACTCTATAGCTTAGGTGACTTCTTTGTCCTTTTCTCATAAAATAATCTTTAGATATTAGAATTTCATTTTCCTTAGTAAAATAATTATCTATTTTCTCTCAATTTTGTAAAAAAAATTATTTTTTTTCCCATAAACTGTAGACATTTCTTTATTTATCATGCCTAGTCTTCTTTAGGCTCTCTTTCACTTCAAAATGTTTACCACACTAAAGGTCACCTTCTTAGCCTTATGTAAATAAACCTTATCCTTATATTTCCACTACTTCATTTCACTAAAAAATAATTTGTAAATATCAAGTAACCCATAAAGTTTTCCTTTTATAAAAATCATACTATCTGTAGGCAACTTTTAAACACTTACAACTTGTAAGTATTTTTCTTTGGTTTATATCTAAGAACATTGTCCATATAAATAAATCTTACTCTTTTATCCCTTGGTTTAAGCAATCATCCATTTACCTTTCTCTCTTTCAAATTGAAAATTTTTCAAATATTCAAAATAGAGAGAGAGAGAGAGAGAATTTGGAGAGTTGTTAATAAGGACAAATTCTTATCAGGAGATCTTAAAAGTAATGGTTGATAATGGCAACATCAATAACCATAGCAACAACAATACCAATGCTTCCTCTAATCTAAAAGTGGCTCATTTAGAGCAAAAGGTGCAAACCCTAGTTGACCAAGTCAAATTCCTTACTGATGATATCACCTTTTTATGGGCTAAAGCAATTGAGATTATCACCCTTTAAACATGAAGAGATTTGTTCCAAGCCTAATCTTACCATTAAGCCTAAGACTAATATCCATTAAGTGATCAACTTAGGCCCTAAGCCTAAGGGACTTGAGGAAGAATTACAAAAAGTAGTTGAGAGAGAGCTGTTTATGCAAATTGCTGAAAAAATGAAGACTCTGGAGGGTCTTGATGGATTTGATTCAATCAGAATTGCTAATTTGGCCACATATAATGCAAGAACCTTCCTAGAAAAGTTTAATATACCAAATTTTAAAAAATATGATGGAACTGGATGTCCTAAGCTACATGCTAGGCTTTATGTATGGAAAATGTGTAAATATGTCCAAAATGACTAACTGATGGTTGACACCTTTCAAGATAGTTTAACTGGCCCAGCACTATCCTAGTATGCCTAGCTCGATCTTAATCAGAAAAACACTTAGGAAAAATTGGCTAAAGCCTTCTATGAGCAATATAAATTCAATGAAGAAATAGCCCCTTCACTTTGGGATCTATGATGAATAAGTAGAAGCCATAATAAGACCTTTTATGAAATATGCCTAAAGATGGAGGGGAACGGCAACTAGAATTGTTCCTCTTCTCCTTGAGAAATAACTAATATCTGCCTTTATTGACTTATTGGAGGATGAACCATATTTTGGGAACTTGTTAGGTAACACAATTGTCATATCCTAGCATAGCACATATTGTTCCATCACTTAGGTAAACTTGCTGTAAATGGGCATAATTTAAAAAAAAAAATACTTCATTATATACTTAGCGTATAAAGGAGTCCAGCTGTAAGTTTTTTATTACAAATACTTACATCAATTACAAACTTTAAAAACTTGAATACTAAACTTTAGTTAAACTTCTAAGTCTTCGTTATACTTATTAAATGATACTTTCACTTCCAAAATAGCTGACTCTATCTAGCACTCTTCATAAGTCCATCTTAGTTGTTGGTAATGCCCAAAAAGTTACTTCCTAAGTTGAGGATAAGAGAAAACTTATTCCCTCATACTATTGAGTTGAGTGAGAGTGGAAAACAAGCAACAATGCACCAAAGCACATAATACATGCACTTAAGTTTCATGTTTAGTTAATATCTAAGCAGCAAATGACATAATGCAATTTGTATGCTATGTTAATACACGTGACATGCATCGTATTAATATACTAGCTAACCTAGCAACTTGTCTGGTTTGGTTGACTACAAATTTGGGTGTTAAGATTGAAATTTTTTTTGTTTTTATATATTTTCCTTAATTTGATTAATATTAAACCTTACTTGTTTAATGTTAACACTTGACTAAGAATTAAAGAAAATTAAAGTTTTTAAACATGTTTTAAAAATACTTGAAGTTGCTACTTAACTAGGGTCGAGAAAAGGTTTAGATTAAAACCAATATGGTGAATTGATTTTAATCTAAACACTAAACCATGTGAAAGGCCATTTTGAAAAAAAAAAAAAAAAAAAAGGTTTTTGAAAACTAGAAATTTGAATCTGGAGGTTAACCTATTAAACTCTTAATATATACTACTTTTATTTTTCTGAAATTAATTTTATCTCTTCAAATATCTGTTTTAACTATTTCTAAATTTATAATTAAAACTAATTCTATTTGCATAAATAACAAATCGAAATTACCTATGTTGAGATTAAGTGTAGCATCATTAGGCCGTTGACCTGTACCTTATCCATATATGTGATCAAATTGTATATATAGACTAAGTCAACTTAGGTTAGATTTAAATCTAAGCTTAGACTCAAAAATCTCCTTTGTTATTTTTATTATTTAAGACCCAAAAAAAAAAACTAAATCTATTAAAATTTCCTAATCTTATTTTAAACTATCTTCTTCCTTGATATCTATTTTTTAGTGCTTTTTCTAAATTTTCTATTTTTTTTTTATTTTTTTAAATTAAGACCATTTTTCCCTATTCTAAAAGAAAAAAAGCTATAAAATTATCGGGAAAAAAAATGGGGAATCTAAACTAGGCATCTAGAGAATATATCTAGAAACCTAGAAAATTATCTTAGCTTAGCAAAACTACAGAGCATGGTTGAAGTGTTAGTCAACACGGAACTATATGCACAAAACCTAGCTTTGTAAACTTATCCTAGCAAAACCATAAGTTTTAAAAAAATTGACCTGTAGCTCTTTTTTGTACTATGCCGTGAATATATAAACCAATTCTCATTCAAAATTAAGTATATCAACAAAGCATATCATGTTCGTTTTGTCTCTACGATAGGTTCCAAATTTGCTTCTGAAATTAGTTTTTGATTCAAACACATTATAGCATAAGTTTTCATAAGTTTTACTCATAACCATTTCTAGAATTTATTACATAAAATATGGCCAACATTAAACTCACAATACGTCCAATGCCAATCCAAGCAATACTCAAACAATTACTCCATTCACGAAGCAGAACATTCACAACTCACTAATTAAGTATAAGTTAAGTACTTTATACAACAATTCCAAGAACCATTCAAACAAACACCACAATCATGTGCAAGGACATTCATTCTCCGCTAATAAGATATAAGTCTATATCTTATACATGTAAATCTACTTATCTAGCTAGCAGTATGATCCTAATTTATTGGTTAGCACGAACTTCTTCTTCCATGACTTCACTTAGCAAGGGTAAGCACTTTTAGAGTTAATTACAGGTCATGAGTATACATACACACACACATACACATATACTAGTTAAATACTTGCTTGTTGGTAATTAATTGGTTTCGATTTAATCACTAGTTTGATTCTGTATTACTCTCCAATTCATCCTACTTAAAATTTCTTAGTTAGATACCAGTTAACTTATATCTACAGTTAAATCTCTCAATATTATATCTAATTCAGTTGTCTAAACTCAATTTACCCAAAAATACTTAGGTATCGTAGCTTCTAAATTTGGTTTTGAATATTAATTTGGTTCTAGAACCTTCAAAACAAGTATTTGATCAATAATGTTCATACAATTTTTATTCTAGAACATAATGTTATGAGTAGTAATATATCTACTCTAAGCATGGGTTAGATCTACTTACCTAGCCTTAATAGTAGTGTAAAATTCTAAACTTTACAACGTAATCCTTCTTTACTTATGACAGTTAGGAAAATATAAATACAGTCTCAAAGTCAACTATGGGTCGAACCTAAACTCTTATAAGCTTTCACTACCATCTTTTTAAACTTTATTTAATCATATATTACTCATTTCTTATTCGATTTTAGTAAACTTTATATCATCACAATCATTATATTAATTACCATTAATATATCTTAAGAAACAAGATTGGTCAATATAGTTACAAACTTGAAAATACCCTTTCTTCCTACTGACTTGGTCGTACGTTATCATAATTGCATAATTAACATGAATGAGCTTTAGTTTTAAATTGAAAATCCTAAAAATTACACATTTCAAACTTAAACAACATCTATTTTACCTAAAATACCAATCTTACATTATCTTATCAATTATCATAATAGTATTATTTACTATTTATATATTAGGTCTATATATATGCTTATACTAGGAAAATACATAATAAATAGTATATGAGCCCAATTAATTGCACAAAAAATCCTATAGACTCAAAAAAAATATTTAGTTTAATTATTGATTATCAATTATACTAAACTAGTTATTATTTATTTTTAAAAAATAGTAGTTTTATCTTTAAATTATGGAAAATTATGACAAAATAAACAAATTTATATGTGAGATAAAAAATAAGTGTTCTAAATATCCTTATAAACTTCTAGAAGTCAAAATATGTAGGGCTTATTCATTAATTTACTCAAAAGCCACTTATTTTAACAATTTGATAAAATTAGTAGTTTTATCTAAAATAATTATAAAAAATAGGAAACAGGTTTATTTTCAAAAATTATTGTTACCACAATTAAATATATATATTAAGTATATTATATACAAAAGTTGAGCTTAAAACAATATTATCTAATATTTCTAAAATTTAATTTAACTTTCGCCCAAATAAGGCAATTCCCTAAGCACCCTATATTTCCACTAATTATCTAAAAATAAAATTACTACATTAATCTACACATAACATAACCATAGAAAACATTTTTCCAGATTTTTCTAAGTAAACTTGATATTTTAGAAAATAAAAGAATATATGGGTGAAAAATGAGTTCGCTTAAACCAGCCATCCTTTAGTTGCCACTCCTTATCTAAAACACCTCCCTCGTGGCCAACTTTCAAACCACCAAGCTGCTTTACATCAGGTTGTTGATATCCCATTGAACCATCTTATATAATTTTCTAAGATTATGTACTTGTGTTTCTAGGTTCCTAAAACATTGCAAATGAGGTTTGGGGTCCTATTTATGGGTTTTAGAATTTTTGCATATCAAAAAGCTAAATGCTGCTTCTCCTATTTTTCTAAATTCCACTAGGTGCCATGTGTCAATTCCATGTTTATCTTATGATGACTCATATTTCCCAACTTATACTATGCTACCACATAGGTTTTATGACTTATCAACCTATTTTTAGATAATTTTCACCCAATTTTATATTATTTTCCCATATTTGATAATTTTAAATTAATAGATATACATATTTAATACATATAACATAAAACCTATGTAAATACACATATATTATATATAATTCAACTTCATTTATTACTTTTATAAGTTAAATAACTTATCTCTAATATCTCACTATATTTTAAAGCTCAAATTTCATGTTTTTGATAATTATTGGTTTTATCGATAAATTAATGTTTTTCTCAAATTAATCCTTTTATATAGCTTATTTTAAAAAATTGACTTTACTAAAATACTTTGTCTAACTTTTCCAAAATTAGCCTGGTTCCAAGATATAGAATCTATGTTGAATCACCATTTAAGGATATATAGAGATATTGTTCTATGTATCATTAACATTCCTAAGATGAATACATAACTTGCTTTTGAATTATCAAGAAAACTCATTGATAAATATATTTATAACAATAAAACAAATAAAGAAATAATTGAATAGCCATATTGTGAAATTTGAATTAAAACGAATGATGTTGCCCAATGTCCTAAATTTGGGGAGATCAGAACCTATGTTATTATATTAGCTCGAACTTTGGGGTATTACATTTCTTTTGAACTAAAGAAGTGCCTTTATCCTGAACATTACATGCAAACTGCACACACTTTGAGCTACAAGCCAAAAGTAGGAATGATCACCTTTGTCTTAAGTCAAAATGAAAAAGAAAAGAGGAAAGAAAAATGGAAAACAAAAAAGAAGAAAAGATGAGGAAAAGAAAAAGTAGCAAGAGGAAATATGAGAAAATTTGAAAAAGAAAATGAAAAGTTTGCCTAATAAGGAAATTAAGTAGATAAGATGATCAAGTCTAAAACACAAAACCCTAAAACTAGAAAGGACCAAGAGCACGTGGCTTAAAAAAAAAAACTATTCTTGAATTAGGAGCTACATTCCAAATAAAGGACCCCAAAAACACAATCAATGTGCTTACACTTCAAAAAGCCAAGGCATAAAGTTCCCCCCAAAATTCATGTTAACACATGGCTTATAGCCTATCCACATTTTGACCCCTTCTAAAGACCCTTCTAATTGAAGGAAACAACTTATCATTGGTAATAATTACTTTTGAAACTAGGGTAAACACAATTTTAATTTCACTTATAAGGTTTTTTACTAGTCAACCTAGGTTGAAAAGTAGTTCTTTTAAAAAAGTTGTCAATTCGTTAATGTCCCTTTTGAAACTGAAAACCAAAAGCCTATATTACATTTCAATCTAAAAAGACCTAACGGATTGATTAAAAGTGTATTACTTAATAGGATGGACAATAATTTTTGGAATTGAAGTTGAAAGAGAGGAATTTAACTTGAGAAAGCGAGGAAGTCCTCTTAAACTAAACCTGTCTTCAATAAGATATCTTCTCCCATGTAAGAAGAAATTTGAAGAAGTTATGCCATAAAAAGTCATTTTCCCTTGAAAAAAATGCAAGGATCCTTAAGATAGAAAGGGCTCTCTTAGACAAAGGTGACCTACAAGATCAAGTTGTTATGCTATTGAAAAGCCTACCCCTTATTGAAACCTTTAAAGAATCTAAACCCGTTAGCATGGAAAAAAAAATTCAAATAAATTCCATTTTCTCTCATCTTAGCTTATCATTTCAAGTTTAGTCATTTTCGTGTTGCCTTAGTGGCCCATGTTTTTAACATTTCATGCCAATAATATCCAGCTTATTTGAAAAGGTCCATTCTTTTTCTCAAGTATCCTTAATGATCCAAATTTTCAATATTTCAAGACATGAATCTTCATTTTCTCTTGAGTCAACACTAGTGGTCAATTTCTTTAATTCTAATGTGTCCACCTAGTGGTCGATTTTTCTTCCAATATGTTAAATGGACATAGTGGTCAAAGTCATCCTTTTTAATGTGATTGCCCTCATCGCTGATGTCACCTATTTCTCTTTCAAATTGAGGGATTTTGTCCCTAAAGTTTGTTTCATCCTAGACGGTTGCCTATCATTTTTTATGTCACCAAGTTTCCCTAGAAATGTTTACATAAGTAAACTCTTTTTACTCCCCATGTATTATTTGCTTGTTAGAGTGTTGTCCATGTGATAAAAATGTTAGGATCACATGCTATAGGAGCAATATCTTGATTTATAAACTTTAGGTCATTTGCTCATTACAAAGCTATCCAATATTTGAATCACATGCTCTAGGATTGCTATCCCAAGTTAAAATTTCTAGGTCACTTGCTTGTTGTTAAAGTGTTACTCTATCTTCAAATCGTATGCTCTAAGAGCACTATTTTGAGTTAAAACCTTTGGGTTGCTTACTCATTGGAGCATTACCCTATCTTCGAATCGCATGCTCTAAGAGGATTATCTTGAGTTAAAACCATTAGGTTGCTTGTTGGAGTGCTACCTTATTTTCGGATTGCGTGCTTTAGAGGTGCTATCCTAAGTTTTAAAAACCTTGGGTCGCTTGCTAATATGTTACAAATTTTATCTCAAGTTCTCAACCTTATACTATACTAATATATTTATTTTTATATTTTTATATGAAAATAGGTGAATTTGAGAAATATACACGAAAAATTATTTGAACGGAAAAAATTGGAATTGGATAAGTAAATTACGATGTGAAGACCATGTCCACGTTATTTCAATTCCAACCGTCCAGCCCATTATCTTCATGAGCTCTTGTCTTTAACAATAGCAAAGGAAGCTCACATGCCGAGTCCACCGAAGCCATAGTCGAATGTCCAAAGCCATAAGTCCACATGCCGTGAATTTAAAAGTTGAAGCCCAATTGTGATTTTGAAATCCTTTTGCCTAGGTTTCATGAATGGAAATTAAAAAAAGAAAAAGGAAAAAAGGAAAAAAGAAAGAAAAATAGAAAAGGAAGTCGGCATGAAAAAGGTCCTGGGAGATATATATTAATTTACATGCCGCAATTTGAGAGGAGGAGGGAATGCCATTGTGTTTTTTTTTTTTACGAAGCCACACGAGAGAGACGAAGGATATAAAATCCAGATTTCCGTAGCCGCAAAGGGGGATTATACATTCTTTAAATTATGTAGCCACAAGCCTTGATGATCTTGCATCCAACTTTTGTAGTTGCTGGAGATGTTGAAGACTTAGGGTTCATCATAAGGGTACAAAAGATTTAAGAAAAGATTGGATTGGAAATTAGATTTGTTCTCTAAAAATTACAACTGGGTTTTCTAATTCTTTTTACTTTTAAGATTTATCATGTTTTTTGAATTCTTTTGTGTGATTATTATTTTTATCATGAACTAAATTAAATTTAATGGGATTTTAACATGGCTTGATAATTTAATTGATACATGACTTTATTATATATTATTATTTAAATGATTGGATTTTTAATTATTCAACTTCACGATTCCTGATTTAATTGTATAACCAATAGTGTTTTCGTGAATAAAGTGTGAAAAAATCGAAAAGGAATATATTAGTCCCGTATAAGATATCAAGAGAGGGAGTGAATTGAGATCTTTAAAGTTTTTGAAAATTTTTTTGATATATGAAAAAATAAAGTTATATATTTTAACAACTTATATTGGTGAACAGTGATATTTTAATAATTCAACACATAATAATTAATAAAGCAAATTAAAAGAGTAAGAAAGGAGAATATCAAGTTGAGATTTTGTAGAGTTTCGGACTTCTACCTTCTGTTTACTGCTCTCTTTTAGCTCCACTATTGGGGACCCATTCTATTTTACCGATGTCGTTCCACTTGATCCATTAAATCAAATCACGAAATGATTACAAGTATTTGTCACACATGGACTTCACAATGTTTTGCTCTATCTATCTAGCCTTTTTACAATCTAGGCTAATTACAGAATTATAAAATACAAATGTACTTGTCTTAACACTCAAACAACAAATAAAAACTACAAATTACAAATGAGAATAAAAATATAAATCTCAAATAATTTCGCTCTAAAGAGAAATAACGATTGCTATATTGTTTGCATCAGTACAACTTTCTAAAGGACTTTTTTTAAGGTAGAATCTAATCATGACTTTTTATATAGCGAAAACTTTTACCAATGTTGTAAAAATGGCATAGTTTGGATGACTTTTTAATAGAGAGATTTTTACCTCTTATTGTGTATCTCTTCTTGGGTTTATCTTTTGATTTGAAGGAGGGAATTGGGGTCTTTACTTTTGAAGACTTTTGCACATTTTTAAAAGCTTTCGACATCTTCTTTACTAGAATAGCAACCTTAGACCTTTGGTGAAGTTTTCTTTGGTTTGGGTACAGGGGGTTATTTAGAAGGATTTCTTTTAGATTTTTGTTCAAATGGTTTGCTTAAGGGATCAAAACCTTCAGATCCAGCAACTTCTTTAGATGGGCTAGATTCTTGAACATCCTTATTAGCCTTTTGATTAACTTCCTGAATTTGTTTAAAATGTACCTTAGAGACATTCTTTTGATTCACTTTTTGAGCAACTTCTTCTAATGGTTCATCATGAAGTTCTAGGGTTGGGGTTTTTTTAGATGAATCTTGGTGTGTTTTAGGGAGTGCATTATGTTGCGAGTTTATAAGAATGGTGGTGTCTATCACTTGTTTATCAAGAACAATGGGATTCTTGAGATCATTTTGAATTTTGGATTTAATCCCCTTAGCAGCGATGTAATTAGATTTTCTAAGTGCCATGGAGTTTGATTGAAAGAAAAACACAAGAGAAGAATAAGAGAAGCTTGATGAAGTGAGAGAAAGAAAAATAGTCTGAGGCTTTTATAAGATGTGAAGAATTGAACTACTAGTGTTAATGGTCTTTAACTGTAAGAGAGTGGATTAGCTTAATGGACTCACTAAAGAGGATTTTGTAGACCCACTAAAGACATGCAAACACCCTAAATCTTTTCATGTCTAGTAAATAAAAAAACTTTGCACATGTTCAAATAATACACAAACAAGGAAAATTAATAAATATGCTTTCTAAATTAACAAAAAGCATTACAAACACCTATCTCATTACGAATAAATTTAAACCTTAATTTATCCAAAAGCTTAGTAAAAATATTGGTAAATTGATATTCAATTGGAACAAAATCAACACTTACATCATTATTTGCTACATGATCACAAATGAAATGGTACCTTATTTCTATAAGTTCTAACCTTATGTGATGAACTAGATTTTTTGTCAAATTAATTGTACTAGTATTATCACATTTTATGAGTATATTTGTACAACTTATTCCATAGTCATCTAACTATTATTTTAATCAAAGTATCCATGCACAACAATTTCCAATAGATACTGTTGTTGATGAACTTTGGGGTCAGGAAATAGTCTTGTAAAAGAAAGTAAAATACTTAGTTCGAGGCTAATCTGGTGCGATCACTCCGATGCCTAAGTTAGAATGGTGATTTAGTATAGTAAGTTTGAGAATGAGAAGTGTTCCAAAGCTCTTACAGAGTTTCTTCCCGGTATTTATAGACGGTTATTATGTCTAAGGTAGTTATCGAGATAATTGTTAAGACACATAGAGAGCTCTTGACTTGACTTCTGCCTTAATATGTAGGGATAGTAAGCGGTTGTAAAATATAACCGTGCTTATGATAACTGTTCGCGTTATAGATTTGAATTCAAACCAGGAGCGTTTCTTCTACTCGGCACAAGTGCCGAGTGTCTTCTATAGAGTGTGAATGCTGAGAGATTCAATTACCCTGCTTCTCAACCAACGAAAGGATGAGTATAAGTTGAGCAAAAACTAACTATCAACAAATACATATTCAGCTTTTACAATTGAAAGAGCAGCAGAATTTTGTTTCTTGGAAGACCAAGAAACCAACTTATCTCTTAAGAATTGACAAGTTTCTAAAGTACTCTTTATATCTACTTTGCAACCTACATTGTTAGTATTTAAATATCCTATGAGATCAAAATTTTTACTCTTACGATACCAAATTCCTAATTTTACAATGCTTTTTATATATTAAAAGATCTTTTTAACTGCAGTTAAGTGTATTTTAGTCGATAAACTCTAAAATCTAACATACACACAAGTACTAAACAAAATATCAGGGCATGAAGCAATTAGATATAATAAAGATCTAATTAAGCTTTGATAGAGTTTTTCATTTACCTTTTTACCATTACCTATGATGTTAAGCTTTGTTGAGGTACTCATAGGTATTGAAGACTCCTTGATATTTTCAAAACCAAATTTCTTCAATATCTATCTAGTGTACTTCTCATGGTGAATAAATATTCCATTCTCTGATTGTTTGATTTGTAATCCCAAGAAGAAGTTTAATTCACCTATGAGTGATATCTTAAATTATGCTTACATTAAACTTGAAAATTCTTGACAATATATTTCATTAGTTGCACCAAAAACAATGTTATCAATATAGATTTGTATAATTAGCATATCTTTTCCATGATGTTTCATGAAAGGTATAGTATCTACTTTTCTTCTTTGAAATTTATTTTTAATTAAGAATTGACTTAATATATCATACCAACCATAAGGAGTCTATTTAAGTCCATACAAAGTCTTTTTTATCTTATACACACGATCTAATTTGAATGAATCTTCAAATCCAGGGGTTGATCAACATACACTTCTTCTTTTATGAATCGATTCAAAAAAGCACTTTTTACATCTATATGATATAACTTAAAATTTTTCAAACAAGTAAAGGTAAGTAATAATCTTATAGCTTCCAATCTAGTAATAGGAGCATTAGTTTCATCATAGTTTATTACTTCTTCTTGAGAGTAACCTTTAGCTACTAACCGTGCTTTGTTTCTAATTATTTTTCCATGTTCATCTAGTTTATTCTTAAATACCCATTTAGTTCCAATGATTGACTTGTTTATAGGTCTTGGAACTAAGTTCCAAACTTGATTTCTCTAAAATTGACTAAGTTCTTCTTACGCAACTAAGATCCAGTTGCTATCATTTAAAGCTTCATCCACTAAATGATGTTCAATTTCAAATATTAGAGGAAAATGATTATTAAAGTTTTGTAAGCTTGATCTTGTTCTTATTCCAAATCTAACATTATCAATTATAAGCTCAAGAAGGTGATCAGTTTTAAATTTTAAAGTTAATGGTGGAGTATGAAAGTGTTTAGAACTTTCTTACTTACCTTCTAGATGTGTTTTAACAAACTTGGTATTAGTTTCTAAAGTACCTTCTAATTTAGGTTTTGTTTTAGATTCATCAAGCATCCTTGAAGCTTCTAAAGTACCTTTTGAAGGAGGTTCTATCTTTCCTTCTTCTAAAATAGGACACATTGTATTCTTTTTGTTTGAAGCAATAGGAATTTCATCGTCCGATTCTTCATGGACTATTTCTTCAATAAATTTGACATTTATTGATTCTTCCATGACTTTTGTTTTTTTATTGTATACTCGGTATGTTTGTGAGTTTAGAGAGTAACCTAGAAAGATGGCTTCATCTACTCTCTCTTCAAATTTTTCCAAGGCTTTTCTTATTTTCTTATCAAAACACTTACAACCAAATGTGTGAAAATATGAAACCGTAGGTTTCCTTCCTTTGTAAGTCTTGTAAGCAGATTTATTTGTCAAAGATTTTACATATACCCGATTTATGATATAACAAGTCGTTGATGCTGCTTTTACCTAGAAATGATCAACTATAATATTTTCATTAAGTAGAGTTCTCATCATTTCTTGGATAATTCTATTTTTGCGTTCAATTAATTCAGTTTGTTATAGAGTATAGGGTATGGAAAAATTATGAGTAATGCCTTTTTCTTCACAAAACGAAATAAAACCTGAGTTTTCAAATTCCTTGCCATGATAAGTTTGTAAACTGATGATAGAGAGGCCTTTTTCATTTTCAACTCTTTTTGAAAAGATTTCAAAACTTTTAAAAGCATAATTTTTATGACGCAAAAATAAGATCTAAGTAAATTTAGAGAAATCATCTACTATAACAAGTCCATACTTATTTCTTCTTAAACTTAGAGTACGAGTTGGACCAAATAGATCTAAATGTAATAATTCTAAAGGTATTTGAGTAGAGATAATCTTTTTACTCTTATGAGAAGATGAACTCATTTTATTCTTAAGATAAGTAGCACAACGAATATTCTCATGAGTATGAAGTTTAGGTAAACCTAGGATTAAGTTCTTTTTAGACAAGTTCTCCAATTGTTGAAAGTTCGCATGTCCCAGTCTTTTATGCCAAAGTATATCATTATCATTTATTGAAATAAAACATCTTTCAAATGATACTTCAGATGGTTTAATTAGATAAACATTTTTCCTTCTGAATCCTTCAAACAGCTTCAAACCATCCTTGTTAAAGCTAACACATTTATCATGTTCAAAAACTATTCTATACCCTTTATCACACAACTGACTTATGGTTAATAAGTTATGTTTCAATCCTGTAACTAATAGCATATTTTCAATTGAATGAGGTGCCAAACCAATTGATCTTACCGTAATTATTTTACTTTTACCATTGTCACCAAACTTCACATAACCATCTTTGTTCTGTTCCGATTTGTTAACAACAAAGCATCATTGGTCATATGTCTTGAACATCCGTTGTTAAGATACTATGTTCCTTTTATCTTAACTTCACAATCTTACATACATCAAAGCATAATCAAATCCGTTTACAAACCCAATGAAGCATGGGTCCATGAAAATTTAAGCTCGTTTTTTGAATTGAACCTTGATTATTGTTGAGCTTGTACTTTTTGTAAAAGCAATGTTACTCTATATGACCTATTTTATTATAAAGAAAACAAACATAAGGCTTATGCTTAGTATACATGTTACTTATCACTTTCCTTTGATTTGGATGTTTTCTAAAATACCCTCTGTTTAACCTTTTATTGTACCCTTTGAAGGGATACTTGTCATTATTTTGAGAGAACCTTTTGTTGTACTTTTTGATAGGTTCAAATGCTTTGTTGTTTTCCCTATCTTTGATCGTTTCTTGATTTTACTTTTGATTTAACAAAAACTATTTCTTTCTTTGTTTTAGACGTATCTCCAAATTTGAAACCTAGTCTAGATTTTGAATTATCCATCCTTTGGCTAGATTTCAACATTTGTAACTTCTTATTAGTTTCATCAAATTTGTGGAAAGTATTCTCAATTGACTTAGATAAATCCTCCATATGATTCTTCAAATTTTTTCTTTCTTCTTTTAGAATAATATTTTCATTGACTAAAGCTTCACGGGCAATATGCAATCCTACAAAATCATTTTTCAAAAAATTATTTTCATCTACTAGCAGTTTATTAGCTTGACTAAATGCATGTTTTTCTGTTTTCACCATTTTTACTTTAAATTCAAGCTTAGATATCTTGTTTCTCGACTTAGAAAGAGCTTCGATGAGTTTGTTAATTTCAGTACATATATCATTAGGTACTTCTAAATTAGCATCAAAATTAGTTTCAAAATCTACCTTAGAAAGTGCCCCAAGACATAGGTTTGCTTCCTCACATTCTTTTGAACCTTTTAATTCAATTTCTAAATCTTCTAAGTCACTCTATGTTGCCATTAGAGATTTGTGTTTCTTTTTTAATTTCTCCATTTTCTTAATCAACAAGTGACATTTGTATTTGATATGCCCAGGCTTCTTACATTTATAGCAAATAATCTCCTTTTTGAACTTTTTCTCTTCTTTTTCTTTGATTGCCTTTCTTGCATCAACAGACCAATTCTTATTAGTAGTAAATGTTTTCTTATCCTTTTTCTTAAACCATTTGTTGAGCTTTTTAGCTAGAAGTGTCATATCCTCATCTTTTTCATCAGATGAATCTTCTCCTAAATTAGTATTTGTTTCTTTAGCTTTGAAGGCTACGATCCTTTTCCTTGTATCTTCTAAAGTATTTTCTGATTTGAAAAAATCAGTTTCATATACCATGAGCTCACTACGCAATTGACTTAGAGTTAATGTTTTTAGATCACAAGCTTCTTTTATGGTAGTTTTCTTTGCATTCTAAATTTCGGGAAGAATCCTTAGCATATTGCATATCATATCTGCATCACTAATAATTTTGTCAAGAGAAGACGGTTCATTAGTTATAGTAATAAATTTACTGAAAGAGTCTTTGATTTCTTCACTATGGAGAATTCAAAATATTTCATATTATTGAGCCAGCGAGTTGATTCTTGTGTCTTTGATGGTTTTTGTGCCTTCATAGGTTTAGACAAAAGAGTCCTAAATACCTCTAGCTATAACATGAGAAATAATCAAATAAAATTTTGATCGTACAATAGTACTCAATAAAAGATTCTTCACCTTTGAATTGAGTTATGCTTTGGTAATATCATCACTTGACGTAATGATTGTTGGAACATTGAGATCTCTTACAAAAATAATTTTCCAAGCCTGATAATCTGATGCCTTTACATAAGTCTCTATCTTAAATTTCTAATAAGAAAAGTTAGTTCCATAAAAAAATGGTGTCTTGCTAGGTTGAACTATCAAACTACTACTTGGTTCACCTATGATTTTGAACTTTAAAAGATATTAGAGTGAGGCTCTAATATCAATTGTTGATCTCGTATAAGATATCAGGAAGGGTTGGTGAAGGGGGTGTATGCATAGAATTGACATCTTTAAACTTTTTGAAAACTTTTTTTATATATAAAAAAATAAGGTTACCCTTCTTAACAACTTATATTGGTGAACAACGATATTTTAATAATTTAACACATAATAGTTAATAAAGCAAATTCAAAGAGTAAGGAAGAAAAATATCAGGCTAAGATTTTATGGAGCTTTGGCCTTTTGCTTACTACTTTCTTTCATATCTACTATTGGGGATCCGGTCTACATTACCAGTGCCATTCCACCTGATCTACTAAATTAAATCACAAAAAGATTGCAAGTATTCGTCATGCATAAACTTCTCAACACTCAACTTTTTTTATTTAGCCTCTTTACAATTTAGGCTAATTATAAATCTATAGAGTACAAATGTACTTATCTTAATACTAAAACAACAAATAAAAGTTACAAATTACAAGTGAGAATAAAAATATAAATCACAAATAATTTCACTCTAAAAAGAAATAACGATTATTGTATTGTTTGCTTCAATGCAACTTTCTGAAGAAGTATTTGAAGGACTTTCTGTGACTTTTCAGAAGGTAGAATTTGATCATGACTTTTTGGTATAGCGAAAACTTTTTCCAGAGTTGTAAAAATGATGTTTTGAATCCTTTCTCTTTTTATATTGAAATCCTCTAATGGCTAATTTGTTAGTAGATTATCTTCACTTTTACGTATATCCAATCATTAATTATTAAAGAACATTTGAAATTCAAAACAACTCTCCTTATCTTGTTTAGATCAGATATATTTCAATTCGCAACCACCAGACAAGCTTCTGATTTGAATTTGAGGAGGAGACATGCTTTATCAACAACTTCCAAATAAGACTTATATTCAAGATTTGAAATTCCACAAAATCCGAATCAACCTTATCCTTAGTTGTATTTGTGCATATCTTGATTTATCAAAAATTAATTCGCTCAAAAATCCCGATGAATCTTGGTATTATCTTAAGTGGAATAGGATTAAGTGTATTTCCCTAATACACCCAATTTAGTGGAGCTAGGCCTTATTGAATTTGAATCTAATATGAATTAAAAATTAATGTTTTATATTTCCAAATCAACTTTTTAAATGACTTTATGAAGAGTATCAATTCTTCTTTTCTTTGAAGTTTTTGAACAAGCTTCTAAAATGCTATATTACTTCTACTTATAAAACTTTTGAAATACTTTCTAAAGAATTTCAAACCATTCTCTTTTTCAGTTAAGTCAAACCTTCTGAATAAGTTTTTAAAGACGACTTAATTTTAGGAATTTAAATTTTTTGAGAACCCTTCTAAATACTTGCAATCTTATTAATTCATTACTATTTATCCCTTTTTGTTATCATCAAAATATACGAGAGATGTCTAATAGAATGGATAGTTTATATGAAATCAGAATAGAATTTATTCAATTATTGACATGTAAACATATACTTGGAATTAGTTTTAGGATTCACATTCCTAATGTGATTAGTATTAATTTTTATGACATAGAAATATGCATGAATCTTGATATTAATTAGGATAACTAATTTTGTGAGAAGAAATTTACTACATAAAAGGGGACTGTAGATAAACTATTCGAACGGGATATTTTTGATATAATTAGGGCAATATCAACTCGAAAGGGAAGTGAATGTAATTAAAAATCAATTATTAATTCTATAATATTTTACAAATATGTGTTGATTAATTAGATGATTGTTTTATTAAGATCCCATGCTATTATTAGTGAATTCTTTCTTTGTAATGTTTGTATTTTATTTTTAGTTCATTCATAGTCATAGTCAATTATTTTCTTTTATTTTAATTTATTTCATCATTCCGTTTCAATCACCTAGCTAAGAAAAGAATTGAAATAAATTAATACTTAGTTTTCAGTCCCTAAAAATGACCTGATTTTACCGGTTATTTCTATTATAGTGTACAACCTAGTTCAGTAATTGGAGTGTTTTTTATTACAAAATTATTTTTGAAGGAAATTGTATACATCAAGTTTTTAGCACTGTTGCTGGGACTATGTTGAATTAATATTAGATTCTCAATTTTATTTTTAGACTTGGCATTTTTTTTTTTTTTATGTTAGTTGGTGATTTTAATTCACCACATTATTGAAGTTTTAGTTTTTATGCATCTCGATTAGTTTTAACCAATTGCATTGTTAGTTGTTACTCCAGTAATTTTTTCTTTGTCAAATTCATTAGTTTTAGTTTTATCTCTTTAGTTGCTTTTGCGTTTTCAGGTCGCGTTCGGAGAATTTTCATTCGTCATCGTCCCAAGGAACTTTAATTCAACTCACCAAAAAGAATTGTCTTCATTGATTTCCGACACAAAACTGGACGAGCTTTTGATCCGTGGAGAATATTTCACGCGAATGGTGATTACAGGAGCAAGCCTGCTAGACGTCTTGATGAAACAAGCACGTTCAGGCCATGAAGCACAATCCAGTTGACTTTGTTCATGCACTCGTTGATCGCTGGTATCGTACACATTTGTTGAAGCAATTTGGAATCATCATTACAGGAGCAAGAGTGTTGGGATTCGGTGCTTTAAATTTTTCTCCAAGTTCCTTTTATTTTATTGTTATCGATAGTGCACTAGGATAGATTAGCTTACTTAATTAGATTGACTTCCCTTAGTTATTATGTATCAATTTGTTTTTGCATTGGTCATTGTGTTTTGACGTTAAAGAGTAGGCACATTTGTATCACTTTTCTTTGCTTTAATTTCTCTTCCAATAAGTAACTTCATCATATATATATATATATATATATTTCACATTGAACCATGAAGCAAATTTCTTTTGTTTATTAGATCATCTTTCATTATCTCATCATATTTTATAATATTTCTTCATAGTAGACTAGAGTATTTTGCATATAGAATAGATTTTTAGTTTCTTTAGGTTTTGTCTTAGTTTACTTAAAAAAACAAAAAATCCCTCATTCATGTATGTGTAGGATTAGAAGTGCAAATTTGGAATTATTGATCTTTAGCCCCGAGATTGAATGCACTTTCTATAGGTTTAGACAAGAAAGATTACACTTAAATCAAGAGCCAATAGAGATCATGGCAAAAAACAATGAAAATGAGAACCAAAACAAATAAAATAATTGAGCCCTTTAGGAATATTTTGTTCCTATTATTTAAGAAGTAGCACCTAGTATCACACATCCTAGAATGTAGGCTAATAATTTTGAACTCAAGCTTGTGCTGATATAAATGGTGCACACCAACCAATTTGGATGATTTCTACATAAGGATCCTAATAAACACATTCAAAATTTTCTTCAGTTATGTGAGGCCTTCAAAAGTAATGGTGTTTCAAAAGATGCCATTCACCTTCCATTATTTCAGTTTTCATTGAGGGATAAGGCAAAGAATTGGCTTAAATCGCTCCTATTTGGTTCAATTACAACATGAGATCAATTGGCTCAAAAATTTCTCACTTGTTTTTTCCTTCCTGCCCATACTGCTAAACTTAGAAGTGACATCACATCCTTCATGCAGTACGAAGGCGAATCCTTATACGAGGCATAAGAAAGGTAGAAGGAGATTTTAAGGAGGTGTCCTCATCATGGGCTCCCTATATGGCTTCAAGTGTAGACCTTCTATAATGATTTGGAAGCCCAACTTTGTGTAATGATTCATGTAGCTTCTAGAGGAGCTTTAATGAGTAAGAGAGTAGAAGATGCTTACTAGTTTATTAAGGAGATGACATCAAATACATACAACTAGTAGATAGAATGAGTAATGCCTAAGAGAGTTATTGGCATAGTTGTCAAAATCATGATTTTATGATTATACAAGTTTACTGGGTGTAGAATCTTCTTTTTGTTTTTATATAAAAACTTAAGTTTTTAATCGAGTTTATGTATAAACTCGGTAGAAACTTATGTTTTTTATCGAGTTTACCGATTCTATATATCTGAGTTAAATGGCTGAAAAATTAAAAGAAAAAAAAATACAATTAGTTTTTTACAAGTCATCAACTATTAAGACATTTTAACGTCTATCCTATCTTATCCTATTCCTATTTTTTACCTTTTCCTTTCTCTTTCAATCTCTTATTTTATGTTCATCGTTTTTTAATCAAGCTTCAACTCCAATAACCAAGTTTCTACTCCAATAACAAAGTTTACAAGGAAAGCCATATACTTTATTTTATATTGTGAATAACTTAAAATGAGTTAAAATGTTTGGTTCTTTTTAATTTATAGCTTTTAAAAAAAAAAAAGGGCAAAAGTTTAGTTTTAACTCTATTTATCCTTCTTTTGTACATGTTAAAGTATATATTAAGAATTTTTATGGAAATAAAAACTTAATTTCTTCATTTTTTTAATTTTCATTATATATTTCAAGTTTTGAATAACTACTATAAGTATATCAATATTTTTTTAAAGCTATTTAATATACGTTTCTAAGTTTCGATTTTACATTCTGATTTTACAGACCCTTTAATAATTCTATGTAGAATTGTGAGTTTGACAACCTTGGTTGTTGGAGTACATGAGATGAGTGGGTATCATGTTTATCGGCACAAGTTGCGCTCTCACTTCTTAGATGAGCTAGATAAGTAAGCTTCTTACTACTACAAGCTCTAGTTGCAGTCCACCAGTGGTGTATGCCCTTTGTGGAGGTACCTACAATACAATGGATTGCCAAATTGTATTCCCCTTAGCTCTATCTATAAGCATGAGCTGTGAATAGGCTAACTTTGTTAGCAATTTTAAGAAGGGGGATCATAATCCATACTTGAACACCTATAACCCTAGTTAGAGGGATCATCCAAACTTTGCTTAATGAGAGAATTACAATGCTTATAGAGCATCGCCTCACTTTTCATAGCCTTTTTAGCCACCGAAGGAGAAGAAGCTAAGTATGGAAGAGCTCATGACTAGTTTTATCTAGAGGGCTAACATGAAATTTTAGAGCCAAGATGCAGCTATTCATAATTTAGAGGTACAAATGGGTCAGATCTCGGAGATGCTTAGTACCTACCCTCAAGGTTAGCAATACTGAAAAGAACCCAAAAGAGGTAAATGCCATAACTCTCAAGAATGGAAGAGAGTTAGAGGAGATCACACAGAAGGACCCAAAGCACGTTGAGAAGAATAAGAAGCCATCCACCAAAAATGAGAAAAGAAAGGAGCATGAGGCAAGATTGGAGTAGAAAAAGGCTGATGTGAAGCCTTATGTTCCTCCTATTCCTTTTCTAGGGAGATTAAAGCAACAAAAGCTTGATTACCAATTATCTAAAATTTTGGATGTTTTCAAAAAGTTGCATATCAACATCCCATTTATGGATGTGCTCGAGTAAATGCCTTCTAATGCAAAGTTCATGAAGAAGATCTTCTCGAAAAAGAGGAAACTAGCTGACTATGAGACTCTAATGTTGACTGAAGAATATACAGCTATCCTATAAAATAAGCTGCCTCTTAAGCTTGAGGATCCTAGTAGCTTCATGATTCCTTACATTATAGGGAACTCCTATTTTGACAAGGTCCTTTGTGACCTTGGTGTTAGCGTAAATCTCATGCCCTTATCTATCTTTAAGAAATTGGGGCTAGGAGAGTGCAAACAAACTATGGTATCACTGTAGCTAGCCAACAAGAGTATTAAGTATCCTAAGGGGCTTATAGAAGATGTGCTAGTTAAGGTAGACAAATTTATCTTCCTTATAAACTTTATTGTCTTGGAGATGGAGGAAGACATGGAACTTCCACTAATCTTGGGTAAGCCATTCTTAGCTATTGGCAAGGTTCTTATTGATGTTGAAGAGGGAAAGTTGAGATTCCAAGCAATGGATGAGTAGGTGACCTTTAATGTATTTAAGGCAATGAAGCACTCGAGTGATAATAGCTCCTCCTACACCATTGATGTGGTCGACTAGTTAGTGCAAGAGATGAAAGAGAAGGAGATTGGACTGAATGGTTATGAGCGTCTAGTTCTATCTAAGGATTAGAGTAGTGATGATGAAGATGGAGATGAGCAGAGTGATGCATAGGTGGAGAAAGTGACAAAGGTTTGGTTAGGTTTACCAAGGTTTGAAGAGTTAGGGACTAATATGACAAAATTGGTTCCATCCATAGAAGAACCTTCAAAACTTGAGTTGAAGCAACTTCTTGCTTATGTGAAGTATGTGTTCTTAGGTGAGAATGAGACACTCCCTGTTATCATTTCAGTGGAGTTATCACCAAAGAAGGACAAGTTGATAGAAGTCCTCAAGTAGCACAAGGAAGCTATTGGATGGATAATAATAAACATCTAAGGGATCCATCCATTGATTTGCATGCATTGGATTCACTTAAAAGCCGAGTGTAAGCCATTGGTTCAACTACAACGTAGACTCAATCCCACTTTGAAGGAAGTGGTGAAGAAGGAGGTTTTGAAACTCCTTGATGCCAGGATTATTTACCCCATCTCAAATAGCAAGTGGGTAAATCCGATACGAGTGGTACCAAAGAAGGGAGGTATAAATGTTATGGAGAATGAGAGGAATGAGTTGATACCTACCCAAACCACGACAAGATGGAAGGTTTGCATTGATTATTGAAAGTTGAATGATGCAACCTATAAGGATCATTTCCCCTTATCCTTCATTTACCAAATGCTTAAGAGGTTAACGGGGCATGTATATTATTGCTATTTAGATAGCTATTTAGATAGCTATTTTGGATATAACCAGATACATATCACCCCTAAGGGTTAGGAGGAGACTACTTTCACCTGTGTAAGCCTTAAAGCTAAGCCAAGTAACCATAGGTTTAAGCTTAAAACCCAAAATTTAGGGCGATCGGCTAAAGGATCCGATCAAACCCAAATTATAAACTATTGAGAGAAATATTAGTAAAAATGACCCCATAAACTTAAATTTAAGCAAATAAGTAGTAAAATAGGAGACTATAAAATTTTCAAATTTTAAGCATAATAATTGCTAATTATCGAAAAGGCGAAAAATGTAATATAATAACTAATAAAATACTAGAGATAGATTATATGTACACTAAAAATTTTAGAATGACCAAAATAATAATTAGGAATGTTCACGTGTACCCTACATGTATTTACGTATAGATAAAAATACGCGTAATTACCGAAATTGGCCGAAAACTAAGTAAATAATTAAAGAAAAATATAAAATAATTATGGAAAAATCAGAAAAAATCAGAAGAGGATAAACTAAAGCAAGATTAGGTCGTGGCAGGTTCAAATCAGAAAAAGAAAAATTATCCAATGAGAATTAGACAAACAAAAAGCCAAAAATCAAGGAATTGGGGCAAAGTCTTATCAAATTAATCCATATTAATTACTACAATTGTCTATAAATAAGGAAAAAATTTCCAGAAGTCATTTGATCAGTTTAGGATCTAAGAAAAATCAAAACACTGAAAAAATTGAGAGAAAATCCAGAAAATAAAAAAAAAAAAAAAAGAAAACTGTGCACATTAGGCAAGTGAACTAAAACCACCACTTACCACCACCTGAGACTGAACCACCACCACCACCCTACACTATAACCACCGCCTGGACCGACCAATAACCTTGGACCGGGTTTAGACGGTCAGAAAGCTTCGAACCGGTTAGTCATTTATTCATCCCGATTTTTGTATAATTTTGTAAAATTAGTTATTTTGCCCAGAAAATTATGAAACTTGTTATTCTAAGGTTTTATTGTATGTAGATTTAGGGAAAAATATTGATTTAGTTTAATTATGTCTGAAAATATAAGGTCCTTAACAAATTGTTCAAAACCGAGCATAATTAAACCGGAAAATAAATAGGCTTAAGAGTGTAGTTTGGAGCTCAAATTTTTTCTGTAGGATTCTCATATGATGTAGAACAGTGCTATGAAGCCATTTTTTTAAAATTAATTTTTGAAATTTTTAAGTTAATTTTTAGCCCTAAAATGATGGTAAAATTGGGTGATTTAGGGTTAATTAGGTGATTAGGATGTTAATTACTGATTAGGATATTAATTATATGTTTAGGGATGTTAATCTCTGCAGTGGAACCCTAATCCTAGCCTTTGGGTACTAAGTATGGTTAATTAGGGAAATTAGGTAAGTAATATAATAAATTAGTAATATGTGAAAGTGTAAATTAATAAATCTAAAAAAATAAGGTTATTTAGATAATAATATAATAGAAATCAGAAAAATAATAAATCTGAAATAATATTTAATTTTAAGTAAATATCTCAAAATGTAAGATTTTAACACATCGGGAATAAATCCGATACCTCAATTAGGGTTAATGTGTACTAAATAGTTTAGAATACCAAATTACGACCCAATAGGATATTTGAGTACCCGAGCGTAATGTGATTAATGTCACATTGGGATTCGAGCCTAATTAAGACTTAGGAATTAAAACTAGAATATAGTTTAGGAGTCGAACCTCAAAATAGAGTACAACGAATCATTAGAGCGTTATAGGTATACATGGGGAAAATGAGTTACATTTTGAATTAGAATAAGAATCCATAAAATATGAGTACTAAAAAGACCTATTTGTATTATAGGATACCCAGAGACAAATCAGCTCGCGACTAAGGGATCGAGTGATCAAGCAAATTCATGTAAGTTGGGTTATTGCTTATTGTAATAGAGTACTAGTTTTGTAGTGCTTGGAGACTTAGGCTTGTATATGCTTGTGATTGTAAGTAGTTTGCGTATGTGTTTGATGTATCTGAATTCGTGCTAAAACTTGCATTGTGAGTGATTTGTGACTGATTGAATTGGTATGAAATTGTTTGAACACCCTAACGAAATTTAATCTTAGTCGACCCTAATAACCAAAAATGTCATGCATTGCAACCCGTTAGGGGATCATAGGATTCTCCAACCAAATACTGACCCCTTCGAAAGGGATAGCGCAGGATTGCAAAATAGTCCCTTCTTCATCTTCAGTCGAACTTAGTGACAGGAGAGGAGGTCGCGGCGGGGGTGAAGTCAATGGTTCAAAGGTAGTCGCGGGAAGAGCGAGGTCTCCATTGCATAAGCCTGGGTTTGGTTATGAGCTACTGCATAACATGGAACTCCTCAATCCGGATTGGAGCGGGTGAAATTACTCTGATTTCACAACGGACCGGACTACGTTGTGCGATGACACTTAATTGATGCATTGCATAAAAATAATTGTTTGATAACCCTGTTTGTGCTTGTATGCATTCATGAGTCTCCAATTCAACTTACTGAGCTGTAGTTGCTCATACCCTTATAGATCCTTTTGCAGGTTCTGATTTGTGATCTCTTCAAGTACTATGCCGCCCTACAATTACCCAGAGGTTAGTCCGTTTGAAGCCAGGGGTGTGAGGATCAAGTTACTTAATATAATGTGTGACTAGAGTGACCATGTAATTAGGAGTGAAAGGCTAATAGTTATTATGTAATCCAGTGAACTGTCATGTTTGTGTGAAACTTCCTGGGAAGCTCTGTGGAGACATATATATATATAATTATATATGTTTATTAGAAATTGTGATATTTATCATGATTGTAGTATAATTATTAATCGAATTGTTTACTTTAAAGTGAGGAGTCGTCGACGCCTTGTGTAGATTATGTCTATGGTAGGCACTATGAGGCCAGTTACTGTCATAGAATGGTTTACACAGCGGGATTGTTGTGACTCTGCGACTTCGGGGCGTAACAACCTGTTCTTATGGAACCTTCCCATTTGGGCGTATGCCTTTTGGTCTATATAATGCACCAACCACCTTTCAAAGGTATATGATGTCAATTTTCTCGAATACAATCGAGAAATACATTCTAGTCTTCATGGACACTATCTAGAGAATTTATCATCCGTGCTTCAGAGATGAAGAGACACTCACCTGACCCTTAATTCGGAGAAGTTCCACTTCATGGTGCAAGAAGGGAACGTGTTGGGACATAAGGTCTCTCTCATAGAGGGATTGAGGTGAATAAGGCAAAAGTTGAGGTTATTGCAAAGTTTCCCCTACAAATGAATGTAAAAAAGGTACGGAGTTTCTTAGGTCATGTAAGGTTTTACTAGAGGTTCATTTGTGATTTCTCAAAGATCACAAAAACATCTACGTAATTTGTTGGAAAATGAGAATCCATTTGTGTTTGATGAGGAGTGCCTTTGGGCATTCAAGTTATTGAAGGAAAAATTGACCACCATACCAATAATTGTGACATTGGACTGGAAGTTTCCTTTTAAGCTCATGTGTGATGCTAGTGATGTAACAATAGGTGTTGTGTTATGTTAGAGGAAGGACAAAGTATTCTAGGCGATATATAGCGCTAGTAAGATGCATAATGATGCATAAAGAAATTATGCCATCATGGAGAAGGAGCTTCTTACAGTAGTATTTTCTTGTAATAAATTTAGATCCTATCTTATATGGGCTAGGGTGATAATGTATACAGACCACTTAGCATTGAAGTATTTGTTAGCAAAAGCGAATACAAAGCCAAGATTAATTAGGTGGATTTTGTTATTATAGGAGTTCGATCTTGAGATTTGAGATAAGAAGGGTACTGAAAATTTGGTAGCTGATCATCTTTCAAGGATTGTGAATGAGAAAGATGAGTTACCCATCAATAAAGCATTTCATGACGAGTACCTATGATGCTTGCCGCAGCCAAGGACAAACAAGGCTAATCGTAGGGATGGGTTCAAGCTTGTTGAAAGCTTGAAAAGGGTGATGGAGAAACTCGCAAAAGGACAAAAGATGAATGAAGGAGTAAACAAACCTATGAACAGCTCTAAAGAATATAACACACCAATGGCACTTCCAAGGACTCACGGCATAACTTGATATGACCCATGAGATGGTTCAGTCAGATTACTCGCCACCTAGTCTTGCTTAAGGGTTAGGATAAGAATGAAATAAGAGTAAACAATCAGTGTTTACGAAAGGAAGAATATTCAGTATATTAATAGTAATCTTATTATTTGTGGCTACATCCATAAGGCATATTTATACCCAAGAATTTAGGGCAACTTGTCTAAAAGAGAAAAAACAAAAAGGGTATTTCCCTAAAAAAGTAATGTACAAGAATACAAAAGAGTAAAAATGAATATTTAAGAAAAACAATGATTAATATAGTAGATTCTACACATGGTCCTATACACATAGCAAAGATGCATTGGCAATATTGTTAGAGGATGCGGAAAAAAGAGTACAAGCAAATTAGTTGTCTAAGTAAGGGTGATTGAGGATTAATCTAAGGCAGCTCTCTCAACCTCTTGGCAAGAGTGATGTCGAGCAATTGGTTAGCTTGGACATAGCTAAGTAGATGCACAAGGTTTGGCTATTGTCTCAGCATTCTTCAAGTCGACACATAACTTCTGAGAAGTGAGTAGTCATAGGGCTTGGCAAACAAAGTTGATCGGCAGTAAGGAGAAACTTGGCCTTGGCATGAGATGACTAGAGTAGGAGGATTCATCTTGCTAGTCCCTTTAATCCTCGGGCTCGACTACAGGTTAAAGGCCCAGTAGCCTGATTCTTATCATTCCTTTTGGGTTGATTTGGATTTAGGTTCAAATTCGAATGGTCTTCGATTAGCTCTCTATCAAGGTGATATGAACTGAGGTTAGCAATGTTGAAGGTGTCAACAACCCCATAGTCCTCGGGCAGCTCCAGTCTATAGGCATTATCATTGATCTTCTTGAGGATTCTAAAAGGTCCTTCAGCCTTTGGGGATAGTTTGTTCCTCCTCTTACTCAAAAACCTTTCTTTGCTTAGGTATAGCCACACTAAGTCTCCCGGTTGGAACCATCTCAACGTCCTTCCCTTAGCTTTCTCTCACATTTGTCTAGCAGCTTGGTTGATCTACTGAGTAACTTTGTTGTAGATGTATTGAAAGGACTGTACTTAGGCTCTCATGTCGAGGTCTTCTTGCTTAGATACAGGTATAGGGGAGTGATTGAGGGCTAACTCAGGATTAAAATCATAGATAACTTTGAAGGGGGTCTATTTAATGTTGTCATGTACTATTTGGTTGTAAGCGAATTTGACTACAGACAAGTAAACATTCCAATCAACTAAGTTCTTGCCCACTGTAGCTTGGAGCAACAATCCTAAAGTACGATTAACTACCACTATTTGGCTATCTATTTGGGAGTGACAGGAAGTATTGAATAGTAATTTAGTTGCCATCCTTCACCACAAGGTTCTCTAAAAATGGCTCAAGAACTTTAGATCTTTGTCTAAAACTACACTTCTCGATATACTGTGTAACCGAACAATTTCTTGCAAGAAAAGAGAAACAATAGTCGAAGCATCATTAGTCTCATAGTAGGGCATAAAGTATGCCATCTTACTGTATCCATCCATGATGACCATTATAGAATCTTTGCCTTGGGTAGTTTAGGAATGTTCGAGAACAAAATCCATGCTCAACTAAGCTTATGGCCTATTCGGAAAAGGCAAAGGCATTGCTTTCCTTTGCTTGGCTCGGCATTTGGCCCTCTTGCATATGACACAGCCTTTAACAACTCGATGCACATCTCACCTCATCCTTAGCTAAAAGAAATGCCCACTTGATAGCTCATATGGCCTTCTCTTCCTAAAATGTTCGAAGAGTCCTTTGCTATAGGCTTCCCTGATCAGTAACTCCCTTAGTGAATAGGTTGGCACATACAATTTCCCTCTTTGGAATAAGTACTCATCTTCCATATAATACTCATCCATTGTCCTTCCATTGACACAATGCGTAAGTATAGGTCAAAATGTAGATCCTTAAAGTACTGTTCCTTGATACTTGCAAACCTAAATAGTTTGGTCTATAGTTTTGTTAAGAGTACATGTCTCCTTGAAAGAGCATCTACAACCATGTTGTTCTTTACCTACTTATACTTAATGACAAAATTGAATCCCTCAAGGAATTCAACCCACCTCACCTACCACTTTGACAACTTTGTTTGAATTTGGAGATACCTTACTGATTTATGGTTAGTACAGGTAACAAATTCTCTGCCATACATATAATTGATAATGTTGCCATACTTATAATACTCGAATTAGTGCCAAAAGTTCTTTGTCATACATAAAGTAGTTTAGTTAAGGTTCCTTAAGCTTCTTACTATGGTAAGCAATTAGTCAGCCTTCATGCATTAGGATAATGCCTATTTCAATGCTTAATGCATCATACTCCAGCTTAAATACTTTCTCGAAGTTAGGTAAAACTAGTATAGGTGTGGAAGTTAATCTTTCCTTTACCTTAGCAAAGCTTCTCTCCTTTTTTTCTCCCCATCTGAAGTCGGTGTTCTTCTTCATCAACTCAATAAGGGCTATGGTGAAGGTGTTGAAATTCCTTATGAATCTCCTATAGAAGGAAGATAGTTTATAGAAACTTCTCAACTCGATACAGGTAGTAGGAGTCGACCACTCAGCAATTGCTTAGATCTTCTCATCATCCACTCGTAAACCTCCTCTACTTACTACATAGCCTAAGGATACCACTTCCCCCTAGCAAAAGCAACATTTCTTAAGATTCTCGAATAATCTCTCGGCTTGGAGGACATTCAATACGACATGGAAATGTTCACAATGACTTGGCATGTCGATACTATACACTAGGATGTCAAGTACACCACGACACACTTTCCCATTAAATTTCTTAGCACGTAGTTCATAAGTCGCATGAAAGTGCTCAGGGTATCCGATAAGCCAAATGGTATGACCATCTACTCATAGAGTCCATATTGAGTTTTGAACATAATCTTCTATTCATCTTCTAGCCTCATATGTTTAATGGTAACCAAACTTCAAATTAATCTTATTGAAGATCTTAGCTTTACTCGGCTCATCCAGCATATTTTCTAACCTTGATATAAGATACTTGTATTTGATTGTTATCTTATTCATGACTTGGCTATCAGCACACATCCGTCAGGTACCATCCTTTTTTGATACTAGGAGTGCCGGAATAGTATAAGGGTTGAGACTCTGCCCTCTTTCCAGTAGTTCATTGATTTGTCATTGGGGCTTAAAAGCCTATTCAGGACTCATTCAATAAGTTGGCTTATTCAATAGGATGGCACCAGGTACTAAGTCAATGCAATGTTCCATGCCTCGAACAAGGGGCAATCCCTCGAGTAAATATTCTAGAAATTGATCGGCATATTCATCTAGCAACTCTCTTATTTCAAGGGGTAGTTTACCTTACTCCATCAATTCTAATAAGCATCTTACCAACATGAGGGTTGGCACGTTGACTTTAATGGCCTCTTGGAGTTTGGCTCTACACATCATAAGAGTCTTCTTCAATTCATGAGTAAGTTTTTCCTACAGTTTGTTAACTTCACTTAACGGCATCATGTTTAGTGTAACCTTCCTACCATACTTTTTGAACACATACGTCAATTTACTCTATTTCACATACGCAAAACAAAGTATAGATAGAACTTTGAAACAAACTACTACGACTCAAATGAAACATTCTCTCTAATACCAAGATGATGCATACTATAGCCAAGGACAAACAAGGCTAGTCTTAGGGATGGGTCTAAGCTTGTTGAAAGCTTAAAAAGGGTGATAGGGAAACTTGTGAAAGGACGAAAGATGAATGAAGGAGTAGACATTGGTATGTAAACATTGTTAATTACTTGGTTAGTGGCATATTACCTTAGGGAATTTCTCATCACCAAAAGAAGAAATTCTTGTCCAATATTAGATACTATTTCTAGGATGAGCCATACCTTTTCAAAAGTTATGCAAATCAAGTAATCAAACAATGTATTCTTGAGTGTGAGCATGTCAACATTCTTCACCATTACCATGCTAGAGAGGTTGGTAGTCATTTTGGTATTGAGAGGACTGCAGCTAAGGTTTTACAGTATGGATTTTATTGGCCTATCCTATTTAAGGATTGTAGAACATTTGTGTTAGCCTATGCTTAGTGTCAATGATTTGGAAAAGCTTCTAGAAGACATGAGATGTCGTAAAGTGGAATCCTGGTGACTGAATTGTTCAATGTATAGGGGATTGATTTCATAGGAACATCCCTCATTTCTTTTTCAAATAAATACATCTTGGTTACAATTAACTATATGTCAAAATGGGTTGAAGCTATTACTCTCCTAACCAATGATCACTAGGGTGTACTTAAGTTTTTGAAAAAGAATATCTTCACTAGGTTTGAAACACCACACACTATCATTAGCGATGGAGGGACATACTTCTATAACAAGCAATTTGCTAATTTACTTGCCAAATATAGAGTGAAGCATAAGGTGGCAACACCTTATCACCTTCAAACAAGTGGTCAGGTTGAGCTTTCTAATAGGGAGCTCAAGTGGGTTTTAGAGAAAATAGTTAGTGCATCATGCAAAGATTGGTCTCTTAAGCTCGATGATGCTCTTTGGCCATACTAGACCACTTACAAAAATCTAATTGGCATATCCCCATACAGGATGGTATTCAGCAAAGTGTGTCATCTCCTTGTGGAGTTGGAGCACAAAGCTTATCAGGTAATAAAATTTCTGAACTTTGATAAAGATGTTGCAGCTAGCCACAGGTTACTCTAACTCAATGAGTTGGAGAAGTTTCAAAATGAGGCATTTGAGAATGCTAGGATCTATAAAGAAAAGACAAAAAGGTGGCATGATAGGAATATTTTTCATAGAGAGTTTAAGGTTAGATAGAAGGTGTTTCTATATAACTCTCGATTGAAGTTGCTTCTTGATAAATTGAGGTTGAGGTGGTTAAGACTATTTGAGGTAACTAAAGTTTTCCCTTATGGAGCTGTTGAGATTAAGGGAGATTTAGGGGCCCCTTTTCGAGTTAATGGGCACTTGTTGAAACATTATTATGGGGTAGGAGGTGGTGTAGAGAATTTTGGTGAGCAGTAACTAGCAGTAGATTTAAGTGATCTAGCTTGGGAAGGAAAGAAAGTTAAGTTGAAGACCTTAAAACAAGTGCTTAGTGGGAGACAACCCACTATCTCTTTATTTTTCATGTTTATTTTGCATTTTCTTTTTATTTTCTTTTATCTTTGGTGTATTTGATCTCTCTGTTAAGTGTGCATGCTATAGGTTTTTGTTTGGCTGAAGATGGTAAGGTTATGTTTATAGTGGATAGGGCAATCTAACTAGTGAGTTGCTCATCACCCTAGGGAGTCCTGTTTCTTGCCTTTCTTTATGATTTTATTTTGCTTAACAATGAGGACATTGTTTACCCTAAAGTTAGGGGTAAGATATTTATTTTGAAGTTGAGATAATAGAGATAAATTGAAGTGTTATATCTTAATGCTGGTTAACTGTTATATTTTTTGTCCTTATAAGCAGTTATTGGAAAATGTTGCACTTGAATTTACATTGTTGTATGAAATACCATTTCATTGCACATTCACATCTTAAAATTAATTTGCATTTCTAATAGAAAAGTAAATTTTTGGTTAAATTTTTTCGATTTTTGCACTTAATTCTATTTGATCACTTTTAATACTTGATTGGAGTTGAATCATGAAATCTATGTTAAGTATGTTACATGTTATTTAAACTTTGATTTGAGACTTGGAATTAGGGCAATGTCATTGATTAGGAGTTAATTGCTTGTAATTTTAAGCTTACTTTATTGTACACTCATCTGTTAGAAGTCTTTAAAGCCTTATAATTCATAGTAAATGAACAAATGACACTTGTTTCTTGAAAATCCCTTAGAAAAATCAAAATAGTTAGAGGTAAAAAAAAAAAAAAGTGATAAATAAATTGTATACGTTGGTAAAGATTAGCCTTGGTCTCTTAGAAGAGTAAGGTTTTTTCCTACTACCTATGTAAGGAGAAGTTGGTATGAATTTGTCTTGGTCCCTCAGAGAGCAATGTTTGAATTCCGTTGTTAATGGACTTAATTATAGTAATTGTGCTTAAATAAATAATGGAATAAGTAGATGGTTTGAAGGGAAGTCTTAATATTTAGTAGCCTAAGGTCGTCTAGCTTGGGACTTACTAATCGATGAAGCTACTCCAACCCAATCCAAAAAAAAAAAACTTTAAATGAAAATCATTGCTAAGAGGATGATTAGGGGATAGGTAGATGTAATATGCATTTACTTTAAATTATGATGTTTGGAGATGAAAGAGATGAGTGTATACATTTTAGTTAAGTGTATAAAGTATGGGTGACTTTTCCTTAATTAGTTGATGTCATATTTGATTTTAACTTTTTAAATCTTTGTTTAAATGATATGATAAACCTTCATCTCAAATAGATTAACTGTAGAACTCCAGTATTTTAGTGCTCCTAACACATGTAAATTTTGATCGAGTGAATACATTAATTGAAAGTTGTAAGAATATGAATTTGATTAAATTGAATGCAAATTGATAGAAGAGTCATATCTCTTAAGCATTGAATAGAAGTGATATGCAATCTATGGTTGACTTTTACGTACCATTATAATTAGTATTGTACTTGTTCTTAATTGTTTTTATTAAAATATGATTTGCTTGAGGACAAGCAAAATCTTAAAGTTGGGGGTAATTAATATGTTGCAAATTTTATACATTTTATTTCAATCTTATACTACACTAATATATTTATTTTTATATTTTTATAGGAAAATAGGAAAATTTGAGAAATATACACGAAAAATTATTTGAACGGAAAAAATTGAAATTGGATAACTAAATTACGATGAGAAGCCCATGTCCACGTTATTTCAATTCCAACCATCCAGCCCATTGTCTTCATGAGCTCTCGTCTTTAACAATTGCAAAGGAAGCTCACATGCCGAATCCACTGAAGCCACAGTCCAATGTCCAAAGCCATTTGTCTACATGCCGTGAATTTAAAAATTGAAGCCCAATTGTGATTTTGAAATCCCGATACCTAGGTTTCATGAATGGAAATTGAAAAAAAGGAAAAAAAAAAAAAGAAAAAAGAAAAATAGAAAAGGAAGTCGGCATGAAAAAGGTCCTGGGAGAGATATATTAATTTACATGCCGCAATTTGAGAGGAGGGGGAATGCCTTTGTTCCTTTACGAAGTCGAACGAGAGAGACGAAGGATATAAAATTAAGATTTCCTTAGCTGCAAAGGGGGATGATACATTCTTTAATTTCTGTAGCCACAAGCCCCGGAGATCTCGCATCCAATTTTCGTAGTTGTTGAAAAATTTTAAGTTTGATCACAGCGACACAAAAGATTCAAGAAAAGATCGTATCAGGAATTAGATTTATACTCCAAAAATTATAATCGAGTTTTCTAATTCTTCTTACTTTCAAGATTTATCATGTTTCTTAAATTCTTTTATATGATCTTTGTTTTTATCATGAACTAAATTAAATTGAATGGGATTTTAACATGGCTTAATAATTTAATTGATGCATAATTTTATTATATATTATTATTTAATTAATTCAATTTTTAATTATTCGATTTTATCATTCGTGATTTTATTGTCTGACCGACAGTGTTTTTATAAATAAAGCTTGAAAAACATGAAAAGGAATAGATAGTTTAGATGAAATCGGAATAGAATTGATTCGATTATTGACATTGGAACACGCAGTTAGAATTAGTTTTAAGATTGAAGTTCGTAATGTAATTAATATTAATTTTTATGACATAGAAATATACATAAATCTTAATATTAATTAGGGTAGTAAATTTTATGAAAGAAAATTTGCTACATAACAAGGGATTATAAATAAACTACTCAAAATGGATGTTTTTTTATATAATTAGGGCAATATCAACTTAAAAGGGAAGTGAGCTATTGCGAATATAATTAAAAATCAATTAATTAATTCTATCATATTTTACAATTCACCAAATTATGGCTTTACTAAGATACAATGCTATTATTAGCAAATTCTTTCTTTGTAACGTTAGTGTTTTATTTTTAGTCCATTCTCAATTGTAGTTAATTAGTTCCTTTTATTTTAATTTGTTTCTTCATTCTGTTTCGATCACTTAGCTAAGAAAAGAATTGAAATAGTTTAATACTTAGTTTGCAATCCTTAAGAACGACCTAGTTTTACCAGTTATTTCTACTACAGTATACGATCCAGTTCACTTGCTGAAGTGTTTTTTATTGAAAAATTATTCTTAAAAGAAATCGTACACATTACTTGCTCATTAGAGTGCTACATTACCTTCAGGTCACTTGCTTATTGTAGCGCTACCCTATCTTTGGATCGCATGCTGTAGGAACGCTATGCTAAGTTTTAGAATCCTTAGGTTGCACTGCTACCTTACCTTAGGGTCACTTGCTTGTTGTAGCATTATGCTATCTTTGGATTGCATGCTGTAGGAGCGTTATGTTACGTTATAACCTTTAGGTTGCTTGCTTGTTTGTGTGTTACCTTATCTTTGGATCATATGCTCTTAGAGCACTATTCTAACTTGAAACTCTTAGATCACATGCTCTTAGAACACTATCTTAACTTGAAACATTATGATTGTACACTCTTAGAATGCTATCCTAATTCTTTTCCTCTCTTTAAATTCTAGTTGCACTGAAAGCATGTCCGCATCGTATAAGCTTGCTCTTGGAGCACACTAGGTTTTCTTATCTTAGTCAAACCTTTAAGTTTTGGGGTATAAACTCGCTTTTCAAGGCATAACCATCTCTTTCGTAAGGGATTATAGACAAGCTTCCCTTTTAAAGGTAGCTTAGCTCCATTTGAGTGTCCATCTTTTTCCTCTACATATCCCTAATGGATCAAGCCAATGATAGCTAGTTAGTTATAGCACCTTTTAGGGTAAATTCATCCCTAGAGTTTTACTTGATTCTCACTATAAAAAGGGGCAGCTATAAACACTTTATTTTTGTTTCCATGTTCTATTTTGAATTTCTTTAAAATAAAGAAAAAGGTCCTAATAAAAAAAAAAGAGAAAATGGAACAAAAATAAAAAAAAATTAAAAATTCATAAAAATAAAAAAATGAAAAATGAAGAAATAAAAGGATAGAATTTTATTTTAGGAAAATAGAATTTTCTTACTTTTAGGTAAAATAGATTTATGAAAATTTTAAAAGTTATGTTGAATCTTTAGATAGAATAATTTAATTGAGTGATTTTTTTTTTTTATAGAATAGCCTAGACTATTTTGGTTTAAATACAATTTAATTGCAATAGATATCAAGATATAGGCTAATAGCCCAATTGGTGAAGTACTTAGACTTAACATTACTTTGAATGGAAGGTCTTGGGTTCAATTCCAATGAAAAGCACATCTGCCTTATGTAATATCGCATCAACAAAAATTAAGCTCGAAATTTTTACCCCTTATTGATTATGCTCGATTCTTGCCTTTAGTGTAAAAATTGAAGCTTCTAATCTTTATTTCTAGCAAGAACTAATATCTTGGATAGAAATCAACTCCAATTTGAGCTTAAAATAAAAAAAAAATATATCCTAGGTTTTCCTCTCTTATTTAATCTCAAGTTAATGGCGATTTGATCCTTCTACGTTTGTTTAGAGCTTGAAATATAAATAGGGGGGTTAGGCAACACTTTTTAAAATTAAGCAAAGCTCTAAAGCACTCATTTGAGCTTGAATACACATTTGTCTATCTAAAGAAACCTTACCATGACCCTCACTCTCTCTCTAACTAATTGCTTCAACTCATAGCTTTTCGAGTAAAGACACCATCGTAGCTAGCTTCCTCACTTCCTAAGCTTTCCAATGCCCCCTCTTTCACCCTCAACTGTCGTATCCACCGCCTCTACATTACATCTGGGCATAACATGGAATGTACCATCATATAGGAAAACCTATTATAGCTAGACATAGATCTAGCCAAAGGTCATACTTTTTGCATTCGGTGCTTAAAATGAGTTCAATCATAGCCTTTCATTTTACAAAGATATATAATATTTATAGAACACAGNTATTATATATTATTATTTAATTAATTCAATTTTTAATTATTCGATTTTATCATTCGTGATTTTATTGTCTGACCGACAGTGTTTTTATAAATAAAGCTTGAAAAACATGAAAAGGAATAGATAGTTTAGATGAAATCGGAATAGAATTGATTCGATTATTGACATTGGAACACGCAGTTAGAATTAGTTTTAAGATTGAAGTTCGTAATGTAATTAATATTAATTTTTATGACATAGAAATATACATAAATCTTAATATTAATTAGGGTAGTAAATTTTATGAAAGAAAATTTGCTACATAACAAGGGATTATAAATAAACTACTCAAAATGGATGTTTTTTTATATAATTAGGGCAATATCAACTTAAAAGGGAAGTGAGCTATTGCGAATATAATTAAAAATCAATTAATTAATTCTATCATATTTTACAATTCACCAAATTATGGCTTTACTAAGATACAATGCTATTATTAGCAAATTCTTTCTTTGTAACGTTAGTGTTTTATTTTTAGTCCATTCTCAATTGTAGTTAATTAGTTCCTTTTATTTTAATTTGTTTCTTCATTCTGTTTCGATCACTTAGCTAAGAAAAGAATTGAAATAGTTTAATACTTAGTTTGCAATCCTTAAGAACGACCTAGTTTTACCAGTTATTTCTACTACAGTATACGATCCAGTTCACTTGCTGAAGTGTTTTTTATTGAAAAATTATTCTTAAAAGAAATCGTACACATTACTTGCTCATTAGAGTGCTACATTACCTTCAGGTCACTTGCTTATTGTAGCGCTACCCTATCTTTGGATCGCATGCTGTAGGAACGCTATGCTAAGTTTTAGAATCCTTAGGTTGCACTGCTACCTTACCTTAGGGTCACTTGCTTGTTGTAGCATTATGCTATCTTTGGATTGCATGCTGTAGGAGCGTTATGTTACGTTATAACCTTTAGGTTGCTTGCTTGTTTGTGTGTTACCTTATCTTTGGATCATATGCTCTTAGAGCACTATTCTAACTTGAAACTCTTAGATCACATGCTCTTAGAACACTATCTTAACTTGAAACATTATGATTGTACACTCTTAGAATGCTATCCTAATTCTTTTCCTCTCTTTAAATTCTAGTTGCACTGAAAGCATGTCCGCATCGTATAAGCTTGCTCTTGGAGCACACTAGGTTTTCTTATCTTAGTCAAACCTTTAAGTTTTGGGGTATAAACTCGCTTTTCAAGGCATAACCATCTCTTTCGTAAGGGATTATAGACAAGCTTCCCTTTTAAAGGTAGCTTAGCTCCATTTGAGTGTCCATCTTTTTCCTCTACATATCCCTAATGGATCAAGCCAATGATAGCTAGTTAGTTATAGCACCTTTTAGGGTAAATTCATCCCTAGAGTTTTACTTGATTCTCACTATAAAAAGGGGCAGCTATAAACACTTTATTTTTGTTTCCATGTTCTATTTTGAATTTCTTTAAAATAAAGAAAAAGGTCCTAATAAAAAAAAAAGAGAAAATGGAACAAAAATAAAAAAAAATTAAAAATTCATAAAAATAAAAAAATGAAAAATGAAGAAATAAAAGGATAGAATTTTATTTTAGGAAAATAGAATTTTCTTACTTTTAGGTAAAATAGATTTATGAAAATTTTAAAAGTTATGTTGAATCTTTAGATAGAATAATTTAATTGAGTGATTTTTTTTTTTTATAGAATAGCCTAGACTATTTTGGTTTAAATACAATTTAATTGCAATAGATATCAAGATATAGGCTAATAGCCCAATTGGTGAAGTACTTAGACTTAACATTACTTTGAATGGAAGGTCTTGGGTTCAATTCCAATGAAAAGCACATCTGCCTTATGTAATATCGCATCAACAAAAATTAAGCTCGAAATTTTTACCCCTTATTGATTATGCTCGATTCTTGCCTTTAGTGTAAAAATTGAAGCTTCTAATCTTTATTTCTAGCAAGAACTAATATCTTGGATAGAAATCAACTCCAATTTGAGCTTAAAATAAAAAAAAAATATATCCTAGGTTTTCCTCTCTTATTTAATCTCAAGTTAATGGCGATTTGATCCTTCTACGTTTGTTTAGAGCTTGAAATATAAATAGGGGGGTTAGGCAACACTTTTTAAAATTAAGCAAAGCTCTAAAGCACTCATTTGAGCTTGAATACACATTTGTCTATCTAAAGAAACCTTACCATGACCCTCACTCTCTCTCTAACTAATTGCTTCAACTCATAGCTTTTCGAGTAAAGACACCATCGTAGCTAGCTTCCTCACTTCCTAAGCTTTCCAATGCCCCCTCTTTCACCCTCAACTGTCGTATCCACCGCCTCTACATTACATCTGGGCATAACATGGAATGTACCATCATATAGGAAAACCTATTATAGCTAGACATAGATCTAGCCAAAGGTCATACTTTTTGCATTCGGTGCTTAAAATGAGTTCAATCATAGCCTTTCATTTTACAAAGATATATAATATTTATAGAACACAGAAGACCCAAAATTTATAAACTTCATTTCTCAATGCTAAACAATCTTGTTTCTATTGTACTTGATTAACAAAACTCCAACATTCAAAGTTAATTAGCTTTACTAGCACTCTCAAAAGTTTATCCTTGCTTGTTATGATGCCTCGAAAATCCTTTTTTAAGCTGAGGATAAAACACTTTATCCCCTTAACTTACTGTAAGCTTATTGAGAGTAGATAAATAAGTGGCAATGCAATAATGTACATAGCGTAGGCATGTAAATATCTTATTAAGTTAATCACCAAGCTAACAAATAAGATATTGCAAATAGTGTATGCCATGTTAATGCATGTGATATGCATCAGTACAGATATCTTAACCACCCTTGCAACTCATCTAATTTGATTGGCTTCAAATCTAGGTATCTGGATAATATATCCAAGAGCCTAACAATAATGCACCTTAGTAAAACCATGGAATATGGTTGAAGTTTTAAGTTAATGAAAATCTATACATACAAAAACTTAGCATTGAAAACTTATCCTAGCAAAGTCATAAGTTTTAGAATTCTAACCTCGTGATTCTTTTTGTGCCATGTCATGAATGCATCAACTAAATCTCATATGAATAGTAAGCAAAGCAACCAAGCTTGTTTAGTTGTTCTTTTAGCCAAACATGAGCTTTATTTCCTTTATGTTTTCATTTGTAAAACCTCAATATCAGGTTCACTTAAGTAAACACCTAAGAAGGTAGGGTTAACACTAGCATGTATCTAAGTTAGCACAACACATCACATTGTCATGATTAGCAAATGTTAATACATAGAACACAATATTACAATGCATTTTACACAACAAATCCAATCAACATACATACGATCAACATAATCACATGCAAGGATACTCACTCCCTAATGAGTAGATATAAATCTGCTTTCTAAACATATATCCACTTACCTAGCTTGTTGTTCACTCCCAAGCTTACTTGTTCGCATGAGCTCCTTCTTCAACGACTTCACCTAATAAGGGAGTTAACTACATGTCATGCTTATATATATATATGTTAGCTTGTTGGTTTTTAATTTGCTCTAGACTATATCTGACCTACTCTTTGACTTAGTCTCTAAACTATCTTTTGACTTATCCTTGTAAATTGCTTCAATCGTACCTTCTCATAACTTCATAATTACTCCAAAATAAACCTAAGTACCAATCATATACTAGTAATTCCCCACAAATCATAATTGACCAAATCATGTTTCCATAGAAAATTACTTTTGAATCAAGTAGGTATCACAAGTATCAACAATATTCTTATTATTTATTAATTAAGATATTGCTAAATACTCATCATACTATTTGTTTGATGAAAAGCTTATATTGTACTGCTATATAGGTAAGTGCCAAAAACCCATTGTAAATGAAGTCATATATACTTATTTATTTTATATATATATATATATATATATATATATATTCTGTTTCTTTTTGTTAGTGAAAACTTAGGTATTATCTCATTTCCACATGCAACACTAATATAAATCAAGATCTATTCAATCGTGATTGTCAAACCAAGGTCGAATCAGGAAAAAAAAAAAGAAAAGAAAACTACGGAGTTGTTACGTAAGAGATAATAACAAATTACGTGTTGTCTAACAGAAATCCAAGGTTACTCGATGCAAATTTGCCTGAATTGCTCCGAACTTTCCACTAGAATTCTCTCTAGAAGCTATGTGGTTTGCTTCGTTTTTTATTTGTTTGCTGGTCTCACAAATTTCTTACAAGTTTTATTACACTTTGGAAAAGAAGGAATAGTTTCATGGTGAAAGATGAATATATATAGAGAGCTTTACTCATTTCATTCAATTATTTAATAATTTTACAAGTGTCTAGAATTGTAACAATCTCCAAAGTGATCCCTGAATTTGTCGATCAAGAATGCTAGGTGTTATTTTGTTTTTAATCCAACAAAAAAAAAAAATGGCAATTGCTTACATGTTAACCTATGAAGCTTGATTAGTATTTTGCATGTTTTGCTTGAGTTATGCCTAGGACTGCAAACAAGTTAAGTAGAGATAATATAGTGCTAAGCTTGAGCTTAAGTTTGACTTAATAATTTAAAGTTTGAGCTCATCTCAAACTCGGTTGACTTTAAAATCTTACGCTCAAGCTCAACTCAAAATAGCACTAAATAAACTCGAGCTTGACTCAATTAAAGTATATTTATTTAAAAACACTTTTTTTTTATTTTAATAATATTAATGTTCAAAATTGACTTGAACTTAACTTACATTCATATCCGACTAGAGTACATTTAGGCTCATGAGCTAGTCCAGCTAAGCATTATGAAGCTTCAACTTGACTTGATTAACTACTCGAGTAACTTGAGCTCGAGCTCAAGCTTGACTCGATTTTTTTCGAATCGAATATGAGTAAATATCGAGCTAAACTTAAGTATGCCACGAGTAATTTGACTTGTTTACACCCTTAGTTATGCCACTACCACATAACTATCCTTGTGTAATGTGAAAGCTTTGAATTAATTGTTTTTTTTTTTTTTTATTTCTCTTCGGTCCAATATTTCATTGGTAAGGGGATGCTTTAGTTTTGCTTGTTGCCAACATGTTTATGTTACTTTTATTATTAGATAACAATGGCTTAACTTAAATATTATTTTATATTTAATTCCATTTCATTCTTATTATGTCATATTTTTTACGAAACAATTGAAACTTCCTTTAATTATATCAACTAACTTTTGGCGTTTTGAAGCTTATGCTGTCTACATTCATTAGTTAAAGTTATATATACACATGCGCAAATCAAACTTATGCTATCTACATTCGCTAGTATCCAATAGTTTCTATGCATGATTTATTCCAAACTAGTAATTGTTTAAGTCATCTTATATATTTCTATCATCTCATTATTTCTCAGTTCTAATATATAATGGATGATATCAATAGAAGTATGTTTTTATAAATTAAATATTATATACTTTATTTCAAAGAAATGACCTTATTATAACTTTTCTTCTAACTTTTGTTACTTCATATTAGAATTTGACTTAATTCAAACTAAATTTCCCAAAAGCCCTAAATCATACCAAGCACGCTACTTGTATCGATAATTAAGTCACTAAGGCCTCAAACCCTAACCATGCAAACCCTAACCACTACAACTCGAGCTTCTTCCTTCCTTGCAGCTCATGTGAATTATACGTACAGGTTGAGTGATCCAAGATCTAACCTGAATACCTGACTCGGTTGCTTGTCCGACCTACTCTGTATGCTTACCTAGTTTGGCCCTTCTTTGGTTCTTTTTTTTTTTCGCTATTTACTTGTTTATTCATTTAATGGGTTATTTATATTAAAAAAAAAAGTTAAAAAATAGATTTTAAACATTTTCATATCAAGTTCTTCTAAAGCCTTCCCTTTTCTTTTTTACTTTTTCTTTCCTTCTCTCCTTAATAAAAATAGAAAAAAAAAAGGAAATTGAATAAAATGTTCCTTTGAATACTTAGAAAGTTTATTTTCAAAATGAATAAGAATTTTTCACTTAGAAAAATCATTTTTCCAAATAAATAAAGTAAATGAACGTTTTCAAAAATCAAGGTTTTTTTTAGAATTTTTTTTTAAACAAATCACCAAATTGAGACCCCCTTTTCTTTTTTTTTTTTTAGAATTTTCCTTAAATAAAAACAATATGGATAAAAATGTAAACTCAATTGTTTTTTAAAATTAAAAACAGATAAACATATTGAATTTTCATAACCGAACTATGAGAAGTCTAATCCCTACTAGTGGATATGTAGGTATCTATGTGGTAGGTTAAAATAGAAAAATTTTTTATATTCCCTTTTGTAAATAAACTTAGTTTCTTAATTTCTTCTTTTTTTGTAGATAAATTAATTTTCTTCAATTGTAAATTTAGAATTAGTTAAAAGGGTATTTTGGAAATAAACTAAATTTGAAAGGTTAGTACGCATTCAATGTTTAACAGGTTAGCCTCTAGACTTAAAAACTTTGGTTTTGAGAAACTTGTTTTTGAAAATTGTTTTTTTTTTTTTTTTCACAAACTAGTGGCTAGATTAGGATCGATCAACCTAATTGATTCTAACCAAACCCGCCCTTTTTTTTCTATCCTGATCTAGTGGCAACTCCAAACTTTTTAAAAGTCAAAAGAAAACCAAGTTTTCCTTAATTCTTAGTAGAGATTTTATATTGAATGAGTAGAGTCTAATATAAATCAAGTTAAGGAAAATAATGAAAACAAAAAATTCAAGCTTAACAATCACTATGTTGAACATGGCTACAACAGTTAAATACGATAATTGGTGGCTCAATTCTAGAGTAACCATTCATATGTGCCACAATAAACATCAATTCAAGAATTTCAAGGACGTTAAAAGACCATGAAATATAAATAGGAAATGGTGATTTGGCTAGTGTGAAAAGAATTGGTTTCATGAATGTATTCTATGTTTCAGATATGAAAAAGAATATTGTCTTTATAGGACCGTGTTATGAGAAAGGATTCAAAGTTGTTATCAAGTTTGACAAATTTGTAATCATGAAAGGGGGTCTATGTATAGGGAAGGGATATGCTAGTGGTTATATGTTTAAACTCAAAATTGGTGTGATAAGAAAAATGTTTCATTAATATTGTTGATTCTTGTGATTTATGATATACTAGATTAAGACATATTAATTCTAATACTACTAAGTTTATTAATACAAATGGATATGTCAAAGTTAATGATTTGGATAATATAAATAAATGTGAAATATGCATCTAAGCTAAAATCACTAACAACTCATTCTCTAATGTGGAGAAAAAAATACTAAGTTCTTGATTTAATTCATAGTGATATATGCGAATTGAATGGAATTAGACTAGAGGTGAAAAGAAATAGTTTATAATATTCATTGATAATTTTACACAATACATATTTGTTGAGACATAAAGATAAAGCTTTTGAATCGTTTAAATGTTATAGGTTCAAAGTAAAATGTGTCATGCCTTAAAGTATAGTCCTACTATATAAACCAACTTATAATGGAAGTTGACTTTACAACTACTATTATAGACCTAACTTACATAAGATGACCATGACTAATTCACCTTGAAACAAATACCTCAACCTATAATTAAATATTTAACATGTGGAATTCTTTAAAGTTCAATTAGGATATATACATATATTTATAAAACAGTAGTTGAAAACAATAGAGTCACTTAAGGTAGCCTAGTTGAGTTTCCAAGGGACTGTCTATATGTATTTGTGTGTGTAAACATTTGACCTAAAAGAAAGAGAATAGCATATTCCAAAAGCTTTATAAGTCCAATTTGGTCTTCAGTCCCTTTTCCTAATTGCAACTAACTTTTAGGTAGGTATAATACAACATTTACTCTATGCCTATAGAGCGATCTATAAGGATGTAAGCAATCAATCAATCAATTAATAAGTAGGGACATAGATATAAGAATATATAATAAATACAAACAGGGTTATCAAATAATTATCAAATGCAATGCAGTAGAACAAATGTTATCATATGATATTATCCAATCCATTATGAAATTAGAGAAATTACCTAGTACGAATACAACAACTTATAACCAAACCTAACTTTGCACAATGAAGACACCCTCCTCTTATAACTATCTTCAAACCAGTACCTCCAACATTAACATAGCCTCCTCTCTTATTCCTTAGTTTTACTAAGGGTAAGAAAGAGGACATTTTAGCTATCTTTTTCGAAAGAATTGGTATTTGGTCAAAAAATCTTAATCGTCTCTTAATGGGTTGTAGTGCATGTCCACTTAAGTCCTAAATCCATTATAACTTAGTTCCAATATAGGGTGACCAGTCAATTCAAAAAACCAGCAAACCACACTTCAATAAGATAGATTACACATGAATTCAATCAAAGTTTAAAGACTCATAAGAGTACATATAACCAAGCTACTTATAAGCAAAATAAAGTATAAACTGAAGCCTCTAAGTACTCTATTATAGTACTCCAAAATGTAGCTATACATTAATCCTAAACTTACTTTTGTTCCTTGTTGCTCAATTAGGTGCAATTGTGAAGCGGTCCTTCACTACAAATCCCTAAATGATAAGTAACCCTTTTAGCACTTATTTAAGTTACAATGTATCATTATTCTATTATTAGTTCATTAACCTAAGTTTAGAGAGTTATTATACTTAAGTGTTTAGGTTTTAAAGTCATTTGATATTAATTCTCTCCCCAGTTATCTTCTGATTCGTCCTCTAAATTATCTTTTGAAACATCCTCCAAATCTAGTTAATGTAAAGGTCCCTAAAATGTCCTCTAATCCACCCTCTTACTCTAACCTAATTATATATATGTATATATATATATACCCTCTGATTTAGCCTCTAAATAAGGTTCCGGTATGAAGTTTACTTAGAAATCCCCTAATTTATCCTCTAATTTAGCACATTTACCACATTTTTAATGAAATTTACATAACTCACCTCAACTATAGTCAAGATTAGTAACTAAATACTACATTTACACCTTAGTCTCATTCCACATCTCAAGTACACTCCATTTAGTACATTATTCATCCCAACACAATAAAGTTATACATTAAGAAATTTCACCCCTTTTGCAACAAATTATGTATCCATGAAATGAACCACTTCTACCAATTAAGTTCACTCCCATATCACTTTTCATCATGAAGAACACTCCAAATCAATTAGGATCAGAATCTAAATAAATTCATTAAAGAAGATGCAATTTAGCCATAAAATGTCCAATTTGAGCATAATTTAGGGACTTAAAGATTTACAAAATAGTTTTAATAAAAACCTCCATAGACACATTGTACACATTACAAGTAAACTAAAATAATTTTCAAAATCAAAACAACGTCTTTAAGGTTTTTGAAAACTGCTCAGTTTTAACAATTTCTTAAGGCAAATATGCTTAGACACAAAGATTTAATAGAATAACATTTCCTAAAATCTAAATTGAAAAATACTTAGGAAAACATTTTTCCATAATTTTTTGACTTAATATAGTATTTTTAGTAATTTAGTGAAAATCAGAGCAAATCAAAGGACTCATCGACAATCGATGCTCTAGCTACCTTTAGCAACCCCAAGTGTGTTAGACTACTTAGGTATAGGTTTTCCCTTCTAATGGTGGAGGTAATTCACTTCTAAAACTTGTCTAAACCTTCAAGCTCTTCTTGACCCAGATTTGCACCTATTTTTACTATTTTTCCTAAATCTCTTTCTCAAATATTTCCAGATCTCAATAAAATTTTTCTTATCTCAATCAAAATTTTCTTATACTCCCAACTAGTGAAAACAAATTTTGGAGGTGAAAATTTGCTTAAATACTAAAAGCTTCATTGGTTAGGACTTTATGTAATTAACAAGTGTCCCCTTTCTTACTTGTTTTGATCCTTTATTTGTCCATAATGTATCTAAATTTTCCCTAATCCTTACCACTTCAGTTATCATGCTATTACAAGGTTCATCCAATTGCTACATAATTTTTCTATATTTTTTATTATTTTTTCCTATTTTCCTTATATATTTAGCAATATTTAGAATATTTTAGGATTTTTCGATAATTACATGTATACATTAATACACGTATAATACATTTAGTATAAATGCTTACTCCTAATTATTATTTTATGTCATTTTATAATCTTTAGGATCCATACTATTTATTCCTAAAAGTTCGTTAATTATCAGAACCTGCTCTATGTATATCCAATAAAAAACGAATAATATACTTATAATCAATGACTAAACTATATTATTGCTTTATTATTTTATTTTCCTATATCTAAGTTTACAAGACCATTTCTACTAACTTTTCTAGTCCCATCATAAAATTTAGGCTTAACTAGACAACATCCACGATGACCCTAAATTTTACGTATAGATTTTGAATCATTAAGTTATAAGGCTTACAAAATACTTACATGATGGATGAATTAGATGCTTGTATAGTGATAGAGGAGTGAATAGTTCTCAAACGAATTTCACAAATTTTGTGAAAAAAATTGGATAGTACATCAATGCATTACTCCATATACACCACAATAAAATAGATTGATGGAACATACGAATTGGATCATAGTGGATATGGTTAATGCGCTAATTTTAAATGATAAATTCCCATTTAGCTTATGTGAGAGGCTTTATTAACTTCATGTTGTATTTGAAATAGAAACCCATCAAGATCTCTAGGTTTTACTCCATATGAAAGATGGAAAGGAAGGAAAATTGTCATGCTCCGAGAAGTACCTCGATTATGCAGCCTGCTGTTTACTACTCTAAGGGCCTTTGATTAGCTCTTTAGCTAGTTTAAAATCCTTGACATGATATACAAGGTAACTTCCAATATCGAGTAACTAACTAGGTGTATATTCTTAGGTCATATCAAAACATTCAATTATAATGATCACATTTAAATATATAAATCATAGGACATATTAATCATAAATAGGGACATGGTTTCACAAAAATAGTAGGTACAACATAATAATATTAACAAATAGGAAAGTTATATAGTATTCTCTATATACTATCATCAAAATATAACAAAAATCTAAGAGTCTCATAAAATAGAAAGTATACTCTCAATCTCTCTTCCTTCCCTCAAAATCCCAACAAGGATCTTGGGCATAGGTTGCCTTGACACAAGCCATAAGTGGTCCTATAATAAAAAATTAGTGGGGTGTAAGCTTCATCTAGCTTAGTAAATATTCCTCAAACTATACCTTTACGCAATAGCAAACAAGTTTAATTATACAATCGTTTAAATGTAACAAATATATGCTTAAACAATTATATAAAGCCAAACCGGTAACTATATATAACTCTGGATTACACCCTCAAAAGCCAAAGTAGGAGTTACTTAAACCATCTAACCTAGGTTCTAAGCACCATCGGCTAATAATGGCATACATGTCTCACATTCCTTCTATTCTTTCTTCTCAAACAATTCCAATTAATTAATATTTATTCCAATGTTACGGTTCTTAAGCTAGTAGTGCAAGTGTAAGTAGCATACATAGTTTACTCACCTTTAAATGGTGGACTCTTAGATATAACTCGTCACTAGTTGGTTAGCGTCTCCAATGCCTAGTGATTCCACAAGTTATGGTAGGACCATATTGCATGTGTACACTATGTGAAAACTTAAATAATAATAATATCAACCCCCGTAAGACCCCTCTATACTATACACACAATGTGATGGCTAACATTATATGATGCTAAATGTGCCATGCATGATCTGATTTAAAGATGTAAACATATATTATTAATTTTGATTTATTAAAGTAACCAAGCAACTTCATCAAATAGTTATAGCAAGTAATATATAAATATCTAAATAACAAGTAATTTTGTTATTATATGTTATGGTGTCTCAACACATCAAACATACAAATTCCAATCACATGCAATTCCCAATCCCTTAGTAAACCATTCATTATTTTCAATTTAGTGCAGCTAACTACCAGCAAATAACAAGTATAGTAATCATTAGAATACTTAATATGCCATGGAGTCCTATGAATTGTAATAGTCGATAAGTAGGTCTAAATCAAAGTTAGGATCACTTGTGACAGTTAGGGAAGAATACTAATGAAAAATTAAGCAACTATCCACTTATTCTATTATCCTTACCATAATTCTAAGTTTTAGCTCAAACTTATTTTTATCATAATTTTTCATTTTAATTCTGATTTTCATATTCTTATAGTCATTTTCCATCATTTTTTAATTTGGATTCTCATATTTTGATCTATTTTTATAGATGGAACCTGCAATTTTAGTTACAAGCCTAGAAAGTTGTCAATCTTCAAGTTGTTGGGGCTCTTTTGTTTTATTTTACATTATTTCAATATTCCTTTATATAAATTCAATTTTTGTCGAGTTTTAAACTCTCGTCTAGCCTTGATTATGTGTTTGTGCTCAATATATTTAGGTTTCATTTATTCCTTGACCCACTTTTATACTTTTATTCTAGATGCTTAACTAGTGGGATATTGAGACTTATTTCTAGTTGATTTTCAAGGTGGGCTTTCTTTTTGGTTCTTTAGGCTTAGAAAATATTTTAATGGTCTTTTAATTATACTTTTCTTTTTCTGACAAGTGACTACTCATGTTGTATTTTTAGCCAATTTTGTAAATTTGCCTCAATTTATGGTTTTTCTCCCATTTTAGCTCTTTATGGGGCATAGTACTTAAACCTGACTTGTTTGTTTAGGCTTAAAACTTAACTAAACACATTTTAAGAAGGATTTTCAAGTGTGTTTTAATACTAATTAGGGGCATTTCTTAGGTCGTTCCTAATACACAGCAAGTTAGGAACCAAAATGGATAGTTAGGGTTCAAATAGGCATGAAGAACAGGAAGTAAAATGGGGGGGGGGGGGGTTTTATGGTGAATGTGTATGAATATCACGTACTAAGATACAAACACAACTAGGGGTTGAACTCGAAATAGAATTTGATATGACTCACGAACACTAAATGTTACTCAAGATTCAAATGGGAGATTAGATATGACTCACTAACTCACTTAAATGAAGGGTTCACCACAACCTTAAGCGCAAGATTGATAAGAACGCAAGAGAGATTAAAGAGTAAAGTACACTCAATAATTTGGCAAATGCAGCTCTATGAGCTCAAGAATAACCTTGCTCGAAAGAGAAAAGTTCCAAGTGTATGTATGTTCTTTACTATGTGATAATCTATCTTCTGCTAATTACAAATAGCAAGCCCCAAAACCTTAGTAGCAAAAATATAAATAATGTATAAGGCCTTAAACCCTAAAGAATGGGCCCATAATTAAAAATAAAGAAAATATGTACAAGAATACAAAATGGTGTATTTAATAGAAGAAGTTAACATGTAGTCATTCGGCCTGTCATGGAAGGAGTAGGATCCGAACCAGACAGGGTTGACAATTGGAAATCCGAGTTCGAGGAGAAGTCCTTAAAGTCTCACAATGCTTGGCTAAGATACCCGAAAAGTCAACCTACATTTGTCGAGTACTAGAATTAGTTAGCACTAATCTCTCCGTGTGATACCGAGTGGTTCTTTAATCTTAAGTCTTCGACCATGTGGTCACTTGGCTTCTCAACAGATGACAAACTTGATGCTAAGTGGCTCCTTTTCTTCCTTTCAATCTTCTGGTATTAGCTTGACCTCAACAAAAGCTATTCAGCCTCAGCTTTGAACTGTTTAGCCTCGGGTTAAAATAAGCCTACTTCAACTTTTAGCAGGTTGACGTTCACTTGGGATAGGTTGGCCTTGACTTGGAGATAGTTGTAAGCCAATTCCTATCATTACTATAGGGCTAAAAAGAAGTCGTCATCAATACTAAACAATGAGCATAGGCTAAGATGCCAAACAAACTTCTCTTCCCTTTTCTCTTTACCATGGGTGCTAAATTGCTCTGGATTTCCCCAACACTTATGGAGGTCAAGCAATAGCTCTTCCCATCATTTCAAACCATGTAAGTGTTAAGGAAGCCATCATAGATTACCTTCCGATCATACTCCCATGGTCGGTTAAGAAGTAAATTTGCAACATTCAATAGGACTATGTCGAATTCAATCTTGTCCTCATATTGCCCTACCGTAAATGCTACTCAAGCTCTCTTATGCACATGGAGCATACCCTTATCATTAAACCACTTTAATCCATAAAGTTAGGGATGTAGGTAAGTCAGCATCTTCATCTTCTCTATTAGTTCAGCAGAAACGACATTAGTGTAGCTTCCTACATCAATAACCAGTGATATGGACTCATGGATGAACACACAAACCCAATATGACACGTAACTAAAGGGGTAGGTCCAAGCCATAAAATGACCTAAAAAGTAAATGATAATCGAGGGTGAGCAGAGGTTCTTGTACACCAACAATGGATATAATGCACCAATGCCTCACACAAGCTTAAGTCACACTTGATATGACCTATAAGTATGGCCGGAGGTCACTCACCAGTAGTCTACGCTTGGATAGGCTAGATAAGAGTAGCTTAAGAGTAAGCAAGAGGACACTTAGCTCAAGAGAAGGTAAAAAGTTCAGTGTATTCTTCTATATATTCTGTTGGGGCTATTACATTATGTAATTATTTATAGTACCTTGTTAGGGTGGTTCTACATTATAAAAAATTATAAAAATGGATCCCTATTTGCTAAAAGAAGTAAAATAATTTATAAGGAAATTACAAAATTGTACACAGCAAATGTCCTCTATTTAAAAGGATAGTACAGTTGTTAGAAGAGACAATGCATGTGCATTTTACTCTACGACTCTGACAATATAGTGAGCCGAGCGGGGGTAGGCCTCTATTCAAGTATATTTGGCATCAAAAGTTCGACACCTTGATTGTTGGGGAAAGACTGGGGTTAGCTCAGGAACAACTCACATTTGGGCTGGCCTTAGATGGTTGGCTCCTGATAGTTGTCAACTCAGCCTCGGTACCGTAGAGATTGCTATATTCAGATTTGGCACTTAGATTAGTGCATAGCAGAAGGTTTAGTTCCGTACATTGGCTAGTCACCTCGGTAACACCTTGGATGGCATGGAGAGCGAAGTAGCTTGGTAGATCAGATTGGGGCAAGCATAACTCCTTGGCACTTAACTTACCTCTAATAGCTCAGTGAACCACTTGATAGAGCCCTCGGGCTCGAAAGCATATAATTGGTCCTTGATCCCTATCGTCCCCTCTAGGTTGTTTAAGATTTGGGATCAAATTTGGCTCAGCTTCAAGTTGCTCATCCTCAAGAGTATAAGGTTCGAGGTCGACAATGTTGAAGGAGTCTAAGACCCCATATCCTTCAGGCAATTCAATCCTATAGGCATTAGGGTTGATCTTTTCAAGCACTTTGAAAGGTCCGTCGACCTTAGGAGACAACTTGCTCTTTCTCAAGTTTAGGAATCATTCTTTACTGAGGTGTCTCCAAACTAAATCACCTGGTTGAAATTCTCTCTTCCTCTATCCTCGGCTTTGCTTCTCAAGCTTAATATTAGCTTGACCCAATTGCTTTACAACCTTCTAGTGCATGGCTTTGATGGTCTTAACTCTCTTAGTGGTTGGCCAGTCATCACTAAGCATCGGCTAGGGTGCTTAGTGTAATGGCAACACAAGGTTGAACCCATAAGTGACCTTGAATGGGGACATGCTTGTTACATTAAGGGCTATCCTGTTCTATGAGAACTTAATGATTGGTAGGCACAAATCCCAATCGACCGTGTTTCATTCAACAGCAAACCGTAGCAAAGTCCTTACGATTTTGTTAATAACTTCAATCTATCCAGTGGTCTATGGGTAGCAGGACATGTTGAACAGTAGCTTGGTTCCCATTCGCCTCCACAACATCCTCTAAAAGTGGCTCATGAACTTGGGGTCTTAGTCTGAAACAATGGTCCTAGGAATTCCGTATAGCTTGATTACTTCCTATAAGAAAAGAAAAGAGATAGCGTAAGCATTATTAGTTTTGGAACAGGGCACGAAATGTGCCATCTTGCTAAATCAATCCACAACCACCATGATGGAGTCCTACCCTCGAGACGTCTTCGATAATCCTAATATGAAGTCCATACTTAGCTCGGACTATGGTTTGGTCAAGATAGGCAAGGGTTGGTAATGTCCTTGCTCGACTCTTCACTTTTTGACAGGTTGCACACTTTTCCAACATAGATTAGACATCTCTCTTCATCCTTGGCCAAAAGAATCTAGAGGATAATACCTCATAATTTTAGTAGTAGCTAAAGTATCCTGTCAATCCCCCTCCATACATCCCATGCACTAACAATTCTTACGTAGAACAAGTCGGGATACATAGCCTTCTCTTCCTGAATAAGTATCCATCCTCCCTGTAATAGTTGTCCAACGTCCATCCCTCCTCACAATGGACGTAGATAGGACCAAAGTGTAGGTCCTCAAAATACAAATTCTTGATGGTTGAAAAACCAAGTAGCCTCATCTACAGTTTAGTTAGGAAGGTATGTCATCTCAATAGGGCATCAGCTACTACATTGTTCTTTCCATTCTTGTATTTTATGACATAAGAAAACCCCTCCACGAACTCAACCCACTTGGCTTACCTCCAGGATAACTTCGATTGGCTCTTTAGATATCTTAAGGATTCATGATTGGTGTAAATCACAAATTCCTTAGGCATTAGATAGTGTTGCCATACCATTAAGGCTCGGATTAAGGAATAGAACTCCTTACCATAGATAGAATAGTTAAGTATGGCTCTTCAAAGTTTCTCACTGAGTTAAGCAATAGGTCAGCCTTCTTACATTAGTACAGCACCTATGCCTAGTTCAGATGCATCACACTCTACTTTAAATACCTTGTCAAAGATCAGTAGAGCTAAGACGGAGGCTGTAGTTAGCTTCTCCTTCACATCCTCAAAACTCCTCCTCTCTTTCTCAACCCATCTAAATTCAACATTCTTCTTTGAGAGTTTGGTGAGTGGGGCCACAATCGTATTGAAGTTTTTGATTAATTGGTGGTAGAATGACACTAAGTCATGGAAACTTCTCACATCAGCAGATCAGGTCAGCTCAAGCCATTCTATGAATGCTTTTATCTTTTCTTTATCAACTCGGATACCACCTTTACTCACAACAAAACCCAAGAAGATTACCTCGGAATGGCAAAAGTTGCACTTCTTCAGATTGGCATAAAGCTGTTCAGCTCGAAGATTTGTAATCACTTGTTAGATATGCCTTCGGTGAGTCTCTAAGTCAGGATTGTACACCAAAATGTCATCAAAATAAACTAAGACAAACCTTCCTAGTAATTTTCAGAGCACATGATTCATAAGTCGTGTAAATATGCTCAGTGCATTGGATAGTCTAAATTGCACTACAAGCCATTCATATAAACCATGTCGTATCTTGAAGGTAGTCTTCCACTCATCGCCTTTACGTATTCGAATCTGATGGTAACTAGCTTTAAGGTCAATCTTGGAGAACATTCTTGCTCCGCTTAATTCGCCCAGTATGTCATCAAACCTAAGCATGGGATACTTATACTTGATGGTGATTCAATTGATCACTTAGCTATCTACACACATCCTCCAAGACCCATCTTTCTTTGGCACTAATAAGGATGGTACAACGTAGGGGCTTAAGGATTTGTGCACATACCCCTTCTTCATCAACTCATCCACTTGCCTTTATACCTCGGTTACCTATTCAGGATTCAACTTATAGGCAAGCTTGTTTGGCAGGGTAGCTCCTAGTTGTAGGTCGATTACATGCTCGACGCTATGGTTTAAGGGTAGACCATTCGATAGCTCTTCCGGAAATAGGTCAACAATTCTTCCAATAAGGTTTTTACCTTAGTTGGTAGCTCTTCCTCCTTAGATCTCATCTCTAGAAGCCTCTTGACAAGTAGATATGTCGATCCCTCCAACTCCATTTCTCTTTTTAGCTTAGCTCAAGTCAATACCAAAGCCTCCTTCTTTAGGGTTCAACTAAGCTAGGATTGCATGACTTTTTCCTGCTCGATAGTCATGAGACTCAATTTCAACCTTCTTCCTTTATGCTCCACAGAACATGTGTTCCTCTTACCATCATATATAACTACTCGATCAAACATCCATGGTCATCCAAGTAGAAGGTAGGATGCATTCATGGGCAGTACATCACAAAGCACTTCATCTCAATACTTGCCAATATAAATCAACACAGACACCTATTTTTTCACTTGTAAGGCTCCCTTATCACTGAGCCAATGAAGCTTATAAGGTTTTAGGTAGGGCATGGTCGGCAATTTCAACTGTTAGACCATAAATATAAAGGATGCATTAGTGCAGCTCCCACTATCAATGGTCAGTATGCATAGTGATCCATTCACCTTGCATCCAATATGAAAGATATTTTCTCTCTACTGTTCTTCAGGCATAGGACTGACACTCATTGTCTTCCTCAAAACTAGAGCGATCAACATAAATTTCCTTTCCTTACTGTAAATGACTTCTTCATTAGACAGCTCGGTCTGTCCATCCATTTTTAGCTCCTCTACTTCTTCATCAGTACTGTTGACCTCAACAGTCAACACCTCGCCTCTAATCACCATTGTTTACCTATTTAGGTACTAAGTGGCCATGTGTCCAAATCCTTCGAATTTGAAACACTTGATCTCATTCATCTTCTTCCCTAAACTCTAGCCCTTCTCAAACTTCCTCGAGGGTTCCTTCTCCTCTACTCAGGTGGTCAGCATGGATCGGGTCTCAACAATCTTAGTCGATTTCATTCGCATTAGTCGGCCCGAAACAGTTCGGCTACTTCCTAGTTGGCTAATAGGGGGTCGGAATCTTCCAATTCGACACCATTTTATCCTTTAGGTAGCTCGAATCACATGATCAAGTGTTCTAACATCCAGGGTTTCTAGGACATCCCCAATCTCATACTTCAATTTGCTAATGAATCGAGATACAGTTTAGTCTTTAGGCTCTACAACTTCGCATCGGATCATTACCATCTGGAATTACTTAACGTAAGCATCCACACTCGATCCTCCTTATCTCATTTCTTACAGTCTCTTGAAGGAATCCTGCAAATAATAGCTCAGTACAAACCTTCTCCGTATGACTCTCTTCATATCATCCTAACTCCTAATCTCTCGTTTTCCTTCCCTTCTTCTAGTAGCTTGCAAGTTCTTCCACCACAAAGTGGCATAACCAGCGAACTCCAACACATTAAGTCTAACTTTTGCATTATCAGGCACTTCGTAGTATTCAAACTACTTTTTAATCTTATCTATCCAATCCAAGTAATCTTCGGAATCACCACTTTTAGAGAAACTTAGAATACGCATCCTTAATCCTTTAACTTTAGGGGCTCGTGCATTTCTTTCCTTAGGCTCGTAGTACTCCTCTGCCTTGTCATCTCCTTTTACTTCCTCCTTGATCTCTTCAAGCATTAGCCTTTGTCTAGCATCCTTATCAATTCCTTTAGCTTAAGGTAGGCGAGTAAGGGCATTAACTTGGCCAAACTGACTGTTGCCTCATTGCTACTGCTTACGTTCTCTAATGGGGTTATTTTTAGCTTACTGTTTGTCTTCTTGTATAACAGTCACTAAACTAGCTACCAAATTGGTAAGCCTATCCAATTAATCATCCATTGACTGAGGCATGAAGCTCCCTTCTTGCCTTTGGCCATGTCGATTACCACTTTCTTGGTTTCCTAAAGTTCCTTGAACACTTGAATCTAATATTGATGGTTACTTTACAATGACAATCAAAGGAATAGCCAACCACACTCTATTTTGTGTATTAAAAATAGGGGAGAAATAGAGTATAAAACACTACTCAATTACCAAACTCCAATGTAAACAATAAAACCTCTATCACACGAGAGTAGTGACAAACTATTAAAAGGACATAGTAGCATAATCTAACTTTAAACGTAGCCAAGCTTTGATACCAAGATGATACGGACTCATAGATGAATGTACAAACCTAATATCACACATAACTAAAGGGGTGGGTCCAAGCTGTAAGATGGCTTAAAAAGTAAATGATAGTTGAGGGTCAGTAAGGGCTCTCGCATATCGACGATGGATATGATGCACCAGAGCTCAGATCATACTTAATATGACATACAAGTATGGCCAAAGGTCACTCTCCATTAGTCCATGCTCTGATGGGCTAGATAAGAGTAGCTCAAGAGTATGCAAGAGGACACTTAGCTTAAGAGAGGGTAAAAAGTTCAGTATATACTTCTATATATTTTGTAGTGGCTATTACATTATGTGATTATTTATGATACCCTGTTAGGGTAAGTTCTACATTACAGAAAATTACAAAAATGGACCCCTATTTGCTAAATGAAGGAAAATAATTTATAGGGAAAATACGACATCGTACGTAGCGAACGTCCTCTATTCGAAAGGACAATACGGTTGTTAGAAAAGACAACGTGTATACATTTTACTCTACGATTCTAACAGTATAGTGAGCCAAGCAGAGGTAGGCCTCTATTCAGGCATGTTCGATGTCGAAAGTTCGGTACCCTGATTACTAGGGCAAGATTGGGGTTAGCTTAGGAATAGCTCACATTCAAGCCGGCCTCGAATGATCAACTCTTAACAGTTGTCAACTCGGCCTTAGTACTGTGGAGATTGTTGTATTCAGATTTGGTGCTTGGATTAGTGTATAGTAGAGGGTTCAATTTCGTACATTGGTTAGTCACCTCAGCAACACCTTAGATGGCATAGAGAGCAAAGTAGCTCAACAGATCGAATTGGAGCAAGCACTACTCCTTAGTGCTTAACTCACCTCCGACAACTTAGCGAACCACTTGAGAGAGCCTTTAAGCTCAAGAGCGTATAATCGGTCCTTGATCCTTATCAAATGGGTGTGTTGTTTACGTATGACAAATGGGCCTATAATTAAAAATAAAGAAAATATGTACAAGAATACAAAATGATGCGTTTAATAGAAGAAGTCAGCATGCAATCGTTCATCCTATCCTAGAAAGAGTAGGATTTGAATTGAGTGCGGTCAACAGTTGGATATCCAGGTTCGAGGAAGAGTCCCTGAAGCCTTGTAATGCTTAGCTAAGAAACTCAAATGGTCGACCTACATTTTCCAAGTACTAGAATTGGTCAACAATAGCCTCTCCATACCATGCTAAGTGGATCTTTGGTCTTGAGTCCTCGATCATATAGTCTCTTGGCTTCTCAGAAAATGACAAACTTGATGCCGAGTGGCTCCTTTTCTTCCTTTCCGTCTTCTAGTATTAGCTTAGCTTCTACAAAATTTGTTTAGCCTCGGCTTTAAACAATTTGACCTTAGGTTAGAATAGGTCGACTTTAGCTTTTGGTAGGTCGACATTGACTTAGGATAGGTTAGCCTCAGCTAGGAGATAATTATAGGTTGATTCCTATTAGTTCAGGTCATTTTCTAGCTCAAAACATGATTTTTAGCTTGATTTTGCTTTTAAAGTTTTAGTATAGTAATTGTCTCACTTGGAAAAGTCTTATATCACTATTATCTTGCCTAAATCATCATTATAACAAATGAAAATGGTGTGGCCAACTTGTAAACAGTTTTGTTAAGACTTCTAAGAAGGGTATCCTTAAGTTTAAACCTTGCTTCTCTTGATATCTTTATTGTTATTCACCTAAGGATTACTTGTTAGGATTTTTAAGACAAGATACTTAAGAAAATAAGCCATACAACCTTATAGAGGGCTTGGCATTCGGTTTTTCATGAGGAAGTGTAGGAGCTTAACTTGTTCTTTTTATAAATCTTGAAGAAACATTTAAATGCACTTTATAGATACATGTTGCAAGAAACCTTCTAAGACTACCCTTATGTGTACCATTACATGCTTAAGCCAAAACATTGACATGAGCTTTCATAAGAAGACTCCTAAATACAAAGCTAAACCTATATATTACATCTTATTTATTTTTTTTTTAAGAAACAAAACACTACAAGAAGGAATACACAAGAACTACATGAAAGGAAAGTTCATTATTGCTTGGAGATGATACTTAGGTAGTGGTCCTTGCTACTTTGATGGCTCTACTTCCTTGCTTCTAACATACCTCCAAAGTAACTCCTCTCTTGGGCTCCTTAGGTCTTGTTCTTTGAAGGTTGAAGTAGTGGATGAGGTGAAGAGAATTGGAGTATTGTAAGGGTATAGGCAATGAAAGGATGAAAAAAAAAAAAATGAAGTCAATGGGGGTATATGTAGGAAGAAAGATCCAACACTAAAATAAAGGGAAGGTAGGGGTTTGTTTTGATGGGGAGTTAGATAGTAAAAAAGAGAAAAAGAAGAAGAAGAAATGGAGTTGAGTAGGGAAGGGAACCAAAAATTTCAAGAGTATGAATGTGTTTTTTGAATTTGTAAAATGTAAAAGATAAATGAGAATTATGTAGCTTCTTAGGTAGACATGAGGTCAACTAGAGGAGGGCTTTTAGAGTGCTTTAAGATGTTAACTTAATGGGAAGTTGGAGTGTATAGGGGGCTAAGGTGGCTAAAGAAGAGGAAAAAGGGGATGTACATTTCTCCATATCATCCATTTTTCAATGATTAAAGTGCAGTCAATGTGGCATGTTTCCAAAATAAGAAAGACTTTTTTTTTCACCCGTGCATGCTCAAGTTTTGTCTTCTTGGAACTAAGCAAATACTATTAGTTGGAAGAGAAGTAAATTGGTTGCTATTGAATGAGGAATAACTAGGTTGACTCCATTAGTCTCGATGAAAGAGTATAAGGGTTACATGCATAAGGCATGCAAACTACACTCCTTGTGTTGAATTTTATATTTTCTTTTTTTTTTTATTGGTCTACTTCTTTCACCCACTTATTTAGTTATTTATTTATTTACTTAGTTACTTATCTATTTGTTACTTAATTACTCATTTATTCATCCACTTGTTTGTTTTACATAGGAATTTATAGAATTAAACTTAATTATTCACTTTAGTTTGATATTTTATTTCAACTATCTCTTCAATATTGGATTATATAAATTCAAAAAGTGTTTAAGGTCTTTGAATCAAGTGGGTTTAGCTAAGTTTTAAGGTTTCACATTTAGGGTTTTTAGGGTCTGCTCAAAATTATAAGTTCAAATTTGTTGGTTGTATTTTAATTTTTTATTAGCTTGACAATTCTAGGGAACATTGATAGCTACTCATGGTCGATTCTAAGTTCTTATAAAAAATTTATAGGGTTTACAAAACCAAATTTGCAATATTTTAAAGTATAGGGATTCATAGCTCATTATAGAGTCTTTTTATCCTAAAAGGGAAAAGGCTAGTATTAAGTTTATTGAAAGATTTTTTTATTGGTTATACTCAAAATTATAAAAGATATAGAATATTAGATTTAGAATTTAGTGTTATTTCTAAAATAGAGATTTGGAATTTTTGGATAATAAATTCCATAATGATTTAGTTGGAAAAGAGTCTTATCCTACTACCTGCGAGAATAATAATGAAGAAACAAATGTAGAATTCACTATAAAACTTTAAAGAAGTAGCAGAATAAGAAAAATCAAGAGTGTAGAGTTTGGATTTGTTGATCATCAAGCTCTTAGCTTCTTAATAGAAGGTAGTAAAGATTCCATAATTTGTAAAATCCCCTTAATACTTAGTATAGATAGTGATCCTAAAACTTATAGTGAAGCAGTGGCTTCTAGAGAAACAGCATTTTGGAAAGAGGTAATAAATGATGAGATAGGATATTTGTTATCTTATAATTCTAGGTTTTAATTTATTTGCCACAAGGATTTAAGGCAATGGCTTTAAGTGGGATTTCAAATTTGAATATAATTTAGATGTTCTTTGTAAACTTGTAAGGTAAGGTTAATAACTAAGGATTCAAGTAATAAGAGGGGATAGGTTATTTTGATGCCTATGCTCCCATTATAGGAATGACTTCAATTAGGGCAATGTTATCCCTTGCATTTATTTTCAAACTTCATATGTATCAAATGGATGTTAAAGCAACCTTTCTATATATTGATCTTAAGGAGGAAGTATACATAAAGCAATAAGAAAGTTTTGTACTACCAAAAAATGAAAGGAAAGTTTGCAAATTAGTTGAGCCTTTGTATAGACTGATGTAAGCCCTAAAATAATGGCATGAAAAGTTCAGTGATGTGATCTTAGAAATGGTTTCAAACATAATAGTGACAGTAAATGTATTTATTCAAAATTCACTAATGAATATGGTGTTACAATCTATTTATATATTAATGATTTGTTGATATTTGGAATGAATATGATTGGTATCAATGAAATTAAGAAATATCTTACCTCAAAATTCAAAATGAAAGATTTAAGTAAGGTATATATGATATTGGGTATTAAAGTATTGAAGCATAAGGGGGGCCTTAGTTTGAGTCAATCACATTTATAGAGATGATTCTTAAAAAGTTTAAATACTTAGTAAGGAAAGAAATTAAAACTCCTTATGATCTTCACATTCAGTTAGAAAGAACTTTGAAAGTGCATTAGCACAACTAGAATATTCTAATGCTATAAGGAGTTTAATGTATGCTTCACATTTCACTAAACCTAATATTACTTGTGCTATGTGCAGGTTGTCAAGATTCACTAGTAATCTTAGTACTGTGCATTTGAAAGCTATATTCAAAGTTTTTGATTACTTGAAGAGAATAATGAAACTCAAATTAGTTTATGGTGATTTTCCAACTACACTAGAAGGTTATTCAAATGCAAGTTGGATAGTAAATGTTAGTGGTAGAAGTTCAACTTTTGGATGGATGTTTACCTTAGGTGGTGACACCATATTTTGAGCATCTAAGGAATGAACATGTATAATGCATTCAACAATGCATTGTTTCTTTACTAAAACAATTTTTATCCATCGTTTCTTTACAAATTCATCTTTATAAGCTAGAATAGATTGAGTTTTCACGATGGACTCCAGGTATGTAACACTTGTGTATTGCTTCTACTTACTAGGCTGGATGTTATATTTATATATAATCTCAAAATGGTTGATTGAATATCTAACTTAATTATTGCTTGTTGTCTATGTGTAGCTTAGCCTAGGGGCCCGAAGTGATAGATTCCTAGGGGGCAGCCCCGATGATCTTTGCTATGTATTATCCCTAGTAGAATCTCACTTGGAAATGATCTAAGATATTATAGATGGGGCCTAGAGTGGTACGCCCAATATAAGATTATAGAGAGGCCTGAAGAGGTATGCCCAACCGCTAGGATGATGAGTCAGTCTATATTGTGATAGGAGTTATGAGGACCTCTATTATACAGTGTATGATTGGCTAATTTAAAGATAATAAAATTATTGTGTATAATTTACCCGTTTGCATTTAAACGCATGTAAATAAGTTTATGTCCAATTGCTCATGTGCATGTGTTTGTGTGTTATGTACTAAGCTTTGACTCACTCTCTTAACTTTTATAGTTGTAGGTTGAATTGATGAGTATAAGAAGAAACATAGTAATTATCAGGATGGGGTGAACAATGTTATTATTTTAATATGAGAATCATCAATAAGAGTAGTTATTATTGTCTAATTAGATTATATTTGAATATTCATGTGTTGTAAGAGTTAAATTCTAGTTTATTAACAATTACTTAGATAAATTGGAGGTTGCTTAGTATATATTAAATTTTTTAGACTTGTAATTTTATTAACATTAGTAGATTTACAAATGTATATTTTTAGAGATTATAGTTGACTATATGCTTAACGTGTCATTAAAGAACGAGGGATACGTGACAGTCTATGGCATCTTAGGTTCTGGGATGTTACATATTTAATGATATTAAAGCACTGGTTCATGATCTATAACGAAATTGGGAAAATGATCTCTTAGAAGTTGAGATGACGAAAGCAGGTAGATAATGGTTAAGTGTTTCCCCTTTCAAAGTTCATGTTATTTATATTTCTTTTATGTAGATTATTGGTAATTTTACGTTATGGTTATTAATAGATATTTTGAATCGTCTTAGAGACTTTTCTTTTATTATACTCATGCTTTGGAGATGATAGATTTACTAAATTCCTTAGTAAGGTAATAAGCTTGAATCACTTAGAAAAAGGTAAATGGGTATATGAATTTGAGAGCATATTGAATAGTATAGCAACATAGTTCCATTATCCTATAAAAAATATTAATACGTTAGAAACCAATAAACTTATAAACTTAAGGTTATAGGTATCCACCTATAAACCTATTAATTAATGATTGATAAAATAGGAATTATAATAAGGGCCAAATATATAAATATAAGAATATTTATAACAATTAAGTAGTTGTTAAGTAATTATGATGACGCTTAAAACATGATTGACCATAAAGATAATAAAAGTTATAATTATGAATAATAAAACAATATATTAAACATATACTCATAAACCTCCGTAAGTTTCATTGGTTAAACAAATGCATGACACATAAAATTAATACTTGACAAATAAGAATAAAGAAATAAGAAATAAGAAATAATTATTCTTCATTAAACATGATAAAATAACAAATTACAAAAATAAAAATAGATAGATTTAAACCATAGAAACAAGGAAAGTTGATTGCAACACTTACATGGTTCATCACAATACTCAAATACTTGTTAATTTATTCAAGATCATTAAAATAGAACAATATAAAAAATAGTCATACATATTTCAAGTTTCAAAATACAAGTAAAATCCATCTATACTACCTTCACCAATAGATGGTAGTGCCTCCATACTGAAATGGTGATCATGCTTAAACATTAAAGTAATACTAATATTAATTATTAAATACTTAAAAGAATGAATACTATATCACTATACCCTTATAGTTAGGGATAACGCAATAACAAAATAATAGCTAATTAACAATAAATAATAATACAATAATTATTATATTAATAGCAACATCATTAAAGACTACAACAATGATCAGTATAAAAATAACAATAATAACAAAAGAGTCTGATAACATAAACTATTCCACTATGACTCCTATAGCTAATAGTAACATGAATACCAAAAAGGACACAAAAGACCTAAAATTCCTATCCTCGTAACCAACAAAAAAAGTCAAACTTTCCATATAAGTCCTAATAAACCTAAGAGAAAAAGAAAACATACAATAAACTAAGGTACTTAATTGAAAGGATAATGAAGAGGGCTGAATATTCTTCATACATTTTAGCACATATACTTATGAGACGAGATAACGAGTTCATGTCTAATTTAGTATTGGTTGGATTCACCAACTTTGTTTATATGAGTAATTATGCTAGATGACATGGAATATTAGTTCCATAATGCTTTAAAAAAAGTAAGAAAACATAATCATAGAAAGAAATAAATTGAAAAGTAAACAACTTAATTAACATATAACACAACTAATAAGTAAATAATAACTAATTACATATGAAACAAATTTCTAAATGGTAAAACATATATTTTCAATATCTATTACGACAATCCTCATGAAGAAAAAGTAAGTATTATAAAGTGAGTAAATAAATAAAAAATGTATTAAATTATTGAATAACGAATCGTCATATTAAGAAAACTTAAACCATAAAGACATGATTTAAATAATTAAATGATTATAGTAAGTATAACCTCGTCCTCCTACCTAAATAGTGGAATAATAAGGTGCTTATATAGGAAAGAAAGAATAACTGCAAGATGATATCAAAAGATTGTAGTACTATCCCTAAATGTGAAGTCTATGATTATAGAACTATTGAAAAGTAAGCAATGGATTTGGAGAAAGATCTCAAAATAACTTAGGAAAAATTTAAGGATCGTAGGTTGAGATTTGAAGTCAAAATAGAGAAGGAATTTGGAGACTCTAATATTAAAGAAAAGATTTACAAAGTACATGTAGTGAGGAGATCAAGGAATTCTCATGAATGGAAGTTGAAAGGACAATATCCTAAAAATATTAATTTTGGAGGAGTACTTAATTTGGTAGAATTAGAGAAGTAACCTAAATATGTTTAAATCATTTGGATCAAATATATAGGGACTAAGGTGGAAGAAGTGTCAGTATATTAAAAAAAGAAAAGAAAAGAGAATAATTATAGGTAAGATGATCGAAATTTTTTTTTTAGAGAAGCATAATAAAAGAGAAGGTAAAGGAGAAACTTTAAACAATTAGAGATCTAGAATATAAATGATGGAAAAATTTTGGAGGCCCGTCGAATAATTGAAATAGGGAGAATAAAGGAAAATTTGTGAATGGAAGCTAGATAGAAAAAACCTTTATAAAATTTTATTCTTGAAAGATTAGCCATGATCTAATAGTAATAGGTAAAACAAGCTACTCTTTAAGTTAGATGAATCAATAGATTAAATTAGCATAAATATGAAATGGAATGAAGTTTGAAAGAAGCATTGTGATTATGGTTTGGGTTACTACGAGATGGAGAAGGAAAGAATTAAAGCTTAATGGGTTAATGAGAGATGTACTAATTTTCAAGTTAATCATCTAGCATTAGTAATGCTATAACTAAGACTAACAAATGGAATGTGGTAGTTTTTCAAAATTAGGAATCAAAATTTGAGATTATGAAAAGTAATAAAGTTAGAGCTCATTGAATAAATAGAAGGAATTGAGTCATCTGGCATTAATCTAATGAAGGAATTTGGAGACTTGCATTTTAGACAGAGGATTTACAAAATAAATAAAGTGAGGAAATTGGAGGGAAAGATTTATGGATGGAAGTTTAACTAACACAAATTATAAACATTATTTTGGGAGATATTAGTTGTAGCCTGATGTTCTTAGAAAAGTAATCCATAAGCTAAGGATTATTCAAGTCAAAGTGAATTAATAGTTAATTTGATGGAAATACAAATATGAATGAAGAATGGTTGTAGATAAAATAATTGAAATTTTATGGTTAAAATATAATCAGAGTAATATGATGAAGTTAAGGTAAGAGGAGAATCCTTAAGTGATTGGAAGCTTATGAATATTAATAGGATACTCTATGCATAATTGAGAACCACTTAATTGGGAAGCAGATTTAGCAAAGATCTAACAGCGAGATAGGTACTTAAAGATGGAAGACATAAACCTGGAGAGAAGAAGTGATTAGGTATGTTAAGGTCTAAAAGAGTAACATAAAGTGAAAGAAAATTTTATGGAGGTATCTAGCAAGGAAGTATGTAATAAATCCAAGAAGATCTAAGTAATTTGATAAAATTTTATAATCCTAAGTAAGTGTGGGAAAGAAAGAGTTTGTTATTAGAGTTAATAGGAAAACAATTGTAAATGTATAACTCAAGGAAAGGAAGAATGGTATGGATCAAAAAATGTTGATGAAATAGAATAGACAACTAAAGAAGTAAAAGTCATGAGATTTTGAGCATTAACCGTTAATCTTAAGGATAAGTAGAAGCTTAATGAGATAAAAAAAAAAAGGGGATTAGAAGAAGAGATGAGAAAGTAGTACCTAGAATTATTCGAAGAAGCAAATAAACTTTCAAGAACAAAAGTTTCTTTAAAAGAGGAAAAATGTAACACCTAGGAAAATTCAAATGAAGTACAAATAAAATAAAGAAAGCCTATAAAAGAAAAGCCAAGGTAGTAAGGTAATTAAATAATTTTAGTAAAGTGTACTTTAGAGATTACAAAGGCTAGGGTTACACAATTTAACCTAACTTTATAAAACCTCTTTTTCAAATGGCTCATTAGTCTCTCATTGTATTATAGAATAGGATTCCCTCATGATGCACTTCACGAATCCTGATGATAAAACATAGATCCCAAAGACTTTATTGGTCCAATGAATCATAAAATTGATCATAGTCCTTTTTGGTAGTGCAAGAGGAAGGCTTTAGTGGAGGGCTATTATACAAGATTAAATCACAACCTTAGAATTCCCAACAATAAGTGATTTGATGTTTATTATGAAGAGTAAGATTGAATCTAAAAACTTAATTTTGATTTTCAAGGTGCTAACAATTGATTGGATTAGAAGATCACAAAGGACTTCTCTCAGGGTTTCTACAAACATAAGGTAATATGTTCTTTTCATTGTGATCTTGATTCTTTTGTAGAATTTATGAAATTGATTGTAATGTGGAGTTCTTGAAGAAAGAATTGCTAAATTAGTGAAGGTGATTATGGTGTCATGGGTTGAGATTGAGTTTGAAGGTTAGATCTAGGGTATAGAGGGTTGTTTTTGGAGAAAAGAGAGAAAAAGTATCAAGAGACATGAATATGGCCAAAGACCATAGGTGTAGTCCAAGATCATGTTCCTCTCATAAAAGTTGAGCGTGAGAGAAATTTGAGAAAAATTCAAGATGAGGGAATCATAATTAAGGTTCACGACCATGATCCATACCATGGAGTTTCTATAGAGAAACACAATTGAAGTACATGACCATAGTCGAGGGGTGTGGTCTTGAATTTTAGGTCATACTTAGGATCAGGGGTGTGAGCCCCGATCGTAGTCCTTACAGTGGCTATGTTGCTTCTTCCTAACCAACGGTTATCTTATCTAACCTAGGATTTGTTATCTAAAACCTTTAGGAAGCCTACAATAAGTTGTAAATTGTTACTAAAACAATTTATATTCATTGTTTCTTTATAGATTCATCTTTTTAAGCCAAAATAGATCATGTTCTTATGACGGACTTCAAGGACATGATACTTGTGTGTTGCTTTCACTTGCTAAGCTAGATTTTGTACTTTTATATAATCTCAAAATGACTAATTGAATATCTAGCTTAATTATTGCTTGTTGTTTATGTGTAGTTCGGCCTAAGGCCCAATGTGGTAAATCCGTAAGGGTTAACTCCGATGATCCTTGTAACACGTTATCCCTAATAGAGTCTTACTTAGAAATAACTTAAGGTAGATTTAAGTTATTATAGATGAGGTTTGGAGTAGTATGCCTAACATACAATTGTAGAAGAGCCCGAAGTGATACGCCCAATCATAGGTTGTATAGGGGCCTAAAGTGGCTTGCTTAACTGGTAAGATGATGAGTCAATCTGTGTTGCAATGAGAGTTATGAAGACCTCAATTATATGATGCATGATTGGCTAATTTAAAGATAATTAAATTATTGTGTATGATTTGCCTATTTGCATTTAAATGTATGTAAATATACTTATATTTGATTGCTCATGCTCATGTGCTTGTATGTTATATATCCAGGTTTGACTCACTCCCTTAATTTTTACAATCGTAGGTTAAATTGATGAGTACAGGGGGAAACACAATAATTATCAAGAAAGGGTTAGTGACATTATTATTTTACTATGAGAATGATTAATAGGAGTAGTTGTTATTGTTTAATTAGACTATAATTGAATATTTATGTGTTGTAGAAGTTAAATTCTAGTTTGCTAACAATTACATAAATCGATTAGAGATTGCTTAGAACATATTAAATTTTAGAGACTTGTAATTTTATTATCATTTGTGGATTTACAATTGTATATATTTGGAGATTGCAGTTGATTATATGCATGACGTGTCATTAGAGGATTATGGATACATAGCGGCTTGTGGCGTCCAAGGTTTTGGGGCATTACAATAGTAAATATATAATGGAATGTCTAGACATGTAGGGATGAGACATGAATATGTTAGAGAATTAATATGGGATGGAGTTATAGCCATTACTTATAGATAAAATGATTATTCCACTAAGATGAGTCTTAAGCTTCTATAGTTAGTAGTAATGAGAATCATACTTTATTCTAACACATCACTATGTCAGGGTTTAAAGGTAAAAACAAGTTACTATTACCTGAGTGTACCATAAATATTGTTGGTAAAAATATGATGATATGTAATATAATAAATATATCTAATGGATAGATTTTGTATCTAAAAAAATAAGTTTGATAGAGTTTACCTAATTAAACATAGGAGTTAGTGCAACTCCTAGAAAATGTTTATGGAGTTTATTTTTATAGACATCTAAAGAAAGTAAGATGAGTGTATGACCATAATTGCACTACCATAAAATCCACCAATTGCATATGAAATAATTATGTCTATGAGTTCTCTAATTGTAACATAAAGCATAAAGTTCAAAGCAATTACCTACTTCTCACCCTATTGCGACTTTGATAACTTATACTAAGGAATAGGTCAAATCTAATGATATATATATATGCATAATCAGTGCATCATTTATGTTTTTAGATAATCAATAATCTAGTGGGAAATGTTGAAGTAGATTGCCAATTATGTGTTTTGAACTATAAGCTATGTGTTTAAATTGCTTGATGATTAACTTAGTCGTATCTATATTAAACATAAGTAAAAGAAAGAGATTTGCAATGATCATAAAGATACATGAACAAGAAAACACCTATGTTCTTTGCCATGTACATCTTTATGTGTTAATGTTTGGTGTTTTGTGTATAAAGAGATACGTGGTGTAATGTTGGGTTTTTTTCCATACAAAGAGATACACAATCAAGTACAAACGTTGTACTGCACGTGTTACTTAAACAGTAGTTGCAAAATTGAATAAAAAAAATATACGACTAAAGTACATAGCCATGGAGTAGCCCATATACCTTATGACAGTAAGTTAATTGATCAAAATGCTCTAAAGAGTTGCAACTTTTGATTGAGCTTTCAAGAATTTTAATTATAAGAGTTAGTATTACTTTGTGATTAAGGACTTAAAGTGATCTATGATTGATCTAATAGTCTAATAAGTAAATTTTATTTATTGAATCATTATAACTCTTAGTGAAAGGTCCTTACCTTTTTGGTTGCACTCTGTAAGTAAGCATTGTAACTTTAATTTGAATATTTCCTTTTGTAGAATTATCACACCAAATTTCTACAAATTTCCCCTTAAAAAATACACTAAATAAACACCTATTCTATATCTAATTATGGTTTAGCATTTGAATTTTTGTAACTCAAGTACCAAGACTTAATTTTATCATATCCTAGAAGAATTTTGCATTTTAACTCCCCACAACAAACTAAGTGGAAAGGTATAAATTTTTTATGGAAAGTGATCTAATCGTGTCTCTACGTTGTCTCTAAGTCGTTATTGATTATCAAACCATTAAAAACTTTTGTTAACCACACTCCCCTTCCAAAGAAACATAGTGTCAAATAGTGGTGTATCAATAGAGTAGGAAATATTTCAAAATCTTTCTTCTCAAAGAATGGCATAGCAGGATAAGAAAAAACGAGGAACAAGAAAATATTGAATCTCTTGAGCTAAAGAAGGCCTTCTTAAAGAGATTGAGGAGCAAGAGGAATTTTAAATCACAGTTCCAAAAATTAGAGAGGTGAGTAAAAAGAGGATTCTAAAATCTATAGATGTTATAGAGGTATAGTGATAATTAGTGTTTTATAATATTATAATCCCTTTTACTTTTAAAGATATGGATGACTTAGGAGAAGATTGATTATATTTAGATTACCTAGAGCCCCAAGGATATGTTGCATGGTTTAATTGATACTAATCATAAAAGTTTTTCTATAATGGTTCAGAACTCAAAACGCTATAGCCTACAACATGTCTTTATTATCTATCGACATGTCAAGTAAAAACAATATTGAAATCTTCAAAATTATCTATCGAAATCACCAAATAATTCCAAGAAAATTTAATTCATCAAATAAAACCAAAATCACTTCTAAATAACTTTTATAAAATTTCGAATAAGAATTTGCTTATTACCAAATATACTTTAACTGTCCTAACTCAAAATTTATTTTTGCAGTAGAATTGATAGTCGCCACTCCCCAACCTATAATGTAATTGATCTTATCTGAAATTGATAAATCTTGAAATTTTTACTCTAAATACCTACCCCTAAAGAATTAATAACATGATGAGTCGAAGCTTAATATAGAATACAACAAGCACATCCGTATGATGCACACCACTAAGTCACATGTATAACCATAATAGCTAATGTAATAAACACCATTTATTAACTTGATTATTAGCTGAAAAAAAAAAACATAGACTTAGTGTTCCAAGACATAGGATAACTCATGACTCGTTATATATATATATATATATTTATATAAATAGTGATTGGTATTAACTATTCATATACATATCTGATTACTAATAACCAAATAACATGTTTTGTCCTGTAGATGTCTAAATAAATATATTCTCTAGTCCTATCTTGGTCTTAATCTCTATAAATCATATATATTTCCTAGCTATCATTTATGGTAGTTCCTCCTAGGTACTCTCTTGGTGTCAGAGCTAAGCAGAGATTATATAGTCCGATAAGTTAATTTGTATTTTCTAAGTGAGATGATTTTCTTAGTAAAAGTCTATATCTTATATTTACTAATCACTTAGGATGAATCCTTTATGGAGTATCCTAGTATTGTGATAAGTCTACTAAGACTTGGCATAAATCCCGCTCTAAGTTTAAGGGTAGCAAAGGGTCATAAATTGGAAATCATAATATTTGGATTTAATTTAGTCCTATGATTTAGATTTATAAGATTAGATAAATTAGTATCTCTTGAAAATATGAATTTATTTAGAAAAACTATGTCCTCTTTTAGCTTTACTTCATCTGAGTAATCGGAAGAATCTATGTTAAATAATAGAGATGAAATATATATGAAAGATTTTGATAAAGTGATAAATGACTGGAAAATACCAAAAACCTCATATGACCAAATATACCAAATTGCTAAATGGAAAATTTTTTGGAAAAATGATTATGTTATAGCGATAGAAGAAAAGGTTATTTCAATCTTTGATGGTTTAACAACAATAAGACTTTTAAATGCTAATTCTATTAAAAAATATGCAAAAGAATGGAACTACATGCACATAGGTCTAGTCTAAGTAGGACCAAAACCTCTTACTAAATTAGGATTAGATACTTCTATCTTCATGGTCCTTAGAGATACTAGGGAATTAATTTATGAAAGATCAATACATGCAACAATAGAAACCAGTCTCAATAGTAGACCAATCTAATTTGAATGTTATTATAATATCACTCTTACTCTTAGGGACAAGACGATAATGACATCTTTAATCCTTCAAATCAAAACTCATAATTACTAGATAGTAGAAGGGTCAATACCAATAGTTGTAATGTACATGATCTATTTCAAATTAATGAAAACTACTTTTGGTTCTAAGGCATATAAAATAGAAAAAAGTGGTCAAACTCTTCTTATCTAAACAAACTTAACCAAAACCAATGTATCTATTCCAAAAATAATTCAATGGTCTCAGGTTAACCAACCAAAACATTGGGAAGTAGAAAACCTACTTCCAAAACAACCTATTTACAATACCAAACCATCAAATGTGGTTCAGCATCTTAATGGTAAAGTAACCATCTAATTTAATAGAAGATCTTTTGATCAACTTAGAAGACTCTTAGAAATAAGATCTATGTCATCTTCTAGGTGATTTGTAGACCTTCCAAATCCTTCACCAATAATCTATACACCTTTTTATACTCAACCAAATGATAAGTCAAATAGGCAACCAAATAATCCATCCATTTCTAGAATTGTCCATAATAGTTTAGGTATAACTCAACCGGTTTACATACCAACCGACTAACCAGCCAGAATATGCAGAACCTTCACTTTCAAAAGTAGGTAGCCCAAAACATAATGTTTTAGAAAAAACTTTCAAACCCGATAAGATTCTTCTAAACAAAAAATTTAATTCACTTAAAAATGGGAAAAATAAGAAAATGGTATTTTGAAACATTCAATAATGTTAAGCAACAAATAAAAGACGAATATTATAATTTCATGAATGAAATTGGTTTTCAAATATATTTCTTTGAATGGTATGAAGAATACTATCTAAAACCAAAAGAGATAAATGTTATTAATGAATGTTTTAAGTGGAAACTAAGTGACAAACAAATAATTGAATCAAATCATTTGCCACTTAGCAATATAAGAACTACTCACAAAAATACTGAAATAACCCTTACGCCTTTTAAAAATGCCATAGAAGAAGAAGGCTTAAGGATTAAGAAAATAATAAATCAAAATAATTTCACTAACCAACATTTACATACAATAGGAAAACAATTGAATAGAATGGAAGATACGATCAATAATGAAATAAATAAATTCAATGAAAAAACTTTGGTCAATAAAACTAATAAAAATACACCTTTCTTTAAACCTTTTGAAATGCCAAAAAACCCTAGCAATGAATTTTTAAAAGCTTTAGATGATAGGAAAAAAATGTTAAAAAATAAAATGATAAAAGAAGAAACTTCATCTTCAAAATCAATTAATTTTTTAAATACGAACACACCAACTCTTATCAAAAAGGGTATTACTATTAATGATACACCTTTAGAAAAAATTAATGTTTTAAATGAAACTGATAATGAATCAATAAATGATACAATATCTAATATCTCTTTAACAAATTTAAATATTAATGAAACAAATGATGAAATTAATAAAATTAATTGGAAGGAATCTAAAAAATTGTATTATTAGCGAATAACACCTCTTGATACACTAATTGAAGAAAAATATGATAATTACCAAAATAAGTATTTTGTAGGATTCACATATGAATGGATACTCAGAACAAAAAATTCTTAATGTTCTTAATCGGATGATAATATTTTCAAATATTAATAAAACTATTCCGAATGTTACCGATTATCAAGTAGCACTCCTTTTAATTTTTAGTTTTACTTGACAATTAAAATTTTGGTGGGATAACTATCTCACTAAGGAACAACGCATCAATATTCTAACTTCCTTCAAAATTGGTGAAAGTAAAAGAAGGATTTTAGATGATAATGATGAACCAATTCAAGATATGGTTAATACTTTAATATTCTCAATCGGTCAACATTTTGTAGGAGATCCTTCATACATTAGGGATAAAACCTTAGATCAGTTGTCCAATATGAAATATAAGTCCTTAGGAGAGTTTAGGCAATATAAATATATTTTATTTCATAGAGTTTTCTTTAGGAATATTTGTAATCAACCCTTTTGGAAAGAAAAATTCTTAGTAGGTTTACCAAAATTAATAGGTGAATAAGTTAGGAAAAAACTTAAAGGACAAAACAATGGTAAAATTCTTTATGATAATTTATCATATAGAGAATTAGCATCATATGTTAATAAAATTGGAACTAATTTGTATACCATAATAAGATTGCAAAAACAATTGAAAAATGAACAGTACCTAAAACACTAAAGTCTTAGTGATTTCTATGCTCAATATGATCCCTCTTTTATTAGTAATAAGAAAATAAAAATTAAAAAATCTTCTTATTCATCTGCTAAATGTCCTCAATGTTCACACAAGAAACCCTGAAGAAATTTCAATAAAAAATTTTCAAGGAAACTTGAAATACCAGAAAAATTTAATAAAGAAAGAAAAGATAAAAAATATAAAAGAAAATCATATAAACAATTAAGGTGTTCTAAATGTAAGAAAACTGGTCACACAGCAAATTTTTGCAAAATTAACAATAAACTTAATGAACTAAACTTGGACGGACAAACAATGGAAAATATTTTGTGAATATGAACTTTCTTCATCAAAAAATAATTATGATGATGGAATTCAGGTCAATGTCATAGAATCCACTTCATCCTCATCATCTAAAGATGAAGACAAAGAAATTAATGTTCTGACAAATGATGAAGAAGAAATTCTTTGTAATATTAATCAATTGCTAAATGATAATGAAAAATTTAACATCATAAAAAATATCAATAAACCTAATTTAACTCTTACACCAAATTTACCATATAATATTAATGAAATTCTCGAAAGAGGAAAGAGAAAATAGAAAAAATCAATAACAATGGATGATTTGCACAATGAAATTAATATTCAAAAGTAAGAAATAAAAGATTTGAAATTAATGTAGATAAAACTTCAAAAGGACTTTTTTCAACATAAACAAAAAATGGTTTAAGAAAACAATCTTGAAATAATCAATAAAAAAACTTCAAATAATGAAAATTCAAATGTTTTGCCAATATTTGATAATAATAATTATCTGATGCATCTTATTTAGATAACAACAAAAAAAAATGGATAATTAATATTATAATCACAATTAATAATGAATTTGTTTTGGAAACAACTGTATTATTTGATACTGGTGCAGATTTAAATTATATTAGAGAAGAATTAATTCCTATAAAATATTTTGAGAAAACTACCCAATCTCTAACTTATGCTTTTGGTAACAAATTATGCATCAAATATAAATTATCCAATGATGAAGCAATAAAAGACATCACATCATATAAAACTCCTTTCATATTTGTAAAAAATTTAAATAAAAATATCATTTTAGGAACTCCGTTTATCAATCCAATCCAACCATTTTCTATTAATAAAGATAGAATTAAAACACAATACTTCAAAAAGAAAATTGTATTCAATTTTATTACAAAACCACGAACCAAATACATAAATGAATTAAAAAACAATTCAATTTCTAAATTAAATTGTTTGATTCAGTGCAAAGAAAACCATTTGATGTATTTGAAAAATGATCTTGAATTTAAAAGAATTGAAACTCAACTCAATAATAAAAATTTGAAAATAAAAATTTTCTAATTTAGAAATAGAAATAAAAAATTCAATTTACTCAACACTTCCAAATGCATTTAGAAATTGTAAATCATGCATTATTGATTTATCATATGAAATGATTTCAATGAGAAAAATATTCCAACTAAAGCTAGACCATCTCAAATGAATAATGAAGTCCTGAATCATTGCAGGAATGAAATAAATGATTTACTCAATAAAAAATTAATCCAAAAAAATAAATCTCCATAGAGTTGTTTTGCTTTTTATGTCAATAAAAATACAGAAATAGAAAGAGGTCTTCCAAAGTTAGTAATTAACTAAAAGCCTTTGATTACTACTCTAAAATGGATTAAGTATTAATACCTAATAAAAAAGATTTACTAAATAGATTAAGTAATGCTAAAATATTTTTAAAATTTGATATGAAATCTAAATTCTGTCAAATTCAGATTAAGGATAGTGACAGGTACAAAACTGTCTTCACAATTCCTTTTGGTCAATACGAATGAATGAAATTTTTAATGATTTTACCAATTTCATAATAATATATATCAATGATGTTTTAATCTTTTCATCTAATATAGACCAACATTTTAAGCACATAAAAATTTTCATTAATATAGTAAGAAAAAATGGCCTAGATGTTTCATCATCTAAGATTAGTCTTTTCCAAACTAGGATTAGATTTCTAGGCTTCAATATTCACAATAGAACAATAATACCCATCTAAAGATTGATTGAATTTGCAGCTAAATTTGCTAATGAAATTAAGGATAAAAATCAACTCCAAAGATTTCTAAAAAGTTTAAATTATGTTGTAGATTTTTTCCCCAATCTCAATATTATCTACAAACCTTTATATCAAAGATTAAAAAATAATCCACCCCAATAGTCAAATGAACATACAAATGCTGTGAAAATAATAAAAAAAAATTAATGAAATTCCATGTTTACACATAGCTAATCTTTCTCTACCAAAAGTGATAAAAACTGATGCTTTTGATTTAGGATTCGGAGGAGTACTAAAATAGAAACAAAATAATAAAGAATATATTGTTCAATATGTGTCAAAAAATTGGAATGATTGTCAACGTAATTATTCTACAATAAAGAAAGAAATTTTAGCAATTGTTTTAATAATTTCCAAATTTCAAGGAAATTTGTTAAATAAAAAATTTCTTTTACGTATTGATTGCAAAGCTACAAAAAAAGGTTTTAATAAAAGATGTCCAAAATGTTGCATCTAAACAAATTTTTACCAGATGGCAATCAATTTTTCTGTATTTGATTTCGAAATAAGGCATATCAATAGATCTTCCAATTTTCTTCCTAATTTCCTTACCCGTGAATTTTTATAGGGAGATGCCTCCCAAAATGAACAAGGATAAAGGAAAAAGAAAGGCTTCTTCTTCAACCTCTAGCAAGGGGTTGACCAATATCAAATCATGATTAGATACTTGTAAGTCATCTAACAATTCACTAACAATAAAAGAGGAATCTACTTCAAGGACGTCTAAACCAATTTCTTCAAATATTCAATCATCTTCTAATACCCAAACACAATCCAATGAAAATTTGTCTCAATTGGCCGACATGGCTCTTACTCCAGAATTGCTAAAAGCAATTTCAATAGCATTACAACCAAAAAATAAACCCCCAATGTTACTTGGAATTTCTCAATAAATAGAAACTTAGAGGAAAAATCAAAATATTCAAATTACCGAAGTACCATCTTCAATACCTTCCACAATATCACCTACAATTCAAAGGTCCAAATTCTTTTCAAAACCTATTTCCAAATATGTTTTCTTTGTTGAAGAAAACTTATTTGAAAAGGAGCCGTTTGAATTTACAAGAAAAATTTTTACAAAAGATTTCTTTTATATCCCATATGATATTTACAAACCAATTCAGTTTTATGAGAAAATTTTAATTGAAATTGGATCAATAACTTTCAAACATTTTGAAAAAGAAGAAATGATAAGTTATTCAACAGCTAGAATCCGACAAGTTTTTAACTTAAAAGAATGGCGAACTCATCTTACAACCTCTATAAAACTCAATATAGAACCTTTTTCACCTCAGCCAAGTTATCGAGCCAGTTATAATTACTACGATTATAAATAGGCTTGGTGGAATGTAAACTCAACATTCTTTGGATAGTATATTTTGATAATTGTTCTACTAAAAATATTCCCAACTGGTTTGTTCATTGATGGTAACAATTTGGAGGAATTCTAGAAATTGTTCATGAAAATACTAGAAATGGTTTCAATACTTTCATGAAAAAATATAATCCAACATCACATGAGAAAAATTTCGAGAAGGAAATGCTATATTTCATACATATTAGAGTATCAAGGTTATGGGATGGTGGTTTGATTATAAACCTGATCAAACCTCAAATACAACTAATTTAATCAAAATGTATAAGGTCAAATGATGGAACAATTTTAAAATATGGAATAGACTTGAAGAAGATTCAATCCTAAAGTGGATTGCAAATAAAACTTCTTCATCCCTCATTCCAACCAATAGTTTAAGTCCATTGGTTTAGAATAAAAGTTTTCTATTATCCTCTTTGGTAAGTGCCAGTTCTCCAGATCAAAGAAACAAATACTATAACAAGCATTGGCCACCCTTAATGAATCAACCTAAGGATCAAGTTCAAGCTTGGAATCAGAGTTTGGATCTCATCACGATAGGAATTCAAATGAAGATGACTGCTATAGAATAGATCTGGGTGATCCTTGAGTAATAATTGTAATTTTGTTTTCCCATGTAAATTTTGCACCATAAAATATAGTAAGAATACAATATTTATATAACATATATCACAGTGCACAATACTGTCATTAATGACATCATATATTACCTTCCGACATGAAACTGTTCAAGAAGGAATGTGTTGTTAGCTAAGCCTAAATCTCTTATTTAAGCAACTTTATTGCTAAGATGCATGAAGCTAAACTTTCAGACCAATTCTCATTTTGAAAAGTTTCTTTTTCAACCACTAAACCATCTACATCTATTCAATTTTCTAAACCTCCACCTTCTTCTTCACCTATTCAAATATGACTATCTCATTCCTCTTCAACCTTATCTCTACCTCCTTTATTACCAATACCTAAACCATCCTTACCATTTAAAAAATGACTCGAGAAGAACTATAAGTAGGAAGAGACAAAGGCCTATGCTATAATTGTGGTGAAAAATACCATTGTGGACATAAACATAAAACTAGATACTTACTATTGGTGTAAGATGAAGATGAGGATGCAACAAATGCAGCAAATATACACAACAATCTTGAAGAAGTAAATGCACAAGAGGAATTAAAGTCCCCTAAATCTTTTTCTATTCGTTACCATGCTTTGTTGGGAGAATTGGTACCTAAAACATTAAAATTCAAAGGGTACCTAAATAAACAAATAGTAACTATATTAGTTGACTCTATTATCATACATAATTTTATGTAGAAGAGATTGGTGAAACATTTGGGTTTAACAGAGAATCTATTCCTAAGTTTCATGTGATGATTAGGAATGGGCAAAACTACAATGTGATGGTAAATGTGTGAATGTGCTTCTAATTATACAAGGTGTTGATTTACTAGAGACATTTTATGTCCTTCAAATTCAATAAGTAGATTTAGTTTTAGGAGTGCAGCGATTATATCAATTGGGTCCTAACTATTCCTAATTGTCATTACAATTTTAGAAAAATGGGTGCTTGATTACATTAAATGATGAAAATGCCCTTGAGAATGCTTTGATTTCACTAAGTCAGTTTAAAAGAATGATCAAGATAGATGCCATTGCTTCATGCTATAAACTCAAGGCTCATATGGTGACTTATTTATTAGAGAAAATCAACAACAATATTGCCATTGAGCAAGTATTATGCAAATTTTCTCACATTCTTTAAGCACCTTCATCATTGCCTTTGATGTATGACATTCAACACTAGACTCATATCATGGACACTAATCCATCAATGTCAAGCCTTATTGTTATCCCCATTTTCAAAAGTAGGAGATTGAACAGCAAGTTGTGAATATGTTAAAGTAAGGGATAATACAATATAGCACCAATCCTTTCTCTTCCCAATTTTGCTGGTCAAGAAGAAGGACTACATTTGGTGCTTTTATGTAGACTATTGTACACTTAACCAGGCTACAATAAAAGATGAGTTTCGTATCCCTACTATTGATGAATTAAGTGGTGCCTTTGTCTTTTTTAAATTAGATTTAGGATCAGGTTATCATTGGATTAGGATGCATTCTAATGATGTCGAAAAGATAGCTTTTCAAACTGATGAAGGGCACTATGAATTTCTCGTAATGCCTTTTGGACTAAGCAATGCACATGCTATTTTTCAATCTATTATGAATAAGATATTTCGCCCTTACTTAAGGAAATTTGTTATTATGTTCTTTGATGTCATATTAGTCTATAGTACTTCAATAGAACATGTGGATCATTTGACCAAAGTACTTCAAGCTTTAGCCGATAATACTTTGTAACTGAAGAAGAGTAAGCATGCTTTTGGTCAATGTACTATAGACTATTTAGGCCATGTAATGTTTGTAAAAGGTGTACACCCAAAACCATCTAAGGTAAAGGTAGTAAAAGATTGGCCATTACCTCAAAATATTAAGCAATTAAGAGATTTTCTAGGCCTATCTATTTATTATAGGTGATTTATCTGAGGATATGTTGCTATAGTAGCACCAGTTACTAACATGTTACAAAGGGATAATTTTCATTGGACTAAACAGGCAAAATTTGCCTTCGAGTAACTTAAGGAGGCTTTAATTTTAGCACCTATAATAGCTTTACCTAATTTTTATAAAGAATATATGGTGGAAACAAATGCCTCTTCTATAGGTATTAGGGTTGTTCTTTTATAAGAGGGTTACCCAATATCTTATTTAAGCAACAAGCTGCCTTCTCATCTAACAAAAGCTTCTACTTATGTTAGAGAGTTGCATGCTATGGTAGAAGCAATTAGAAAATGGAGGCAATACTTATTAGGTTCTCGCTTTATGGTGAAGACAAATCATAGAAGTCTTAAAGAGCTTCTTAGTTAGGTTATTCAAACACTTGAGCAATAATATTTAGCTAAGTTGCTTAGCTATGACTACATGATCATTTATAAGTCAAGCCAAGATAACAAAGTAGCTGATTCACTATCAAGATAGCATAAGGCAATGTGTATGGCTTATTCTCTACCATGCTTTCATTTGATAGAAGAGTTGTAGCAAGAATATCATCATTTAGTTGCTTTTCAAAGGCTGGTTGAGGCTATAAAGAACGAACGATAGTTGAAGTGGGAGCTATCTTGGAAGAATGGTCTCTTATACCTTAAGGATAAGATTTTTCTTATGTCTACTTCAAAGCTTATTCCTAAGGTTTTATATGAATGTCATTTAATATCTACAATAGGGCACTTTGGAGTTCTTAAATCATATAAGAGTCTCACATCTATGTTTTATTAGGAAGATATGAAGGAAAATGTAGAAGCATTTGTGTAGACATGTGCAATCTATCAATAGATCAAGTATAGTACTAAGAGTCCACAAGGATTATTATCTCCCTTATCGGTGCCTGAATAGATATAGGAAGATATTTCTATGGCTTTTATGACTTCTTTGTTTAAGTCACAAGGATACTCAATCATTTTAGTAATGGTTGACAAGTTATTGAAGTATTGTCCCTTGGTTGCCTTAGAATCTAATTTCACTCCTTCTAAGGTTGCTTCTTTATTTCTTAACATTGTTGTTAAGTTGCATCGGTTCTTGGGATCAATTGTATCTAACCTAGATCCTATTTTTGTTAGCCACTTTTAGAAAGAACTATTTCATTTAAGTGGTAATAAACTAACTTGTAACATTGCTTATCATCCTCAATTTGATGAATAAACTAAGGTATTGAACAAAGTGAGTCAACAGTATCTAAGAGGGTATGTGATGGAACATCCACAAGAGTGGGTTTAGTTTTTACCATTGGTAGAGTTTGCCTATAATTCTTCTTTTCATCAAGACACCTCTATTACACTTTTGAAGTAGCCTATGGGAGGAAGCCTCCTATTATCCTAACTTATATTAGAGGAACTTCTAAAGTGGAAGCAATGGAATAAGATCTGCTCACTAGGGATGAAGTTTCAAAGATTCTATACAACAATCTACTAAAGGCTCAATAGTGTATGAAGATCTATGCTAATCAACATAAATCATATGCATCTTTTGAGGTAAGGGATTTAGTTTTTGTAAAGCTTAAACCATACAAGCAAACATCTATTATTCAAGGACATCACAAATTATCTCAGTGATTCTATGGACCTTTTTCTAACACAAAGAAAGTAGGTTCGTATGCTTATGAGTTGGATCTTCCTCCTACAGCTAAATTCATAATGTTTTTTATGTGTCAATTTTGACGGTAACTAAAGGATCTACTATTCCTTCTTTAGCTTTACCTCTAGAGATTTTGAAAGGACATCCAATTTGAGAACCACTTTCTATCCTAGGTTCTAGATCGATCCTACGACATGACAAATTGGTGCCTTAAATTTTGGTTTAGTAGCATAGGTTACCACCAAAAGAGACATCCTGGGAAGACTTAGAGGATTTTCAACAGGTCTATTCAACCTATGACCTTGAGGACAAGGTCCTTTTTCGAAGATGAGGGGAAAATGTTACAACCAATGGATGAAACAAGAAGAAGCCAACATGATTGAGAGATTTTACACAACAATAAAGTTTTTTTTTTTTTTTTGACAAACAAATCAACAATCTATGATAGTTGTAACAAGATTTAACACATCTATAGTTGTTACATAACATATGTATAAGTAGTTAAACTAAAAAGAGTAACGAATCAATAGTAGTTGAAAATGTAAATCACACAATGTATAGATAAGAATTACGAAGGGAGAAAAAAGCATCGAAACTCTCTTGTAGAAATCTATTCTTCTCCTTCCTTAACCTTCTATAGTCTTGGTGAACTCGAATCGCCATTAATATACCTCATAAAAGATAAACAAATTAAGTTACTAAGAGAATTATTAAAATAATATCATAAAGAAGGTTAATAATTAGATCTAAACACCAAAGAACTTGTAAGATTAGGGTTTCGTATAACACATTGTTGACAAACCCTAAAGAGAGTTTGAAAGAAGAGAGAGAAAAGTAAAAGAATTGAAGAGTGAGATAATATCAAACTAAGGAATATCACACGTGAGTTCGGTACAAGCTAAGTGGGCTAAGCCTAACAAAATGTTACTAAAAAGATGAAAAAGGGAGTGGAAGAAAACACAAGTTGTAATGTTATATCATCTACTTACTATAGTAGAGATTAAAATGCTAAATATGATTTTCTTAGATCTATACAAGCCTATGCATTAGCTTCCATATTTAGTATAATTAATTATTTTTACAATAGAATCTCATTTTGATTTGATTTCAAATAAGCCATGTTAACTATAGGATGGACATTCATACTAGTTTAACAATATGAGTGCAACAACTATATGCATGTCTTAGACTCCATTCGATTGTAGGAGCAAAAAAAGAAAGGATTATTGCATTTTTTTTTTCTTTTTTTTTTAGGGTAGAATATGCATCAAGGGTATATGAAAAAACAATAAAATGGAATCAAAATACAAACTAAACAGATCTAGATTGAAAATATCCTTTTTTATGTAATTTGTCTAAAAAAATCCCAAATCAAAGGAAGCCTAAAATTTGATCATAAGTTTGAGAGGATAAACCACATCAAATTATAACATTTATAAAGAAAAAATAATATTTTACTTGTGAATTAAAAAAAAAAAGAATATTTCACTATAATATTGTACTTAAAAGAATTTTTGATATATACTTACTCAAGTACATTAGATTTAACTTCTATAACCATAAGACCAACTTAGAACTTACAATTTATCTAGATTTATGAACAAGATTACTTGTATAAATATTGGTTTTGTCAACAAGATACCAATGGATGTGATTTGTAAGTAGAGAAACTTATGATATAAATTGATATTCCATATTATATAATGCAAGTAAATTTTATTAGATAATAAATTATGATTCAATACAAAAATGTATAGTAAATCAAATTGAAGTTTTATGGTTCAAAATATTTCCTAAACTATATTGTGCAACTTAGATAAAAAAAGATGAAGACATTCTGTTTCATCTTTTAATCTAGCTTGATTTAGAGGGAAATTATATCAAGTCGAACCACGCACACTTCATTATGCACACTTGTTACGCCTCAAAACCTTAGGTGTAGCAACTCTACCTTAATATTCTTACCATACGAAGAGTGTGCAATGTTCACAATCATTATTTAGATCCTCCAATATCAAAATTTATCAAATAAATCTTTAAACTCTTAGTAAATGGATTTTGTTTATAACTCTAAAATGTATCATAGATTATGTAGATGAGGAACTTTTTATTGCATGATTAAATGGGCCGAACTCAAAATTAATTAAATTATGTTTAGGCTAGTTATTTGGATAATGAAAGAATCTAAATAATTAGACCTAATTTAGGATAATAAGAAAGTTTTGGATTGGTGGGCTCAGTATAAGAATTGTTAAAATTATCTTAGACATTTTTAACATTTCTCAATAGGTTTAGGTATCATTGAGCTCCAACATATATAATTAGATTTTATTTTTTCTCTTTAACCCATTAGGTTACTAAACCTTAATTAATCTTATCCATAAATATTCATAAAATCCAACTGTGATAATCATTTACAAATATGTTTAGTGGGTAGGGGGGCTTGAAACTAGTCTTAACCTTTCTACTAACTTGGAGCATAGGTTTGTTGAAATTGCCTATCTCAACTCTTTAATCCATCTTTACATCATTATTTTATTTTGTTCTAATAATCCCTTCTTATTGATGTGAAGTGTATAGAAGCATACTACATGCATATCATAATAATATCAAGCCTATACATCTACAAAGGAAATTGTTTTAAATCAAAACTACAGTCTTTAATTATCAACTATGTACGTTCCAAAAGTAACCAGGTGGGGTAGGGTATGTGAATTGGTTAGAATAAGCTTTGAATTTTTTTTGCAAAACTAGATTAAAAATATCCCCTTTGATTATTTAAGCAAGATTAGGTATGAAACAATATATGAATAATAATAAAATACAAAGTAAAGAGAGAGTAGGGTTGAAAAGATCAGGTAAGAGAATTATAGTGCTTCGACCTTGTGCCTATTATGCTCTTCCAACTCTACTGTTGGTGGTAGGGATCACGGACCAATCACTCACTCCTAAGCTTGAGAACTCACCCATATGGTTCACCTATCCAAGGAGAGTTGAACTCTAAAGAACAATGCATTCTCCAATTTGACATGCTAAATTACTCTACTCTCCATCTCATTAAAGAGAATCTCGAGGTACCTGACCTATTACCTAGCTAACCCCTTCTCAATACATCAGTCCAAGATTAAGCATTGAACCCACCTACGGTAAACCTAATACATTGCCAAGGTCGAGCTACCATGATCCTAAGCCAACCTATTGAGACAATGGGCTACCTCCCACAAACCAATCCTTTCTCAATCTAGAACATTTGAGCTGCCAAGCATTCAACCTTGACCTGATCTACCTAAAACTTGTTTTACTTGACAAACAACATCTTTGGGACCACATAATGGACAATTGACCGTGCTCCATTTTTTAACATCTATACTATCCTTTTTGTTACTAAATATCCTATTTACAACTTTACCCTTGTAAACTATGTATCTTTCCTTTTCTAACAGGAATCCTTTTCGTAAATTACATATAGCTAAGGTTTGCCTTAATTGAGCCATATAAAAATGTGTAAAATGTGGTAGATACAATCAATTAGAATATTGACATTGAACTTTAAACGTTTTCTACCCTTCCTTCTTCTTAAGTTTGTGTTTTCTTAATGAGGATTGAGACTTTGAAGAGCTTTTATCTAGGCTATTAAGCATAGACTAGTGGTGAATAACCTCGTGTTATACTTATGCATCATATCAAGTATAGTTAAAGCTTGTATGAGGCAATGGCGAGTCATATCTACTATAAGTGCACAAGGACCCCTCTTGCTCAACCTTCAACTTCCATTTATTCCTTGGACCATTTTACAGTTTGGACCTACCCTTTTGGCTTACATGATACCTATAGCCATATGTTCATCCTTCTTAGTGATTTATATCATCATAGTATTAAAGCTTGGCTATGTTCGAGCAAGTCTCTACTACTTTATACTCTGAGTAACTTGTTACAGCGTATTGTGAAAGCTATTTATTGTCGTTGTGAGTGTTTAGAAAGTATTTAGTGCTAAAGAAATTTAGTGCTCTATTTTCCTTATTTCTTGCTCACAAAACATAGTATTAAGTGTTCAAGTGGTTTTCTGTGTGTTGGTTATAATAGCTATAGGTGTGTTAGGTTTTTGTTTTTTTTAAATTTAAGGGAGGAAATTTTGAGTTGTGTTTGAGCTGTTAATCTCTTGTAATAGACAACAATGTCCAATTCTAGTATTCAAAGAACTCTAAGTAACCACGAGAGTAGCAATGGACATAGCTAAGGTCAATAAAGAAATTTCATACCCCAGTCTGCGGATGACTAACTGGATAGACTTACTGACTTGGTGGCTAGTTTGGTGATTGCCATAAATGAAGTTAAACAACAAACCAGAAATGATCCCTATAAAAGACGAGCCAATGAATAGCCTAAGAGAAGCAATAATTAATAAGACTGAGCTAATGCCCTAATTTAACCACACTGAATTGAAGGAGTAGATAGAGTTGCTAGACGTAGACTAACATTAGATGAGATTGAAGAACAGGATGAGGAAGTAGGTGATGAAACATAAGAGTATTATGAACTAGAGAAGAGGAATGTTTGAGTTCCTAAAGTAGAAGGGTTGAGGATGCATATCCTTAATCTTTTTTTTTTTTTTTAGAAATGGTGATGCTGAGGACTACTTAGACCAGGTAGATAAGTTTGAGAAGCAATTTAAGTATCATGAAATACCTAATAATGCCAAGGTCAAACTTGTTGTGTTGGAGCTTATTGGCTATGTAGCCCTGTGGTGGAAAAACCTATAAGCCATCCACAAAAGAGAAGGAGAACATGAAGTTAGGCATTAGGATGAAATGAAGAGAGTCATGCGAAGATGATTTGTTCTAAGCTATTATTTACAAGACACATTCAAGAGGTTACAAGAGTTGAGGTAAGGAGGATCAAGTTTTGATGTGTATGTTAAAAAGTTCTAGATGTTGATTATCCGTTGCAAAGCTATTGACCTTGAAGACCCAATTGTATCCTGATTCATCAGTGGGCTGAAGTATGAGATTGGAGATATCTTAAAAACAATGTATCATGCTCTAAATAAGAGAAGTCCTAATAGTCCCATTGTGCAAACTAACCTAAGATAAAACTTGACCTCACAACTGCTATTGTAGATATAACCCATACAAGGTACACATGACTTAACCAGCTTGAAGCATCTAATTTAATATCTATTCATAATCATACCTATAGTATAGCCTTTTAATATACCTATTCATGATGATTTATTGTTTAATAACACAATAGCATTTATATAGGTGTTCCCATCCATAGAGTTATAATTTACATTCAAAGTTTACAAAAGCCATAAATCTTAAAGCTTATTTACAATAAGCTAGAAAACTAGTAGGCATCCTAAGGAATTCTTAGTTAGTTTCCTCAAAACCAAAAAGAAAAGTAAAAAGCCTAGATTTAATGGATTCTCCATTCCTTACTTTCCTAATCAAAAGCGCACTATCCTGAGGGTAACGATATCTAGACATCTTGATCTTTCACTCATTACTTACAAAAAAGTCTATAGGGATGTGAGCACAACTAACTCAATAAATAGGATGAAGTCAGAAGAGTAACACACAATTACAAACAAGGTTATTAAAAATGATGAAATGCAATACAACCAATCACTCAAAACACCGCATAATGTTATCTAATCCATTGTAAGGTAAAAACATTGCATCTACTCCAATTTAGATCGAAGAGTTTATGGCAACTCGAAATTAGACCAAACCTAAGCTTATAAAATAGAGAACACCGTCCTCTCGCAATCACATTCGAACTATGGCCCCCATTCATACCGTGATCTCTTCACCTGTCACTTAGTTTAACTAAGGATGGGGAAAGGACTATTTCGGCTATCCTCATCGAGGGCAATCGGTATTTAGTCTAACACTCCTAGTTGTTTCCCTAATGGTTGCTATGAACGTTCAATTAAGTTAACAGTCAAATCACACATAATTCCATGTAAGAGTGGTTAGATAAGTTCACACAATACAAAACGTATTGATCGTTCAGAAAAGCATGCTAAGGAGTTTAACTCCTCTCACAAATAGAATACTAACTATACACATGGCATGCATACAGACAGCTAATTGACAACCATAATTAGAAGTACTCTTAAACCTCCAAATACTTTAATACAGTAACTCAAGAAGTGGTAAAGCTACGATCTCAACTTACCTTTCTTGATGCTTACTATGGAATATTTGTATCTTTTACACTTCGCTCACTAAGAGATCCTGTATATGTAAAACCTAGATTTAGTTTTTGTAAAGGTTATGAAAACGTTAGGGTTCTATCTGCTTTTATTTCCTTCTAAAGTTATATATATAAATATATATTTCTGGGTTTATTATTATTTTCTTTACATAATGAAATATAGTTTTATTATATAAGTTAAGTTAAGTTATTAAGTATTGATAATATACATAGTTATACTATTACTTATAATATATCGTTTTGATTGTATCGAAATATACTTTTTTATTAATCAATTTACATTTCAATTATGATAAGGTTATCATAGTATGTAAATTCTCATAATATTATAGAGATATAAGTTATATTACTTAGGATTATCTAATTTTAGCAAAAGTAATGTCTTTAAGTTCAGATAAACTTAACGATACTTACTGCCAACCCTATTTCGAGAGATAACTTCTAAAGGGTATTTGTAGTTTTTAACATGCTTATATCTTCCTATAATATATATTATCATATTATATTCATTTTATGTAAATGGACGATATTTTATATAATTTTACTAATATAGCTTAATAATATGAATCATATTTATTCCAAATACGTGTATATCATAACCTGATCATATAACTATCATTAAATGTGTTAAAAATTCATTTTTATCAAATTTAAGCAACATGTATATGTATGGGTTTTATTTCAATAATTATCACATTTTAGCCTATTATTACTAAAACGTGCTCTAATTAGTAATTTAAGCTATTTGTCTAAGTAAATTTGTAATAAATAACTCGAATAACTAAATAATTTCCAAAAAATTTTTATTGAGTCCTAAAAATATCGGGAATTCAATTAGTATATGGTTCCATACTATCAGGTTTATCACCTATATACTCATAATTACATTTTTATCTGTAAATTGTATTTAATTAAACAAATATTATCATTTTTATACAAAATTTTTTGAATATATCCTAACATCATTATGAATCACTAGAAGTCAATGGACATGCATTTGATCAATTAATTTTATAAAAATCTATTTATTTCATAATTTCATCCTATTTCTAGCTATTTTTAGGGTAAAAAATTACAATAAATATTACACATACTTAAATTAAAAATCTAGATACACAGCAATTAGACACGTGTCGTATATATTCTATGCAAAAATTTTTAACTTGAAACAAGATCATTCGATATATTTATTTTAAAAGTCAAAATTCAAGTAAATAATGACTTTATTAAGCAAGTACCTAAAATAATCATAATTTTACAAAAATAAAATTACAACATGAAATTATAATTGAAATAACCTAAATATAATTTTTTTTTCATAATTTTTGACTTAATTTAGTATTGTTTTTTAAATTTGATGAAAAACAAGACAAGATTTTGACTCGCTTGTTCATCGGAGCTTCAATGGCCATTGGGTGGTAGGTGGTTGTTGGAGTAGCTAAGTGTAGGTTAGTTCTATATGATGGTGGAAGGGTTCAATAACAGGTCAACGTTTGGTTCATGAACTACTCCTGCACAATCCCTTACTTTGTCTTTCTTTTGTTTTTTCTATTTTCTAATAATTTCCTATGAAATTTCCTTTAAGTGTTCTTGGGTCCTAAACGTAGGAAATAAAGTCAAGGTTTTGACTAATAGTGTTTCTAACTGGCTAGGATTTTTTTTTTCTTTTTTCTTTCTTTTTCTTTTACATTTTTCTCCTAATTCTAAGCATGAGGTGGCTTAATTCCCTTGTTTTGCTTTTGATTCAGCAAATCCTAATGTTTATAACATGCCAGAGTGGGTTTCTAAATTTTTCCTAAGTTTTGTTTGACAATTAGATAAATTTTAGTTGATATTTCATTTAATAATGAGTATTTTATATTTTTTGTATTGATATTTAGTGTATTTAGTTATATAGGTGTATATATCCTTTATATATTACACATAATATATAATTATACACATATAATTATGTTCCTAGCATATCTTTTATTTTTAACATATATTTTTCTATTAATTTGTATGAGTTTAGCACATATTATATATAATTATATAATTCTAGTTAATTTACGGATATTATTATATACACCAGGTATGCTCATAAAAATATATATATACTTATATAGTATATTATACTATATTATTTTATTTTATAGTCTAATTAACTTATCTCTAAATCCTTATCATATTCCAAGCTTAGTTTTAAAGGTTTCAACAAGTTTTACACCACATAATTAATCATACTTCTATGGCTAAAATTGTGATTTTTTTATCATTATTTTTACAATCTAACTTCAATGGATCACTTTAACCAATTTTTCTATCCTAATCGTAAAATTTAGGCTTAATCAAATAATTTTTTCCTAAAGGCCCTAAATTTGGGTACGGTAACCTTAAATGCGATTTTAGGGGCTTACATTTCCACCCTTCTTAAGAAAGTTTTTTCCTCAAGACCTTTATTCTAGACATAATAACTACTTATTTTCTAATAAAAACTTATTACTTACCTTTTTCTTTCAAGAGTTCTGGGTAATGATTCTTCATTGCCATCTTCGGTTCCCAAGTCCATTCTACTCTTAGATCACTACCTTACTGAACTTTCACATATTCGACTTCTTGATTTCTTAACTTTTGAATCCAATTCTCTAAGAGCTTAATTGGTTTTTCTTCAACTATATAATCCTCTTGTAAGTCCACTAGTTTTAACTCCATAATTGCATCTGAGTTCTTCATAAACTTTCATAACATGGACACATGAAACATGTTATGGTATCTAGCTAAATTTGGTGGTAAAGTAATTCAGTATACAACATTTTTCGATTCATTCTAAGATTTTTAAAGGTCCAATGTATCGGGAACTTAGCTTTCCTATAGTACCGAAACACTTCAATCCTTTAAATGAACTTATTTTAACATATATACAATCCCCTATTGCAAATTCTACAAGTTTTCTTTTCGAATCTACTTAACTTTTATATTGATCATGTGTTATTGTCATAGTCTATTGTAGTATCTTTACTTTATCATTCATCTATCCAATCATATTAGGTCCTATTAGTACATTTTCATCATTCTCCTAATACAATGGTGATCGACATTTCAATCTACATAAAGTTTCATATGGTACCATTTAGATTGTTGCTTGATAACTATTATTATAAGTAAACTCTACCAATGGTAAATATTGATCCCAATCACCACCAAACTCTACAATACGACCTATCAACATATCTTCAAGTATTTGAATTGTTCTTTTCGACTATCCATCTTTCTAATGATGATAGGCTATGCTAAATTGTAAATTAGCTCTTAAAGATTAATGTAAGCTTTCCCAGAATTTCAATTCAAATCGATTATCTCTATTTAACACAATACTTATCTGTACACTATGTAGTCTAACAATTTCTCTTATATACAATCATGCCAACTTTTCCATTGAATTACTAGTCCGATAAGATAAGAAACGAGCACACTTCATCAACTTGTTTACTACAACCCGAATCGAATCATAACCTAACCTCGTCTTCGGGAGTCCAATTACAAAATCCAATGTAATGTGATCCCACTTCCATTGAGGTATTTCTAATGCTTATAGTAAACCATTGGGTCTCTAATGTTCTACCTTCACTTGTTGGCATGTGTTATACCCCACAACATATTGTGCCACCTCCTTTTTCATGCCTTTCTACCAAAACAATGGTTTCAAATCACGGTACATTTTATTTCTACCAGGATGCAATGTGTAACTAGTGTCATGCCCTTCAGTCATTATTTCATCCTTTAGCTTTGAGTCACTAAGTACATAAACTCTATTCTTATACCTTAACACACCTTCAATATCAATTTTGACGTCAGGTATGTCACCTATACTTAACTTTTCCTTGATTTCCTTCAATTTTTTATCCCCATCTTATTGAAGTTTAATTCTTTATATCAGAGTTGATTGTACTACCAAATTCATCAATTCTACATCAACTTCATGTCATTTGAATTCAATCTCCAACTTTTCAAATTCCTTAATTAGTTCACGTTGAGTAATGAGTAACGAAGCCACTTGTTTATAGTTCTTATGACTCAACACATTTGCTACAACATTAGCTTTGCTAGGATGGTAGTTTATGGTTGAATCATAATCCTTGATTAATTTTAACTAACACCTTTGTCTCAAGTTTAATTCCTTCTAAGTAAAGAAATACTTCAAGCTTTTATGATATGTGTATATCTCACAATGTTGGCCATATAAATAATGTCTTTAAATCTATAAAGGAAATACTACAATTGCTAACTCTAAATCATGAGTTAGATAATTCCTCTCATGAGGTCTCAATTGCCTAGATGCACATGCTATTACTTTTCTATCATGCATCAATATGTATCCCAATCCATTCTTGAAAGCATCACTATGTATACAATAAGATTTATTTGGATCTAACAAAATAAGTGATGGCGCTAAAATCAAACAATCCTTTAATTTTTGAAAACTTTGTTTACATTCATCACTCCATTGAAATTCAACATCCTTCTATGTCAATCGAGTTAAGGGCTTTTCGATCTTAGAAAAATCTTTTATAAATCGCCTATAATATCCTACCATTCCAAGAAAACTTCTTATTTCTATTATAATAGTTGGTTATTTCCATTCAGTTAGCCACTGCTTTGACTTTTTCGATATCCACTGAAATTCCTTTGCCTGATACGATATGTCTTGAAAATGAGATTCTATCCAGTTAGAATTCACACTTACTCGACTTAGAATATAGTTGATTGTCTCTTAACTTTTGTAAAGCCAGACATAGATGATCGGCATAATTGTTTTTAGTCTTTAAATAGATTAAAATATCATCAATGAATACCACAATAGATTTGTCCAAGTAAGGTTGATAGATTTTATTCATCAAGTCCATAAACAGAGTCGATGCATTCATGAAACTAAAAGGCATTACTAAAAACTCATAATGCTCATATCTGGTTTGAAAAGTCTTCTTTGGTACATCCTCCGGCTTAATTTGTAACTAATGGTATCCACATCTTAAGTCAATCCATGAAAACACAATGGCAGCATACAGTTGATCAAACAAATCATCAATCCTAAGTAGTGGGTATTTATTCTTAATAGTCATCTTATTTATCTCTTGATAATCAATACATAATCTCATGGTTCCATCTTTCTTCTTCATGAATAACACTGGCACTCCCCAAGGAGACACACTAGGTCGTATGAATCCTTTATCCAATAGCTCCTAAAGTTGCTTCTTTAACTCTTGTAGTTCTATTAGTGATATTTGGTATGAAGCTTTTGACATTGGTTTAGTTCTTAGCACTAACTCTACAGTAAAAGCTAACTCTCGCTATGGTGCTAACTTAGGTAAATCTTTTGGAAAGATATCAAGAAATTGACTTACTATCGATATTTCTGATAGCTTTCAGGTTTCCTTCTTTCCTTCTACAGCAAATATCCAATAGATATGCCATTCTTCAATAATCTCATTCATTTATTCACTTACTTCAATTACCAATAATCTTAAGCTTCGCTCACCCATCTTTCCTTGAAATATTACTTTACCCTCATATGAGATTATGTTCTTATTTTGACAATCCTCTTTGGCTCTTTGTTTAGATAAACAATATATTCCCACAATAACACCATATCCTTTTATTGGTAAAACTATTAGTTTTATTGGGAATTCCTTTCCTTGAATTTGCAATTGTTCATTATCTACTATTTCTTGTGTTAACACTTGCTCTTCTATAGATGTTCTTATTCTATAAGTGGATTTAACTTCATTTGTCTTAATCCCATTTCTCAAGAAAAACTCTTGACTACTAAATGAAGGTGATGCTCCAATGTCAAACAATGCATAAGTAGTTCGTCTATTTACAAGTATGTTTCCTGAAATAATTACTATTACTATAGTTATCTACCATTTGTGTACTATACTTAAGTTACATATTTTCATAGTTCTTAACACTATCTATGGTTACAGTATTTGCAATCAACTCATGGGTAAGTAAAGTTATTAGTTAGTTTACGTACCTATCACTAAGCCTTGGTCAGTTCCATCAATATCCATTTTGTCATCTAAGCCATTATGAAAGTATCCCTCCATCCATTCATCAAAATCCTCAATATCCTCTTATGTACCCTCGATTGCAAACACTCGAATTGGTACAACAGTTGTCTCTACTCCTCCAGATTTCTTCATCCTTTGTCCTACCTAACCATAATATCTAAAAGTGTATCCTATCATTCCATACCTATAGCACTTTACTACCTTCATCCTTAGATACTCTCTCGACATATGATTCAAATCACTATATAGAAAACATTTGCCTCCTAATTGAGGACATTGTCGAAGAAATGCTGTGCTCCACACTTATAGCATCTCACATTTCTCGCCTCATAATAGAAAGTAAATCCTATCTTATTTAAAGCAAGGCACTAGTCATAGCTGCTAACTTCTTTCCTTTCTGAACAAAGTTACAATTTGCACTTGGGAATGTCCTCTTGAAGACAAGCCTACATTGATTAACTCTCTTTAATTTCTTACTCCACTCATTTTTCATAGTTAGTTGATTATTCTCCAATTGACATGCCTAATCTACAATTTGATGATAAGTAATAAATCCATAATTCATCAACTTGCATTACATCGTTGAGTCAAACCCGTTAAGGAAAAGATCCTTCTTCATCTCCTGATTATCCTTATATGACTCAGGCATATATTACAACAATCTATTAAATTCATTTTTGTATTATGCCACATTCAGAGTGCCTTTCTTTATCTCCATTAAATGTTAGGTCATCTGATTTTATATACTTACATGGAAATATTCTCTCTTAAATGCCTCTCAAAACACTTGCCATGTAATAGGGCTAGTGATTGTTTGTGTTGTAGAGTCCTACCAAACTCGTACCCCCATTTTTAGCAAAAAAGTACCGTAAGAGACCTTTTGATTGTTTGGAACCTTAAACACCTCAAAATTGTGCTCAATTTACCATAACCAATCAACAGTTAAAGCATGCTTACCCATTTTGCCCTTAAAGTACCAATTTGCTATCATAAACTCAAGAAGTCAATTCGTATCTTAAGGTCAAATTCCTTTAGGTTTAGCCTCTTATGGCCTTTGGTTCACTACATTTCCTCCTATGATCAGATGTTAAATTAAAGCTCCTCGCTGTTGGATCATGGTATTCATATTAGCCAATATTTGCCTAAACTGAGTTGGATTCATCATGTTCAGAGCAAGTGATGGTACATCATTCATAGGTGGTTCTAATGGATTAAGAGATGATACTACTCCTTTAGGTTGGCCATTTCCATTTCTATTTACCTCCTTTGCCATATTTAGATTCATAATCACTAATTATCAACCTTACACTTTCAATATACATATCGAAAGTTAGTACCTGAGCTAAGAGGTTCATATTCACATATAGACCAATTATTCATTGTATATGTGATACACAGCTATAGATCCCTCAACAAAGATTTCAATCAACACAAAACCTATAATATTTCATCCCTATGTATAAAGCAATGATATTCATATACCATTTATTATACATTCCATCATGTGATTAAACACACATGTATATTAAGAGCTTATATAAACTTCACCTGTGATATCGTATCATTATTTCACTTCACTCCCTATAATCACTACTCATATTTTTATGTCATATAAATACTGGAAAATAAGGATATGCTGCACTTTTTCATGTTTATATTAGTACATAAGATAGCTAGAACTTACATTCAAAAGATTACATCACTTTATTTTCAACATAAGATTACACATATGATCACCTATTTACATTACTTTCATTTATACAAAGTTTATTTACATCATTTACATACTTAGTAACTAAAACATCAAAAGTACAAAAGTTACATTCAAAAGATGAAAAGTACATCAAAAGTCACTAAGAACTTAGGTACACCAAAACAACTAGGTCAGATAATATCAAAAGTCCTAATAAGTATTCTCACACTTTTAGTTACTCGAACTTTCCAAAATTGCCACATCTTCAAAGAAAACCCAATCATCCTCTCCACTCTCTTCAAAATCTGAACTTATTTCCACTATTATTGAGGTGTATGGTATCATAACTACTTCCTACACATCACTCCCAATATCCTATGTTCCATCCTTAGGAACAACTTTTGCTTTAGCCTCTACCTTAACCTCCTCTTCCAGATCCTCCTCGGGATCCTCATTATCGTCAAACCCTACATTTAGTAGAGAGTCTTAAGGTGGATTCTCAAGTGGTATCACATGGGGTTCAAGCTCTTAGGATTGTAATGGTACTTTTATACTTGTAGTCTCAACTATAGGATATTTAGAAAATCAGTCAACTATATCAGAGGGATAATTTCTAGGGATATGTGGGACATCTAAGGGTACATGATCAAAACTTGGAAGGTAATCCTCATCTACTTCTACAATAATAGGAAAGTATAGTATAGGAATCATTGTAGATAAAATCCCTTTTTTTTCCTACAAATAACTCTTCTCATAGGTAACTATGGCAATGTACTCATTGAATGCAGGTCCTAATTCATCCCTCATTACCTTCCAATCATCTTGTATACTGAAAGACATTCCATACTTATAATTTGCAACGATCTCATCGATGGTATAAAACATCCTCTAATCAACCATATCTAGTAATAACTTTTACATCTGAACTCTATACTCAATAAGTATTTCGTTCCCTTAGCATTTAAAATGCCACCATGCATCCATAAGACCATTACTACAAATCTAAAAACAATCAAGTTAGTAGTTAGTTTATAGCCCTTTTTACATACATGAGTTACATACATATATATATATATATATATATATATATAATCCTATGAATCTAAGTCTTTTACATCCATTATCAACCTCACTCTCAATGAACCTATTGTTTACTTATTTTAATTAGAAACGTCAAAGCTTAGTTCTTTTAGAACCATGCTCTAATACCAACTCAAAATTGTCACAACCTAAACAAGAGAAGTCATAATAGTCTTGTCATATAAACTAACTTAAGATAGAAGCTGATTTCATAGTTGCTATCGTAAATATAATCCACACAAGGTGCATATGATACAACCAACTTAAAGCATCTAGTCTAATACCTATCTATAATCAAACCTATGATATAGTTTTTCAAAATACTGGTTCACAACGGCTTCTTATTCGATAACACAATAGTATTTATATAAGCTTTTCCATGCATAAAGTATTTATATTTAGAGTTTACAAAAACCATAGGTCTTAAAGTTTATTTAAAATAAGTTAGGAAACTAGTAGGCATCTTAAGGAATCCCTAATTAGTTTCCTCAAAGCTGAAAAGAAAGGTCAAAAGCTCGGATTTAGTAGATTCTCCATTCGTCACTTTCCTAACCAAAAGCACACTAACCTAGGGGGTAATGATATCTCAACATCTTAATCTTTCACTCGTCACTTGCAAAAGAGTCTATGGAGATGTGAGCATAATTAGCTCAGTAAGTGAGATGGAGTCGAAAGAGTAACACAAAATCACAAATAAGGTTATTAAATATAATGTAATGCAATGCAATCAATCACTTCAAACATCACATAATATTATCCGATCCATTGCGAGGTCAGAGAAATTACATCCACTCCTACTCAAATTGAGGAGTTTATGACAACTCGAAATCAAACCAAACTTAGGCTTGTGCAATGGAGAACACCCTCCTCTTAGAACCATCTGCGAACTACAATCCCTACCCTTGTTACAACCTCTTTGCCTGTCACTTAGTTCGACTAAGGATGGGAAAAGGACAATTTTAGCTATCTTTATCGAAGGTAGTTGGTATTTAGTCTAACACTCTTAGTTGTTCCTTTAACAGTTGTTATGCACTTCCAATTAAGTTAACGGTTAGATCACTCAAAATTTCATTTAAGAGTGGCCAAACAAGTTCACGCAATACAAATTGAATTGATCATGCAGAACAACACACTAATGAGTTTAACTCCTCTCACAAACAGAATACCAACTACACACATAGTATATGTATAGACAACTAATTTACAACCATAATTAGAAGTACTCTTAAACCTTCAGATACTTTAATACAGTATCTTAACAAATGGTAAAGCCACAATCCTAACTTACCCATCTTGATGCTCATAGTGGAATATTTGTAACTTCTACGCTCTGCTCACTAAGAGATCCTGTACATACAAAACCTAGATTTAATTTTCATAATGGTTAAGAATGTTAAGGTTTTATCTACTTTTATTTCCTTTTGTAGTTATATACATAAATATATATATCTAAGGTTTATTATTATTTTCTTTATATAATGAAATATAATTTTATTATATAAATTAAGTTATTAAGTATTGATAATATACGTAGTTATACTATTACTTATAATATATCGTTTCGATTGTATCGAAACGTATTTTTTTATCAATCAATTTACATTTCAATTATGATAACATTACTGTAGTATGTAAATTCTCATAATATTATAGAGATATAGGTTGTATTATCTAGGATTATCCAATTTCAGCAAAAGTAGTGTCTTTGGGTTTATATAAACCTAATGATATGTACTGTAAGCTTGATTTTGAGAGATAACTTCTAAAATGTATTTCTAGTTTATAACATACTTATATACTCTTATAATATGTATTATCATATTATATTTATTTTATGTAAGTGTACTATATTTTATATAATTTTACTAGTTAGCTCCATAATATATGCCGTATTTATCCCTAATGTGTGTATATCATAATCCAANAAAAAAAAAAAAAAAAAAAAAAAAAAAAAAAAAAAAAAAAGTAGTTATACTATTACTTATAATATATCGTTTCGATTGTATCGAAACGTATTTTTTTATCAATCAATTTACATTTCAATTATGATAACATTACTGTAGTATGTAAATTCTCATAATATTATAGAGATATAGGTTGTATTATCTAGGATTATCCAATTTCAGCAAAAGTAGTGTCTTTGGGTTTATATAAACCTAATGATATGTACTGTAAGCTTGATTTTGAGAGATAACTTCTAAAATGTATTTCTAGTTTATAACATACTTATATACTCTTATAATATGTATTATCATATTATATTTATTTTATGTAAGTGTACTATATTTTATATAATTTTACTAGTTAGCTCCATAATATATGCCGTATTTATCCCTAATGTGTGTATATCATAATCCAATCATATAACTATCATTAAATATGTTAAAAATTCATATTTACTAAATCTGACCAGCATGCGTATATATAGGTATTATTTCAATATTTATCACATTTTGGCCTATTATTACTAAAAACGTGCATCAGTTAGTAATTTAAGCTATTTTCCTAAGTAAATTTGTAACAAATAAATAATTCCCCAAAAATTCTCATAGAATCTTAAAAATATGGGGAATTTAGTCAGTACAATTTTCCATGCTATTAGGTTTATCACCTATATATTCATAATTACATTTGTACCTACAAATTGCATTTTATTAAACAAATACTATCCTTTTTATACAAAATTATTTTCAATATATCCTAACATCATTATGAATCATTAGAAGCCAGTGGACATCCATTTCATCTAATTTTATAAAAATCTATTTATTTCATAATTTCACCATATTTCTAGCTATTTTTAGAGTAAAAAATTACAATAAATATTAGACATACTTAAATTAAAAATATGGCTACATAGAAATTAGATATATATCATATGTACTCTATAAAAAAATTTTCAACTTAAAACAATATCATTTGATATATTTATTTTAAAAGTCAAAATTTAATTGAATAATGACTTTATTAAGCAAGTACATAAAATAATCATAATTTTACAAAAAAAAAAAAATTACAACATGAAAGTATATCTAAAATAACCTACATATAATTTTTTCATAATTTTTTAACTTAATTTAATATTTTTAAAATTTGATGAAAAACAAGGAAGGTAGCTCTATACGGTGGTAGAAGGGTTCAATAATAGGTCAACATTTGGTTTGCGAACTACTCTTACATAGTCCCTTGCTCTTTTTTTCTTTTGTGTTTTCTTTTTTATAATAATTTCCCACCAAATTTCCTTTAAGTGTTTTTAGGTCCTCAATGTGGGAAATGAAGTTAGGGTTCTAATTTATAGTGTTTTTACCTAGTTAAGAAATTTTCTTTCTTTTTTCCTTCATTTTCTTTTACTTTTTTCTCATAACTCTAAGCATGAGGTGGCTCAATTCCCTTGTTTTGCTTTTGATTCATAAAATCTTGATGTTTACAGCATGCCATGATGGGTTTCTTGATTTTTCCTAAGTTTTGTTTGACAATTAGATAAGTTTTTATTGATATTTCATTTAATAATGAGTATTTTATATATGTGGTATTGATGTTTAGTATATTTACTTATATATTTGTATATATCCTATATATATTACGCATAATGTATAATTTTACACATATGATTATGTTCTTAGCATATCTTTTATTTTTAACATATATTTTTCTATTTATTTTTATGAGTTTAGCACATATTATGGTAATTATATAATTTTGGGTTAATTTACAGATAATTATTATATATATCGGGTATATTCATAAAATACATGTATGCTCATGTAATATATTATATTATATTATTTCCTTTTATAGTGTAATTAATTTATCTTAAAGTCCTTGTCACATTCCGAACTCAGTTTTAAGTGTTTTGACGAGTTATATGCTATATTAAATAGTTACACTTCTAAGGCTAAAATTGATATTTTAGGTCATTATTTTTATAATCTAACTTCACTAGATCACTTCAACTAACTTTTCTATTTTATTCATAAAATTTAGATTCAATCAAATAAGTTTTTCCTAAAGGGCCTAAATCTAGGTATAGTTACTCGAAATGCAATTTTAGAGGCTCACACAATAGATATTAGTTCACTTGATGAGGCTATTTAAGTTGCTTACAGAATTAAGAGATGATAAGCAAGAAGATTTCAAGCTCCAGTCGGTTGACCTACCACTAGCTGACCTATTTTGAGCAAACTTGTGCGATCAAAACTAACCAAAGTTGTCGAGGTCTAACTTGCTCAAACTACTTAAGCAAAGGAGAAAGAGATAAAGAGGAAGTTCAAGAAAGGCTAAAGCTTAAGAAGAAAGACTAGTGAAATCAAGTGCTTCAAGTGTTAAAGGTTTGGACACATGGCTACTCAATGTTGATACAAAAGAACGATGGTGATTCGAAGAGAAACACTAACCATTGATGTAGACAGTACTGATGAAGAGGTAAAAGAGTTGAAAGAGACTAGACAAACTAAGCTGTCTAAGGAGGAAGAGATCATTTATAGTGAGGAAGGTAATTTTATGCCTATAACCATGGTATTGGGGAGAGCCATGAGTATGAGTCATGTACCAAAGAACGAGCAGTGAGAGAATTTGTTCGACATTGGCTACAAGGTAAATGGGTCATTATATGCATTGATTATTGATAGTAGCAACTGCACCAATACAACATCCGCATTCATGATCCAGCAGCTAAAGTTGTTGACTAAGCCCTACCCCAAGCCTTAGAAATTACAATGGCTTAATAACAAAGGAGCCTTATAAGTAAATAAACAAGTAACTATGCCGATCAATATTTGATACTATCGAGAAGAAGTGCTTTGTGATGTGTTACCCATGAGTACAACCTATATTCTTCTTAGACGACCATGGATGTTTGACCAAAATGTAGAACACGATGGAAGGAAGAATACATGTTCCTTAGAACATGAAGGCAAGAAGTTAAAGTTAAGCCCAATTACTAACTAACAAGTTAAAAATATGCAAACTCAATTGAGTTGAATTCTAAAGAAAGAGGTTTTGGTAATTACCCGAGTCAAGCTGAAACGAGAGATGAAGCTTGAAGAGCCAACCTATCTACAAGTTAGAAGGTTGCTTGAGATGAGAAGAACAAAGGAGGAACTGCTACCTTCCAAGGTGAAATCCCTATTAGATGAGTTTACTGATCTATTCCTAAGTTAACTACTAGAAGGTTTATCTCCCATTTGAGGCATTGAACATGTGATAGACTTATAGCTAGGAGTTACAATTATTGGTGAATTTTGGGAGTTAGAAATATCCTATAAAGACAAGAAAATTGCTTGGTACCAGGGCCAGTCCAATACAGCCACTTTAATGCTTAAGTTAGTAAGCAGGAATGAGGAAAGTAAAGTTAGTGGTTAAGAATTATTAGATGCTTCTTATAAAGTTTCTTTCTCATATTTATAAGAGATTGTCATGTTTGAAGGAGAAGTTATTGAAATAACTGTCCAGATACGTAGAAGCTTCTTAATTAGATACCTTTCTTGAAATGTAGAGAGAGCAGGCAATTATGTAATATAACCGTACTTGTGATAACTATTTGCACCATGAACTTAAATTCAAATCAAGAAAGGAGTTGTATCACTTAGCAGAATGCCAAAAATGTAAGCTACTCAGTAATATGCCGAGTGGTGATTACCCAACCTATCGACAGCTAAATGGACGAATAAGTGAAGTTATATCAATGCTTGTCAATTCGAGTGGACGAAAACTAACTATCAATAGCTACTCTGCTAAACAAGCCTGCTTATAGGCTCAATCCTGAACAAGCTACCGAGCTGCAAAGGTAAGTAGATGAGCTGATTAAGAGAAGGTATGTAAAAGAACCCTTAAGCCCATGTGTCATACCAGCTCTATTGGTGCTAAAGAAGGATGGGACATGGAGGATGTATATGGATAGCTAAGCAAACAATCATATCACCATCAAGTATAAGTACCCCTCTACCAAAGCTTGATGACATGCTCGATGAGTTGAATAGATCAAGAGTACTCTCCAATATTGATCTTAAATATGGATATCATCATATTCAAATGCGAGAAAGAGATTAGTGGAAAACTACGTTCAAGACCCGCAGTAAATTATATGAATGGCTTATAATGTTTTTAGATTATCAAATCCACCAAGTACATTCATGAGACTGATGAACCATGTGCTCTAAGAATTGATAGGGAAATTTGTGATGGTATATTTTGATGATATTCTAGTCTATAGCCCTAACTTAGAGACTCGTTGTGAGCACCTCCGAATAGTCTTTTCAAAACTTCAAGTTGAGAAGCATTATGCCAATCTGAAGGTATGTGACTTTTGTCGACTTGAAGTAATATTTCTAGGATTTTTTATAAGTGGTGGTGGTATACAAGTTGATGATGAGAAGGTAAGAGCAATTACCGAATGGCCTGTACCGACTTGCTTAGTCGGCATGCAAAGCTTCCACGACTTGGCATCATTTTATTATCGATTTATAAGAAATTTTAGTACTATTGTGGCCCTACTCATCGAGCGGTTGAAGAAAAATGTTAAGTTCAGGTAAGGAGAGAAGGAGTAAAGGAGTTTTGAGGAGGTGACAATGAAGTTAACCACTACCCCTATCTTAGCTCTACCAAGCTTTGATAAAGTATTTGAAATGGAGTATAACACATCCAGACTAGGCATAGGTGCTTGGCTGATGAAAGAGAGCTGACTTATTGCCTACTTTAGTAAAAAGCTTAAAGGAGCTACACTCAACTACTCTATATATGACAAGGAGTTCTACTCCTTGATTTAAGCTCTGATTGTCTGGCAACATTACTTGTTACCTAAAGAATTTGTGATCTACATTGATCATGAATCTTTGAGATATCTAAGGAGCCAGCCTAAGTTATCCTAGAGATAAGCTAAGTAGGTAGAATTCATAGATGGATTTTCTTATATCATAAATCTTATATCATAAAGTACAAGAATGACAAGAACAATGTAGTGGCTAATGCCCTATCAAGATGACATTTCCTCTTGACTGAGCTATAAACTAGGTTACTTGGTTTCTCTATGATTAAGGATTTGTATGCTAAGGATCCACATTTTGGTCTACTCTATGCTAGTTGTGAAGAAGGCCAAACACTTAGTGACTATCACAAGGAAGACAAAACTTACTTAGAAAGAGGAAATTGTGTATCCCAACCTGTTCTATTAGATACTTGCTAGTGCATGAGGTGCATGGTAGTGGATTATCTAGATATTTTGGCAAGCACCAAACTCATGAGGTACTATTCTCTAGATTCTTTTGGCTAAGGATGATGAAGGATGTCTAAGCCATACTAAAAAGATGCACTTCCTGCAAAAGTGCAAAGAGCCGAACCGAATAAGGGCAATATTTACGTTTAATGATCCTAACCAAACCATAGTCCGAGTTGGGTATGGACTTTATGTTAAGATTGCCAAAAGCATCCTAAGGGAAGGACTCCATCATGATAGTCGTGGACCAATTTAGTAAGATGGTACACTTTGTACCCTATTCCAAAACTAATGATGCTTCAGCTATCCTTTTTCTTTTCTTGCAAGAGATCATTAAACTCCATGGAATGTCCAAGATTATTGTTTCAAACCAAGACAAAAAATTCATGAGCCACTTCTAAAGAACATTATGAAAGCAAATGGGAACTAAACTATTATTGAACACATCTTATCATCTATAAATGGATGGAAAAATCGAGGCTGTCAATAGGACAATAGGAACTCTATTCCTAGTTACTGTTGATCGAAAGATGATTAACTAGGATCAATGCTTGCTAATAATTGAGTTCACCTACAACAGGACCACCCATAGTGCCATGAGCATGTCACCATATGAGATTGCGTATAGATTCAACCTTGAGGTTCCACTAGATTAGGTGCCCCTTCCAAGCCAGAATGAAGATCAACCAACTATAGAGAGATTCAAAGCCATCAAGACAATGTACTCAAAGGTCATAGAACAATTGAGTTGACCTACTACAAAGCTAAAGAGGCAAGGCAAAGGATGAAAGAACAAAGAATTTCAGCTTAGTGATTTGGTTTGAATCCATCTCAGTAAAGATTGATTTCTAAGTTTGAGGAAGAGAAAGTTATCTCTTAAATCCAATAGACCATTTAAAGTGCTTGAAAGGATCAATCCTAATGCCTATAAGATTGAATTACTCAAAGACTATGGGGTCTCAAACTCCATTAACGTCACCGTCCTCCATTTGTGTGTCCCTGAAGGTGAGCAACAATCAGCCAAGCCAAATTTAATCCCAAATCTCAAACAACTCAGGGCATATGATAAGGATCACAAACTAATCACTTACTCCCAAGCTCAAGGACTAGCCCATATGGTTTGTTAACTGTTTAAGGAGAGTTGAACTCTAAAGAACGATGCATTCTCTAGTTCAACTTGTCGAATTACTCTACTCTCCATCTCATTAAAGAGACTCTTAAGGTACCCAACCTATTACTAAGCCAACTCCTTCTCAACACATTAATCTAAGGTTAAGCACTAAACTTGCCTACTACCGACCTAATACATCATCGAAGTTGAGCTACCCCAATCCCAAGCTAACTTACGGAGGCCGACTAGATAATGGGTTACCCCCTTAGACTAATCCTTCCTCTATCTAGAACATTTAAGCATCTAACCCCAACCTGATTTGCTTAAAACCTATTATGCTTAACAAACGGAATCTTTAGGACCACATAATGGGTAGTTGTCATGCGCCCTATTTTCTAACATCCATATTATCCTTTTTGTAACCAAATATCCTATTTGCCTATTGGTAACTTTGCCCTTGTAAACTATGTATCTTTCTTTTATATCTTTTGATGCAGCATCTCTTTGTTATAATCTTGCATGACTCTTGATCAAAGCTTGAATTATTTGAAAAAAAAAAAAATCTTCATTTAACTATTGGTTGTTGTAATCCCATAAATTGTTGAGACTAGAGACTGAATCACTTAAATTTGAATTGAATTTAAATGTTGCACTTCTTTTATCTTTACCTGATGAATTTTGCAAGCATTCTTGTGAAATTGCTCTAATTTCTTCTCATGTTTCTTCAATATAGTTTTCAAAAATTGAATCCCTTTTTTAAAATAAAGATTCCTAAAAATTAAGAGTAAATCTTGATGCTTGAAGTTTTCAAGTTTGAATCTTAAAACTTTTAGAATAATTTTGCTATTTCCTTGCTAGTCTATACTCCATTAAATCTAATATAATTAAGTAAATAAGCTTTGAAAACATGTGTATAACAGCTCCTTTGAATTTAATGAAAATCTCCATCAATAAGATAGGATTCATCCTTATCTCAACGTATCTTCATGCATATGTGCTTATCTATTCTTATTTTGAATTCAAACAAAATCTAATTTGAATTCCTTGACAATCTTCATATATCTTGATGACAATCCTTCAAAAATCTCGTGAATGCTATAACAAAATGTCTTTAATAAAATCTGCTCATTGTCATACAATATCATATCCGACCAAGCTTATCCTTAGAAGAAATATTTTAATTCCTCCTTAATCTACGTAGATTTAAGTAACCAACTTTATGGAACATGTTAGATACATTACCCAAATATATCCAACAAGTAGAGTTAGGCCTTCAAACATCTAAAAGCCTAAAATACTTCTCAAATAATTTGGCTCTGTAACTTTTGATACTATTCTTGAGGTTTTGAATTTGTCTCTAAATTTGGTTTTGATTTTTAGAATCATTACTAAGACAAAATTCTTATCTGTATGTTTATTGACCTATACACTTAAGAATCTTGTTAAATATCTTAACTCTTTTTGTTATCATCGAAACATTTATAAGAGAGCTCAACATTCTCCCCCCTTTTGATGACAACAAAACCCTTCTAAAAAAAACATTGAACAGATTTTGAGAGGTTTTGTTAAACAATTTATATCAAGTCACAACAGACTTAAGTATAGAAGAAAAAAATTCAAAATTCTTTTATATCATAACTCATCCTTAAAAATTTATCAATTATATTTCTTAGTTCAGTATTTTTCAATATTTCTCCCCTTTTTTTATTATCATCATGTATTTTTAGTCCCCTTTAATCTTATATGGAAAAGAGAATTGATAACAAATTTTGAGAAAGAAAAATTGATATTTCATAATCAAGACTAAATACACCAGTTTGATTCTAAATTGGACTCTAAACATGATTATAAATAGAAAGGAAATAAAACATAACTTAAAAAGCTAACATGAAACGTGACACTAGATAGAATTTTGACAAAAGACAAAAATTGAACAAAAATAGAAAATTTAAACACAAAATACTAAAACTAGGTAGACTTCTTCTTTTTCTTCTTTGGGCAACTATTCTTGATCCAAGGAGTGCCTAAACAACTTAGTTGTGGAGATGATAAAAGTGGAGTAGACTCCTTCCATGGAAGCATCAAAATTTTTGTTAAAGGAATTTACAGAGCTAGTTCCTCTAATGCTTAAACAGACTCCATAGTTGGAGGAATTTGATTGGTAGGAAAATTAGTTTTTATAGATGGAGATGAGAATTGTGGTTCAGATGCAACCAAATCAAAAGATTGTTGTTGTTGTTTTATTAGAGTTAGGGGTTTTGGAGATGTTGATCATTTAAAGGAGGATCACAAGTGGAATCTTAGATGGTTTGGATTGTTTTCAGCTTCTTCATTGAGAGACACCTAAAGTTTACTTAACAACCAGTTCATCCTAAACTCTATCATGTGCTCGATCTCTTTCTTTGAGGCTACCTTTACTTTAGAAGATTCACCAAGTCCTTCCTTCAAATGTGGTTATGAATTGGATTCTAAATTGTCTTCTAATTCATGTACCTTCTTCTGTTCCTTAATCTCAAACTTCCCTCCAGTTCTAACCTCATAATCCTTCTTAGATTTCTTCTTCTTCCCTTTTAAAATCTCATTACCCTCCCTTTTCTTGGTGTTCTTCTTTACTAGTTTTGATTCAGGTTCTAAATCAGATCCTGAAATTGCTCCTAATAATTCCCCTCAAACAATGAATTGGGTAACCTATTCTTCTTGTGCCTATCATGCACATAGAATGCCCAATCATCAATGTACTAGATTTTGTTCTTTACATTTATACCCCTATGATGGTAATGATCTCTTCCAATCACTCGAATGGGTATTTACTTCCTTGTTACCTTTGGAATCTTAACCTTCTTATACTCAAACAACTTCATTAATAAATTTCCATATGGCATCTATCTCCTTATCATAAAAGCATGTCCGATCATTTGTGTAGCAATGTTCAACTTCTTTTTCCTCATCATAACTAAGATAACCATGGCATCTTCTTTCGAAATGCTAGTTATACTTCCCTTCTTTGGAAGTATACAACTAATAACCAATTTGTGGAGCATTAGTACAATCAATCTAAAGTTAAAAATACTAACTTGTTTTCCAAGTCAAATTCTTTCACCCTGATTCAGTTCTCCAATGATCTTTTTCCTAAACTCTTTCATAAATTCTCTATCATTTTTTATTCTAAGAATCCTAAAGCACCTTTGAATATCATCCTTCGAAATTTCCAATTTCTATCAATTCACTTTAGATAGCCATACTTCCCTTTAATCCATATTGAGATTATCATAAAACTCAAGCAATAATTCACCATACACAATAGTTTCAACCGTACAAATATTCTTGTATATCCTAGAACATCTATGAACTCATCCCAATAGAAACCATTCTTTTTGAAAAACTCAAACCCTACAATACTTAGCTTTATGAACTATTTTTGTTTAGAATATGAAACAAACACAGTTTTAGGCCTTACCTTTTTCCTTCTCAACCTTAATCTACTCAAAATGCTCAACAATGGTCTCTACTTCTAGTTTAAACTCTAAATCTGACTCTTTATGCGGTTCTGATTTTGATTCCGACTTAAATTCCCTTTTTCGTCACTCAAAGATTTTCCTTCTTCTTTAGTTTTCTCAACATCCTCAAACATTTCCTCTTCAGTCTCAACAATATCCTCACTTGAGGAACTTTCATCCTTGTCAAAAGTCACCTTCCCTTTAGAAGTGGTTTCAATTTGATTAGGGTTAGGGTTAAGGATTTTAGAACCAGGGCTTTGAGATTCTTGAACAAGGATATGTTTAGAATTTAAGGGTTCATCTACTAGAAAGTATGGATTCTCTTTTGTGTTCTTTAGCTCCTTCTTAGTTTTGAGACCAAGACAAGAGGATTTTCTTGGGGCCACGAAAATGAAGCAGCAAGAACTTGTAATGAATAGAATTGGCAGTTAGAGAGAGAAAAAAAAAAGCGAGAGAAATAGATATGAATAAAAGCAAATGAAGTGGTTTTCAATTTAAAAGGTGAAGAATTTAGAGGAATTCAGAAGCTGATCATCTATAATAGTTTAAAAATAGTGAAGGAGTGGAACACAATTAGGAAGTGAAATAGAGGGAAAAATGGAAACACGTGTTACAAATTATGGAAGCTTATTGGATCTGCCAAATATACGTATGAGAGAGGGAAAGGCATGTTTTGGGACCGATGAAACTTTAGCTCACGTGTAGGATTAATGGAGAAGCTCATTAAATGAGTTTCAACAGTAAGAATGAGGAATTAATTATTTATAAATTAAATGATTAAAAAGAATTAATATCAAATATTCTAAATTTTGTACTGTATTAATGCATCAGATATATATATATATGTTATATAAAATATTATTTAACTAAATTAAACTACATTGCCTATACGAATAAAATTTTATCAGCAAATATATTACATAAAATTAACTACCATGCATAAAATGTGATAAATTATGGCACAAAAAAAATACTAATGTAATGTACAATGTGATACATAAATTCACATGAATGTTAGTAACACAAATTAAGCAAATGGATAACAAACACCAATTTCATTTCTTATGAATTCAAATTTGATCTTATCAAGAGGCTTAGTAAAAATATCAGCTAACTAGTTTTTAATTGACGTAAATTCAATATTTATATCACCATTGTTAACATGATCACGTATAAAATGATGTCTTACCTCAATGTGTTTAGATCTAAAATAATGCACTTGATTCTTAGTCAAGTTAATTACACTTGTATTATCATATTTTATTGGAATTATTTTAAAATTTGGCCCATAATCAAATAATTGTTATTTAATCCATAAAATTTGAGTACAACAATTGCCAATTGAAACATACTCAGCTTCAGTTATGGATAGGGCAATAGAATTTTGCTTCTTGAAATACTAAGAAACCAATTTGTCCCTTAAAAACTGACAAATACCTAAGATGCTTTTGTTATCTATCTTACATACGACATAGTCAACATTTAAGTAGTCAATCAAATCAAAGTTCTAATTCTTTATATACTAGATTCCTAACTTTATGGTGCAAGATATATACTTGAAAATCCTTTTTACAACTAATAAGTGTGTTTCAGTTGGTTTAGATTGAAAACGTGTACAGATACACACACTAAACAATATATCTAGCTTAGATGCAGTCAAATACAATAATGAACCAATCAAACTTAGATAAAGCTTTCCATTGACTTTCTTGCCTATATCATCAAGATCTAACTTGGTTAAGGAATCCATGGGTATAGATATTCCTTTGACATTTTCCATACCAAACTTCTTTAGGGTTTGCTTGGTGTACTTCTCTTAATGAACAAAGATTCCATCATTGGTTTGTTTGATTTAGAGCCTAAGAATGACATTCAGTTCACCCATTAATGACATCTCAAACTTAGCCTACATAAGCTTAGAAAACTCCTTTCAAAATTTTTCATTAATAGATCCAAAAATAATGTCATCAACATACATTTGGACTACTAAAATATCATGATCATAGTGTTTAAGAAACAAAGTTGTATCTACCTTACCCCTTTAAGATCTATTCTTAATTAAAAAGTCACTTAACCTTTCACACTAAGCTCTAAGAGCTTGTTTAAATCCATATAAGGTTTTTCTTACTCTATATACATAATCCTCTTCAAATGGATCTTCAAACCTTGGAGGTTTACCTATATACACCTCTTCTTTTATATATCTATATAAAAATGTATTTTTAACATCCATCTAGAATAACTTAAAGCCTTTATAATAAGCAAAAGCAAGCAGAAGTCTTATTGCCTCTAACTTAGCAACTAGAGCATATGTTTCATCAAAGTTAATGCCCTCTTCTTGTGAGTAGCCTTAGCAAATAATCTTACCTTATTCTTAACAATTTTACCATGCTCATCTAGCTTATTCTTAAATACCTACTTTGTTCCTATGATAGATTTATCTTTAGGTCTAGGAATAAGTTTCCATGCTTAGTTTCTTTGAAACTGATTTAACTCTTCTTGCACAATGTTTATCTAACTATTATCAAACAAAGCTTCATCAACAATATTAGGCTCAAACTTAAATAACAAAGCAAAATGGTTTCAATATTTCTTAGGCTAGCTCTTATCTTAACTCTAGTATTAATATTACCTATTACTTATTCAGGTGGATGATAAGATTTAAACTTGATTGTTTCATAAGGCTTAGATATTATCTGGGTAGGTTATGATCTAACTTCTAAATTTGCTTCCACTTTTGTTTCTGGTTAAGATTATGAATTTGGTTCCCTAGTCTAATTTTACTGTGCATTTTCATCCTTACCTTTGGCTTTCTCATGTGAATCATCATCAGGAACATCAACTCTAAACTTATCAACAAATTTAACATTTATGGATTCCAAAACTATTTTAGTAACCTTATTAAACACACAATATGCTTTACTATTTAAGGAGTATCCTAAGAACATGTCTTCATCAGGCCTTTCCTTAAACTTACCAAGGTTAACGCCTGTTTTCTTAATATAATATGTATAACCAAACACATGAAAATATGTGAGTTTTCTACCTCTATAAAACTCATATCATGTTTTCTTAGTGAATGTTCTTATGTACACACAATTGATAATATAGCATGATATAGACACTGCCTCAGCCCAAAAGTATTATGCTATACCACTTTCATTTAATAATGTTCATATCATTTCCTAAATAGTTCTATTTATACGCTCTATAACTCTATTTTGTTGTGGTGTAAAAGGTGTAAAAAAGTTGTGAGTTATGCCTTTATTTTCACAAAAGGTTATGAAATGTAAATTATCAAATTCTTTTCCATAATCTATCTTAAGATCAATTATAGAAACTCCTTTCTCATTTTGAATTTATTTAGCAAACACTTCAAAATTCTTAAATGCGTCACTTTTATGCCTTAGAAAAAGTACCCATGTATACCTAAAAAAGTCATCAACTATCACTAGGCCATACTTATTACCACCTAAGCTTAATGTACATATAGGATCAAAGAAATTATGTAACGATTTTAAAGGTCTCTTAGTTGATATAACATTCTTTAGTTTATGTAAAACAACACTCATTTTATTCTTAGTGCATGTGGCATAACGAAAGTCATCCTTAATATGCATTTTAGGTAAACCATAAACAAGATTATTTTTGGACAAATTATCCAATTGAAGAAAGTTAACATGATTAGGCTTCTTATGCCATAAAAATGCATTATCTGAAATACTTTAAAAACAACTTTGAGTTTCTACTTTAGCCAATTCAACAAGACATAGATTCTTCTTATTATAGCCTTCAAACATTTTTATGCCATTTTTATCAAAAGCTTCTACTTTGTTTTTATCAAACAACATGTTATAACCCTTATCATGCAATTGACATATGCTCAACAAATTATGTCTCAAGCCTTTAACAAGACTAACATTTTCTATAACATGAGGAGGTAGATCAATTTTACCAATTACAATGATTTTACCCTAATTGTCATCTTCAAACTTCACACAGCTTCCTTCTTTCCACTTTAAACTTATAAATAATGAAGCATCACCACTCATGTGACATGAACACCTACTATTAGGTACCACGTTCCTTTCAATCTTGCTCCATGTTCCTCTAAACATCAAAATAGCGTTAATTCCCTTTTGGAACCCAAACTAGCTTAGGCCTACCAAGATTCAAGCTTATATTATGTAAAGATCTAGCTTGTTGTATCCTAAACTTATTCACTGTATAGAGGCAATATTTTTCAATATGATCAAGCCTATTGCAAAAGAAACAAGCATAAGAATTAAATCTATACTTGTCACTTAACTGTTTCTTTAGATTTTAGCTTTGGTAGCCTCTAAATCTTCTTTTGATGTATCTTGAAAATGGATATTGTTATTTTGATCAGTATATCTTTTGTTATACGGATTTCCTTATACATTAGATTTAGCCTTGGCATGTACATTATTATTGTTAACAGATTCCATACCAACTACTTTTTTGCCTTTAACAAATACAGTTTTGTTATTAGATTTAGAAATTTCACCATATTCGTATCCGAGTCCATTTTTTAGACTTATCTAACCTTTATGAAGATAACAACAATTGTAATTTCTTATCACTTTCATAAAACTTATTAAAGGTTATATCTATTATGTAAGATAGATAATTAATTCTAACTTTCAAGTCTTTAATTTCTTCTTTTAGCATTAACTTCTCCTGTTTCAAACTATCTTGAGTTATCCTTAAGTTTTCATTATGTATTTGCAAAACTTCAATATCCTTCTTTAATATATTATTTTCATCAACTAACAATGAATTTGTTTGTACCAAGGATCCTTTTCACTTCTTAGTGCCTTGATTTCATTATCTTGTTTATTTAATTTGGAATTAGCCCTTTCAAATGCCTTAAAAGACTTTTAATTTATTTTCTAACTCTCTCAAGTATAATATCATCATCAAAATCAAAACTTGCCTCCAAAAGAGCCATTAGACATAGTTTAGCTTCTTCATCTGTTTCTAAATATGGTTCTAACTTTGCTTTTGATTCATTTAGGTTACTCCTAGTGGCTAGTAGTACTTTCTGTTTCTTCTTGTACTTTTCCAGTTTTTTCAATAACACTAGACATTTATACTTGATGTGCCCAAGCTTCTTGCAGTCATAACACACCAATTCCTTTTTCTGCTTCTTTCTCTTTCTTTTCCTTCTTTTCTTTTTTCTCTTCCTTATAATTCTTTCCTATGTCATGCTTAGAACAATTAGTGAAAGAACGTTTATTAAAGAACTTTTTCTTACCTTTCTTTTCAAGGATCCTATTTAATCTTCTTGTTAGGAGTATGATGTCCTTATCATTTTCTAGTTTAGAATCTGATTCAAATTCAAATTTTGAATTAGTTTCTTGTGCTTTAAACGCAATGGTCATCTTACTGTTCTCTAGTTCTTTAAGGTGCTAAATATGTGATTCATAAGTAAGCAGCTTTTCTTTGAGTTGGCTCATAGTCATCTTTGTTAAAACTTAAGCTTCTTCAATTGTTGTTTTCTTTGCATTCCATGATTTAGGTAAAATCCTTAGTATTTTGCGAACAAGATCATAATTTTCAATCTTTTTAGTTGGCAAAGCTAATTCATTAGTGATTGCTATAAAGCAATTAAATACAGCTCGAATATTTTCACCCAAATGAAATCTAAACAATTCATATTGTTGAAGCAATAAGTTGATTCAAGTGTCTTTGATAATAGTTGTTCCATCATAAGTTTCGCATAAGGTATCCCAAATGTATTTCGCAGTCATATAAGATGAAATAAGATAATATTCAAAGGGTATTATTGTCATTAATAATAAATTCTTAGCCCAATTGTTCTTCTCAATCTTTCCCTTCTTAGTATCTGTAAGTGTTGAATCTTCATCCATAGCAATTTAGATGTCTCTGTACTCAAAGGTTTCCCGTGATCCAAAGTTAGTTACTTTGACATATGTCTCCATCCTACATTTCCAAGGTGTAAAGTTAGTACCATCAAAATAAGGAGTATGGTTTATAACAATGGATATATTTTTTTCCGCCATAGATCTTTAAACTCTAGATAATTAAGAGCTAAGCTTTGATACCAATTGTAGGTCCAAAAGTAAAGAAAGGGTACGGTTAAGAAGATTAGGTAAGAGATTTATAGTGCTTCAACCTTATACCTAGTGTACTCTTCTAGCTCCACCATTAGGGACCCCATAATCCTCACCGATGTCATTCTATTACCCACTTTTCACTAACTTCAATAAGAGAGAAACAATTACAGGTATTTATACTCTATCTAACTAGGCTAACTTTGTCTATACATAGAGCTACAAAAATTTGAATCTCTCTCTCACACAAAGACTATCACATAAACAATTATGATTACAGTAACTATGAGGATAAAATACAAAGATCCTCTCAAATAAAACATACAAGAAAATTAGAATATGAAAGTAGAGTAGACAATGTTGTCTTTAAATTAGAATTTGAATATGGTTCTAAATTCTCTCAAATGTTAAGTTTTTAGAAAATAAATGCAACTCTAATTTGTTGATCTCTATTTAGAAAAATTTGAACTTGTCTTTTTTTATATCTTCTGATGCAATATCTCTTTGCTATAATCTTAGATGACTCTTGATCAAACCTTAAATTATTGGAAAAAATTTTGATTTAGCTGTTGGTTGTTGTAATCTAATAAATTGTGGAGACTAAATCACTTGAATTTGAATTGAATTTAAACGTTGCACTTCTTGTATCCTTAATTCCTTATCTATTGAATTCTATTAGAATTCTTGTGAAATTGCTTTAATTTCTTCTCATGTTTCTTCAATATAGTTTTCAAAAATTGAATCCCTTTTTTAAAATAAATATCTCCTAAAAATTAGGAGCAAATCTTGATGCTTAAAGTCTTCAAATTTGAATCTTAAAACCTCTAGGATAATTTTGCTACTGCCTTGCTCATCTATACTCCATTAAATCTAATATAATTAAGTAAACAAGTTTCAAAAGCATGTGTGTAACAACTCCTTTAAATTTGATAAAAATCTACATCAACAAGATAAGATTCATCCTTATCTCAATGTATCTTCACGCATATATGCTTATCCATTCTTGTTTTGAATTCAAACAAAATCTAATTTGAACTCCTTTACATTCTTCATACATCTTGATGATAATCCTTCAAAAATCTCGTGAATGATTTGATAAAATGTCTTTAATAAAATCTGCTTATTGTCATACAATATCATATTCGACCAAGCTTATGCTTAGTCCTCGTGGATTTAATTAACCAACTTTATGGAACATATTAGATATATTACCCAAATATATTCAACAAGTGGATTTAGGCCTTCAAACATCTATAAGCCTAAAATACTTCTTGAATAATTTGGCTTTGTAACTCTTGATACTATTCTTGAGGTTCTAAATTTGGTTCTAATTTTAAAAATCAATACTAAGATGAAATTGTTATCTTTATATTTATTGACTTGCACACTTAAGAAACTTGTTAAACATTTTAACTTTTTTTGTTATCATCAAAACATTTATAAGAGAGCTCAACAAACTAAGTCATTGGCTATAACGTAACTAGCTCTATCAATTCTCTTGGTCTTGAAAGTAGCTATCATACATCTTAGTACCATATTATTAACCATATTTCGTATGATAGCATCTCTACCAATAATGTCATCAACATTAGAAATAAGAAGAAGTCTTAATATTAGTAAGCTATGAAGCCCAATATACTAGTATTGCGTACACTTATATATACATACATCATACTACACATAGTCTTAAATAGCATACTAATGCATTCATCAATGACATTCATAATATATATATATATATATGGGTATATGATCATGACTATAGACACCTCATTTTTGCCTCTCTTATAATTTTAATTTTTTTAGAATCGAGTAAAGGGTTCTACTTTAGGAAAAACCAAAAAAATGGAAAATTTACAAAAAAAAAACACAAAAAAATAGAAAATTTAGGAAAAATCAAGAAAATAAAAAGGAAAGAAAAAAATAAATAAATATAGATAAGTAAATAACGAAATTTCAGGGCCTTTAGTAAAAGGGAGGTGTTAAGTATGAGCTTAGATTTTAATCTAGCTTAGATCAATCTAGTCCATATGTGCAATTTAACTGCACAGATGAACAAAGCATACGCCAACGACCTAATGATAATATACATGCATAAGCATAAAGGACACATGGGTTCAAATCTCACTAAAGTTACAAAATGCCATTTACCTTACTTGCCACGGGTTAGCTTATTAGTAGGCCATGTATATATTGCTGACATGTGGGATTATTTGACCATGAAAGCAAGCTGATGTAATGCCATGTCAACATTACCCAACATGTGTCATGCCATGCGTCTAACACATGGTAGATGATATGTTGGTCTCGACCATGTGTTTGATACATAGGACAATACCATTTGGGCCTACAACTGACGTAGTGCCAGATCAGTACCACATCAATAAGCTTTCCTTCCCCTTCCTTCCCTTTCCTTCCTTATTCCCATCGTTTCCAATTTCAAGCCCCTTTTGATTCCTTTTTTTGGCTATTTTGACAAAGTATTAATGAAATTGTGTATTAAACATAGAACACTTCAAATATAGTCTAAGAACATGTCTAGATTCACACATTGAGGCATTCAAATCAGCTTTTGAAAATTAGAAAAAAACATAAATATCTGGATTTTCCTTCTCCTTGAACTTCCTTGATTCAAGCTATTTATTGAATTTTGAAGCTTCCATTTGATATTTTTAGCAAGAATGAACATCAAAGACACGTTTTTTACCAATAATTAACTCGAATTGTCATTCAAATCCAAAATCAAAGATTAGTCATAACCTTCTTGATTTCTTCGAATTCACGGCGATTAGAGTTTCTCCATGTTTAATTCTCACTCAAATAGTATAAATAGATGCCTAGGGGTTCATTTAGATAATCAACAACATTAAAAAAACTCTCTCTCTCTCTTGATCGTCAGCCCTTTCTCTCACTATGTCTCACTCTACCTATACTACTACTCGAACTGAACTAAGCTCACTACAAACCTCTCTACACTCCACAATCCTTAACCTAACCGCCCATTCATGCCTAGCAACCACTCCTGAAGCTCCCTAATCACTACCGCAACCACCTTTCTCTAACGAACCACCAAACAACCACCATACACAAATGCACTCTCCTAAACCGCCCAAGTCCAATTTAAAACACACAAAACTTGCCTTACCCACTCAAATTGTCCCAAGGGACCCCACCAATGCGACTACCCTCTTTTCCAACTACGACCCAATTCATGACCCATTGGAGCTCCAAGTTTAAACCAACCCAACCTTAAAGACCGCTTCCAATTGAACCCGTGCACGCAAATGCCCCATTAGTCCAACTAATTTTAAGTTTGGTCTTTTATTTTTATTTATTTATTTATTTATCTATCTATCTATTTTTGTACCTTGTAATTGTAAAATTACAAAAAAAAAAAAAGAGAAGAAAAAGAAAAGGGGAAAGAAAGAATGATGTAGAAAGTTTCTTTATTCATTTTCTTTGATTTTCTCGATAAAAAAAAAAAACAACAACAAAAAATAGAGGTAAAATAGAATAAGATGAAACAGAAACAAAAAATAAAAATGGAGAAAATGAAGTAAATAAATAAGGAAATAATTTTTTGACTTTGAAAATTTGTTTTCTAAATAAATAAAAATAATCAACCACATTCCAAATTAGGACATTTTTTGAATTTTCCAAAATAAAATACTCAAATTAGGGCCCCTTTTTAGAAATTTTCTTAAATAGAATAAATGGTTAAAAAAATCATAAGCCAAATGTTTTCAAAATTAAAAATCATCTACAAACTAAAATTTTCGTAAAAAGAACTATGTACGTCTAATTCTGAATACCGAGTACATAGGTATTTCTAAGGTGACATAAAAAATGAAAAAAAGAAATTTTCCCTTTTTAGCTTAAATTTGTTCAATTACAAGTAAATTTTTTTAAGTAATTATACTAAAAGGTAATTTCAAGAAATTAAATCCAAATTTAGAAAGTTTTGGTACTTGTAACGATTTAAAAAACCTAACTCTCGGACTCGAATCTTTGGTCTTTCAAAAACCCTTTTCTAAAATCAGTTTTGCCCATGCAAACTAGTTTCTAGATCAAAACCAAATCTACCCATTTAGTTTTGACTTAAGTCATTTCTCGACTTTGATTAAGTGGCAACTTCAAGAGTTTACAAAATTCTTTTAAAAAACCTTAGTTTTTCTTAAACCTTAGTCAATAATCAATATTAAATGAGTAAGGTTCAATATTTATCAGTTTTAGAAAAAATAATAAAACCGAGAAAAACTAGGTTCAATAGCTTGGCGACTCTACTATGGATGTGAAGAAGGTTAGCCATCTAACTTTCCAAATTTGTAATTAATTTTTTAAATCATCTTACTAAATGTAATTTATTTAATTGTTGTTATTTTTTATATAGTTGCACTAACCTTTCTTGTAGGGTTAAATTTGTTTAAGCTTTTTATTGGATAGGGGGTTTACTTTCTATATCACATTTGTATGGTAGAAACGGTCATACCCAAACCGTGTTAGGGTTAAGCAACTTAGCTAATTCGAGAGGTGTGGTATATGGAGAATTAGTAGATGAATTTTACAGAAAATTAGATAGAAAAGATCAAGAAGTTTGGAAATCTAAAGTATTAAATCAAAAGATTAAGATTTCAGAGAAAGATATCTCGAAATGCTTCGGTACTAAGGAAATCAAAGAAGATGAAAACCTAGTATGGATGACTAAAGAGAATGTGTTTACTTAATTGAATGATAGAATAGAGTTAGGTGTAGGTAAAGACATTTTTAGTACGAAGTTTGAGTTGTTAGTCCATATTCTACATAAATTTGTCAATACATTGGTATCACTTAGAAGAGGTAATGTAACGTCTATAACAAGGGAAGATGCATTGGTTGTTTTGGCATTGTTAGGCAAAAGAAAAGTAGACATAGTGAAGCTAATGATGAGGTACATATGGCAACACTTAGATGTTAAACCATATGAGAATTTATTGATGGCCCTCTTCAATTTCAAAAAACTGAAAATTCCAGTAGAAGCTATGATGAACTGCCAACTAACGGTCCCATTACTCGCATATGACTTCGAAGACTCCAATCCTTCATCGGTGAATTCTCTCTGGGCAAACTACTAATGACAAGAAAGTTTACACCGAAGGAATGTGGCTGAACTTCTTGAGCTCCCTTAATTGTCATACATTGATTTGTACACTCGGTAGTGATAATGCCAACCATTCCCTTACCGAGGATCCTATGCCAAGTAATCTAACCAAACACTACCGAGAAGTTCCTATCAAGTGACAAGAGACTCACATAAATGGCTGAATAGTTTTCTCTCAACATAATACCATCTCTCTCATCCCAACCCTTTATTGCTGCAACATTTTGACCTCTCTTGCTTGTTGTGCTTAGAAAATATTTATATGGGACTAATGTTGCACTGCCACCTGTCCAACTTGTCTGACATTGTACTACTTTTTCATTTTTGGTATTTTTCCCTTTTTTACCCTTATTAGTATGTACTAAGAATCCTCTTTTTGTATATACTTTCTTGTCATTTCATTATTTATAATGCTACCCTAGGGACTTACTATAAATAGTCCTTTTCTTTTGTATATAATTTCTTCAATTCAAATTTGCCTCGGTAAGTTCTAGTGATGACTAAACTCCTGAGCATATCATATATTCCAAGTATCAAAGCCTAAGGTTAAGGTTGAAATCAAGAGCTGTATAGTCATAGTCAGTTTACTATTTGAGATATTGTGTGTGATTATAGTCATCCATGTAAAGTGTAATTACTAAAATTTTGTGTTAAGAATGTTTAACCCTAGTGCACAGGGAGAGATTCACGATGTCCAAAGTAGTGCTCATGGTCGTAGTCGAGTGACCCAACAAACACCACGTACTATTGATGGGCAGATACAAGATCTTGCTACTATTATGGCCAATTTAGCTACTGTCACACCCCAAAGCGGCAGAGTCGTAATAGCCCCGCCATGTAAACCATCCTAAGATAAAAGTTGGCCTCACAACCGCTATCTTGGACCTGATCTACACAAGGCGTCCACAACTAACCCGCTTTGAAGTAGACCGTTTGTAATTTAAATAAATCATTTACCTATAAAAGTGAGGAATTATATATATATGTTATCATTCAGTTATTGCAGTTAGAGTTTACAACATTTCTCTATAGTATATTCCCTAGTATTACATCATTCGGAAATGAAAAATAATTCTAAAATAAAAACTTAGACCTTAAAATATGTGTTTATTCTTCAATGTTTTTCCTCACTCCCCAGGATCCAGCAGTTGCTAGCTTCAGAGTAATTGGTTGCCGCTTCTTAGCCAGCACCTGTACGACGTCTATAGGGATGTGAGTAACCACAGCTCAGTAAGTTAGGACGGAGGACTTAAAACTATACCATACACACAACAAGGTTTTCAATCACTTATTAGGTGCAATGCATGTGCAAGCAAATGCCATCGCACGACGTTATCCGGCCCGTCGTGAGATTAGAGAAATTACGCCCGCTCTAATCCGGGTTGAGGAGTTGCCGTTAATGCAACAGCTCATGACCAAACCCAGGCTTGTGTAATGGAGACCTTGCTCCTCCCGCGACTACCTTCGAACCACTGCCTTCACCCTCGCCGCGACCTCCTCTCCTATCACTTAGTTCGGCTAAGGATAAAGAAGGGACCATTTTGCAATCCTGCGCTATCCCTTCCGAAGGGGTCGGTATTTGGCCGGAGTGTCCTAAGTTCCCCTAACGGGTTGCCATGCATGTCCGATTATGATTACTGGTCGGATATTTAATTAAGTCCAGTTTAGGGTGATCAATCATTACGTACAATTCATACAATATGTGCCAGAGCAACAAACAGAATCATAGCATCACCCATAATCAAGCACATGTACACATTCAACTATCTAACAAGCACAACCAAGCATAATCTTAAGCCTCCAAAAATACAGCATCATATTAATCCCAACTTACCTCGACTCCTCGCTCACTCACTCGAGATCCGATTTGCTCAGGCCATCGCCGATCATCCCTATAATACGAACGTGGTTTTAGCTTTTCATATAAATATTACAAGTTCATTTTATTCTATAACACTTATTGTTAGGTTTTGTTTAAGGTTTAATATGCCTAATTATCTAGGTATTAAGTCTTTTACCATTATTCTAGGTTTAGGGTTAGGTTCAGGTTCGGTTTTCGCATTGATTTCTAAACCAGGTTTTTAGTTCGATTTTTAAGTAGCGTTTTATATTCCAACCCTAGAAATTCGTTTCAACCCATAATGTGAAATTAATCACATTATTTCCCGATAACCTAAATACGATCATTAACTCTAATTAGTATTTTATTCCATCCGGTACACTTAAATCCCTATTTGTGTACCGAATTTACTCCTAATGTGAGAAATTTTTACATTTTTCATATAATTACATAAATTCAAGTTTTCATATTAGATTTATTATATATCCCTATTATTTATATAATATCAATTTTTATCCTAATATTTTCTATTTATTATATTTTCAAAAATTACACATTATGCATTATTGCATATTATGCACATAATGCATTTCTAATATTTCTATTACCCTAATTACCATCTCTAAATAGCAATTATTATTTCAAAATGTATAAATTCATCCTAAATCAGATTTTACTCCAATTTACCCTAATTTACAAAATTATCTTAAAATGTACTATTTTTCCATATTACCTATTTGCTACATAATTAACCTAATAATTACATCTAACACTCTAATTGCTACAAGTATCATACTACATCAGATTTTAACATCCTAAAACATCTACTTATTCACTAAGTCAGTAATTAATCTCCTAATCACTTAATTAACTCCAAATTACCCATTTTATGCCTCATTTTAGGGCCTAAAAATTTTGAAAATTAATTTTTGAAAACGGGCTTCGTAGCACTATTCTATATTATCTAAGTAATCTACAGAAAAATTTTGGGCTTGAAACTACACTCCTAAGGTCATTTATTTCTAAACCGAAACATGCTCGGTTTTGCACGATTTCTTAGGGACTATATATTACAGAACATAATTTCATCAAAATAATATTTTTCCTACAAACTACATACAAAAATATCTCAGAATAACAAAATTCATAATTTTCTAATTATGTTTACTATTTTTACAAAATTACACAAGATTCGGGCTGGAAATCGGACTCACCGATTTGGGTGGCTCCGGCCACCGCGGGCCGCCGTGGCTTTGTCGGCCGGCATGGGCGCTGCCACCACCGTATGGTGGTGGTGGCCGTCCACTTCCAGCTACTCGTCTGGTAAGGGTTCCCTTTAAATGCCCTAACTACACAGTTTTTCTTATTTTTTTTATTTTCTGGATTTTCTCTCGAATTTTCGACTCTCCCTAATTTTCTCACTTTCCAAACTGTCCAAATGAGCTCTGTAAATTTTTTTCCTATTTATAGACATTTGCTGTAATTAATATGCATTAATTTGACAAGACTTTGTCCAAATTCCTTGATTTTTGGCTTTTAAGTTGTTCAATTTTTATTGGCTAATTTTTCTTTTTCTTATCCTGACATGCCATGACCTGATATTGATGCATCTTATCCTCTTCTAATTTTTTCTGATTTTCCATAATTATTTTATAATTTTCTTTAATTATTTGCTTAGTTTTTGGCCAAATTAGGTAATTATGCGTATTTTTATCTACACGTAAATACATGTGGGGTACACATGAACATTCCTAAATATTATTTTGGTCATTCTAAAATTTTTAGTATACATATAATCTATCTCTAATAATTTATTAGTTATTAAATTACACTTTTTGCCTTTTCAGTAATTAGCAATTATTATGCTTAAAATTTGAAAATTTTATAGTCTCCTATTTTATTTCTTATTTTCTTAAATTTAAGTTTACGGGGTCATTTTTATTAATATTCTTCTCAATAGTTTATAATTTGGGTTTGATCGGATTTTTTTAACCGATCGCCCTAAACCTTGGGTTCTAAGTTCAATCCTACAGTTACTTGGCTGAACTTTGGAGCTTACAACTACCTCAATAAATAGGGCCTTAGAGAATGGACTGTGTGAGAGAGTTGCTGAGTAAAGTCGAGAAATTAGAGATAAGTCAAGGAGGCAGATGAACGAACAAGCTCTAAAAGCCTTTCCAATGAACCATATATTACCATGATGTGCTGACAAAGTCGTAAGGAGAAGGTTAGAGTTGGACGAAGTGGAAAAGTACGAAAAAAAAAAAAGAAGACCAGTATGTTGGGCTTAATGAGTGATTTCAGGTAAGTGCACCTATCAATTTTAATATAGCGGATGTGAGTCCAAGTCGATCCCTCAGAGATTTCGAGTACTGATATTAACCTTAGCTCTATTATCTAATCGGAAAATTGTGATGGGTTGAATGAATTAAAAATACTGAAATTAACAAACTAAACTAATTATGAGACTTGATTAAGCAATTTAGAAAGCAATAAAACTAAGAACGACTTCAAGAAGTTAATAACGTATTTAGGAATTATTTCCCCTAATGTTTAACATGTGACCGCTTAAAATATATTCAATTCAATTTCTATTATCCTTGATCGGAGGGATTCACAATTAAAGTTAATACCTTTCTTAAGCATATTAACCCTAATCCTAAATTATTTATCGGAATCTCTTCACTTAGTAATATAACTTAGAATTGCATTAATGTATAATGAATTCCCACACAAATAATTAACTTTCCGGAAAAAACACGTATCTTATCTCTAAGTACACATGTAATTCTCTCCAATTGTGCCTAGATCTTATTACACATGCAATTTCTCAATCAACATACATAATATCATAAATTGATACTCTAGAAATATCAATCAACAATTAAACAACGTAATTGAATCAAGAAAAGATGGAAACTTTATTGAAAATTATAAATCAACCCAAGAGTCACATAAAACCCTAGGTTCCATAATCCTAAATACACGAATTCTAAGCTATCATAATGAAACTAAAAATGAGATCCATCAAAAACATAAAATAAAACATAAAAAACCCCTTTGATTGATGAAAAATCTCTTCGATCTTGAAGTTGGTGTTGCTTTCGCCATTTTTTTCTCCTTCTCCTCAAGTCTCTTTTCTTCTTTAGTGTCTCATCTCTACTTTTGAAACCCTAATATGTCCTTTTATATTGTATTGTAAGGTTTTTGTTTTCGTCACCAGACATGCCCTGAGACATGGCCGTATCCCCAGGTCGTGTAACTTTCTGACCCTGGCAAATTTTCCTGCATGAACATGGTTATGTCCAAGACTATATAACTTCAAAACTTCATAACTCCTTCATTTGAACTCCAAATTGAGTGAAACTTGATTCCTTTTCTTCATTTTCAATCCTAGAACGCGTTCAAACCTTGAAATCAAAATTTTACTCAATTAAGTATCAATTTCTTTAAAAAATACCAAAAATGTAAGGGAAATACTATAAAATCACCATATAAAATGTATTTAAAATAAGAGTTATCAATGAGCGAGAGTCCAAAGCGCCAAGAGGTGCCGAACATCTTAAGGCATAGATTCCAAACTTCAACAAGTCTCATAATGCTAATGACTGCCTAGACTAGGAAGAGAAGATCGAAAAGATATTTGACTTTTATGATTATAAAGATATTATCTGCATTAGAGTGGCTGCATTAGAATTTTCTAGGTATGTGGTAATGTGGTGGAAGAAGCTACAGAATGTTCGCTTGAGGACCCAACACAAGGTCCAAACATGGAACAAGATGAAGAGAGTTCTAAGGAATAGGTTCATTCTTGAACACTACAAACATGACACTTTTCGACGACTCCAAGACTTGAGACAAGGTAACAAATCCATAGACGACTATGTCTGAGAGTTTCAATTGCTCATGATACGATGTAATGTTGACGAGCCTGAGACCCAAGCTATAGAACAGTTCATCTTAGGACTCCAAGCTGAGATTGGCCATGTCATGGAATTGCAAAGCCTCACAACTTTGGATGAAACCATCCATGTAGCCTAGAGAGTTAAGAGGTAATGGCGGAACCAAGCTAACCGAATGTTAAGTAACCAAACCATGATTCCGAATAGGACTGGCTTATCGAGTAGACTAAGGAATGATAAGGCGTCAAATAGTTCCAAGGTGCAATGTCAAGGTTACGTACCGAGTTAAGCAAACGAAGGCTGAGGTAAGAGCAAGGCTAAGAAACATAAGATTCGAAGAGACCAAGGTCAGAGTTGAGGGAGGAAATCCTGAGAAATTAAATGTCTTAAATGCCTTGGCTATGGATACATGGCTAGTCAATGTCCGAACCACCAAGACATGACCATAAAAGGAGACAAGCCCCAGTTTGAAGTAGAAAGTGCGAGTGAAGGAGAGGAAGAAGTGGCAACCGATCGGATGTTGGAAGAATTTGAGGAAGATTAGGAGGCAGAGATACCCCCTGAGGGCGAAGCTGAGTATTGCTTTGTTGTTCGGTGATCTCTCAGTACTTTTATGGCTAATGAAAATGAGTAGAGAGAGAACCTCTTTCATATAAATTATCAAGTGAATGGTAAGCTATGCGCTGTGATTATTGATAGAGGGATCTATATAATGTCTTCGTACAAGGGGTAGTTAAAGCCCTAAAATTGTCGACTATTCCACACCCTAATCCGTATAAGATTCACTAGCTGAACGAGAAAGGAGGATTATACGTTCTCGAGCAAGTTGAAGTGCCGATTACTATTGGTGATAGGTACAAGGAAAAGGTGATGTGTGATGTCCTCCCCATGTGTACATGTCACATATTACTTGGCCTACTGTAGCTATTTGACTTGAGAGTGTTATACGATGGGTATAGAAACACCTACATGTTTCAAAAGGATGAGAAGAAAGTTATATTGACACCTATCAGTCCTAAGGAAGTAGAAGAAGCTTAGGAAAAGGTTTTTAGATCTCTACAATGGAAGTCCTTAGTGATTTCCTAAGCTCAATTTGCACTAGAGATAAAGGTCGAGGATTATGTACTCCTCTTAGTCAGGAGACTCTTAGAGGTTAGAGAGGTCAAGAACTTACCTGCCGAAGTGTGGCAACTAATTGAGGAATTTGCTAACCTCTTCCCTGCCGAGATACTGAAAGGATTACCTCCCTTAAGAGAAATTGAGCATTCTTTAACCTGGAGCAGCCCTACCTAATCGACTTGCCTATAGACTCAATCCTGAACAAGCAGCTGAGATAAAAAGCAAGTTGATAAGTTGGTGGATTGCAAATATGTCCATGAAAGCATGAGCTCATATGCCGTCCTAGCCATGTTAGTACCAAAGAAAGATGGATCATGGAGGATGTGCATTGACAACCATACCATTAATAAGATTACTATTAAGTACCAATACTTGATCTCACTGTTGGATAACATGCTCAATGAGTTGCATGGTGCACATATCTTTTTGAAGATAGATCTAAAGAATGGCTATCATCAAATATGAATAAGACCAAGAGATGAATGGAAAACAACCTTTAAGACTTAGGATGGTCTATTTAAGTAGATGGTTATGTCATTTGGTTTAACTAATACACCAAGTACATTCATGCGACTCATGAATCATGTGCTCAAAACATTTATCGTCAAATGTGTTGTGGTCTATTTTGATGATATTCTGGTCTGCAGTGTTGACCTTCTCATTCATGGCAAACATTTGAGATTGGTGTTTAATATACTCCACATCAAGAAATTATTCAACAACCTGAAGAAATGTGCATTCTATCAAAGTAAGGTTGTATTCCTTGGATATGTTGTTTCAGGGAATGGAGTTCGAGTTAATGAGGAAAAGGTCAAAGCTATTAATGAGTAGCCTATGCCAACTAGTGTAGCCAAAGTCAGGAGCTTCTATGGCCTAGCCTCGTTCTATCAAAGATTTATCCGGAACTTTAGCTCCATAACTATGTCGCTGACTAAATTAACCAAGAAGAATGTTAAGTTTAAATGGATAGAAAAGGCTTAGAGGAGATTAGAAGATGTGAAGTGTAAGTTGATGTCTGCTCCAGTATTTGCCCTACCAGATTTCTAGAAGGTTTTTGAGGTTAAATATGAAGCGTCTAGTATCAGCATTGGTGTTATCCTTATGCAAGAGCACTGACCCATTGCTTACTTTAGCGAAAAACTCCAAGGTGCTGCCTTGAATTACTTAACCTATGACAAGGAGTTCTATGCCCTTGTCCGTACAATTTAGAATTGGCAACATTATTTGTTGTCGAAAGAATTCATCGTCTATTCGAATCATGAATCTCTTAAGCATCTTCGTGGGTAGCAGAAGCTTTCTCAACATCACGCTAAGTGGGTCAAGTCTTGGTGACCTTTTGCTATGTCATCAGGTATAAGAAAGAAAGCACTAACATAGTAGCTAATGCACTTTCTTGCTGTCATACCCTCATTACGACGTTGCAAGCTAAAGTGCTTGGATTTGGCACTTTACTTGATCGATATGAGCATGACCCACATTTTAGACCTTTAGTAGCTAAGTGTAGTAATAGAGGAGCTATGGATCGATTCTACTTGAGTAAGGGGTTCTTGATGAAGGGAAAGCAAATTTGCGTACCAAGTGGTTCTACAAGGGAGCTATTGGCTTAAGAAGCTTACACCGAGGGTTTGGCTAACCATTTTAGGGATGATGAGGGATGTACACCGAATACTTGAGAGGTGTAAGGTGTGTAAGTATGCAAAAGGGAGGAAAGAACTCTATGGAGAATACACACCCCTACCAATTCCTGAGTGGCCATGGACTAATCTAAGCATGGATTTCATGCTCAGCCTTCCCTACATGCCAAGAAGACATGATTCCATCATTGTAGTGGTCGATCGGTTCAGCAAAATGGGCCACTTCATCCCTTGCCACAGAATTAATGACGCTTTATTCATCGCTAACCTCTTTTTGCAAGAAATTGTATGACTGCATGGAGTGCCAAGGAGTATTGTATCTGACCATGATTCCAAATTTATGAGCTTCATTTGGAAGAGCTTATAGAGGAAACTCGTCACTAAGCTCTCGTTCAGTACCCTTTTGCCACTCCTAGACAGATGGCCAAATTGAAGTAGTTAACAAAACCATCAGTAATCTCCTATCCGCCACTATTGGAAAGAACTCTCATGACTGGGATTTATGTTTACCCATCATTGAATTTACCTATAATCGCTCCACTCATAGCTCCATTAGAACATGACCATTTGAGGTCTTTTATGAACTTAACCCGAACCTACCGTTAGACTTAGTTAACAATCCAACTATACAAGGGGAGAGTCAATCAAGCCTGTTGCGTGCTGAGGAATTTCATAAGTTGCATCAAAGAATTGTTAAGCAATTGGCAAAAACTGTGATCCGATAGAAGGAATTAGGAAGCCACAGAAGGAAATAAATCGTTTATGCCCTTAAGGACCTTATTTGGATCCATCTTAGCAAGGAACGCTTCCTTAGTAAGAGGATGAACAAACTATCTCCCAGTACAGATGGCTCCTACAGGATCCTGAGGTGTATTAATGATAATGCCTATAAGATTGACCTATCCGAAAGTCTCGGTAAGTCTACTACATTCAACGTTGCTAACTTAACTCCATATGTAAACCCTACTTTTAACGGGCCTATGATTTGACAAAGAGTATTTCCAGAACGTTCCCAAGGATCAACTAAACTAAAAACATAAGTTTACAATTGAAAACAAACTTACTTTTCCAATTCGAAAGCCTATTATCGATAAAACCCGAACTTGAAAAACTGCGAACTCTAAAGTCACCTAAAACCCTAAACCCTAAAACAATTAAGGACTTTTAACCTTAAGTGACTAATCGATAATTTAATTTGAATAATTTTATTCAATTCTAGCAAATTTCATAAGAATTGAATCATTATTTACAAAACAATTTAAGAAGTAAATCCTAAAACAATTTCTTATAAGACAATTTCCTTATCTTCATGCCTAAGCCTTATACATGAATAAGTAGACCAACTAATCACCCTAAATGACTTATAAATTGAAAGTTGGAGATATTTATGAATTGATAACCTATCAAAAACTAGTGATAAGATACTTTCCTTATTACCCCTTCACTTATACTAAATATGGATAAATTATCACAAGATTTCACATGCTTAACTTTAATAAATAAAACAAGACAATTCCATGCCCCAAAAAGACACCCAATGGCCGGTTATTACATGGCTATAAGGGGGGTCATACTCTTGTCTCTCATCCATCAATCACTTTATCTTATACTCCACTATTCACCCCTTAATACTTACATCATTAAGAGTTGCAATTATTAACTTTTATGCATGCTACAAGACAACCACAAGATAACAAAATCAAACTTATTAAACACACTTCCCACCCCATTTCCAACTGACCACTCTTTTCCCATATGCTCTCACTTTCAATTTCATTTTCACTTCTTTTTCTCTCACTTTAGAATGAACACAAAAGAAGAAACAACCAAACCCTACAAAATCCTTTGCTTGCCACCATATTCCAAGCATACACACACATGGCACTTTTAACTTCTTCTTATCTTACTTTTGCCAACATTCAAAGCTCCTTTAGGATCCTTAGAACACTCCTTAAACCTCACTTCAAAGGACCATAACTCAAGTTCCAAAAAGGGTGCAAGAAGGAGGAAGTAAGACAAAGAGCATAAGTGGAACCTTAGTACACAACCACCACATTTTTGCTTTGTAGACAAGTAAGTATTTCTTTATGATAGTAGCCTAGTGTTACATGTTAGGGGACCATGATTTCTTGAAGATATAAGTATGATCACAAGTTGATGAAACATCTAAGACTACCCTAAGAAGTAAACTCATGAAAACCTTACATGGAAGTTAAAATATGAGCATGTAAAGTTGGTATTTTGTAGAGACACTTGTCTAATACTTTGAATGGAAGATTTTAAGTTGAGAAAGTCTTGAAATAAGAACTTGAATAAAAGGGAAGCATGCTAGAAGTGAGAGTTTAGAAGTCATTTGGATATTGTTTTCACTTCTGTTAAGTTAAACATACTCAAATTTAGATTTAGGTAAAAGGAAAATCCATTACATGAAGTTTTATGAGGAAACTAACTTTGTAAGATATAAACTATGATATAGGAGTTATGATAAGTGTGAGATCCTTTATTTTCATGTAAAGTATAAGTCAAATAATCATCTCGTGGAAGAGAAGACAAGTTAAGATTTGAATATAAGTAGCTTAAGTTTATAATCTAATACCTAAACTTAAGGAAATGATAAAACAAGTTGGAAAACCAAGTTGGAAGCCCTCATACTCAAACTGAACAAATCTGGAACATTCCTAAAAGACACTTAAAAATATGATAAAAGTAAGTGAATAAAGTGAAAAGACCAACCAAGGTAAGTACGATAAGTGTATTAAGCCAAAAACTTAAAACCAAGCTTGAAACTTCCAAAATGGGCCTCAAATATCAAGTTGAACCACCCATAAGTTTCTGAACAACAACTTGACACAGCAATGAAAGTCATTTTGAGACTCTCAAGAAGCCTATAGGACACTCCCTAAGCCCAAGAAAGTGACCATCTTTGAATTGAATAAAAAACAAACCCATTTGACAATTTAAGCCACTTAAGAGCCCAAGAAGTGGTTAATAGTCTTAAGAGTGTAAATCAAAGTTTTAAATCTGACCTTAAGGAGTATTTTGCACCTGGAATGAAATCTTAAGCCCAAGCCCAAAGGAATTCCCAAGTTACCAAAAAGCTTATTAACCAAACAAAGCCCAAAAGACTCTAAATCATGAGGACCGCAACTATTCTGAACTATGGATAGATTTGCATGTCTCATCTTGAAAATATAACCTCACCACATTAAAGTACACTCGAAGATGATGAAGATTAACTATAAGATCATAAAAATTGGATTTAAAACGAGAAAGGTACATACGATTGAACTTTTTAAGTAAAACCGGGAAAAATACGAAAACTAATCAAAAGTATAACTTAAGGGGTTTTAGCTTAGTTTTCTAAGTTTTATTTCAATCTCTTATAGTATTATGATTGCGATGACCAGGGGACCCACCGTTCGGAGATAACCTGCCCTCAAACTACTTTAATTGACCTACATGGTTAAGTGAATAAATTCCTAATGAATCTTTACTTGATTTTGATTATAGAATATATGCATCTAAACTTATATATACAAATTAGATGCTTATGGGATATGGGAAATGTATGTATATGAACTTGTGACTGAATGTTGTGGCTTGTTAATCATATAACAATGAGAATCGTTTATGATAATTTATATGTATAATTGTATGAAATGAAATTATCTGATCGCCATAAAAAATCGGATTAACCCCTTATAGGATTAAGAAATTAAATGGATCATGCATTCCCCATAATTACATTCGGATAACACCAACTGCCGCTTCATGTAAAAGATGGGAAGGGACTTACAGGAGGAAGACCTACTGTAGAATTAGGTACTAGCTATGTCATCATTTTATTAAATCTCTATCCTAAGCTAATAAGCTTACTAAGCGCCGGGAGATGCCAACCGTTGGCAAGGGGCTGTATCTTGTGGCTTCTACTTAGGGCACGTATTTGTAGACTACGGAGACCACCACACCACTAGACTGGGGATTTTGACAATATAATTTGTTGTTTAGGAAAGAAAGTATATATATATATATGGTTTTGTTTTGACTTAAGCACAATAGTGCAAATGAAATAAAACCTAAGGTCCAGAACCCGAATTTTGGTTTAGGTCGATTAATTATCTCCAAACCTCAACTACAGGAGGCATAATTTTGAGTCATGTACAATTCCTAGGCCACTACATGCGTTGTTCGGCATACTAATTTATGCATTAATATGATAGTGCATCTAATAAATTTTTGCCATGCAGTACTGACGAAGATATTTATCTTACTAAGCATAAGCTTACGCCCTAATAGATTCCTTTTGTTGTAGGAAAACCTCTTTGTTCATTTGGGCTGAGGCATACCCGAGGTAAGTCTTGTATAGAGACAGGTTAGAGCGATCAAGGAGCGGAGAGGAGATTTTGTAACAACTTTTGTAGATAACTATTTACCTTTATTTTTGTTCATAATATAGTTTGAAGTTTATAATGTAGTTTCCATTATGAACTGCATTTGTTTATAATATTCTTTTGGTATGGAACTTAACGAGTCTACACATTTACTTGATTAATTTATGTCTTAGAAGTTAATTTTAGTAAATTGCTCATATTATTTATCTATAGGCCTAGTGGTAACATATAGTGGAAGGAGCCTTGTGTGTCGTATGAAAGATCTATAATCAGTAAGGGGGTTGATAGTAGACCTTTGTACCATACACATCAATCTACCACAACAACGATATTGTTGGGTCATGATACCATATGTGCCCGAAGATGACGAAGACCAAGATTTGAGGGAAAATCTTCAATAACCCAGAGGAACTAATGAATTGCTGACCAACGGTCCCATTACTCGTACACAACTTTGAGGACTCTAATCCCTTACCCAGCAAATTCTCTCTCGACAACCTACTAATGACGAGAAAGTTTACGTCGAAGGAATGTAGTTGAACTCCTTGAACTCCCTTAATTATCGTATGTTGATCTGTACACTTGGTAGTAATGATGTCAACCATTCCCTTGCTGAGGACCCTGTATCGAGTAATCCAACCAAACATTGCCAAAAAGTTTCTACCGAGTGACAAAAGACTCACTTAAACAACCGAATAGTTTTGTCTTAGCATGCCACCATTTCTCTTGTCCCGGCCCTTTATTGCCACAACATTTTGACCCCTCTCGCCTGCTGTGCTCAAAGAATATTCATATGGGACCAATGTTGCACTGCCACTTATCTACCTCATCTAACATTGTATTACTTTTCCATTTTTGGTCTTTTGTCCTTTTTTACCCTTTTTGGTATGTGCTAGGAATCCCCTTTTTTTATATACTTTCTTGTCATTTCATTATTTGTAATGCTGCCCTAGGGACTTACTATAAATAGTCCTTTTCTTTTGTAAGCAGCAAATAACTTACATTTTTAAGACTGAATATTCTATTCTTGTGAGACAACCCTCTCTAAGTCCATATTTCACACACTCTTCTCTAATCTTGCCGAGTAGCTCGAGATTAGCGGCAGGTAGACCTTAACATCAACTTGTGCGTCATATCAAGTGTGGTGTCAAGTCATGTTGTGTTTATTGGTGAGTCACATCCTCCAAGCAGCTTTACATCAACTACTCTTGTTCGGTTGTGGACTATGTCCCTCTAATTTTCTTCAATATCTCGAAGGACCCATTTCAATCCAAATATGCCTCAGTAAGTCTTAGTGATAACTAAGCTCCTAAGCAAATAAGAGTAGACCGTGACATCAACTTATGCATCATATCATGTATGGTGTTAAGTCATGTTGTATTCCTTGGTGAGTCACATCCTCCAAGCAACTTTACATCAGTTACTCTTGTTCGGTTGTAAATCATTTCCCTCTAATTTTCTTCAATATCTCAAAAGACCCATTTGGTAAATCCTAGTGATAACTAAGCTCCTAGGCACATCAAGCTACTTGCCCTTTCTATCCTATTAAGTTAGGACAAAAAATCTTTAAGTAGATGGGGATTTATGTGAATGAAAACTTTGGCATTCACATGGTGGAGGAATTACCCTTCAAACATTGGAAGAAGAGTGATCATTATTGAAGAAAAGGACCATGAAAAGAAAAGGAAACAAGGAAAAGAACCTACTTTGAAAAAATAAAACAAGAAAGGGAAATTGGTAAAAAGAACTGGTGGGATATAATTCAAGGAAGCAACTAGATCACTTCAGATAGTGATTCAAAAAGTACTAAGTTACAGCTTGTTCCCTTTAACCAAGGCAAAAGTTCGGTTTTGTTGAACAAATTTCTAAGGGAATTAAGGAAGTTCTTAAGAAGCTAGTTAAGGATTAGCTTACAAGATTGTAGGACCTATTCAAAGTCTAGGTCAAAGAGACTATTATAGAATACAATCCTAATGATGAAGCTCATCCTATTGATCTTCCATCTAAACTCTCTGAACATACTCTACCAACTATTCCTTTAATTAACCAATTATTCCTGATTCAAATCCTTACTTTACAACAACTGAACCTCACTCCCCTATGGTTTATCCTCAACTAATTGTTTAAACTGATCCACTTCTTGTTCCAACTTCTGACAAAACTCTAGTGATCTCCCCACAATCTTTTGATCCTATATTTTCACCTTCAAAAACTCCAACACCTCTAATTAACACTTTTGTTCTGAACCTTAAAGAACATACACCTCTAGAAGGAAACACATAAACTCTTTTTGTTGATTCCAACAATGGGGGTACTGTACCTATTCTAGCTCAAACCATACCAACTTTTGTGAAGAACAAAGAACCAACTTCCACCGTGAAGAAACCATCTGACGATACTTCCTCTCCTAGTATGGTGATTCTAACATATTCTAGAAGATTTAAGCCGTATTCTAGAAGATTTAAGCTATATGCTAGGAAGAAAACAAAAAGATCTCATAAATAACTTTTCTTATTCTAGTATTTTGTTTGTGTTATGATCTTTTGTTTCAATCAAACTCTGTTTAGTATTAGTTTCTTTTGTTTTCTGATGACAAGTCCCTCTATGGACTTAGCTATGTACGTTCTATTAATCAATGAAGTCTTTTTAGTATGCACATATTGTCTATTTATGAATATTAAGGAGGGAGAGGGGGTGGGGGGTGTGTTTATAAATAAACTTCTCAAACATTCTTTGCTATCATTGAAAAGGGAGGAAATATTAAAAAAGAGACAAATTTGAAAATATTCAAAGAATGTTTTAGAAGTTTATTTATAAACACACCCCCCACCCCCTCTCCCTCCTTAATATTCATAAATAGACAATATGTGCATACTAAAAAGACTTCATTGATTAATAGAACGTACATAGCTAAGTCCATAGAGGGACTTGTCATCAGCAAGGGAATGGTTGACATCATTACTACCAAGTGTACAGATCAACATACGATAATTAAGGGAGTTCAAGGAGTTCAACTACATTCCTTCGACGTAAACTTTCTCGTCATTAGTAGGTTGTCGAGAGAGAATTTGCTGGGTAAGGGATTAGAGTCCTCAAAGTTGTGTACGAGTAATGGGACCGTTGGTCAGCAATTCATTAGTTCCTCTGGGTTATTGAAGATTTTCCCTCAAATCTTGGTCTTCGTCATCTTCGGGCACATATGGTATCATGACCCAACAATATCGTTGTTGTGGTAGATTGATGTGTATGGTACAAAGGTCTACTATCAACCCCCTTACTGATTATAGATCTTTCATACGACACACAAGGCTCCTTCCACTATATGTTACCACTAGGCCTATAGATAAATAATATGAGCAATTTACTAAAATTAACTTCTAAGACATAAATTAATCAAGTAAATGTGTAGACTCGTTAAGTTCCATACCAAAAGAATATTATAAACAAATGCAGTTCATAATGGAAACTACATTATAAACTTCAAACTATATTATGAACAAAAATAAAGGTAAATAGTTATCTACAAAAGTTGTTACAAAATCTCCTCTCCGCTCCTTGATCGCTCTAACCTGTCTCTATACAAGACTTACCTCGGGTATGCCTCAGCCCAAATGAACAAAGAGGTTTTCCTACAACAAAAGGAATCTATTAGGGCGTAAGCTTATGCTTAGTAAGATAAATACCTTCGTCAGTAATGCATGGCAAAAATTTATTAGATGCACAATCATATTAATGCATAAATTAATATGCCGAACAACGCATGTAGTGGCCTAGGAATTGTACATGACTCAAGTATAAAAGCAAAAGTGATTCAAAATTATAAGCATGAATCTGAGAAGCAAAAAATTACATATACGATATACTTGGATCGTAAGCAATTTCTACTATCTGAAAGAGTAGAGAACGATTTTCAGATACTTCTTCAAAAAGTTGAACTGAAGCGGATCTCTCATCAATAATTACTTTTGTTTTTATCTAAAATCATTTGCGAATCATGTTGTTGTTCTCACTTACATTTTGCAAAATTTACTTGTTGTTTGAGTATTGAGAGAAGTTAGATTATACTCTGTAGATCTATAATTAGCTTAAATTGTAGGGAGGCTAAATAGACAAAGTAGAGTGTAGTGAAGCCTATACATCGTAAGTGCATGTAAACTTCTAATAATTTTGACTTACTGGATCAAGTGGAAAGACATCAATGAAGTAGACTAAGTCCTTAGCAATGGAGCTAGAAAAGAGTAATAGGCAAAAGGCCGAAGGTTGAAGCATTATAAATCTTGAACCTGATATTCTCTTTCTTATCTTTTTATTTTAAGTTGTTTATTAATCGTATGCTAAATTATCAAAGTACCATTTTTCACTAAATTAAGTTATTAAGAAGGGTATCTTCAACTTATATCGAAAAAATTTTCAAAAGTTTAAACACATCAATTCATCACCAACCCTACCCCCCTTGATATCTTATACGGAACCAACAATTGGTATCAGAGTCTCACTCTAATATCACCAAGAGTTTAAGATCATATGTAAACTAAGTGGTAGTTTAACAGTTTAGCTTGGTAAGGCACCATTTTCTTATGAAACTAACTTTCCTTATTAGAAATTCAAGATAGAGACTTATGTGAAAGCATCAAACCATCAAGCTTGACAAATTATTTCTATAGGAGATCTCAAAGTTCCAACCGTTGTCACAACAAATGATGATATCACCAAAGCCGAACTCAAGTCAAAGGCTAAAAACTTACTTTTAAGTACTATTGCATGTTTAGAGTTTTATCTAATTGCTTCTTGTGATATAACTAAAGACATTTGGGACACTCTAATGCAAACCTATAAAAGTATGGAAACGATCAAGGACATAAGAATCAACTTACTGGTTTAATAATATGAAACTTTTCAAATTCTTCATGGCGAAGAAATCAAAGACTCTTTTAGTAGATTCACTACTATAACTAATGAATTGTCTTCTCTTAGCAAAATAATTAGTAATGCAGATATGGTACGCAAGATGCTAAAGATCTTTCTCAAAATATGGAATACAAAGAAAATTGCCATAGAAGAAGCTTGTGACCTGAAGATACTAACCTTAAGGCAATTGCGTAGCAAGCTTATGGCATATGAAACTGATCTTCTCTAATCAAAGAACACCTTAGAGGATACAAAGAAAAGGGTTATAGCTTTCAAAGCCAAAGAAACAAATGATAACTCTAAAGAAGAAGATTCATCTAAAGAAGAAGACGTAGATGTGACACTTCTAGCTAGAAGGCTCAACAAATGGCTAAAGAAGAAAGGTAAGAAAACATTCACTAAAGATTTTCTACTAATAAAAACCGATCTAACAATGTAAGAAAGGCAATCAAGGAGAAGGAAAAGGAAATTATTTGCTATGAATACAAAAAGCAAGGACATATTAAATATAAATGTCCAGTGTTAATCAAGAAGATGGAGAAATTTAAGAAGAAACGCAAATATTTAATGGCTACATGGAGTGATTTGGAAGATTCAAAAACTGAGTCAAAAAGTTCAAAAGAATGTGAAGAAGCAAATATATGTCTTATGGCATCCTCTAAGGTAGATTCTAAAACTAATTCTGATTCTGACATAAAAGTACCTAATATGTGTTGAAATCAACAAATTGCTCAAAGCTCTTTCCAAATGAAAAGATTTCTAAGCTTGAATCAAAAGTAAAGACATTAAAAAATAAAAAGCAAGCTCTTAGTCAAACTAATTAATTAATAGTAGATGAAAATGATTTTTTGAAAAATGATTTCGAAATGAAAATCTTATTCTAAAAGAAGAAATTAAAAATTTGAAAAGTCATATGGAGGATTTATCTAAGTCAATGAAAAACACATTCTAAAATTTTGATGAAAGTGATAAGAAGTTACAAATGTTGATTTCTAGTCAAAGAATGGATAATTCAAAATCTAGACTTGGTTTGGAATTTAGAGAAACATCTTAAATGAAGAGAGAAATAATGTTTGTTAAACCAAAAGATGAAAACCAAGAAACGATCAAAGAAAAAGAAAAAAGAAAAACATTTGAATTTGTTATAAACTACAACAAAAAGCACTCTCGAAACAACAATAAGTATTCGTTCAAAGGGTACAATAGAAAGTTGAATAAAGGGTATTTTAGATAGGATTTGAGTCAAAGGTAAGTAATAAGTAATATGCATACTAAGCAAAAACCGTATGCTTGTTTTCTATGTAATAAACTAGATCACATAGTGAAACATTGTTTTTATAAAAAATACAAGCTTGGCAATAATTAAGATCCAATTCAAAAGACGAGCTTAAATTTTCATGAACCCAAGCTCCACTAGGTTTGTAAATAGACTTGATTGTGCTATAATGTATGCAAGAATATGAAGCTAAGATGAAAGGAACATGATATCTTAATAGTGGATGCTCAAGACACATGATAAGTGATGCTTCATTGTTCACAAATTTAAAATGGAAGGAAGATAGTTATATGAATTTGGTGACAATACTAAAGGTAAAATAATTGCAGTAAGTTCAATTGGTTTGACACCTCATTCAATTGAAAATGTATTGCTGGTTAAAAGATTGAAACATAACTTACTAAGCATAAGTTAGTTGTGTGATAAAGGATATAGAATAATTTTTTAACATGATAAATGTATTGGTTTTAATAAGGATGGATTTAAGTTCTTTGAAGGATTTAGAAAGAAGAATGTTTATTTAATTAAACCATCAGAAGTGTCATTATAAGTTGCTTTATTTCAGTAAACAATAACACTATACTTTGGATAAAAGGCTAAGATGTATGAATTTTTAACAACTCGAGAATTTATCTAAAAAGAACTTAATTTAAGGCTTACCAAAACTCATGCTTATGAAAATATTCGTTGTGTTGCTTATCTTAAGAATATGATGAGTTTATCATCACATAAGAGTAAAAAAGTAATATCCACTCAAAGACTTTTAAAGTTATTGCACTTAGATCTATTTGGTCCAACCCATACTCTAAGTCTTGGAATAGATAAGTATAAACTTGTCATAGTAGATGACTACTCTAGGTTTACTTAGATTTTGTTCTTGTGTCATAATGTGATGCTTTTAAAAGCTTTGAAATATTTTCCAAAAAAGTGGAAAATGAAAAAGGTCTCTCCATCATTAATCTACAAATTGATCATGGAAAAGAATTTGAAAATTCAAATTTTATCTTATTTTGTAAAGAAAAGGGCATCACTCATAACTTTTCAGTACCTTATACTCCACAATAAAATGAAGTAGTTGAACGTAAAAATAGGACTATTTAAGAAATAACGAGAACTCTACTTAATTAAAGTAATATAATTGATTATTTTTAGGCAAAAGCTACATCAGCAGCTTGTTACACCATAAATCAAGTATATGTTAAACCTTTGATAAATAAAATTGCTTATGAGATTTACAAAGGTAGAAAATCTATTGTTTCATATTTTCACACATTTTGTTGCAACCATTTTGTAAAGAAAATAGGAAAGGTATTAGGAAAATTTGAAGAGAGAGTTGTTGAAGCCATCTTTCTAGGCTACTCTCTAAACTCGAATGCATACTAAGTATATAATAAAGAAACAAAAAGTGGTAGAAGAATCGATAAATGTTAAGTTTACTAAAGAAACAAGCAATGAAGAATTGTATAATGAATCTCTAATTGCCTCGAATAAAAAGAATGCAATACAACTTGATTCAAAAGAAAGTAAATTAGAACCTCCTTCAAATGAAACAATAGAAACTTCAAGAATGCCTAATGTATCCAAAATAAAACTAGGATCAGAAGGTTCTTCACAAACTAATACTAGGTTTGTTAAAACATATCCAGAAGGTAAGTTAGAAGGTTTTGAATGCTTTCAGACTCCACCATTAAATTTAAAATTAATCATCCTCCTAAACTTGTAATTAGTAATGTTAGATTTAGAATAAGAACAAGATTGAGCTTACAAAACTTTGAAAATCATTTTGCTATTTGAAATCGAACCTCACTCAATTGATGAAGCTTTAAATGATAATAATTAGATCTTAGCCATGTAAGGAGAACTTAGTCAATTTCAGAGAAATCAGGTTTGGACTTTAGTTCCAAGACCTAAAGATAAGTCAATCATAGGCACTAAATAAGTTCTTAAGAATAAGCTAGATGAACATGAAAAAATGGTAAGAAATAAAGCTCATTTAATGGCTAAAGGTTACTCTAAGGAAGAAGAGATAGACTATGATGAAACTTGTACTCCTGTAGCTAGGTTAGAAGCTATAAGATTATTGCTTGTATTTACTTATTTAAAAAATTTTAAGTTATATCAAATGGATGTAAAAAGTGCTTTTCTAAATGGCTTTATAAAAGAAGAAGTGTATGTTAATCAACCCCCTTGGATTTGAAGATCCCTTTAAGTAAGATCATGTGTATAAATTGAAAGAGGCATTATATGGGCTCAAACAAGATCCTTATGCTTGGTATGAAAGACTAAGTTAATTCTTAATTGAAAATGACTTTTAAAGGGGAAAAGTAGGTACTACACTCTTCATGAAACATCATAGAGAAGATATGTTAGTTGTACAAATTTATGTTGGCGATATTATTTTTTATGCAACTAATGAAAAATATTGTTAAGAGTTTTCAAGATTGATGTAGGCAAAATTTGAGATATCACTTATAGGAGAATTAAACTTCTTGAGATTATAAGTCAAACAATCAGAAAATGGAATATTTATTCACTAACAAAAGTATACTAGACAAATTCTAAAGAAATTTGGTTTTGAGAATACTAAAGATTCTTCAACTCCTATAAGTACCTTAACAAAGCTTAACATCACAAGTAATGGTAAAAAGGTAAATGAAAAATTATATCGAAACTTAATTAGATCTTTACTATATCTAATAGCTTCACGTCTTAATATTTTGTTTAGTACTCGTATGTGTACTAGATTTCAAAGTTCACCAACAAAAACACGCTTAGCTACAATTACAAGATATTTAAATATATAAAAAGCACTACAAAATTAAGAATTTAGTATCCTGAGAGTCAAGATTTTGATCTCATAGGTTATTCAGATACTGATTATATAGTGGATAGGAAGAGTACTTCATGTACTTGTTAATTCTTCGGGGATAAGCTAGTTTCTTGGTCCTCCAAGAAACAAAACTCTATTACTCTTTCAATAGCAAAAGCTAAATATATATCTATTGAAAATTGTTGTACTCAAATACTTTGGTTAAAATAACAATTAAATGATTATGGGATAAGTTATAAAAATATACTCATAAAATATGATAATACCAATGTTATTAATCTGACAAAAAATCCACTTTATCACTCAAGGTCAAAACATATAGAAATAAAGCATCATTCCATTCGTGATCATGTTGCAAATAATGATGTAAGTATTAATTTTGTTTCAACTGAATATCAATTTACCAATATATTTACAAAGCCTTTAGATAAATTAAGGTTTGAATTTATTCGTAATGAAATTGGTGTGTATAGCTCTTTTTTGTTAGCATGGAGAATATTTAATTTATTTCCCTTAAGCTAAAATTATTGAACATGTGTAGATTTGTTTTGGCATTTTTATCCAATTGTGAGATTTTTTTTTTAATCGTATGTTGCACATAAAAAAGTGCTTAGTGGGTCCTTAATACTCTTGGTAATGGGTCCAATAAATCAACCCGCATGCGAACAGATAAGGACCAATAGAATCTGTTGTTATTTTTCCTTCTCCAACATATAAAAGCCCTTGTTCTCTTTCTTCTTCCTACTTCTTCAAACTCTTCATATCCTTCTCGTCCTTTCTCTCTTTGCCATTATCCAAATGAATGACTTTAACTTTCTAATTAAACTGTATAAGGACAAGCTGATAAAAGGAAGGGACTATGAGAGGAACTTCATGCTTAAACTGTATGAGATAAGCCTAGGTCACTTTAGTGAAGTCATCAACTATTGTAAGAAAATATTTGTGACCTTCTAAGGTAAAAGTAAAAAACGGACCCCAAACACCCATATTAACTACATCAAAGGCATAAGTTTCATATTTCTAACATGTAAAGGAAATGGCAATCTGTATTGTTTAGCAAGTAGGCAAATAAGACAATCAAACTTATTACATGTAACTTATTACATGTAACATTGTAATCAAGACTACGAATATGTTTCATCTAATCATAAGACGGATGACCAAATCTAAAGTGCCAAACATCAAACTTATTGGGTACATTATTAAGAACTGTTGACATAAAAGGAACAACCGAATTTTTATAAGACAAACTAGCAAAATTGTCTCACAACAAGTCTTGCTCCAAATTAGAACAAACTAGATCTAGCCTTAGCTTGACCATTCACTTTCCATGTTGAAGAGTCATGAATAAGAGCAACATGTTTAGAAAAAGTAACACAACAACCAATAGACAAAAGCTTAGACACTAAGATGAGGTTAAATTTGAAAGTAGGCACAAAAAGCACATCATAAAGCACTAAATCAACTAATATAACAATTTTGCCTTTGTGAGTAGCTTGCAAATAGCCACTATTAGGTAATTGAATAAAAGTACTTGAAAGAAGTGAACATTCTTTGAACAACATAAGCAAACCAACCATATGATTTGTAGCACCTGAATCCAACACCTAAGAAGTTGTGTTTAAAGAATCAAAAATAGCTAAGAGAATAGAAATACCTACCATATGACTAACATGAATAGACTATTGATTTGGATTAGAATTTTGTAAAGGAACAATTGAAGACACAGGTGAGTTATTAACAATAAAAGCTTTAAAACTAGAACCTTTGGACACATTAAGCAAGCTTAATAGTTGAAGAACTTCATCTTTGGTAAGATTAATAGCCAAATTATTGTTTAAAGCAAAGGAATTCCCTATTAAATATGTAGTAACTAAACTTACTGGAATGACATGAGAAAAATTGGCAATAAATATAGTTGAACTCTCTGTTTCTCTAGTAGTAACTTGATTATCACTTGAAATTTTGAATCTATTAAACTTAAAGTGAAGTGGAAAACCAATTAGTTTGTAACACCTATCCTTAAGATGACCTCTCTTTCAATAATAGTTGCACATCAATTCATTTTTACCTTGCTGTTTAGAAAAACCAACAGATCTCCCTCTATTTTGATTAGTTACTGCCATAGTTGAGCTTTCACTAAAAATTACTTCTTTCGGCCTATTTAACCTTTGATATTCATCTCTCAACACTAGATTATAAGTTTCATCAAGAGATGAAAAAGGCTTCAACACCAATATTTGAGATCTCAACGTTGAAAAAGAACCATTTAATCCATTGAGGAACTTGAAAACGTAATCTTTCTCAATCATTTCAAAAAACTTCTTAAAGCAATTCAAATCACATGATCCATAAGTACAATGTGGAAGAGGCCTACAATTTCTCAATTCTTCCCATATTGTATTAAATTCATTAAAATACTCATCTATAGTAATATTTCCTTACACAATTATGTTCAACAAGTTATACAGTTGATGGATTCGAGTATCATTTGCGTTCATATATATGACAATTGCACCAATTGATGAAGAAACTTATCTCAATAATCGAGCAACAATCAAGTTATTGCATCTATGCCATATCGAATAAAGCAAATCATCCTTTGATAGTTCCTTGATTAAGCCATCTACAATTCCTATCTGATTTTTTATTGAAAGATCTAACAGAAAAGACCTACTCCATATGCTGTAATTGAGTCTAGTTAGTACAGGTGAAACTGAAACCAAGTTCTAGCTGTCAGAGTGATGATTATAGTAAGGAGATGAAATGTCTTCTAAAGGCAACACTTCCAACTTTGATACCATGACGAAGTTGAAGTATGAGCTATAAAAATGAAGAACAATAAGCAATAATAATAAAAAGTAAATCTATGAGTAAAAAGAAGATGTTTAAGTGCCAATTGAATTAGTTTAAGGTCGAGAGAGAAAATGAAACTGTAGATGCAAAATGAAGGTGTAAGCTACTATACTATTGACTTAATTAACTATAAATGAAGACTAGACTATTTATATAAGCTACTATGTACAAATGAACTAACAAAAAAACTAAAAAGTAATTGGTTAGTTGAGAAATAGTTACAAGCCACAATCTTCCACTTAGCAAACCATAATAGTTAATCTATACTATATGAAAGAATAAAGAAATCCTTTTAAATTATATTTATGCACTTTGCTTAATTTAATAAATTTTTTTTATTACTAAAAATAATAAAAGTCCTCATTGATTTATTGCTTCTTCTAAAGCTTTTAGAGGATTGCAATTTAATATTATCTATTGAAATAAAAATCTTATTTGGTACTTCTTGCCAATTAGTAATGTTAAGTAAGCCAATATATGTTGTAAGGTATATGAATCGATATAATCCCCATATTCTATCTTATTATTATTTTGACTATTTGTGCTATGCTTATGAAATTAATCTAATTCAATGCCCTATTATGCATAATATACGTTATCATATTCTGTTGGGCATGATTCTGATCGTTTTGTATAGTTGTAAGCTCACATATCGTGAGTATAATTATGCAAAATTTTGTATGAATTAAATGACTAAATTTCTTTTAATTGTAATTTCTATTGCATTAATAATAATTATACACTATTGGTATGTTATTATTAATGTGATTTATTGTTGATATAATGTATCATCAGTTTTACTCCTCTTTTAATTTTGTTTCAAGTATCCTGTCGGTATTGAAATTTTGGTAACATGAGATTAGTGCATTGTATCATTATATTTCTTATTTATTATGATTGGATACTCTTAGTCAGGATGATAATAAGTAAGAAATTTGTATCAAGGGCATGTGTGGCTATACATATGAAATTATTTAATTCTCTAATTGCATTGTAACAATATGTATATTAAATGCTACCTTTGTTAATTTGATGCCAGCCTCTTTACTTATAGAACTAACTTTTGTCTAAACCTTGAATGGGACCAACTTTAAGGACTAAAGAATAGTGGGAGTAATTTTAGAATTTTTATCTTATATGTTGATGACATCTTTCTTGTCATTAGTATTGTTAAACTTAGCCAAAGCAAACATTGAATAACTACTTCAACATAAATAACCTCAGTGATGCTTCAATTGCTCTTTACATCCAAATTTAATATGATAGGTCATGTAGTGTTCTTGGCTTGTCTCATAAAGGAAATATTGAAAAGCTCCCATGTAATGCACATGTTCAAAAGATTAATGTACTCTCTAGATTTTAATGTTCTCAAAATTTAAAAAAAAAAATGTAGAATGTCACATATACTTTCACTGTTAGCAATTTAATATATGCTCAAGTTTGTACTTGTCTTGACATTACTTTTGCTATTAATGCCTTAGGGATATACATGAGTGACCCATGTTTGGGTCATTAGAAAGTCATAAAAAAGGTCATAAGATATTTGCAAAACATTAAGAATTTTCTATTAACTTATAAGAAGTTTGATTAACTTCAAGTCATTGGCTATTCTAATTCTAATTTTGTATGTTCTCCTAACGACCAAAAATCTATTTCTAGCTTTATTTTAATAATAGTAGAAGGAGCTATTTTATTGAAAAGTGTTAGATAGACACTTATAGTTACTTCTACTATGAAAGTAGAGTATGTTGCTTGTTATAAGGCTACTCATTAGGCCATGTGGTTTTCTGACTTTTAGATTGTTAAAAGTATATTTAGGCCACTTATGATATATTGCGACAATACTTCTACTATACATTTCTTTCAAAACAATAAAAGCTCTTTTCGCTCAGAGTATTTTGATACAAAATATCTATTTATTAAAGAGAAAATTCTAAAGCTTCAAACTCATATTGAGTATCTTGTTACAAAAAAAACATGTCAACAAATCTACCAACAAAAGGCTTAACTTGGAGTTTTTTGGAACTATATATCTTAGTATCGATTGGTTAAGTCTTTAGATTTTTTTACGATAATACTAACGATATAATGTTATCACAATGTTAGCCATGGTAAACTGCTATAAAAGGTTAGTAAGTTACCTTCTCTCTCACCCTTTCTCATTTAATTAATTATTCATAAAAAACTATTAACTTGTTGTTCGAGTAGCAAGCTAACCTATTTTAATAGGATGGATGTTGTAGATTAAGTTGTTAGTTTAGATTGATTAGCATTACGGTAATATATTTTTACTAGCATTACCATAGAAACCTCTTAAGTCTTTTGATATCTTGAGTTAATAAGAGTTTAAAATTGTATATTTGTTGACTGCTATAAGATATGTATGAGATAATGTCACTTTTATTATTATATCTCTTATAACATTATTAAAATGCTTAGACCATTCTTTGAGATGACACATTTATGTTATTGTGTTTCTCTTGTCCATTATTCTTTTGTATGAAATATGATCATATTAACACGTATGATACATATGTCCCTATTGTATATTATATTTGTAATGTTAAAACTCTATATTTCTTAAATTGTTGGTTAATATGTACTTTAACCATAATTGATACTCTCATCCTAATAACTCTTTTTTTTTTTATAATTTACTAATGCTATCCAAGTGGGAGAATGTTAAATTTTTTAATTATTTGGATTAGCATTGACCAATTATTTAGAATATATCCTTTTGAATTATTAATCAATTAATCAATTATTATTTAATTATAACACTTGACCAATATGGACATTGTAATTGGGCTTTTAATGTAAATAGCCCATGATGGATATGACTACTTACTTTATTGCCTAATGAGAGGTCCCTACTCTCCTCCCATTAAATAATAATTATAAAAATTGCTCTCCTATTAAATAGTTTTAACCTTATCCTAATATCCTATTAGGAAGAGAATAGTTTTTTTCTCACACTATTTATAATTCCTTATAGAAAAATATTGTTATAAGATGGAACTCTCTCTAATTTTAGGTGTACAAATTGTACTCTTACTTTATAATAAATATGGAAAAATCTCATATCTACATTAAATCTTGATCTGAATTTATGTATACATATGTTATAATTTTCCAACATTAGATACTACCTAATCACCACCATTATTATTGTACCATCACTACCTTGGCCTTTCTATCATCACTATTGCCATTGTTATCATCATCGATAACACCATAACTACCATCATCACCACACCAACACTATCAATATGACACTAGTATTAAGCCACTACTATCATTACCATATAGTTATCATCATCCATTGCTTACACGTCCTTTAATTACCAATGCACCACCTTTGCCATTTTCAAGAATTTATCACTATCACCATTATATTATATTATGATCTCTACCATTATCACTGCAATATCACTAGAACCATCAATACAACTCCTTTTGTCATATGCATTATCATTACCTCTATTACACTATGTCATCACTCTTGTTGCTCTCACATAACTTCTACCTTATCATTATTATCGTTATTATTACCATTAGAGTAGTTTTATATTGGTGAACAAGAGACAATAATGATGATTGTAACATATGATGGTAATAATGAAATAATGAGGTTGCCATCTACATTGACAATAATGGTGAGACTATAATGGTATGAGTGAAATATAGTTAAATAAATATAAGAAAGTATAAATAGTATAACTACTAAAATTGGTACTCTAATATAGAATCTTTATATAATTAACGAGATAAAACATAAACAAATTTTTTGCCATCTAGACGTATCAAATACAATACAAAAATATCTACATTACACCATTCTCCAGTAATTTTATTGTATATTTTTTTCTCTATCTCATATGATAATGAAAGTCAAAAGTTAGCTATAAGATAAAATAAAAATAAGGACAATTTGCAAATGTATTCCTTTATATTTAAAATAAAGATAATTATATTATTTTGATTTAATACATTAAAGGCTAAGTAGGAAAAAAGGATTAAAAAGTAACATATTTTTTAAGATTTAAAGGTTTACCCATTTGATTTCAACTATAGTAGCTATCATATATAAGAAGTATATGAGTGTAACTGTAAAATTTAGTTAAGCTAAAAATATAACAACCAAAGGTAATGTTGTGACTTTGTTGTTGACTTACTTTTTATGTTGGTAGTAGTTTGAAGGGGAAACGAAACACTCTAGTTGAAGTTAAAATAATAATTAAATAATAAATTTATTTAGGTCGTATTGCTATTATACGTATCTTAGTAAGGGAAAGTTTTCACTTTATAAATCTTAGAATAATTTCAGGCTTATTTAAATTTTTTCTTATAGAATATATGTCTAAATCAAGATTCTCGATAATATTTTTCAATAACTCTTATTATATGTAAACATAAAATAAGATAATTTTATTCTATAAATAAAGTATATATATTTTATTTTATATCTACTCTATCTCTTTCTATATTTTAATCCCTTTTCTATTTTCTTATTATCCTCTATTTATTTTATTTACAATTTTATATTTTTCCCTAATTTTCTTAGATTTCTTACCCTAAATTCTAGAAAATTTTACTTTAAACCTTACCTTAAACCCTACCCCATTTTTTTCTACCACTGCAATCCATTTTCTTTGAGTTCTCTCTCTATCATTTCCTCGTCATTACCCTCTCTTTCTCTCGTCTCTCATTCCCATTCTTATGGACCTTATAACCCTACCATACCCTCACCTTTGCCGCTACACCCCCCCAAAAGCAATTCTTCTTTCCTCTTAACTCACTCTTTCGCCATCTCTCATTTTTTTCCATCGCTACAACCCAACACCCCATTTTTATTTCTCTTTCTCTCATCTCATTTTTCATTTCATTTCTCTTTCTCTCATCTCATTCCATCTCCCTTCATTTCTCTTTCTTTCATCTCTCGCTATCATCTTTTCATTCTGTCCACCAGACCCCACCCCTAATTCCTACACACTCTCTTGCTACCTCTTACTCTTGGAACCACCCTGCCTTTCATTTACTTCTCTTCTCTCTCATCGTTTGACTAGTCATTTATTCATTCAAGAGTAATAAGTTTTTGTCACCGTTCCAAGCTTTATTCCTGTAAAATTATTTATTGTTAATTATTTTAGATTTTTGTAAAATAAAAAATAATTTTCGATTTATTTGTTTTCCAGTATAATTACCATTCATCGACGATTCTGTGTTTATTAGGTACTCTTATCTCGATTATGTGTCTTACGAGTTGACTCGATCACCTTTTCAATATCGTATACGTATTATATTATTTTTTATCTTTTTCTATTATTTTAAAAGTAATTATTTTGCTAGTAAATAGATTTCTATTATAAATTATGTTATATGCTATATTGTACTATTATTTTATATAAAAGTATTGTATTATTATATATATGTATAGATGTAAAGTTGGTTCATTATGTAGAGTTATGTTGATGTTTGTATCGTATATGTACTATTTTAATTATTGATTTAGTTTAGGATGATTCCATTCTTTTATATTATGCCTTGTAATTATTATTGATGATATTATTATTATTATTATTATTATTATTATTATTNATAATATAGAGTATATGCCTTATGGTATACGGCATAAAATATGTATAATATATAGTATACATATTTTATAACAAATATTATGTAAATATATATACTGAATATATATAATATAAGAATAGGTATTTGTAAATAATATATATATATATGTACATAAGAGTATGTTTATGTTCATAAAATAAGTATATACATACATATAGCGTATAACATATATTAGATATATGTAGTATACCGAAAATATATACAAATATATATATATGTATGTATAAATCGTGAAATACATAATTAATAAGAAAATGAAAAAAATAATAATAATAAAGGTCATAATAATAATAATAATAATAATAAAGCCAAAATCTTAAAAATAGGAAAATATACTTAAAATGATAACAATATCGAATATATGATTTTAATAATTATTAAATCATAAACATGTTAAGAAAAAGCTCAAATTAATATTTTATAATTTTTAAACTTACATAATAATTTTGGTGATATTTTTATATCACAATTTAAATTACGAGTCACAGCGTCCAAAACGAACATCACCGTGTGAACATACGTTCGAAAACAATAAAAACGACTATAAGTTCACAAGTATCGGAATTAGAATGAAAAAGTTATAAAATACATAATGGACATCTCATAACTTACAAATATAAGAAAATAGCTAATATTAACCCCATTGAGTATGATAAACCCTACAAATATAAGACTTGGGGTATATTAGGGAACTAGATAAACTACAGTAAACATTTAGTTAACTAAAGAGTCTGACTTTTCAGAATACTTAGAAGTTTTACTATTTTGATTTAGGCATTCAATATCGAGTTCAAGAAACCCCAAAGTTTGGAGACTGAGCAATAATCCAGGTGAGGGAGTTCTAATGACCTGCTACTTGCTTGTACGTGTTACTTGTATAATGTTTTGCTGCTTGTTGTTGCTTGTATGTTTGAATGATTGTTATGCTTGTATGCATCATTTGTGTGATTATTTTTTTAAAATTGATAAATATAAATATTTGACCCAAATAGCTGGTTCTATTCGTCGCATGTCTATGACCTAGTAAATGTATGGATGGAGAGTGCTAGCTTTACAAAATGTTAAAAAGGGTATTTTTGAAAAAAATTTTCCTAATCTTAAACGTATTTTGTACGATTTTGAGAAGGGTCGCAGTGCTAGAAATGATATTTTATCGTTAAAGTAAAGTTAGCATGAGTTCTTCACTTGATAATGAGAGGACTCGCTTTATTGTACCTGTAAGACCTTGGTTAATTTTGGCTTGCGAGATGAACTCGCAAGTTGTGCCTGAGGGGCCTTATAGGGTGGATAGTCCTGGAATGGAATCCTCCTATGTGAATTGAAATTGTCTTTCTCGGCTAAGATAATAGTCGAGTGCAGCCTAGGGAGTAAGGCCCCTAAGTAGCCTTATGCGGGTAAGTTGAGGTACCCTGTGTAGGTAAGTACAGGGAATAATCGAAGTGTAGACGACGTAATTCTGCACCTTCCATAGTTTCGAACTCCTATGGATGTGTTACTTGCATTCATTTTGTATGTAAATAGCTTGCTTACATGTGTGATAATAATGTGTGATAACTTGCTTGAACGGTGGTGGTGAGGAACGAACTCACTGAGCTGTTATATGCTCATTCCCTTATAGTTTCTTTTGTAGGTTTACTTACATTGGGATTGTGATAAGTCTCGAGTGCCAAGTGTAAGATGAAGATATGTATCTTAGTATTAGAAATAGTTGAGTACTCTTTAAATGATACATAAACAACCTTTGTTGATAATTTAATTTTTCTTGTATTTCTTTTGTAATATTAGTATATCTTATCTTATTATTTGGTAGGGGATACCGATTCTCTGCGGTTCTGAGGAACTGTGGGATATCGGAAACTCATAATTATTTATATTTGTATTTTACAGTAAATTAATTATGTAAAAATCAATAACCTTAGTGATTAATCATTTAGAGTCTTGCAATCTCTAACTTGTAAAGCGATTTTCATATCATGGGTGCACACATATTATGAAAATTTTAGGTAATCCTACTAGACCCTCTTTAGGGTCATAACACTTAGAGCTCACAATGGTAATTCCTTAGAGAAACTGCTGATCATATGTAAGATTTTCCTAATAGACTTTTTATAGGGGATGACGTGGCTAGAACTCTAGGTGTAAATAATTTAAAGGAAAACTTATATTATATCAACTTATGTATGCGAACAAAGATCTTGGTGTGATAAAGTCATAAGTATCTTTGTTAGTTGTTGACCTAAATTAAAGATAACTAAATAGTTGTTTACTGTTATTTTGTTATAGCTACATTATGTGCATGTGTGTGTTTTGGCCTTATCATCTGTGTGTGTTTGTGCATCGATATTGGGTTTTAACTTATTCTTTTATTTTTACAGTTGTAGGTCAATTCAATAAGTTTATAATAAGTATGGAAATTACTATCATCAGATGGAAAAAGAGATATAGTTAGTTTTGTATGTTATAAAAGATTAAAATCTAATTATTAAATATATTTGTGGTTAAAGTAACTTGTATGTGAATTACTTGAGTTAATGTATTTAGAGAATTATTATTTTGTACCTAATAAGTGATTATTACAAATGATTATAAAAATTGTAGTTGATTTTAGAGCTTTAAGGTATTCTTGAAATATATAAACAAATAGTTGGTTGTAACTTTTTTAGGTTCTATAGCACTACATGAAGCTATTTTTTTCTTTCTTTATTGCTACTAGTGGATATAAAGATTGTTTGGAAAGAATATTAGAGATGATGCTTAGTTGGCATTAGGTTTTTGGAAAGTGATGGTTGGGAAAAAGAAACCACAATTATGTGCGGTGTTTAGGTGGATATTAAGAATATTTTGTGTTATTCTTATTCCCTCGGATACTAGGAAGTTAAAGCGGCTGAATAGTCCTTCGATACGTACGTAACGAGTATATTTAGAGACATACAGAATTACAATTGCCAAAGAAGTCATCAGTCGCTAGGTTTTACTCTGATTTTCCTCATTCAACCCACAAGAAGTCTTCAAAACCCTAATTATTAAAGTAGTACTCAAATACTCCTCTCTTTGGTCAAACAAAGCTCGAAGAATTCAGTTGCAATCTGATTGTAAATTGCAATGGGTAAGGGCGGAGGCTGTGTACCCAGCAAGAAAAAGCACCACACCGTCGCCGGTGCCACGGACGGAGATGGCCCCGCCGCTCCTGTACTAATCGAAAGTCAAAACCTAGAAACCGACGCGAACGCAGGCACTGCTGCCCCACGAGAGACGTCATTCCCCGAACAACTCGCGACCAAATTGAGAATCTTTGTCGTGTTTTACTCCATGTATGGTCACGTGGAGAAATTGGCTAAGAGGATGAAGAAAGGTATTGATGGAGTTGATGGTGTAGAAGGGGTTTTGTATCAGGTGGCGGAGACGCTGCCCGATGAGGTTTTGCAGCAGATGAAGGCGCCTCCCAAGGATGCGGAGATTCCGGTGATCGGTGCGGCGGAATTGGCGGAGGCTGATGGGGTGCTTTTTGGGTTCCCTACAAGATATGGGTGTATGGCGGCGCAAATGAAGGCGTTTTTCGATTCCACAGGACAGTTGTGGAAGGAGCAGAAGTTGGCTGGGAAGCCTGCCGGGTTTTTTGTGAGTACTGGGACTCAGGGTGGTGGACAAGAGACCACTGCGTAAGTGAATTGGCTTTGTTTGATTGGTTTTTCATGGTTTGGAAATCGGTGCTTGTTTACTTCGTCATGTTTATCCTATACTCTAGACATGTCGTGTAGTCTTGGATCGCATACTGTTTGGTGGAAGTTAGAATTGTGATTGTTTCCTGACATGGTTGTGTTTGAGATTAATGGGTAATGATGGCAGTCTTCTGTTTGGTCAAAATTATTTGAAATCAAGTGTTTGTGCATTGAATGCTTTTGATTGACGTGGTGCTTCCTGGATAATTTGATTCTTGAGTCAGTTTGAATTTCTTAATACTTCAGTTTTTTCTTACGTTCATTATCCAATTTGTTTTTCTTTTTTTAATCAACATTATCCAAGAAGTTATTTCTGACGTTTGCAGCGTTTTTCGGTGGTTCGAACGGTTTTGATTGATGTCAAGATGATCAGGTCATAATGCCACTGATTTTGCTAGGAGCTTGCTTGCAGTGCTTGTTTCACGGATCCAAGTTTCAATAACTCCATAAGAAATGGTTGTCTATGAAAATTAGAATCCCTCTTGGACTAATCACTTTGTGATCAATGAAGCTGCACGTAAATCTGCATATAAAGAAAGTCTCTGGTTGAGGTGCTTAGATGTGGCAAAAGCAGAGCAAAGTTCATATGCTTAATAACTCAGTTATGCATGTAGGACCTCTATGTCTTTTAGTGACATTAGACAGAGGCATGGAGTTACTAGATTGGTGGACAGAGTTGCATTATGTTTTGGAGTGAGAATTGGGAAAGCCTCTTCTGTTTTCTTTCTTTCTTTCTTTTTTTCTTTTTAATTGCCTCATCATACATAGAATGTAAGAGCTGCTTTTGTCTTATCCTTTCTAATATAGGAACCTAGCATGCATTGTGTAACTTCTTGTAGAATTTATGTTATGGGCCTGTGTTTAAGGATCAAGTTAACAAGTGGTTGTTACTTCATCTATAAGAAGAGATTTGCATTTGTTAGTGCCTGCACTTTGTGTTTGAAGTTACAATATTTTTAGGATCGAGGAGTCCTCAAGAGAAAATCCCCCTTCTTTTAAACTACTAACTACTCCTAAAAGCATTTTATTGCTTGTTGTACTCATTCTTAAGAAGAGGTATCTATACAAACTTGATGGCTTGTGTAAGAGAGAAACTACTAACTACTCCTAAAACTATTTTTCACCATTTGCTTATAACTTTTTGCTTGTCTTATTCATTCTTAAGGTATTTATGCAAGCCTTTCTCTTATGATACTTTCCCTAAATAGAAGATGGCAATGAATTTAACAATATTTTCTGAAATATGTAGATCAGAAAGTAACAAAGATATATATTTGATGTCCTATTTTAAAGACAATCTCTTCCCTGTAATAAAGATATTCCCAACAATTTTTTAGGGTGGATCAGTATAAACAAATGCAGATGACTTTTCTGAGATTGTTGAGAATCTGAAAACTTCGTTATGTCTTTAGCATGTTAATTTTTTCCATGTCTCTTCTGGGTTTATATGTCACTTCTCTGCTTGCAAAATTGTAGTCTGATTTGCTTCTTCACATGCCTGGTTCCATACTTTTTCCTTTTTTGTGCGGGAACTCCACATTTGTCTCAAAATTGATAACTAGATGAGCTCAGTTGCTTGATTTTGAGCTCTGTAGTACAGATAATGCAGAAATTTTTTTCTAAGCAAAGCTTTTGACATTGTGAGCTACCTTAGAACCCAGTAGAGAGATTTGACAGGCCATCAACTGCTTTCCTGGCATTAATGTTGTATGTGTATTTTTTTGTGTCCATGTTGTGATGTCTCAGAACATTTGCTGTCTTGTGGCCATGCAAAGTTCTTAAGCATTTTCTGTTCTCACCTGTGAGTGGTCCACTCTTCCAGCTTCAAAATTCATGGAAATCAACATGCTTTAGCATTTTCTACTGGGTTTGAGAATCTGTCATGGATACCTTTAGTTGTTCTAAATGTATGAACCATCACATGTCACTCAATTCAGAAGGGGAAAAAAGTGCTGCTTGGTTTCTGTTATTCATTGGAATAAACTGCTGATAGAATTTCCAATCTGTAATGTGAAGTTGTATGTGCTGTGTGGGTAGTGCAGTATGCGTGTTGTATGTGTGATGTGTGGATGTGTGCTGCTGTGGTGAGGCCACGTGTTGTGTTGGTGTTGTAGAAGTTACTATTAGCTAGCCACTACTATAAATAGGCAGAGTTAGTTAGAAAAGGTCAACTGGATATTCTGTTGAGCTTTTAGCTCATGTCTCTTCTAGAGAGAAATTACTTCTGTTTTCTCAATCCATCTATCCATGGTTCATATCAATCGATGTTGTCTGTGGGAATTGAATTGCCGGATCTTCATTGAAGTCTAGCAAGGTTTGTGAATTTCTTCAAACATCAGTTCAACCACAATCCTTTTTTTTTTTTTTCTTTTTTGCTTTAGGGTAGGGTGGTTTGGTTTTTTTGGTGTTTTTTTGTTCTTTTTGGTGGGGGTGGTTTGAATACATTTCAAATTTCTTTTTCTTTTTTTTGACTTGATTGAAACATGACTCGTGTGGAATCAAGGAGTACATGAGCTCGAGAGGAATGCTGCTGGGATGAAAGGCGAATCGCATGAATGTCACTGCCTTACGAGTTCTCTAATATTCTAGGCTCAATGGCTAAAATTCAGAAGATGATCGAAGAATTGTGGATGAATAGTCTATTCAATGGTGAAGCATCTTCAAATGTTGTGGGCAGAGGTAAACGGCAATTTAAAGTGGATACAATGCCTTCAGCTATGAATGTTCACAAAACAAATCAGATTAGAGACACCAAGAATCACGAAATTGACAATAATATTCAGATTGAGACTGCTGCTGTTGGAGTTGATGGCCAAGATAGAGTAATGATCAATCGCCTCTTTTGCGGATGATGAAGCATATCGAATTAATGCCGCTTGAATTGTTCTTCCTATTTTCGATGGAGTTGTTCCTGCTCATTGAATTGTTATGTTCAAGCATTTCTTTGATGTACAACAAATACATGAAGCTCAAAAAGTTGAGTTGGCTTTCAATATGCATGAGAGGCCAATCGGTCCATCGGCTAAAATTACTCAAGCAACGAATGCATGATCTGACTTGGACAGTGGTGGAGGAAATGATGCGACTATTTGGTGGACTTTCGATGACAAATGCCTTCAAATGTCTTTCACAACTTTGCCAACTTGAATACATATGAGTTCAAATTTTTGGTGACTCAAGCTCCATGGTTGTCTGAATTGCAACTGCTTGGATATTTTTTAGGTGGCATACGTGGTGAAATTCAGATCCAATTAGAGACTTTGACTCCTACTTCTTTATAGATGGTGATAGAGTTAGCTTTGAAGGTCAAAAGAGAGCATACTTATGGCATTTTCCTGGCACCACCTACTGATCAAGGTGTTGGACAATATGGAGTTAAAGAGTGACACTACTAGGAACAAAACATTTTATCACAATTCCTATTGACATTACTATTCTGGTAGCTTGGTGCCATCTACTTTTCATCCTATACAAACTAAGGCGCACTCCAATGTTGAGAATTATCAACTTAAGGACAACTTTGTGCAGTCGAGTGCTCGCAATTAGGGGTTGATGAAGGGTGAACCATCTGTGGTAACTGCTTCCAACCAAGTAGGGAATCTCGAACAGCAGAAAGGTGCTTGCGCAGAAAGGTGCTTGGAGGAAGTCCCACAGCCAAAGGCATATGACATATGTGGAGTTTCGTGAGAAGGTGACCACAGGACTTTGTTTCAACTAATCACAAGTGTCCAAACAAATCCCTTTGGGTGATGGTGTTGGAAGAATATCAAGATGGGTCAAGTTGTGCTTGGGAATGGGACAAGGAGACTTCGCCAAATGCACTGCCATTTGACAGGAGGGGGGTTGGCTAATTGATTTGTTTAGGGTTTCTCCACTGTCCTTGAGGGCAAGGACACTCTTCAGGCGGGATGGAATTGATAGAATTTCTGATGTGTAATGTGAAGTTGTATGTGTTGTGTGTCTGTTTTCATGTGTGGTACGCATGTTGTATGTATCATATGTGGATGTGTGCTGCTGTGGTGAGGCTTTGGTGAGTTCGTGTAGTATGCTAGTGTGTAGGTGTTCTAGAAGTTATTATTAGCTAATTACTGCTATAAATAGGTGGATTTAGTTAGAAAAAGTGAGCTGGATATTTTGTTGAGTCTTGTGAGTTAGTTTGTGTGTGAGCTTATGCTCATGTGTCTTTGCTTTTAGCTCATGGCTCTCTTCTAGAGAGAAATTAGGGTTGTAATTTATTTTCTTCTACAATTTCAATAAAATTACTTTTGTTTTCTCAGTCCATCTGTCCATGGTTCATATCAACTGCATCTTCAGAAAGATGTCAAATACTAAGCCACTCAAACTCGAGTCCTTCACACTTGGTTTTGTTAATGCAGTTGGACAGCAATCACTCAGTTAGCTCACCATGGCATGCTTTTTGTTCCGATTGGATATACGTTTGGTGCCGGTATGTTTAAGATGGATTCTATTCGTGGAGGTTCTCCATATGGGGCTGGAGTTTTTGCTGGCGACGGTTCAAGAGAGCCATCAGAATCTGAATTGGCCCTGGCAGAGCATCAAGGCAAGTACATGGCTTCAGTTGTGAAGAGGCTTGCTGAGGCTTAGTCATGCTTCTTGGACTACAATGTGAATTCCCTTTTGTGTTCAGTTCATCGATTTGCATATATTTGTTTTTTCCGTGAGTTATTCCAGTGGTCCTGTAAGAAGTCAAGGCTCCTCCCCCTCCCTTCCTTTCTTCTTCATTTTACTTGCTGTCGCGGATTTGTATGCATCGTGAAAGTAATTTATTTCAATAAAATAATGTCTTACGTGTTGGTATACGTACATGTACCCGCTGCTTGACACTGGACAATCAATCGAGTAGCTGCATAATGAATCCAAAGTGGGGTAATTATGCGGTGTTGTGTCGATTTCAAATGTAAAGAATTTATAAAATGTACCGCCAAATACCAAAGTGTCCTAACTTATACTGATCTCTCTCTCTCTCTCTCTCTCTCTCTATATATATATATATATATATATTATATTATCAAAGTCAAAGACATCTTTGGTTTTTCTTTGGTGTTTTAATATTTTGTTTTACTAAACATTTTTTTACATACTAGATAGTTATTAATATATCGTTATTATATTAGGGTTATTATAGTAAAAAACTCTATATGCTAAAAATGATATTTAACCTATAAATCCTCAACAAAAAATGTTGTCTAAACTAAAAATCTTCAATCAAAATAATAACTTCCAATTATGATTTCAATATTTATAAATCTTAATAATTCTTTCATTATATTTTCAATTATTGTGATATCTATATCTTCATATATTAAGAATATTTTATTATCTATTTAGTGATATATATTAATGTACTCATTGGTTATTTGTTTTTAAGATTTTAGTACAAGAAAAACTATTGATAATTAAATTATTTTTTTATTTATTCAATAATATATATAATTGTGTTTATTTCACAAATAGTTTATTCATTTATTAAAATTTTAGTACAATATGAAGCTTATTTTACAAATGATCAATATAAAAAGTAATTGATAATTAAATTATTATTTTTCTATTAGTAATATGATTAATTGTAGGTATGAAACTGAAAATAAATACATATAGGGTAATGAAAACTATTAAAAATATCGATGTTGGATTGTGGTATTGTTTATTATTCTTTTTACAAAAATTTATTTATTTATTTTTTTATAATAGTTTTGCTATTCAATGTTTTTAAGTTACACAATAATCTTTTAGAAATTTTTGGGACTAACCTATGCTAAAATATTTTTTCTTTCCTTACCTAATTAATTTTTTTGCTATTCTATTTTTATGTCCATTTTTGCATTTATTAAATTTCAAATGATTCAATAAAATTTTGGCTAAAAAGATTTCTTTTTAATTTTTTTTTGAAGTATTTTTTAAGAAATTTTTTTTTTTGTTATTTTAGCAATAACTATTTTGGTTATGGTATTTCATAAAAGTAGTTGATAGAGTGGTTTTTAACTATGAATAATGTTTGCTAAGTTTCTATTATTTACTTTCCTTTTATAGTTTTTATCTAATATTCGATTGCATATGTTGTCATCACATTTTTCTTTCTAGTTTTTCTTTTCTTAAACCTATAGTTTAGAATTTATGCAATAGCATTGAGTTGTTTATTTCCGAGTATGATATATATAGTTGTATGCATAGAGAAAACATATAGTAATATAATTAAAAAAAATTCCAAAAGGTTGCTTTTTTTTCTTTTTAATATAATACAAGTAAATATTGCACTCACTATATGTGTACAAATTTAACATTGATGTATGAAACATTAATAGTTTTATATATAATTATTGTTTTACAAAGATTTTGAATAAATATAAGGAATATTACAATGATGATTTAAATACTCTTATAACCATAAACTAAAATATCAATTAATTATAAATGTTGGATAGAGGAAATGATGAAATCTGTACACTTAAGATTTTGATAAAAAGCATTAACACTTTTTTAATTATATAGATTATTATCTTATGAAAATCCAACATAAGTAAGAATCAAGGAAGAGATGAAAAACAAAACAAAGAAATAATTTGCAAAGTAAAGGTTTTTTATGGCAATTAATTGAATGCAATATAATGAAAAAGAAGGAGGTTTGTTTTTTTTTTTTTTTGGCCAAAAAGAGGAAGGAGTATAAATAAGGGAGAGATTAGTGTGACTTTTACAAAAACAAAAGGGTAAATGGCATAAATACTATCCAAACCTTTTCATAATAGCAAAAATACTATGCGAATTTTTGAAACACCAAATTCATACCTAAATAACTTTGTTATTGATATTTTAACTACCTTCGTTAACTTTGTTAATGATCGTTAGTTGAGTTGACATGATGGACATATCACAATGCAACACGTGTTCATTAACTTTATTTTATGCCACTTAGATACTAACTAAGTAAAAGAAATTTAAAAAAAAAAATCAACTTAGTGTTCTTAGGAACTTCTAATTAGATGGTTGCTAAACCATGTAACCCTTCATTTTCTTTAATTACACCCCACTTGAAATATAAGCAAAAATCATCATCTTCATAAACCAAAATCCACCTGTTACCATTATGCCTATCAACGATGGTAAATGTCCCTTCGGTTACTAAACCATTTCTTAGATTTGCACTCTAAGATGTGACATTTATTTTGGCTGCTTTTGATAAGGATTTGATCCTAACATTGTCTTTCATATCACCAAAGTTAATGCTGAGGGAAGAGAATCCCCAAAACGACTAAGTAAGAGTGCCACTAATATGAGGATAGGTCTGGTGGCAAGATATCTCTTAAAGTGATTTTTTCTCCTCTTGCCATTAATTAAGTTAGTTTCTTGAATTTTTGGATATATGTAGATAGCATGTGAGGGCTATAGAGTGTAGATGCATCCAGCAAAATTATCCTTGTTTGTAGTGGTTTAAATTAGTTTTAATCTTAACACATACTTATAGTAGTAAGAAATGTACCTCATAGTGCTACTATATGTACTCTTCAAAGGTTGCAACATATTGAGAATACGTGTTTGTAAGGCTTGCTATTACAACCTAGAGATCATCCCTAAATTCTCTGTTTCCATTGCTTATCAATGTCTCTTTAACAGCTTCTCTCAATCGTCGATTAGCCATTATTGTAAACTTTGTAAATGCTCAAATACTTTAGAAGACTTGGCTTGGACTTCTATCCTTAAGTAATTTTAGTGTCACATTCACTTGATAGAGCATTGTTTCTAGAATCCTAAAAGTATTGATTGATGGGGCTAAGTGTTGATCGATGGGGTTATGCTAATTTAGGAAATGATGGGGTTTTGATTGTTCTTTGATTTTGACAATGAGGTTGCATGTTAATTTTATTTTTTTTTTCCTATTTCTTTTGCTTAGTTAGCATCTAAATGGCATAAAATAAAGCTAATGCACACATATCCCATTGTAATATGTCCATCATGCCGACTCAGCTAACAATCCTTAACAAAGTTGGCGAGGGTAGTAAAAATGCCAACAACAAACTTATTTAGCTATGAAATTGGTGTTTTAGAAGTTTAAGTAATATTTTTGCCATTACGTGAAAGTTTATGTAGTATTTATGCCATTCACCTAAAATAAAAAGAAACTCAAACTTGAAAAGAAAATATAGGAATCAAAAGATTTTAAACTTTAAATGAGATGTAAGTAGGAGAGAAAAAGAGAGAGTTAAGAATATTACAACTTTTTCCATGATATTATTAAACTAAATTTTCAACATATGTTTTATTAATTATTTCTAATATATTTTGAAAGTATTTCAAGTAATATAAAAAAGATACCAAATATCTTCATCCTTTGCTTTAATGATATAGATTTTTAACTCATGAAAGTTATAATTTTTATTTATTTATCTTTTTTATAATTGTATATGGAATTTTCTATTTATTTTACATTTTATCTTTAAAAAAGTGAAAGTCATTTCTATTAAAACTATTCACTCACTATCAAAAACAAAACTACGAGAACAAAATCAACTATCATTTATCTTTTATAAGTGATCTTAGTTGTAAATACTTATGGATAGTAAATAATAATAATAATAAATGTGTAATCACTTATTTAAGGAAGATAATGCATTATCTACTCTATACACAATATTACTTATATTTATACAAAATCTTTGTAAAGCAATAATTATATATAAAACTATTGATATTTCACACATTAATATTAAATTCACACATGTATAATGGGATTAGTATCTACTAATATATTCTTAGATATATTTTAAAAGGAAAGGTATTGCTTCTAATAGGATCCTACGGTAGCTCTAATACCAAAGGAGAACTAGGTTGCTTTGGATTAGTGTGTATTTTTAGGCTTTAGGGTTTGTAAGTAATAAAAGGGATATTTTTATGGGTTTATGATATATTTGTGAGTGTAAAAGAGATATAAATGGAATCAATATCAAGTGTAACTCATTAATATTAAAACAAATGGGTTTGTAATTGAATCACATATTGGTTTTATGCATGATCTTTGAAACTATTAACAGGCACTAAAAGTAAGCTAATACGAATTAACGAATTCTAATAATAAGGTTTATGATGATCTAAAATTAAATCAATAAGAATTTAATATGAACAAAAAGAAATAGAAAATTCTTAGTACTCAGTAAAAGACTTAAATGTCTTACCAAGCATTTCTTTTAATAACAATTTAACAATTAGAATAAAATTCTAACTATACTCTTTACATTATTTATTATTTATTGATTTAAGAAATAACCCTGATAACCATAATATAAAAGGAAACTAATAAAATAAAATAAATAATATTAAAATAAATCAGATAAATTAAGATTAATGTAGAAATTAAATAAAGGAAATATCCTCTAAAGCTAAGGATTCGAATAGGCTAAGGGAACCCATGGGATTAAATGAAGGCTAGTTTTAGTTGAAACTTTTTTTTTTTTTTTTTTTTTTTTGCCAACTAAGTTACAATATTAGGGGAAGAGGGATTCGGATCTTAGACCATCTTAATGAGAGACTAATGATGATGCTGCTAGTCTACAATAGCCTTAGCAACTGAACCAATTGACCTAGGTTGGTTAACCTTGCTATTAGTTTCATCAAGTCAATCTTTCTTTAATTAGCCTTGCTCAAGTGATCTCTTGTGCTTCTAGATGATATATTTTATTTCTACACATGTGATAGTCCATCTTAGTTGCTTCTAATTTTTTGTTTCGTTATATCATTCCTATCATTACCACAATGGTGAAAAAAATTACCCTGATATCTCAATGCTTCTAGGTATTAGAATACAATTCTAGCTTCTTTTGGTAAAGGATTTTCCTAAGCAAATGAACAAATTCCTTTAGCTTATTATCTTCCCAACATATGTACACTTCAATTGTCATACTTCTTCTCAACTCATGGGAAGCAACTTAAAAATCTATCCATTCTTTTGGATAGTGTAGGTGTTCATATGCTTTTCATAATCTTCTTACCTACCATACGATCAAGGCTTCCTAATTGCAAACATGTAGAATCTATAGGATCCACATTACTAGCACCTTATTAGTAGTACAATCACTAATAACTAATGGAACATAAACTTATCTACAAGCAAGTGCAACCCCCCTAATCTCTCAACTGTTTAACCAATGAAGACTATATGGCCTTAGACACAGTGCAACTTATAAGCTCAATCTTTTAACGAAAGTTACAAGAATGACATCGATGTAACTAACTACATCTACCATAGATGTATGAGTTTTTCATTACACCAAACATCTAACATGGTAAAGATTTTCTCCCTACTATAGGCTTGCCTCTATCTTAGTATTCAAAGTTTTTGGCACTACCATTAATGATTAGCTAATAGGATGAACTAGCTATTTCTCATTATGGATATAACTATCCTTCTATTCTTCCTCTTCACTTTTAATCTCCATCTTAGGTACTCCCTCTTTAAGATCATAGCTCTTTTATTGGGACAATGTTCTTAATGCATAAAGCTTAAACATTCAAAATATTTTATATCTCACTCCTCATTTGCTATACCTATCCTTGAGCTTTCACTTCTAGTGCTTTTCCCTTATTGCTATCATATTTAATCTTTTCTATTTGTTTTGAAATTTTCTTCAACCATTCAAAATTCCTTCTCATCTAACATTTGCTGATGTTGTAGAAAATTCAACCTCAAGCGCTTCTAATGCCTTATTAGTTCTAAGCTAATGATGAATTAGGGTATTATTCCTCTTATAACTTGTTGAGTTTTTATCTAGTTAGTAGCATTTGAAAGTCCTTCACATTTCATTTCTCTCATCCTATCATACCTTAGAGTCCATAACTACATTAATATCTCATGTTTACAATACTTAGGTACAAATCTCGGGCGGGGGTAGGCCTCTGTTCAGGCTTATTCGGCATCAGAAGGGGTTAGATTATGTTTGGTTCAGGGATAGCTCACATTAGGTTGGCCTCGGATGGTTAGCTCTTGACAATCTTGCTCGGCCTCGGTTTTGTGGAGTTTGCTATACTCAGAATTGGTGCTTGGACTATGGTTTGGGGGTGGGGTTCGACTTGGCATGCTGGTTGATCACCTCAACAACATCTTATACAGCATAGAGAGCAAAGTAGCTCGGTAGATTAGACTGGGGTAAGCACTGCTCCTCGATGCTTAGCTTACCTCGGAAAGCTCGACGAACTACCTGAGAGAGCCCTCGAGCTTGAGAGTATATAATCGGTCATTGATCCCTATCACTTAGTCCGGATGCTTCATACTTTACTTTAAATACTTTGTCAAAGCTTGATAGAGCTAAGACAGCGGCGGTGGTTCACTTCATCTTCACCTCCTCAAAACTCCTCTACTTCTTCTCTCCCTACCTAAACTCAACATTTTTCTTAAACATCTTGATGAGTGAGGCCATAACAGTACTAAAATTCCTTATAAATTAATGATAAAATGATGCCAAGCCATGGAAGCTTCGTACGTCTGCTAAGAAGGTAGGCATAAACCATTTGGTAATTTCTCTTACCTTCTATCATCAACTCGTATACTACCACCAGTCATAATAAATCCCAAAAAGATTACTTCAAGTCGATAGAAGTCATATTTTTTTAGATTGGCATGAAACTCCTCAACTTAGAGTTTTGAGAAAATTTCTCGGAGGTGCTCATAGTGAGTCTCTAAATCAAGACCATAGATAAGAATATCATCAAAATACACAATAATAAACTTTTCAATGAATTCTTGGAGCACATAGTTCATCAATCTCATGAATATGCTATCTGACAAGCCAAATGGCATCACAAGCCATTCATACAATCCATGGTAGGTCTTAAATGTGTTCTTCCATTCATCTCCCTCTCTCATTAAAATGTGATGATATCTATATTTGAGATTAATCTTCAAGAATATTCTTGCTCCATTCAATTCATCGAACATGTCATCAAGTCTTGGTATAAGGTAATTATACTTGATAGTAATGCGATTGATTACTTAACTATCTATATACATCTGCCATGTCCCATCCTTTTTTGGTACCAACAAAGCTGGTACAACATAGGGGCTTAAGGATTCTCATACATACCCTCTTCTTAATCAACTCATCTACTTACCTCTATAGCTTAATAGCTTGTTTAGGATTCAACCTATAGGTAGACTTGTTTAGTGGGGTGACTCCTGGCTGCAAGTCTATCATAAGTTCAATGCCTTAGAAAGGGGGTAGACCTTCTAGCAGTTCACTTAAGAAGACTCATCTAGTATGGACTTTACCTTGACAGGCAATAGTTCCTCCTCTGATCCTCTTATCTTAAGTGACCTTTTAATCAGCAGATAGATTGGCTCTTCAAGCTTCATCTCTCTTTTCAACTCAACTCGAGTCATTATCAAAGCCTCTTTCTTCAAAACTTGACTTAGTTGAGTCTACATATTTTTAACTTGTTCAGTAGTCATTGGGCTTAACTTTACCTTCCTACCATCATGCTCTAAAGAACATATGTTCTTCCATCCATCATATACCACATTCCAATCAAACATCTATGGTTGTCTAAGATGAATATGGTAGCACTCAAGGGTAACACATCACAGAGCACTTTATCTTAATAGTTTCCAATACTAATAAGCACAGTCACTTGTTTGTTTACTTATAGGGCTCTCTTGTCGTTGAACCAATATGGTTTATAAGGCTTGGGTAGAGTTTAGTCAACAACTTTAGCTGCTAGACCATGAATGCAGATGCTACATCAGTATAGTTGCTACTATCAACAATCAATACACACAATAACCCATTCAGCTTATAGCCAATGTAGAACAAATTCTCCTTCTACTTGTCCTCTAGCACAGGACTCATACTCATAGCTCTCCTCAACAACATGGTTGCGGGCATAAAATTACCCTCCTGACTATAAATGATCTCCTCATCCTCGAATAGCTCAATTTATTCGGTCCTTTTTAGCTCTTCCACTTCATCATCAATACTATCTACCTTAATGGTCGGTGTTTCTCCTCAAATCACCATGGTTCTTCTGTTTGGACATTGAGCTGCCATGTGTCTAAACCCTTGACACTTGAAGCACTTGATTTCACTCGTATTCCTTCCTAAGCTCTAGCCTTTCTCAAAGTTCCTTGAGATCTCCTTCTCCTTTGATTGAGTAGTTCAAGTAGGTCGAACCTCAACAATTTTGCTTGGTTTTGATTGCACAGTGTACTTGAAACAAGTCAACTAGTGGCAGGTCGAATGATAGGAGATTGAAATCTTCCTACTTGGTGTCTCTTGATTTTCTAGGTAGCTCAAATAGCTTCATTAAGTAAACCAACATCCACAGTCTCTAGAATATCTCTAATCTCATACTTTAACCCACTAATGAATCGGGATACAGTTCGGTCTTCAAGTTCAACATCTTCACATCGAATCATTAACATATGGAATTCCTTCACATATGCATCAACACCCAGCTCTCCTTGCCTCAACTCCTATAACCACTTGATTGTGTCTTATAAATAATAGCTTAGGACAAATCTTCTCCTCAAGATTCTTTTCATTTCATCCCAACTCTTAATTTCACATTCTCCTTCTCTTCTTTGGGTAACTTAGATATTCTTCTACCAAACTGCAACATAACCAGTAAACTTCAATATAGTAAGTCTAACCTTAGCATTATTAGGTACTTCATGGTGCTCAAACTACTTCTTAATCTTATCTTCCTATTCTTGGTGGTCCTCAGCATCATCATACCTAGAAAGATTAAGGATATGCATCCTTAACCCTTCCACTTTAGGGGCTTGAACATTCCTCTCCTCTAGTTCATAATACTCATTCGCTTCATCACCTACTACTTCATCCTCTTCTTTAATCTCATTCAACGTTAGTTTACATCTAGCAATTCTGCCTACTCCTCCAGCTTGGTGTGGTAGAATAGGGCCATTAGCTTGGTGTATTGACTATTGCCTCTCTTGGGTTGTTTATGGGCTCGTCTTCTATAGGGATCATTTCTGGCTCGTTGTCTATGTTCATTTATGATAGTCACTAGACTAGCCACTATGTCAACAAGTCTATCTAATTGATCATCTACAGATTAAGGTATGAAACTTCCTTATTGACCTTGGCCATTTTGAGCACCACTCTCTTGGTTACCTTAAGTTCCTTGAACACTAGAATCGTACATTTTTATCTATTACAAGAGATTAATAGTTGAAACAAAATACAAAATTTCCTCCCTTAAACTACAACAAAACAACTCCTAACATACCAATAGCTGTTACAACCAATCACATAAAAAACCACTTGAATGCTCAATATTCTGTTTTGTAAACAAGAAATAGGGGAAATAGAGCACTAACTTTTCTTTAGCATGAAACACTTTCCAAATACTCACAACAATGATAAATAGCTTTCATAACAAGCTATAACAAGTTACTTAGACTACAAAGTAACAGAGACTTGCTCAAACATAGCTAAGCTTTAATACTACGATGATATGGATTGTTAGGAAGGATGACACATGGCTATTGATATCACGTAACCGAAAGGGTAGGTCCAAATTGTAAGATGGTCCGAAGGATAAATTGAAGTCAAAGGTTAAGTAGAGGTCCTCGTACATCACTAATGGATATGACTCACCAATGCCTCATACGAGCTCGAACTATAGTTGATATGATGTATAAGTATAACATGAGGTTGCTCACCACTAACCTAAGCTCACAATGGTCTAGTAGGACCTCCACAAGGTTTCGGTCCTCATCAAGAAAACATAAGCTCTAGAAGAAGGAATGATAAAATGTCTAAAGTTCAATATTACTAATCTGATTGAACGGGACTATTACAAATTACAAGTATTTATATGGCTTAATTAGGATAAGTCCTAAATATACGTAAATTAAAAAAGGGATTCTTACTAAAAAAGAAAAGGACAATAGATTAGAAGGGAAAAGTTGTAAATAAACAAAAGAATATTCAATTATAAAAAGGATAGTATAGATGTCAAAAAGTAATACATATGTCAACAGTCTAGTTTATGGTCTCGATGGTATTGCTTGCCCAATAGATCTAATTTTAAGTGAAGTTCACCAGGTCGAATGCTTGGTAGCTCGACTATTTAAGGCTTGGGTAGGGTTGGTCTAATGGTGACCATTCTTTTGCTTATCCTCGACTAGTCGAATCGAAAGTGTGCAGCTCAGCCTCAGATGTGTATTAGCTCGGCCATATGTAGATTCAGGGCTTACCCTTGGCATGGCAATAAGTGGTTAGTTCGGTAATTGGTCAAGCACCTTGAAAACCTTCTTAATGAGACAAAGAGAGTTTAGAGCAGAGTACCTCATTGGTTTGCGATGGAAAATGCAATGTTCTTTAGGGCTCAACTCTCCTTGGACAGCTTGTTGAACCATATGGGCGAGTCTTGGAGCTCGAGAGCTAGTGATTAGTCCATAATCCCTATCAGTATCAGTTGTGAATTGAGTTTTGGTGTTTATGTTATGATAGGTTATGGAGAGGTTGTTGAATTAGTTTCTAATGAATTGACGAAACTAGGTACAAAATACTTACTTGATGGTTGTGCGGTTAGGATAGTGGTATAACTGAATTAAATAATTATTAGACATTAAATGAATATGTGTTGTGTGTGCTTAGTTAGGCCTAAGGGATTGGGAGGTGTAAGCCCCTAAAATTTTTGATCTAGCTTTTGAAATAGACTTAAGTATGTTAGATAATTAGGAGTTGACAGGGTTAATGAAAGTGAAAACCCTAAAAGAAATAATCAATCGTGTATGAAACTTTTCTACCCTAAATGTATGTAGACCCTAAAGATTTCATTTAAAAGTAATAAAAACCCTCAAATGATAACCTTAAAGACATACGAGCATTAATTCATCATAATATACCCTAAAACTCTAATTGATAATATAACCTTTATATTTTGCCAAATCATTAGTAAAAGGTTAGAGATGACTTTCAATCGTACACACACACATATATATATATATATATATTTAGAATCCTTAAGTAATCTTTTAGAAACTAAGATAATGAATCATAGATTATATTTATCTCTTAAGTATATGATTAAGATAGTATTACATAGAGTTAGGGATATAATTGAAGCTTAAACTAAATGTAGTGAACATTAACACCCTAATTAGTGCTTTTCATACTACTTGCGCTAAGTAGCTTACCAAATGATGTATATAGGCTATAAATACCTAAAGTAAGTCCCCATCATTTATTTTTACTAATCAATTTACCAAATATCTCATCTCCTTAAATTTTTCCTTAATTTTCCTTAATTACTACATTATGTGTACAAAATAGTATATGCTTAAGGAGAGTTGACTAAGTCAACACATGTTGACTAAAGTCAACAATTAGAAAAGTCAACAAAAGACACTAATGCATAAGAAAATATCTATCCATCTCATGATTTCTTTTCTTTCCTTTTCTTTTATCTTTTATTTTCCCTTCTCCTTCTTAATTGTCGTCCACCCATTTCCTTTTAGACCCCACCATCTTCTTTATTCCATAATCAAAACAAAACAAAAATAAACAAAGCAAACCCCACCTCCATTGCCGTGACACTTCCTCTCCCCTTTCACTTTCAAAACTTTCCACTTTGCCTCAATAATTTAAACACAAATTAAGGTATGTGATCATGTTATTTTATATTGCTTAATATTACTCATTAGTTAGGTGATTAGGTAGATTAGATAAGTAGATATATGTTATGTGTGATCTTGTAGAAGAAGGCATAAAGTTTCCATCTTTAAGTGTAGGAAGTTAGAAATCATAATGAAGAGGAAATGAATACATGTGTATATGCTCTTAAGTATATATACATAAGGATATAGTAGAAGAATACATGTATGGAGATCTTTGTACATAAGTATTTACTATGTACATAACCTAAACTAAGACAAATCCTAACTATACATACCTATACTATACTAGATACACACTTAAAAACATAAAAGAATAAAATTAGGTAGGTTTTCTTAAGAGGAAAATTTGGCATACGAAATTTGTACAAAAATACGTATATGACCGTATAGGTATATGAGTATATGTACAAGTATAAATACGGTATAAGTATAAGTATATATATAAGTATACTAGTATACATATAAGTATAGTAAGGGTATATATATATATAGTAGTTTAAGTGAAGTGTACATAAGACTTTTAAATATTACATACGCATGAGGTAAGGCATATGTAATTAAATGATGAGGTAAGCAATGATGTAATTAAGCGATGACATAAGCGATGAGACAAGCGATTGATGATGTAAGTAATGACACAAGCGATTGATGATGTAAGCAATAGGTTTATAAAATAAGAAATAAGAAGAGTGCATAATAATTAGGTACATAAATTAGTAAACCCTAATACACTTCCTAAATTGGATTATACTTAATTAAGTACATGAATTAATAGGTTTATAAAATAACAAATAAGAAGAGTGCATAATAATTAGGTACATAAATTAGTAAACCCTAATACACTTCTTAAATTGGATTACACTTAATTAAGTACATGAATTAGTAGTAGCAAAGTAAAATTCTCTAAGTATAAGAATTTAAGGGTTAGCTAAATTATTAAGTGTAAATAAAGGATATAAATATAAGCAATAAGAGTAATTAAGTTTCCATAGTTAAAATTTCTATAAATTTAGTCTATATCGTAAAACACGGGTTTTAACGTCCAAAACGGACATCAACGTGAGAACGTACGTTTGAAAACGATGAAAAACGACTATAAATTCATAAATATCGGAAATAGAATGAAAAAGTTACATATGATTAATAATAAAGTCTAACTGGATAAAAGTTAACAGTAATTTAAGTAGAAATAGGTAAATAGATATTTAGAATTATTAGTTAATTCAATTACTTACTAGCGTTATTATATCATAATAATCAGGTGATCCCAAAGTGAGCGAGGATCTCTTGATTGATTACTATGACTAAAGCGAGTCGTTATGGCCGATTGAATATTTACCCTATGATTCTATGCTTGTTTGTGATTATAAATAGTAGACTTAAATATTATTGTTAATTGACTATTGTGTGGGGTTGGGGAAATACTTGTGTATGTTGTTATTTGTTGAGTTGTGAACTTACCTTAAGTACAGATAATGCCTTGTTTGTTGCATGGTAGTAAAGAAAATGATTATGTGTACTATTGGATGGTCACAGCATAATTTGAACTTAATTATACTCAGTTTATAAAAAGAAACTGGTACATGCATTGCATAGACACAATTTCGACTGTCACATCACACGAAGGTAAAGAGAGGCCATTCGGAGGTTGTTATTATTAATTTATTTGTTTTGTACAGTGCACTCATACAAAATGACCTTACCCTGGCTCGCGGGAACATTAGGCATTAGATGCGCCAACCGCCTAGCTAAGGGTTGAGTCTAGAGGCCTCCATTTAGGGGTGAGTGTAGATTGCGCGAGCCCACTCACGATTATACTAGAACTTGGTTTTTATGAAAATAAAAGACTTATTTGATTTAAGTACAGAACGTGGAGTTCCGTAGTAAAGTAAGTTCTAATATAATACTTAGATCTGATTGGTGCCGTATATACTCCAACCCTGACTTCGGAGAGCGTTAAATCTGAGTTACGTACATGGACTAGTTAACTATACATATTGTTTGGCATTCTGTTTGATCATTCATTCATATGCATGAATATAATGTATTTATAATTTGCCTGTAGTGTGGTTGAGGGTTTTACTCACTAAGCTTAGGCTTACACCCCTTTAGACTTTTGCTGCAGGATAACTTGTTTGTAGAGGCTGGCCAGGGGATACCATAGGTTAGCTTTGGGACTTGAGCAAAAGCGAGCTGTCCTGTGTATTGAGATAGAATAGTTTACGTAGACTCTTACTCATGTACTTATGTTTTACTAGTATTATAGACTTAGATAAACTAAATTACTGTGTATTGTAAGATTTGTAGTTCAAATTTTATATAAATATATTTGTGTAATGATATCATGTGAATCTGTATGTTCTTGGGAAACTAGTGGTTATAAAGCCTTATATATTGTGTGAAGAGTTCATGATTGGAAGGGTAATCAATCAGGGGCTCTTCGTATAGTATACGGCGTCTGTCACGACTAGGCCATCCTTAATTCGTGATAGGAGGACCAGATCTTAGGGTAGCACCCCAATGATCCTTACATGATGGTGTCCTAATTAGAGTCTTACTTAGAAATAATCTAGGTATATTTAGATTGTTCCTTGGTTCTTAGGATATTGAGGAGAACTTAACACCAATACTATATGGTATTTATTATATATAGTATGTCAGGTCATGAGTACACTTATTTTGTATGACAGCTAAATCAAAAGATAATAACCTATGTTTGGTGCATTTTACATGGTTGAAGCTTATAATACATGTGATTTGTGATACTCTATTCATGCTCATGTGATTGTGTATTCTGTATTGGGCTTAAGCTCATCTCTTCTTAAAATTTATAGGTTAGGTATAGGTCATGGCGATCTTGAGGTTAGTACAGTGATTTGATTACTAAAGTATTGCAGTAGAGTATTATGAATATTTTTATGAGGATGGAAACAACTTAGTGTAGTCTAAGTAGGAGTGTAAAATTGGTTGGTTATGTTACCAAGATTTTATTTATTTACGTACATTTTGTATTTTAGGTCGGGAGAAATCACTTGAGACTTCTCTTGTCAATGTTGTTGAGAGTATGTTAGTTAATGTATTTGGTTGGACGAGATATTGAGCTTTGTTATTTTGGTTTATTAAGAAAAAAGTTATTGGAACATGTTTGAGCTTATTTTTATTGAATAAAAGAAGTTGAGAAGTTGATCATTTAGTATTGTTTGTGGACTAAGGATGTTATAAACATCCATTATAGAAATACTACAAGTATTGATGCTTGATATTTTAGTGGAGGAGTTAGCAGGTTGTTTGAGATACTTGATGTGTTAGTAGAGGTTTGAGATGCGTGATGGGCTCTAGTGTTCTAGATTTTGAGGCGTTACAGATCCCATACAGTTCTTTTCACAAAATGAAGATTATAGAGGCTCTATAAAGTGTAAGTCAATTGGTACTGCTTGTTATTTATGTAAAACTTGACATTCAATTTGCAAGAGATAACAAGTTGTTAAAAATAAATTATTTGATTTAGAAATTGAAAGTTTGGAATAAAATATGCATAAAGAGTGTGGATACTAACTAAAGATATCAATGATTTTACTAGTGAATACATATAATATATGCTTTCAAAATGCCAAAAGTGGATAGATAAGTATTAAATGAAGTTTCTATTCTTTCATGCCAACTGACGTAAGATAGAATACAATGAAACTCAATATAAAATAATATTGAAGCCAAGACTTTAACATCTAATAACACTAACATACAAATGTTAGCAACAAGTGACACTTAAGCATCTACGTATCAACAAAATATCGAACGAATTAGAGACAGTCCTAATTATGGACTCATCATAGATGCAAAAATATGAAGTAGGTAAATCAAATCAGGCATGGTGAAGCACTTAGCAATAATTACGTAAATATGGGATAAATGTTGGTTTTTACTTTACACATGTTCTCGTTACTTGCTTCAATTTACGGGGATGATGGAGCTTTGTCATTTTTTCTAAATAATGGCGATAGAAATGGTAAGTGAGAATTAAATAAGATTTAATTTAATAAGACGTAGTTTTTCCAGTATAGATTTTTATAAAATTAAAATTTGAGCTCCAGATAAAATGATTTCCTATACATAAATTATTATGTATTTAATCATATGGCATAAAATAATATTTAATGGATATATATATGTTATATATATATATATATGTTGATTATTGAATATACATAGTACTTAAAAGTATATGCACATACATTAAGTAATCAATAGAATATAGGTAATACCATTGGGAAAATCAATAACCTTCAAAATAATAATTGCTATTCTGTGACTTGTCGTGGCGGCATGAGGATAATAGCAAGAAGGATCGAAATGAAATGTTGTAGAACTTAAGGACACTTGGAAGAAATATTAACACTAGTCAATTGTGGAAAGGTGACGTATGGATTTCCTTGATCCATTTTCACCGGCTCCAAGTGCTATATAAGTCCATCAGAAGTAATATTGAAAGAGTTCAGCAAATAGATATTAGGAAAAAGGAATCTAAGAGAATAGGATTCCTCTTAAAATTACTTTAGGAAATAATAGGGAAAAATATTGAATCAAGCGAGTCAAGTTTGATTCAACAGACAAATTGCAAACGTTGGTACATTCTTCGCATTTGCAAGATTATAATAACTACAAGTAGCCAAACTATCGAGATGTATATGTCATGGAGCACTTGGTGGAGACATTGGGATCCAAAACTACCCCCTAAAGCTATAAGGCAAGTCATATTTTAGTCTCTAATTTGAGGTAGTATTCTGGTGAATTTAATTATTGTTTGCTATTTATTATACGAATAGAACACAAATGGCTTGAATTGCTATAAGGAACTTTTTCATAATATTACCAATACTTTGCTTAGTAAGATTTGATATTTGATGGAAACAAAGAGTATAATCTAGTTTTGGGGAAAATTGCAGCAAAGTAATAATAGAATAAATGAATATACCTAGCCACTGTGTCCTTCGTAATGATTAATTTTCGATAAATATGTGATAAACAGATATTTATGACCTATATGAAAGATATTTCTTACAATGATCATTCTAAAATTTGAACATATTCTATATTTCAATACAATAGAAATTATATATTATTATTGGTAATATATTTTGAGTAAGCGCGTGCGCGCGCGCATATATATATATATATATATAATACTTTTTTGTTTTTCATATAAAGTTTAATATTAATAATAATGATAATACAATCTTAGGAATATAAGCCTATTAACTTACAAAAGATCATTTATAATATATATATATATCTTTTCATTAATAATATTCTATATATATATAATTTATTAGTGACTTAATATAAGATGCCTATAGGTTATATATATACATATAATCATCATGTTCTTTTAGCATATACTCCGGATATGCTGCACATATAATATGTGAATGTTGCTCATTTAATGCATAGGTAAAGTTTACAATAACAAAACCATAAATTATAATGAATTAATTAAATAGATTGATGTTGTCATAAGCTTCATAAATCCTAACCCCTGGGTAATAGATGGGATCGTGATGACATAGATAACACCTAAAACAAATAAGAAACGAAAAAGATATGGTAGTTAGAAGTTGATGGTAAACTCAAGTTTAATTTCTTAAGAGACTACTAAGATTAGGTGAATATCCTTGATCGTTTTGTTTTACGTAATGGCTAAGAGTATAGATCGCTTGCCTGCTTGTTATGTACAACTGTGATATTTACCTATGTATATCCATGGCTTGGAGTACTTATACTCTAAATTGATATTGTTCATAATTAACTGTTACTTAGAATATTTGGTAGTATAATTCATGTTTCTGATAATAGATTGATATTCATTAGAAATGTTGACTTAGTTGAACTTAGTGATGCAATTGTGCTTCTTTGACGAGAGCATTTGCTCCTTACAATGACTTATTATATTATACTTGTGACCTAGTGAATCTTTGATAATATTAAATGACTATCAAGATGACTTGGCTTCGTGTAAAAGTTCTAATTTCTATATCGTGTCATGCATGCAGTTGTGATATTTGACTACTGGGCTAAAAGTTAGGGTTGGTTGCCAATTCCTTAATTCTTGGTATTTAGCTAGAATTCATACTTAGCTTAATTGACCTAGAAACTATACTACATATAAATTTTTCTCGGTTGGGTTGATTTGAAACCCATACTTGGTTAGGCTAAATATGTTGTTTGAATCCATTCATGGCATAGCATGAAATTGACTTACATGTTAAGTTTTTTCAACTTGAGATATTATTAGGCTAGGTTTTGAACATATTGAAATGCATTGCTCAATCAGTTGTAGCTACTTCACGTAGTTTCAACTAGGTTAGGTTTTGGCAACTCCTTGTTGCCATTAGTTTGTATACTTTGTATCTAGATGCTTAAGAGTATTAACTAACTAGATGAGAAGCTAGGTTAGGCTAGTTACTAATATCGGTGCATGTTACATACATTAGCATGACATCCATATTAATAGGAATCAGGCTATTGGCCATTGATCCGCAGTCGAGTTTGAGGACTAGAGAGATTGGCAAGATGAATCGAATTACTCCAATTGACTCCTGTCGAGGCCAAATACCTCCTTACCGACCTATTTTGCATGCTAAGCTGAATGACTGCCTATTTCTCGTAAATAGTGTGTTGAGAAGCAGAAGGTCGAGACAACAATCGATCCTCATTCTCACTCATGCATGGCCAATCACTTACTCGGCATCACCTTTGCCGAGATGATGAGAGAGATACTCCAGACAGACTAAGCCACCTCTACTTGGATTAACAAGCTGACCGTACTTTTTGTCCATAGCTTCTAACGGCATCACCAATATAGCATCACTACGTATACAAAATCATGTGTAGAATTTGTTATACTAATGATTATTTTCCTTAAATATTCACTTTTACTCTTTTGTATCTTGTACATTACTTCCTTAGGAAATGCTCTTTTTTATCTTTTCCCTTTTGGGTAAGTTGCCCTAACTTATGGGTATAAATACCCTTGTATTTATAGTCGCAGATAGAAGATTATCATTAATAGACTTGATATTTTTGTCTCTCATAAACATTACTCTATTTACACTCATTTTACTCTTATCCTAACTTTTAAGCAAAGTTAGGTAGTGAGTAACCTCACCAGACTATCCCGTACATCCTATTGAGTTATGTCGTGAGTCCTTAGAAGTTCCATTAGTACATTATATCCATTGGGGTTGTTCATGGGTTTTGGCTTACTTTTCATTCACATCTATTCTTTCGCACATTCACCATTATTTCATTTTTGAGCTTTTGGAAAGCTTCGACTCATTCGGTGATCGGCTTATCTGTTCTTGGTCACTGTTTGCATCATCTTGGTAACGGAGTAGAGGTTTTGTTTGAGTTATGGTTTCTATTTGAAGTTATGTTTACACTCTGTTTTATGTTTGTGAAACAAAGTAAGTTAATTATATTTGTTAGTTGTTCCCTTTTCTAGTTTGTGCAAGTGTTTGCTATATTACTTATATGAAGCATTTGAGCTTTGAATTTGAGGAGAAAATGACTGACCCAAGTGTAAACATTGGTGCTAGAGATGACAACAGTAGAGTTGTCCATCATAGATAACAGTCTCAAGGAAACCCTAGGAGCACTGATAAGAGACTTGATGAGGTGGCTAACCTCTTGATAGATTTGACTCGAGTTGTTCATGTGTTGGCTTACCGACCAACTAAGGTTGTGCAAAACACCTATTAGTTGGTCAACCTGTTAGAGGCTAGAACCTAGCATGATAAGTTCGAGGTGGAAGAGTAGGTAGACGAGTAAGACGAAGGATAAACTTGAGGAAGAGTATTTTGAAGAAGAGCGAGCTAGAGTCCCTAGAGTATCTAACTATGTGAAGCTTTAGATTCCGAGCTTCAATGGATCTAGGAGTATTAATGAATATATGGAATGGGAAGAGAGAGTGGAACGTGTTTTTGAATATTATCAATACAAGGATTATGAGAAAGTGAGGATTGCTACTATTGAGTTCTCTGAATATGCCACTGTGTATTAGAAGAATTTTCAAGCTATGAGGAGGCAAGAGGGCTACCGAGAGATTAACACTCAGCCTGAGATGAAGAGAATACTCAGAAACAGGTTCGTACCGAAAACTTATCTGTAAGACACTTTCACTTAGCTTTAGGAGCTGAGATAAGGAGGTTGAACTGTTGACAAGTATGTCCAAGAATTCCAAATGCTTATGATCCGATGTGAAGTGGAGGAACCCCCAATGCGAACAATCTTTAGATTCATTGTGGGATTGAGAGGTGATATTTAGGACGTTGTAGAACTCCAACGATTCACTACAATGGATGAAGCCATCTAAATAGCTCAACGAATAGAGAGACAGAGAAGAAGACAAGTACCTACCAAAATGCCGACTAGCCAACTTGGATAGGGAAGTCACTGAGTTCAATTAAGTACTAAGCCTACCCGAACTGAAAGGTGGATGTCCGAACCGACCAAAAAGGCTGAGCTGATAGTAACATGCTGACCTGAACGTATGAGAAGGGACAAGGGTCTGGTAGGAAGATGATCTAGATCAAGTGCTTTAAGTGCTAAGGTTTCAAACATATTTCTGCTTAATGCCTGAACTGAAGAACTATAGTGATCAAGGGAGACGTCACGAAGCTGGAGGTAGAGAGTACAGATGAGGAAACTAAGGAGGAAGAGGTCACTGCTAAGAAAGAAAATGCTAAGAAAGAACTTATTAAAGAGGATGTGTTTGCTAAGGATTTGGATTAGTTAGTCCTAGTTGTTCGACGTGCCATAAACTTAGAACCCTTATAGGAAGAGGAGTAAAAGGAGAATTTGTTTCAAATCACTTGTAAGGTGAATGACCAAGTGCGAGCATTGATTGTGGATAATAGAAGTTACATTAATGTTTAATTAGTCGAAATGGTCACATAGTTGAAGTTGCTAACCATCACACACCCTAAGCCATACAATTTGGATTGGTTAAGTAGAAAGGAAGCATTACATGTCACCTGGCAAGTATTGCTGCTAATTATGATTAGAAACTATTCCGATGAGATTCTTTGCAATGTGCTGCCTATGGGTGCCTTACACGTATTGCTCGACTGACCATAGTTGTTCGACAGAAGAGTAATCCATGACAGATACAGGAATACGTACGTGTTTGAAAAGGATGACTGGAAGATTACACTGAACTCGATGTCACCAAGAGAAGTTAATAAATTGCAAACAAAACTTGCTCACGGATTGAAGAAGACTTTGATAATGAGTAGAGCCAAGCTTCGAGAGACCCTTAAAGCTGATGTGCCAACCCTCATGTTAGTTAGGCACCTATTAGAGATAAAGGAGTGGGATGAACTACCTTAGGAAATAAAAAAGTTACTGGACGAATATGTCGACCTGTTCCCATAACAGTTACCTAAGAGGTTACCCTCAATTTATGACATAGAACACTGCATTGACTTTATACCCAGCGTCGCACTACCGAATAAGCCTTCCTATCGAACGAGTCCTGAATAGGCTTCTAAGCTTCTATGTCAAGTCAATGAGCTATTGGAGAGAGGATGTGTCAAAGAAAGTCTCAGCCCTTGTGCTATATCAATGCTTCTAATGCCAAAAAAGGATGGAACATAGCGAATTTGTGTAGATAGTTGAGCCATGAACAAGATTATGATCAAGTATAGGTATCCTATCTCAAGGTTGGAAGATATGCTAGATGAATTGAGTAGAGCCAAGATTTTCAACAAAATTGATCGTAAGTTTGGCTACCATTAAATTCGCATGAGGCTAGGAGACAAGTGGAAAACGACGTTCAAGACTCGACATGGATTATATGAATGGATAGTTATGCCCTTCGGCTTGTTGAATTCCTCGAGCACTTTCATGTGGCTAATGAACCTTGTACTGAGACATCTAATAGGGAAGTATGTTATGGTGTACTAGTCTACAATGTTAACATGCCGAGTCATTGTGAGTATCTCCGAGCTGTATTGAATATCCTTCGTACCAAGAGATTATTTGGCAACTTGAAGAAATGTTGCTTTTTCTAAGAGAAAGTGGTATTCTTAAGCTATGTAGTAAATGGAGGAGGCTTATGTGTGGACGACAAGAAGATTCGAGTAATTGTCAAGTGGCTGACTCTTACTACTTATGTCGACATAAGGAGTTTCCACGGACTAGCTTCATTCGACAGAAGATTCATCAGGAATTTCAACACCCTCGCTGTACCACTTACTGAGCTAACAAAGAAAAACACTAACTTTTGATGGGGAAAAATGGGGGAGAGGAACTTAGCTGAGATTAAAGAAAGATTAACCTCTACCCCAGTGTTAGTTTTACCTGACTTCGAGAAAATATTTAAGTTGGAATGTGATACGTCAAGCATTGGAATAGGCATTGTCTTAATGCAGGAAGGTTGACCAATTGCCTTCTACAATGAGAAGCTTAGAGGACCTTAGTTAAATTACTCCGTGTATGACAAAGAACTCTTGGCGCTGATCCAAGCATTGCAAGTATGGCAGCACTATCTACTCCGAGAGAATTTGTTATCTATACTGACCATGAGTCCTTGAGGTGTCTCCGAAGTCAGATTAAGTTATCGAAGTAGCAAGTGAGATGGGTTGAATTCCTTGAAGGATTCAATTTCATAATAAAATATAAACAAGGGAAGAGCTATGTAGTTGTTGATGCTCTTTCGAAGAGGCATGCACTCTTGATTGAACTACAAACTAGATTGTTTAGGTTTGCTAGCATCAAGGAGTAGTATTCTAAGGGCCCATACCTTGGACTTATACTTATGCTTTGTATCGATGGACGGACAGTAGACGAGTATCATATGGAGGAAGGATATAGGGAAATTATGTATGCTAACTTGTTCACTTCGGGAGTTGCTGATTAGGGAAGCCCATGATAGAGGATTATCCAGACATTTTGGGGAGAAAAGGACATACAAATTACTGAGTGGTCAATTCTTTTGGCCTAAGATAAGGCAAGATGTATATCGAATTATTGAAAGTTGTGTTGTATGCAAAAAGGCTAAGTGTCGAGCCAAAAAAGAGAAAGCAACACCTTTGCTTATTATGACAAAACTATGGACTGAGTTGAGTATGGACTTTGTCATCGGATTACCATGAACTGCATAAGGCAAAGATTCTGTAATGGTTGTGGTGGATCAATTCAGTAAGATGGTGCACTTTGTGCCTTGTGCCAAAACTAATGATGTTTTAGCTATTACTTCTCTTTTCTTATAGGAGATTGTATGGTTACATGGCATGCCGAGAAATGTAGTCTTCGATAGAGACCTGAAGTTCTTGAGCCATTTTTAGAGGACCTCATGGCATTAAATGGGAACCAAACTACTATTCAGTACTTCCTGTCACCCCCAAACTGATGGCCAAACAGAGACGGTTAATCACACTTTAGGATCACTGCTTTGAGCTACAGTGGGCAAGAACTTGGCCGATTAGGACGTTTGATTACCAGTAGTCGAATTCGCTTACAATCGAACAATGCATGACACCACTAAGTAAACTTCCTTTGAGGTTGTCTATGGTTTCAATCTTAAGGTGCCCCACGATCACACCCCTATACCAGTGCCCACGTAAGAAGACCCAGATGCAAGAGCCAAAGTACAATCCTTTCAGCACATTTATGATAAAGTCACTCAACACATCAACCAAGCTGTTAGATGAATGCGAGAGAAGGCTAAGGGTAGGATGGCTAAACAATTCCAACGAGGAGACTTGGTATGGTTGCACCGTAGTAAGGAGTAGTTTCCAAGTAAGAGAAGGAACAAATTATCTGCAAGAGCTAAAGGACCTTTTAGAATTCTTTAGAAGGTTAATGACAATGCCTACAAATTGGAGCTACCCAAGGATTATAGGTTTCTAACACCTTTAACATTACCGACCTTAGTCTATATCACCTCGATGGAGAGCTAATCAAAGACCATTTAGATTTGATCTTGAATCCGAATCAAATTGGGGGGAATGATAAGAATCAAGCTATTGGGCCATTGACCCACAATTGCACTAGAGGGATTAGCAAGATGAATCCTCCTACTCCAGCTGACTCCTACGGAGGCCGAGTATCTCCTTGCTAACTTGTTCTGCATGCTAAGTTGAATGACTACTTATTTCTTACAAATAATGTGCCAAGAAGCAGAAGGCCAAGACAACAGCTAATCCTCATTCTCACTCATGCATGGCCAATCACTTGCTTAACATTGCCTTTGCCGATATGACGAAAGAGATACTCTAGACTAACTAAGCTACCCCTGATTGGATAAGCAAACTGACTATACTTTTTGTCTACATCTTCCAACGGCATCACCAATACAGCATCGCCATGTATATAGAATCATGTGTAGAATTCGTTAAACCAATTATTATTTTCCTTGAATATTTATGTTTACCCTTTTGTATTTTATACATTACTTCCTTAGGAAATGCCTTTTTTGTCTTTTCCCTTTTGGGTAAGTTTCCCTCACTTATGAGTATAAATGCCCTTATATTTGTAGTCGCAAACTAAAGATTATCGTTAATAGACTTAACATTTTTGTCTCTTGTAAACATTATTCTGTTTACACTCATTTCACTCTTATCCTAACCTTTAAGTAAGGCTAAGTGGTGAGTAACCTCACTAGGCTATTTTGTACGTCATATGAGTTGTGCTGTGAGTCCTAGGAAGTTCTATTGGTGCGTCATATCCATTGGGGCTGTTCGTAGGTTTTTGCTTACTTTTCATTTGCATCTATTCTTTCACACATTCCTCATTGTTTCCTTTTTGAGCTTTCAGCAAGCTTAGACCCATTTAGCAACCAGCCTTGTCTGTTCTTGGTCATGGTTCGCATAAGTGAGAACTCTCTTATGACCTACAAACTTTGTACTTATTCACTTGTCTCCCTAAAAAACAACTACTGACTTAGGTATGAGAGTGGCTGTACTAGACTAGCCTTGCTTCCACTTAGCCTTTATTTGTGCATTTGCAGGAACACAGTTATATCCAAAATCACCTGACAACATTTGGTGCAGTTTATTTTTTATTACACACCTAAATGGCAAAAATGAGAATGACAAAGAGTATAAGTACTGGTTCTTTACCCCATCACCAAACAAGGGGAGATATGCATACAAATAGTGCTTGGCTAAATTAGAGCAACTTTGTCTCGACTTAGCCAAAGAAAACCAAGAACTCAACAAAAAACATGTTGAGATCATTAACCTACCCCATGAAAATGTCCACTCAAATCAAAACCAAGAATACGACTATAATAATGCCAAGAATAATGGTGATTTAATCTATTCTCCTGAATTACTAAGAAAGCAGGCTAAAGTTACACTTGGACCTTCAACCTTACTCTTAAGAAAAGTGACAAAGGAAAGTAACCACAGTAGGTGCACCATATGGGACCATTGCATGTTAGTACCCCTGCTACGACTAGTAAACAATTCCAAATAAAGAAAAGTCCTTTCATCCTTGAAATTTTGGATGAAGTAATACCATGGCACATCAAGCTACTACAAGTTGAGACTTATGATGAAACAAGAGACCCTTAAGATCATTTTGAATATTACTACACCTTGGTCAAGTTGCACAGCTTAAGCGATGCTGTGACTTGCCAGGCTTTTCCCTCAATATTAGGGAATGCAGTTAGTATATGGTTCAAACATTTGAAGCTGAACACAATCTCGTGTTTCAAAGATTTGGCAAAAGTGTTCCTACAACACTTCCTTACAAGTAAGCTTCTGGTTAAGGATTATTCTATCCTTAACACCATAAGCAAAAATCATACGAATCTATCGAGGATTGTTTGGCTAGATTCATGGCTAAGATAGTCTAGATTCCAAAGTTAGACATGAGCATTACTCTCAACACAGTTATTGATGGAGTTAAACCCCATAGAGACTTTTTCAAGTCTTTAGCCAAAAAAAAAGCTAAAAACTTTCGTTGAGTTTAAGGCTAAAGTTAAGTCTTACATCCATCAAGAAGACAACATTAAAGCTTACTAAGAGATCGATCACAGTTAAGGAGAGCGAAAAGGCAACAAGAAGAGTGCAAAAGATAGACTTGGAACAAATGATGATCAATTTTCTGATGGATATAATGTCGAGAAAAAGAGGCCAAGCATCCTTACATATTATGTTCATACCCCACTCAATCATCTAATTGCGGACATATTAATGGAAGTACGTGGTCCAAGGGATGTGTTGCAACGACTAGAAAGGATGAGAGGAAATCCTTTACTATGAAATTCTAATAAATATTATGATTTCCATCACAATAGAGGCCATAATACTGATGAACGTGTCCAACTTAAGAATGGAATTGAGGATACAATCATGATTAACTTAACTATTACACATGCCTTACAATCTTTTATGGATGTATTTTTTGGCTACAATCAAATCAAAATGGTTAAGGAAGACGAGGTTCACATGTCCTCTTTCACCAACTTTAGGACGTAATGTTATGAGGTGATACCCTTCAAGCTAAAAAACGCCAACATGACCTATTAATGGCTTATCACCAAGATGTTTAAGCCTCAGATTCATTGTAACATCGTCAAAGTATATGTTGATGATATGATAGTGAAAATTACGACAAAAAATCAGCATCTTATTGATCTTAAGGAGACATTAAGCACTTTCAGGAGGTATAGTATGAAGCTGAACCCGTAGAAATGTGTTTTTAGTGCTACTTTAAGAAAATTTTTAGGTTATATGGTCACCTAGTGTGGCATTGAAGCAAACCTAAGGAAGATTGATACTATTTGGAACATGAAGTCTCATTATACAGTCAAGGTAGTTCAAGAGCTAACTAGGCAGATAGCTACCCTAAATAGATTTGTGCTAAAAAGTGCCAACAGATGTGCGAACTTTTTTAAAATCTTAAAGCATCCAAAAGATTTTTGGTGGATGAACGAATGTGAAAGAGATTTCAATGAGTTGAAGGAGTTTCTTACGTCACCATCGATACTCTTGACACCCTTTTTAGAAGAAAATTTATGTCTATATCTATTAGTTAGTAGCCGAGCACTTTCCTCTATCTTGGTACGAATAAAAGGTAGAGATCATCGGCTGATTTATTATGTGAGCCATGTTTTGCAAGGGTTAAAACACCGATATACAAAAATTGAGGAATTTGTATTAGTGATGGTTCTTTTGGTAAGAAAGTTAAAGCTATACTTCAAGCTACATCAAATTATTGTCCTTACTAATAAGCCTTTACAGCAAGCTTTACAGCAACTAGACTTCTTGATGTGCCTAAGAGCTCCCTTATCACTACGACTTACTGTAGCAGATTTAAACTAGTAGGTCCTTTGAAATATCAAAGAAAATAGAGTGAGTCGGTCTACGAACTAACAAGAGTAGTTGATGTAAAGCTACTCGAAGGATATGACCCACCTGTAAACATAACATGACTTGACATGCCACTTATTATAACGCATAAGTTGATATCAAGGTCTACCCATCACTAATCTAGAGCTACTCAGCAAGATTAGATAAAAGTGTATAAGAATGGTCTTGGAGAAGGTAGTCTCGCAAGAATAGAATATCTAATGTATATCTGTGATGTAAGATGATTCTGGCTTATAAGCAAAAGGGACTACTTATAGTAAGTCCCTAAGGCACCCATACAAATAAAGAAATTACAAAAAGGCATATAAAAGAAGAATTCTTAGTACATACAAAAAAAAGGGTAAAAAGGATAAACAACAAAAAAGGAAAAATAGTATAGTGCAAGGTGAAAGGGATAGGTGGCAACATAACATTGGTTTCATACATAGATTCTCTAAAACACAACAGGCGAAGAGAATCAAGATGTTGTAGCATCAGGGACTTATAGGAAGTTAGAAGAAAGTACTCGGCTTGAAGAAGAGTGTCTCATCACCTGATAGAAGTTTTTCGGCAATTGAAAGTTCGATCATTTGGCACAGAGCCTTCGACAAGCGAATAGTTGGCATCGGCATAAGAGAGAGAACAAAGCAAGGTGTAACCTCCTAGGTTTGTCAAGGAATTCAGCCATCCTTCTACCACTTAAAGTCTCTCATCATCAGTAGGTTGCTGAGAGAAGATTCTTTAAGTAAGGGATTGGAAGCCTTGGAGTTGTGTGTGCATAAGAGGACCAGTGGTTGACAGCTCATCAGTTCCCCGAGATTGTTAAAGATTTTCCCTCAAATCTTAGCCTTCTTCTTCATTGGCTACATAGGGTATCAGATTAGCCACATTAAAAGTGGCAGATATACCTTATTTGTTGGGTAGCTCTAACTCATAGGCATTATCATTGATGCATTCAAAGATCTTAAAAGGTCCATCTGATTTGGGGGAAAGTTTACTCATTCTCTTCTTAGGGAAACATTCCTTACTAAGGTAGATGCAGACAGGGTCTCTAGGCTCGTAAACCATTCGTCTCCTTCTTCAACTTCCTTATTTCTTCTACTGGGCTACAGTCTATACCAGACATTTGATAACCTTTTGATGCAACTTCTGGAATTCCTTAACGTGCTGCAGGCCTGATTGACTTTCTCCTTATATGGCTTAGCTAACAGTTATTCCAGGAGCAACTTCGGGTTGAGTCCATATACGACCTCAAAAGGTGACCTTCTTATCAAGCTATAAACCGACAGGTTGTAAGCGAACTCAATGACATGTAAGCATAGGTCCTAATAGTGTAAATTCTTCCCTATAGCCACTTGTAGAAGGTTACCAACTCTCCTGTTTACTACTTTGGTCTAGCCGTCTATCTGAGGGTGGCAAGAAGTACTGTACATACACTTGGTGTCGAGTTTCCTCCACTTGGTTTTCTAGAAGAAACTCATGAACTTTGAATCATGGTTGGATATAATACTTCTTAGTAACCCATGTAGATGTACAATTTCTTGCAAAAAGAAGTTAGTGATAAATAAAGCATCATTAGTTTTATGGTAGGGAATGAAGTGGCTCATCTTACTGAAACGATTGACCATAACCATAATGGAGTCATGTCTTCTTGGTGTTTGGGGAAGGCCAAGCATGAAATCTATGCTTAGGTCAATCCATGGGCACTTAGGTATGAGTAGGGGTGTGTATTCTCTATATGGCTCTCTCCTTCCTTTTGCATGTTTACATACCATGCACATCTCAAGAACTCAATGCACATCCTTCATTATCCTAAGCTAAAATGGCCAGCTAAACCTCCACATGAGCTTCTTAGATAAGTAGTTCTCTAGCCGAGCCACTTGGTACATAAACTTGCTTGCCTTTCATCAAAAACCCTTAAGTAAAATCCATTGACAATAGCTCTAACATTGCACTTAGCCATTAAGGGCCAAAACACTAGTCATGCTTATATTGATTGGGTAGGGTGCCAAATCCAAGTAACATGGCTTACATAGTTGTAAAAAGGGTATGATGATGAGAAAGAGCATCGACCATAGTGTTAGTTCTCCCTTTCTTATATCGGATGACATAGTAGAAAGAACCTAGGAATTTAACCCATTTGGTATGATGTTGAAAAAGTTTCTACTACCCATGAAGATGCTTGAGAGACTCATGATCTAAGTAGATGATTAACTCTCTTGGCAATAGATAATGCTACTAATTCTATAGTATTCAAACAAGGGTATAGAACTCCTTATCATAAGCTGAGTAATTCAGGGTAGCACTATGGAGTTTCTCGCTAAAATAGGCAATTGGTTGGTGCTCCTGCATAAGGACAGCACTAATGCCAATGCTAGACATGTCATATTTAACCTCAAAAACCTTCTTAAAATCTGGTAGGACGAGTACTGGAGTAGATGTCAACTTAAACTTCACATCTTCAATACTCTTCTAAGCTTTCTCCGACCACCTAAACTCAGTGTTTTTCTTAGTCAATTCAGTTAATGATGCAGTTGCGGAACTGAAGTTCCGAATGAATCTCCTATAGAACGAAGCTAGACCATGGAAGCTCCTGACTTCAATAGCACTAGTCGGCATAGGCCACTCAAGAATATCTCTGACCTTCTAGTTATTAACTCAAATTGCTTTCCTTAAAACAAACTATCCGAGGAATAGAACCTCGCTTTGATAGAATACACTTTTCTTTAGGTTGCCAAATAATCTCTCGGCACAGAGGATGTTGAACTCTGATCTTAAATGCTTAACACAATTTATGAGATTGGCATTGTAGACTAGAATGTCATTAAAATAAACCATAACATATTTGCCAATCAATGTTCTAAGCAATTGATTCATCAGCTGTATAAATGTACTCGACGCATGAGTTAGGCCAAATGGCATTACCATCCATTCAAATAAGCCATCCTTTGTTTTGAAGGCCATCTTCCATTCATCTCTAGGCCTAATTCATATTTGGTGGTAGCCACTTTTCATATCAATCTTTGAAAAGATGTAGGCACCATGTAACTCATCGAGCATATCATCTAATCATGGAATCAGATATCAGTACTTATTAGTAATTTTGTTGATGGTACAACTATCAATACACATTCTTCATGAGCCATCTTTCTTTGGTACTAGTACGGTAGGGACGGCACATGCGCTCGTGCTTTCTCGGACAAACCTGCAATCCACCAACTCATCAACTATCTTCTTTAACTTAGTTGCTTGCTCAAGATTGAGTCTATAAGCGAGTTGGTTAGGTAAAGCTGCTCCAGGTTGAAGATCAATGCAATGCTCAATGCCTCTTAAAGGTAGTAAACCTTTTAGCATCTCGGCAGGAAATAGATCAGCATATTCTTCTAATAGAGCTCTCACTTCAATTGGGCATTTCTTGGCATCTCTCACCTCTAAGAGTCTCTTAACTAGAAGGAGCACATAGTCCTCAACCTTGACTTCTTGGGCAAATTGAGCTCAAGAAATCACTAGGGACTTCTACTGTAGAGATTTGGTAACCTTTTCTTGGGCTTCCTGTACTTCCTTAGGACTTATGGGCATTAACGTTATTTTCTTTCTATCTTTCTAGAACATAAAGGTGTTCCTATACCCATCGTGCAACACTCTTAAGTCAAACAGCCATAGTCGGCTGAGTAATATGTGAGAAGCATACATTCGAAGAACATCACACAATACCTCATCCCTGTACCTATCACCAATGGTAATCAGTACTCTAACTTGCTCGGCAATGTGTAAGCCTCCTTTCTCATTCAACCAGTGAACCTAGTATAACTTAGGATGTAGGAGGGTTAGCAGTTTCATGGCCTTAACTATCCCTTATTCTATGACATTGGTGTAACTCCATTTGTCAATGATCAAGGTGCATAGCTTGCCATTCACTCAGTAATTCATATGGAAGAGGTTCTCCCTTTACTCATTCTCATTTGCCATAAATGCACTAAGAAACCGTCGAACAACAAAATAGTACTCAGTATCGCCCTTAGGAGGTATCTTGGCATCTGGGTCTTCCTGAAACTTTTCCAACATCTGCGCAACTCCCATCTCTTCCTCTCCTTCACTTGCACTCTCTACTTCAAACTAAGGCTTGTCTCCCTTTATAGTCATAACTCGACGGTTCAAGCATTGACTAGCTATGTGTCCATAACCAACACATTTAAAGCATTTGATTTCTCAGGTCTTTCTTCCAAAGCTTTGACCTTAGTCTTTTTGAACCTTAGGTTCTTCAACATTCTTCTAGTCAGATAGGAACTTGCCCTTGACGTTCCACCTTGGAATTGTTTGATGCTCGTTCATTCTTTGGTCGGCTTAGTATGCCACTTCTGTTCAGCAACATAAGTTGGCTCTCGGCATATGACTAACTTGGTTGTGCCTCCATCTTTCTACTCTCTATGCTACCCTAATGGCTTTATCAAGAGTTGTAAGACTTTGTAGCTCCACTATGTTACCAATCTCGATTCGAAGCCCAAAAATGAACCTGGTGATGGTTCTCATCTTGGGTTCATCGACATCACATTAGATCATCAGTAATTAAAACTCTCGGGCATTGTCATCCACCGATCTACTACCTTGTCTCAAGTCTTAGAAATGTTTGAAAAATTCTTGCTCGTAGTGTTCAGGAACGAACCTACCTCTCTAGGCCCTCTTCATTCCATTCTATGTCCAAACTTATCATCGAGCTCTCAAGTGGACATTTTGCAACTTCTTTAACCACATTGCTGCATATTTAGAGAATTCTAATGCTGCCACTCAAATACGAGTAGCATCCTCATAATTGTAGAAGTCGAATATCTTCTCAATCTTCTCTTCCTAATCTACGTAGTCATCAGCACTACCAAACCCATTAAAGCTCGAAATCTGTACCTTAAAGTGCTTAGCACTTTTTGGTGCTCTAATCTAATGCTCATCAATCCTAACATACTATTCTTCTTCTTCTTCATACTCTTCCACTTCATCCAACTCTAACCTTCTTCTCGTAATTCTATCAACACGATAGGGTGGTGCTTGGTTCACAAGAAATGATTCTAGTGCTCGTTTATTCATTTTCCTTCTAAGCCTCTCTCTCAATTCTCGGTTCTATTCAACTACTCTCTCTCTCAGCTCAGTCTTTAAGACTCACTGTATTAAAACAGCCAAATTGGCTACAATAGCAGCAAGGTCTTGTATCTGCTCCTCAGTAGTACATAGGTTTGTTAGGCAACTTAACCACTACCATGAGCATCACTCTTGGCATCGTTAATCCCTTCTTGGACACTATGATTTGACATTCTCGTAAGGAATAAGTTTCAAAACACTCTCTTTATACAGGAAGCTTTCCACACATACAAATATCTCGAACAACGACTCATAAGGATTATCCCTACACAGCTCTTGATTACAACCTCAAGCCTTGATATCAGGATTATTCAATATGCTTAGAAGCTCCATTATCACTAGGGCTTACCTTAGTAGATTCAAACTAGTGAGTCCTTTGAAATATCAAAGAAAATATAGTGAGTTGGTCTACGAACTGACAAGAGTAACTAATGTGGAGCTACTCGGAGGGTATGACCCCACCTACGAACACAACATGACTTGACACTTCACTTGATATGACATGCAAGTTGATGTGAAGGTCTACCTACCACTAATCTTGAGTTACTCAATAAGATTAGATAAGAGTATATAAGAATGGTCTTCGAGAGGGTAGTCTTGCAAGAACAAAATATCTAATGCATATCTATGATGTAAGATGATTCTAGCTTATAAGCAAAATTGACTATTTATAGTAAGTCCCTAAGACACCCATACAAATAAAGAAATTACAAAAAGGTATACAAAAGAAGAATTCCTAGTACATACAAAAAAAGAGTAAAAAGGACAAATAACAAAAAGGGAAAAATAGTACAGTGTTAGGTAAAAGGGACAGGTGGTAACGCAACATTGGTTTCATAGATAGATTCTCTAAAACACAGTAGGCAAGGGGAATTAAGATGTTGTGAGATTAGGGATTGGTAGGAAGTTAAAAGAAAGTACATGACTTGAAGAAGAGTGTCTCATCACTCAATAGGAATCTCTTTACAATTGAAAGTTCAATCATTTGATACAAAGCCTTTGGCAAGAGAATAGTCAATGTCGGCATAAGAGAGAGAATAGTGCAGTGTGTAACCTCCTAAGTTTGTCAAGGAATTCAACCATCTTTCTACCGCATAGAGCATCTCGTCATTGGTAGGTTGCCGAGAGAAGATTCTTCGAGTGAAAGATTAGAGGCCTTGGAGTCATGCGCTCATAAGAGGATGAATAGTTAGTAGCTCATCACTTCTTACGGAGGATGATGAAGTATGCTCTAGAGCTAAGTGCCTATGGTGTACAGTATAAACCTCAAACGACATTAAAAGCTAAATTTTGTGGTTAGATTCACTGGTGAAGAGGACAACATAATGATTGCCGAGAAGCCAATGTAGAATCTATATGCTGATGGCTCTTCTACTAAAGAAGGATGCGGTGTAAGTCTCATTCTGCAAGGACCCCACAATGTGAAAGTTTATTATGCTTTGAAATTTAGGTTTCTTACTAGCAATAATGAAGCTGAGTATAAAGCCTTAATAGCTAAACTCAAATTGGTCAAGGAAGTTGGTGCCAAGAAAGTTGAAGCTTTTTTACTTACAGCTCGTTGTGGATCAAGTCAAAGAGAGTTATGCCATAAAAGAAGTAATGAGCACGTGCTTACTGATAGTACAAATGGTTAAGGAAGAGTTTCAATCCTTTTCAATTGAAAAAATACTAAGAAGTAGAAACATTGCTGCCAACAAGTTGTCGAAGTTGGTCAGTATGACACTTCCTAATTTAAATGACAAGCTTTTTATTCAGTATCTCTCTAATAAGAGCTTACAAACTATTGAGCAGAGCAACGAGTTAGCTCCCTGCCTAAAGGAGAAGTCTTGGATAAACCTAATCATAGACTATTTGAAGTACGGTGTTCTTCTTAATGATAGAAAAGATGCTCGAAGGTTGATTTATCAAGCTAAGAATTATATGTTGATAGATGATTGATTGTACAAATGTAGCATTTCCTAACCTCACCTTTGTTACCTTCTACTAAAGGATGCACAACAAATACCGTCCAAATTATACAATGGTATCTACATTAACTGTGTGAAGGGTCAAACCTTATATGTTCACATATTGTGACTTGACAATTATTGGCTAACCATCAAGGAAGATGCAAGATTCTTTACTCAACAATGTCCATAAAGCTAGAAACATAAGGTACTATGCTATGTGCCTTCTACTGAACTTTATAGCCTTACCAATCCTTGGCCCTTTGCTCAATAATGATTGGATATACTCGGCCCATTTCCAAAGTCTATAGCTTAGTGACAATTTATCATAGTTGTCGTAGATTATTTTACAAAGTAGACGGAGGTCGAAGCAGTGCTAGAATCATTGAACAGAAGGTTAAAAATTTTGTTTCAACTTCATTATATCAAGATTTGGAGTTCCATTTATCATAATCACTAATAATGGATTACAGTTTCATAATGATAAATTTTGGGTATTTTGTGTGAAATATGGCATTTGTCTGAATTACGTTTTAATGGCTCATTCTCAAACTAATGGTCAAGTGGAAGCTGTTAATAAGATCATCTTGCATAATTTGAAGTGGAAAGTTGACCGTGTTAAGGTTAAATGGGCTAACGAATTACCAAGTGTTTTATGGGGGTATAGGATTACCTACAAGACTTCAATAGGAGAAATACCCTTCAGACTAGCATATAGGTTAGAAGCTGTATTGCCGATTGAATTAGTTCTACTTAATCTTCGTATGCAGAATTTTGACATAATGGCCAATCAAGTCAGTCTTACGGCCACTTTGGATACGATTGGGAGATAAGAGATGTTGCAAGGACGAGAGTTGTTACATATTAGCATAGAATAACCAGATATTACAATAAAAAAGTAAAACATAAGGTATTTTGGCCTAGAGATCTACTTTGCAAAAAATTAGAGGCAAATGACACATGAGATAATAAAGGGAAGCTCTGCACAAATTGGGAGGATCTTATTAGGATTCAGGAAGTCGTAGGAAGGGGCTTATCAACTAGAAAGATTAGATAGGACAATCATCCCTCGAACATGGAATACCAAGACTTTGAAGCTTTACTTTGCTTAGTTCCTTTGATGTTATCGTTTGTTTCTATTCTAAATGTTGTAAGGCAATGGCCTACGTTTTGTTTTAACTGTGAAATGTTCATTTCAAGTTTATGAGTATCATTACTTCTCGTCATTTTCATTCTTGATCAATGCATGATTAACGGATTAATGAAGTTCTAGCTATACAGTGAACAAACTAATATTTAATGAGTTTAGACCTATATTGGTTAATGAACTTAATAATTATTAACAAGTAATGTCAATTCTTATTTAAATGTATGCCGAGAAGCTAGAAAATGAACTTTATTATGGCTTTTTATAGGTAGTCTCACAGCAAAAAAAAAAAAACACATACTAGTTTATGTCTTGTATGACTAACAAACGTTATGTCTTTAGAAAGACAACTAATATGTACATAAAATAAAATGTACCAAAAAGAATGAAAATGTGTGTGAAATGAAACGTGCTGAAAACTAATAACTTGCTTGCAAAATGAAACATGTTGGAAACAAAGGGCTTAAAGGCCGAATAGCACATTACAATAAATGGTCAACATCTTGACCATATTTAGTCCATATAACATATATAAAATAAAGTAAAAATTAACATATAATCTCAAAAATCTTAGATGTTCTTATTCCTTGATTAGGTGGAAGTATTATCCTAATTAGAAGAAGACAGGACCCTTTTAGAGCTTACTTTCTTTTCAATATAAGGGGTTTTGGAATAGGTGGATGTCTCTTTACGAACATAAGAGGTCTCCTTAGATGATCATTCCTTATCATCAACAAGAGCTTAAACATTGGCTTCATCATTGTCACATTGCATTTGAACCTCAGCCTCTACTTCTTTGCTGACTTCTTCATCACTATTGCTAGCATCATTATCATCAACGTTGGTAAAGTCCAGATATGAAAGGTCATAGTCAAGGTAAACTTTTAAAATCTCCTTTCTCACCTATTTGACCCCCTATAGAAGCTTCTTCCTAAGCAATCTCTTGTATTGCTGACTGGTAGTGACAATTTCTAGTGCCTCCTCCATTGAGGGCTTCTTTTTTATCACCTCCTTTGATTTGGCAACAAGAGACTCCAACTTAGAGCCATTTATCTCCAACTCTTTTATTTGCATCCTTAACCTATCCTCTTCATCACTCATTGAGGTGATTGTTTAACCTAACCCTCAACACTCCTCTCGCTTCTTGTAAAGCTCCTCCTTCAAGTCCTCAATCTCCTTATATTACTCTTTGCTCTTTACCTTCAGGCTTGAGACTTCATTGGCCACCAATGAATGTGCTAGCTTCTCAGCTGAAAGTTCTTAAAGTTTCCTGACCTCTATCTTAATTGCAACAGTTTGAGCCAATGGGGAGTTATATGGCTCCTCAATCGTCTCCAATAAATTAACAAAGATGAATAAGTCATTTGCTTCTCAACAAAGCAGTAAAATGTAAATATTACCTTCTTCATTTCTCTATTGGCTTCATCTAGAGCCATCAAAACATGGCTGCTAATATGCATGCAGACAAGATTATGTTAACAATAGAACATGAGCTATAAGTGAAAAGGTGATTGGTACTTACATTATACAACTTAGTGGCAATATGTCATTTATTATAGCCACCCACTCTATTAATATGTTTCTTTGCAATCTCCCTATCTCTAGGGAGAATGATTCCTTCCATTAAGGCTAGGATTTCATCCTATTACCTAAGATCGAGTTAGTGTATAGGATGTTCTAGCTCCAACATGATACAAAGTACTCGCCTACCTTATAGTTAGTAACAAATTCAATACTACTGATGTCAAGAGCCTTATTCGTCAGATCCTCCTTCATCCTCTTGTTTAAGGCTTTGAATTTCTTAGATTGAAGTTGGCCAGTAAGCTCTTTCCCGCTTCTTTTTTTTGGGACTCGGCTCATTATTTGTTTGGCCTAATAGGCCTTTCGCTATCTCCTAAGGAATGACCTCAGTATTGCTATTATCACTAATCTCTCGGCAGGATTCACTCGATACTTCCTCTTGGGATTAGGGCCAAGATTTCATCCTATCACCTAAGGTCGAGTTAGTGTATAGGATGTTCTAGCTCCAACATGGCACAAAGTATTCGCCTACCTCATAGTTAGTAGCAAATTCAATACTACTGATGTCAAGAGCCTTATTCATCAGAACCTCCTTCATCCTCTCGTTTAAGGCTTTGAATTTCTTAGATTGAAGTTGGCCAGTAAGCTCTTTCCCACTTCTTTTTTTGGGACTTGGTTCATTATTTGTTTGGCCTAATAGGCCTTTCGCTATCTCCTAAGGAATGACCTCAGTATTGCTATTATCACCAATCTCTCGGCAGGATTCACTCGATACTTCCTCTCGAGATTAGGGCCAAGATTTCATCCTATCACCCAAGGTCGAGTTAGTGTATAGGATGTTCTAGCTCTAACATGGCACAAAGTACTCGCCTACCTCATAGTTAGTAACAAATTCAATACTACTGATGTCAAGAGCCTTATTCATCAGAACCTCCTTCATCCTCTCGTTTAAGGCTTTGAATTTCTTAGATGGAAGTTGGCTAGTAAGCTCTTTCTCACTTCTATTTTTGGGACTCAGCTCATTATTTGTTTGGCTTAATAGGCCTTTCGCTATCTCCTAAGGAATGACCTCAGTATTACTATTATCACCAATTTCTCAGTAGGATTCACTCGATACTTCCTCTCGAAGAATGTTTTTCGATGAAGGTATCACTTTAGGTTGTGTTGCTTTAATGGCTCCAATCTGTTTAGTCCCTTGACTCTTATTGACGGGATGAGTCACCTTTTTTGAAGTAGTAACCTGCTTTATGGTTTTCTCTTGCACGACCTTTATAAGCCCAAGTAGTCGAGTGACAGGTGTTTTGATGCTTGCACATTTATCAAGCTTTAGCTTCTTAGCCTTTGCTTAGGCCAGTAGTTTGGTGGGATCTATATTGCTTGCACCCAGGTCTACAATAAAGGATAGGAGTATTAAAAATGGGAAAGAGAGAAAAATTAAGAACTTACAAGATTTATACCTAGTAAAGCTTAACGCCAATTATTCTCCCCTTAAGTCACAAGAATGGCTTTCCTCTTGTAGCTTTACTTAATATGGCAATTATTCTAACACTTGCTTTCTTTTTCAAAAAAGATAAGATCCACATTCTCATATCGTTTTATTATCCTCTCAACATCCTAGAAAAACATTTTATTCTTTCTTCTTTCTTAGATCTTCATAGCCATAGCAGTATCATTTGGATTCAAGTCATTGTCTTTAGTATAGATGGGCTCACTTCATTGGGTTCAAAAATCAAAATCTTCATCTGATATAATAGATACAAACTTGTCATGCCACTCATGGATTTTAGACTCTAACCCATCTATAAATTTTCAACCATGCCGAGTAACCATGAAATAACAACTGTCGAGTTGCCTTCTTATTGTGAAAAAGTATCTAAACAATTAAGGTATGGCCCTAAGCTCAACCTCTTCACAGATTTTCTAAAATGCTATAAGAAGTCTATAAGTATTTAATGAAAGCATACTTGGTGTAACCTTGAAATAATTAAAGAATCGTTTGATAAAAGCAAAAAATGGGAAGTGTAGTATAGATATATATAAAATTCATGATCCCTTAGAAAACATACTCTCTCATCCTCCTTCAACCTATACAGATTCCATGTCTCGGGAAGATATTGCTAATATTTATTATACTTTGAGATTAGTATCTTAATAGCACCACTCACCACTCGCCACTCCCCACTCCATCCAGGGTATCACTATAATAAATAACATTATTATACAAATACCTAGCCATGGGTCTTCCTTCCCTATCATCTGGATAGTTATCTACCGAAAGAGCATTGGTGTGAGCAAGTTTTTCCCATCGCTCCATTGTGCTATCTATCTAACTACTTGAAGAACATGCCGAATTGTTCCTTTTTTGGGGGGAGAAGTAGCTATGAACTTAGTTGCCTCAGAATTTGAAAGTACAACTTGAAAAATGATGCTTCGAACCATACTTGATTGAAGCTATATGAGAGAATCATGAACTAGATCAAAATTTGGAAGATGAGATGTTGAAAGTAAATGAGAACTTTCAAAGTGGATACGGATGAGAATAGAGTGAAGAAATATCTTTTTAGTATGAAAAACCCTTTATAGATGAACAATTTCTCCTTGTAACCCTAATACGCTTCTAATGGGAATGCGGTTCTAATTAGATGGTTAAGTATCGATTAATGACACGTGTTATGAGTCAAAATTTGACAGTTATCATGTTACTGACAGTTATTAGCCCTTACAGCGTAATGATGGCTAGGATGACAATTGTTGCACCTGCTACCATTGAAGAGTAAATGGGTAGGAAAATTAAAAGGTTGCAACCTTTTGTTTAGGATACAATTCATCGCATTTCAAAATAAAAATCAAACCTTCCCACATCACTCGAGATTTGGAAAATTCCCTTTAATCATAACCATCCGATCGCCCAAACTAAGCATTAAGCTTTATTTACTCCCATAGTCCAGTTTTTAACTACAGGTGTTAAGGGGCAAATATTGATAGTTAGATTTCACCCTATAATATTACTCGGCCATTCAGCTAATGAGAAAGTGACTAATTCTATTCTCAATTGATACCAACTAAGGCTTAATTTACTTGATGAGCCTTAGAGCCCAACCTATTAATCTGTTTGGTTTGAACATAGGAAAGTACCATAAATGGTTATGATCTAGTACGATCTCATTACATAACCACTCATTATTCCTATATTTTAGGCATGTGCTTGATTACAAGATCTCTATGTAGCCCATTACTAATGATTAACTACTATTTTAGACACCTAATATTCGCTTATAAATATGAAGAGAAAGCATTGTAAGAATTCTCTTACGACCTACAAACTTTGTACTTATTCACTTGTCTCCCTAAAAACAACTACTGACTTAGGCATTAGAGTGGCTACATTAAATTAGCTTTGGTTCCACTTAATCTTTATTTGTGCATTTGTAGGAACATAGTTCTACCGAAAATCACTTGACAACACATACTAATACTATTGTACCAGTATGATGACCATCCAATTAGCACCACTTCTAACATTTCTAATTTCCAAAGTTTTAGCCTGATTAGTAAAAGGTAAGAGAGAAATCCAATGCTTTGATAGAGGAAAGGATCCATAATACCCACATGACTACTCTACACCACCATTTTTGTTTCATTTTCTATATCACCACTAAGATTACAATCTCATTATCATTACCATTGCCACACCACTATTGAATCACCATTAATGCAATCTTAATTGCCACTACTATTGTTACTACCATCGAACCACTATCATAACCAACATAATGTTATATTAATCATCATACAATGGTACTAGTGTTAATGATAGTGTTAGTAGAGGTAATGGTGCTAATGGCAAGGGTGTAAGTGTTTTGGGAAAATTCTGAAGTTTGCATATTAATTAAATCCTTTAAAGACAAGAGTATTTTAATAAATTTTAGAAGCTCAAAACTCATCTATTTTTTAATTTTCCAATCACGTTTCCCATCTCATTCTTTTCTTTCCTTCCTCCTTCCCTTCTATGTTTTCCTTCCTTAACAATTTCCATAACTCTTCCTCAAGAAGTCTTATGAATCAACATTTTTCTACAAGAAGAAGGAGATTTTCAAAGGGAGTTGATCCTTAAGAGCATTCAAGGTGAGTTTGGGTTTCTTGGAGTGTTTAAGAATGTTTAGTTGTTAGTTGAAAACAAGTTTGAGGTTGTGCTTTCTACAAAAAACTAGAAGTTTTATGAGTATTGATTGTGTATATAGTAAGTATTCAAGTAAGTTGTCATGCTCTTGTTTTATTTTCTTTAAAGTTTTACACTTTGTTGTTGTTAAATCTCATTATTGGTTTTATGGTGTTGAAAGGACGAACTATGGTATTATGGGATGTGTTAGGTATGGTTTTTAATGTTAGGGTATAGGTTCAGAGTATGTATGATTGAGCTTTGATTGAATCTTGAATAACTTATGGAAGGGAAATTGAGTTTGTATTTGGATTGCTTGTGAGAAAGGGGGTAAGGTCATTTCCATTGACACTAGGAACATATATAGCTATCAACACTGGCATGTTAAAATACATAGCCTTCAACACAATCATATCGAGTTACATAGCCAGAAAATTAAGAGCAAAGTAGTACATAATGAATACGAACATGTTGATAGCAATGAGATGCATGATTGCCAACACAACCATATTGCAACTATATATCTTTTGGCTAGTCTTCTTTTTTTCCTTAATCTTACACAAATAAACTTGATTTTTTACCAAATCAAAATAATGTAGGGGCATTAGTAAGTTTAGAATCAAAATTGACTTAGGAGAAACTTTAATTTAATAATGGAATCTAATGTAAAATTATTATGACTTCTTTCATCAAGAACTAGAGACTATCAAAGTATTAACCAAGCCGAATATCAATTATATGATACGATACTTGTTAAGACAAAACTTAAATTGAACTAATTCAATATCTTACTATACAAGTGATTATTGCATGTGCATAGCTCAACTAGGGGTCAAAGGTAGCAAAACCTTAGGTATGTAAAGTTATTTGTAGAAGAGTCATGCATCGAAATGATCAATGGTAGATTTAGGGATATTAGGGCTAGAGTTGGCAATTCCATATATTAATTTAAAAAGTTAAGGGCCAGAGGTGGCAATTCCTAACCTAGGATTATATTATTTTATTACTAGGGCTAATGGTGGTAGTTCTAAGGTATATATATGTACTTATATTTGTGTGTGACAGTTTTCAAGGATCGAAGTCAAAGGATGTGTTAGGTCAGTTCTTATTAGTTAGTTTAGGCCAAGTATTTTTTCTATTGTTTAATGGACTAAAATAAAGACAGCTAAATTGAGCGTCAATGATATATGTTTACATTAAATTCATATGATTTATTTGATTGCTCATTATGTACATGTGCCTATGGTATTGACGTGTTAGCTTAACTCACCCTTTGAAGACCCTTTGTTTTCTAACTACAAGTTTACCAAATATATTGGGACTAGAAAGAGATGAGATATTATTATTGTCAAAATGGTGATAGCTATGACTACTATTAGTATGAAGATGAGCTATAGTAATAGATTGGCTTGAGTTCATAGATTTGTTAAGAGTTGTTTATGTATTTGCATTACAAAAGAGACATTAACTAACCTATGGTTTTTCGTTGGATGATTCTAAGTGGAATTAGACTCCATTAGCTATTAATAGGCTTTCTTTACAAGTTCAATCACTGTAAGAATTGTCATGACTCAAATAGGGAGAGTCATAATAGTCTCATCGAGTAAACTATTCTAAGATAGAAACTGGCCTCATAGCTATTATCATAGGTATAATTTATACAAGGCATACATGATTCAACTATTTTAAAACATCTAGTCTGATACCACTTTGATATAAAATCTATAGTTTTATCTTTAAAAAAAAATTGATTCTCATAAGATGCTTGTAGTACATAACTTTAAATCATATAAGGATTTACAAGATTTACATGAAAAGTTAATATTTTCAAAAGAAAACTTATGAGACCCACAAGTTCCTTTTACTTATATACAAACCAGAAGTTGAAAACTATTGGGCCACTCAAGGAGACCTAATTAGTTTTTACCAAAAATTACAAATGACAACAAAAAATAACAAACTCCAACCATTTCTTCACTATCCTTACTCCTTGACCCCATTTGCTATTGGATTGGAAATTTGGTTAAATATGACCCTCTATTCTAGACATATAAAAGAACCTAAAGAGGATTGAGTGACTACTTGCTCAGTAAATGAGGTAGAGACAAAAGTATGCGTTCAACCAAAAAAAAAAAAAAAGGTTTTCAATCAAGTTAATTAGGTGCAAATGCATGAACAAACAAGTACCATTGCATAAGGTTATCTAGTTCATCATGAAATTAGAAAAATTACACATGCTATAATTTAGGTTCGGAAGTTTACACACTTGTGGTGCTATGCCACAAATGAAGGCCAAACTTAGGCTTGTGCAATAAAGAACAACCTCCTCCTAATATTACCTTCGAACTACGATTCTCAACCTTATCGCTACCTTCGTTCTTGTCACTTAGTTCGATTATAGGTGGGGAAATAATTATTTCAGCTTTTCTCATTAAAGGGTCCTTATTTAGCTTGATAATCTCAATCGTCCTCTAGTAGGTTGCAATGTATGTTAGGTTAAAAGTTATGCCACATTTAAGTTAATTCGTTTTTAAGGTGGTCAACCAATTTAAGATAATTTAAGAAACACAATATATAAAAAGCAAACATAACATGGAGCTTAGCTCCCATCACATCAAATCCAATTTCAAGTATATGCATCGTATAAACATAAATAGCTAGTTACAACCACAAACGGAAAAAAAAAAAAATACTAAAGTTTCTAAATATTCTCAAACAATGCTCTAAAATGTTAGAAAGTATTGATCCCAACTTACTGTGATATTTGTTGCTTGTTAGTCATCTTTGTTGATCTAGTCCACTTTAATGACTCCTAAATATTCAATATATCAGCTTTAATTTTCATTAAAATTATGAAATAGAAGTTCAATTTAGGAATTCGATGGGTTTTTCATTTAAGTCAAATATTATTTTTTAAGCCATTTGTTAAGTAAGATTCATGTGTTGTACATTTTGACCTAAGTTTTAACTTTCTACTATTGTATGGTTATTAGTTAGGGAACCATTTGAGTCAAATTCTGACTTGAGATAGGCTTTAGAGTTTTAGATAGAGCAGCCCTCTAACCCAACCTCTGATAGTTTTCTATACCAAGCTACCCTCTAACTCAGTTTTTGACCATAATCCCTTATCCTAAATTCCTTTATTTTAGTTCATGTCATGGTTTATCACTTGAAGTCAACCATAAAAGTATATAGTTTAACACTTCAACATCACTATCTAACTTCCATATCAAGTCTTATTCTTTCTTAACATCAATTTACTTGTTTATACCATAAGAATTACTCACTTATACTTGGCAAGACACCATAACTCTATTGAACATTAATATTAGCAAAAAAGCCTTCTTGCAAAATTTCAACATGATTTACCAAGATTCAACTTACCATACTGACAGACCTTAATTGCAACACTTAATGTATGTATTTTAGTGGAAAAATATGTAGTTTAGCCTTAAATTTCAACAAAACCAAGTTGAAGATGTGCTTTTCATTAAAAATCAAAAGTTTCCCTTAACTGGGGTTCATTAAGAAACATTAATTATTGAAATTACAATAAAGTCAAAATTAAGATTCATTAAGAAATACCATTGAAAAACACTATCATCACGCTATTTTGACTAAAATGATTTTTTTTTTCCAAAAAATCAACTTCATGATTTTTAAGAACAAATTACATAGCACTAAAATATATTCTTCGGGGATCTTTAGGTGAAACCACATCATTTGAGTTTTCTAAAGTGCAATTGAAAATCCCTAGACAAATGTGATCTCTTAAGCAGCCCATACATGGACTCAAAATTTGGAAAATTTAGATTTCGATGCTACACAAAAATTTACTTAGTAAAACCAAATTTCATAATTTTTGGACTTCATTTATTATTTCTAGAATTTTAAGGAAGAAAAGTTAGAATATCAAGTACTCATTGAAATTAGAGCTTCCAACCACCAAAGGATGGTGGGGAGTGTATTAGTTGGACCTTCTTAGAGGTGCTCCTTATGGCATTAAGGTTAGTTTGCTTTTAGAGTTCATCAAATCTTATGAAGTCCTTCTTGTCCTAATTGCATGTTATTTTTTGTTTCAACTTCTAATCCTTCTTGCAATTCTCAAAATAGCTGTGAATAATTTTTCTCTCACTTCCTAAACTCCAATAAGCTCAAGCGTTGAATTACTAACACTATGTTTGGGATGAAGGAAGGGGAGGAAAAGAATGGAAAGGAAAAATTTTCAAATTCATTGTTTAGATAGAGAGGAAAGTTAGGGCAAGGAATTTAGGAAGAAAACTTTCTCTAAGTCCCATTATTTGTGTTCCTTCCAAAATGAGAGAGAAAGAGGAAAGGCAAAGGCAAATTTTTTAATTTTCTAATCTACCCATTTTCATAGTTGTTCTTTCTTCTTCATTTTCCAATAAATATTATTATTTTTTAAGGGCATAATAATGACTTTAGATCATCTTATTTTGTCTTTCATAATAATGAAGACTCTTTCATTTTCTTTCCTTCCATTATCCAAACACATGGAAAATATCCTCGTAATTCCTTCCCTTATTTTCTTTCCTTTCATAATCATTTAATCTTAATTTCTCTCCTTTTACCAAACATAGTGTAAGAATTTTAATAACTATTATATCACTTTTGTCATTTACATGTGGCAATGAATAAAAAATCCCCTTATTCCTTTGCATGCGATATATGTCGTGACCTCTCTAACCTGCCCTCCATGCTTGCCACACCATTTGCATAATTAAAGTTGTTACTTAATTATTTCTTTTTTTAGATATATTTTTAATTTTATGTGAACTTTCCATGTATTTTATGTATTTTCACAATTTCTAGTTATAATTATATATATATTTATACATATACATATTTATTAATTATGTTTATATACATTCATATTTCCAAATATTATTTTGTAACATTTTATGTACTTTTGGTATTAATGTATTTTATCTCTAGAAATTTGCTAACTGTTGGTGCTAATTTTGTGATACCAACAAAAATTAGCTATAATATTATAATAAATATATCTTTTTGCTATATCACTATTTTATTAATATAATTTTCTATTCTAGCATCAAGGGGTTATTTTATCTAATGTTTATGTCCTCATAAAAATCTAACTTAATTGGACAACTTGCAAAGATGCCCTAAATTGACTACTCGAAACCTAATCGCTAAAGTATCAGGCTTATACATTCCTAAATTAGGTGTTTGATAATAATTGCTAAAATTGTAAGGTCTAACCAAAAAGAAATTCTAGTTCACTCATCAATTTTACTTATGGTTGGAATGGCTCACTTGTGAATCATTTAAATTATTATTATACAAAGATGGTACTATCATATTGATGTTTGCAGTTAAGGCAATTATTCTTAGAGAGTTTAGAAGTGTAGTCAGAGCCTTAGCATGTCACTAGCTAGTAGTGAAATGTGGCCAATTGTGACATCATGAGTATGTGACATCATAACATAAGTGGTATTAGATGTTAAGTTATGGATATTTAGAAATCATAGATAATGGATTAATAGGAAGATGATATGTGAAGAGAATGGGTAGAACATGGGTTTAGTTTGAGTTAAAGTAAATAATTAATCTAGTTATTGTATTTTGCATAATTGATTGCTATACTTTATCTTTGCTTTTTTCTATATGATTTATCATTATGTCTTATTTATTATGTTAATATACCTTTACTTACCTAATTTAATTCCTCTTTTTTTTTTCTTTTGTTTTCCTTTCTCTCTTTTCTTATTAATCTGTAATATAAGTAAGTGTGGGATCTATGGATTTTGGAGAGTGGTTTGATGGAGAATGAGGGTAGAATTGGTTAAGCTTTTGTTGTTTGTCATACTCATATAATATTTGCAAAGATGAGGATGGGCATAAAATGCCTCAAAAGGAATAAGTAGAAAAAAAAGGCTAACCCATGGAAAAAGATTAGAGAAACTAACCTCAATAATATGAATTTGGATCACTCAATTTTCCTTAATTTATCCCTTTAAGTTGTTACATATAATTAATGGTTAAGATTACAAAGAAAAAAATAATGTTATGATGACATCCTAGTATATATAAAAAATCTAGAAAATCCAATCATTCATTTGTAAATTGAGTGAAATTGAAAAAAAAAATAGTCGAAAGGATTTATTTCCCAAAAATATGTCTTGTTGTATACATAGTATGTATAAATATGTATATCTCTATATTATTTAAGCTTTAAGGGTTAGTCATAACCATTCCCCTTTGGAATTACCATTTAACCCCATAATGTAATATTATATAAGAAAAGAACAAATGCTAAATTAACTTTTACAAACTATAAATTTATTATAATATGGATAAATGTCTCAATCTACTCAATTTCTATTTCCTCATAACTCATTTTTTATCTCTCCATATTGATTTTTCTCTCTTCCCCCTTACACTATGTATACTATGTTTGGATAGAGGGAAAGAAAAGGGGGAATCCTCTCCAATTCCTTCCCCTTGTTTGGAAAAATAAGAGAAAGTGGAAGGAAGAATTTTTTTTTCTTAAAAAATTTTCCATAGGTCCCACCAAAATTCATTTACTCCAATTTAGAGAGAATTAGGAAGAAAAACTTAGGATTTTACTTAAATGCCTCCATAACAAAAGTAATTTTGAAATTCTAAGGATATTTTAGTAATTTAATAAGTTTAAAAAATACATTTCATTAACCTTTCATTCATTATCATTCCTTCCTATTTCCTTCTTATCCAAACAACAATTTTCCTTACATTTTCTTTCCCTCCTATTTCTTTCCTCTCATTTTTTTCCTTCTAATTTCTTTTCTTCATCCTAAACATAATGTAAATCTCTCTACGAGCCCCAAATTGATACTTAGTGTACGATTTCTTCTCTCTCTCCCACCTTTCACGTTCTAAAAACCCATAAACAAAATGATTACTCACAATATCTATACTTATTCATATAGAACATTGTTCACTTCTCTAGGTCTTCTTAATATAGACTATAAACACCATTAGGGTTTCTTCCTACTTTGTAAGCCTTAATTTGATCTCAAATTGAATTTTTCTTTCATTTCTATGAAACATCACCAAAAGTTTAGTAATTGTTAGAGCTACTTTTGTTGATTGTAAGAGCTTGACCACTCCAGTTTAATATTTTGCCATATTTGAAACTCATGTACATGTGACTTAAATGAGAAAGCTGCAACACAAATCACCAAAGTTAATCTACTCCCAAATCGTTTTAGTCATTTTAGTATTTTCAAGGGTTTTTCTCTTATCAGATGATTGTTGAGACAATGTTTTGGTGAATTAATAGGTCATCTCATCTAAAAGGTGAAATATTTTTGTTACAATTCTGTTATTTTTACTGTGATTGTTGAAAAGTTAGGGTTTTTTAGGCTTTCGGTTGAATTGGATTGTTGAAAAGTTGGGGCTAGTTCGGTGTAGTGACTCCTATGCCTAAGTAAGTAAGTGTTCAAGTAGAAAGATAAGTGTATAAGCAGGCAAAGTGTTAAAGAATGTAAGAGAATCCTCTCAATGCTTTTGTTCCCCTATTTATAGGCAAAAATTGGATATCTATAATAACATATAATCATTGGTTGTGGACCACGTAGCAGCTCCTTAATTAAGCATATGCCTAAAGAATAGAAGTAGTGAGCAGTTATGTAATGAGATCATGTAAAGCCACAATTGTCCTCACCACTTTTCAAATTCAAACCAAATATATAAGTAGGTTAGGCCTTACAGCCCATTTGATGAGTTGAGTTGTTGAAGGCCTTTATTGAAAATAGTCTTAGTAAGCTATTTGGCAGTCAAGGTGTTGAGCAACATGTCAAGGCGAAATTCTACTATCAACATTTTCCCCCTAACTCCCATGGTCAAGAATTCAACTGTAAGAGTTGATAATAAGAGTCAATATTCAATCTGATTAGTTAGACAACAAAAGCCTAAACATGTTCTCTTTAGATAGTTGTAAGATATCTTTCAAGCTAACTTGTGGTTTTGTTATCAGTGTCCTTTAGTGTAATATTCGAAACATGTTGTATTGAGTTCCAAACGAAAGGTTGCAACCTTTTAATTTTCCAGTCCATTTACTTTTTGCAGAAGCACATGGGACAGCTGTTACGTTATCCATTATTACATCATAGGGTCTATTAATTGTTAGTGATATAATGTCCCTTGGATGTTTGACTCTTAACATACGTCAATCATCTATGCTTGTCCATCTAGTCATTGCCCACACCTCCATTAATCGTGCGTTATAATTTTGAGTGGGGAGATTATTAATCACACATATATAAAAAGCTTCTTTCATTCTAATTATCATTTTCTACTCTTTTCTCTTCACATTCTCCTTTCAAAATTTTCTTCTACAAACTCTCGTTTAGAATTTGAGCAACTTTCTTGTGTGTGCTTTTCATTAATTTAACCTCAACAAGTTTTAGAGTGTCATTTGTCCTCTTATCTCCTCAAATTCCAAAGCAACTCTTTTTGAGGTTACCTCTCCCCTCCAAGGAAGGACTAGTTCAACCTCCTCTTCTAGTAGTTTAACAAATAGCATAATGGAGAGATGGAAGAAACCCACCTATATCAATGCTCTTCCTAAGGATAATTACCTCGATAATAAGGAAGATAGCTCAACTACTAAGTATTTGTATAACAATGTTGTTTATAATGTTGATGCTCCAAATGATGTAGTGAGTAGTGTTGTTATGCCATCCATCACAAAAATACAATAAATATTGGCAAGATCTCCCTAAAAAATGATACCTATGACAGTCAAGGGAGGATGAAAGGTTTGTTTTCCCATTGATAATGAATTTTATATATATTTGAAATATCTTGATTTTGGGTTGTGTTTGCCGTTATTTGCTTTTCAAAAGTAATTATTCAATTATTTTTGCGTTTCTCTAAGCATATTCTCTCCCAGCACATACAGGATTCTTGTAGCGTTCGAAATTATAAGCAAGAAACATGAGGTTAGGGTTACTCCTGAGTTGTTTAGATATTTTTTTATGATCAAGAGAGAGTCGAATGTTTGGTTCTATGTAGTAGCTTGGCATAACTATAAATCTATGGATGGATTGGAGTCTAAAATCCATAAATGGCATGATAAATACATTTCAATTAGATCAGATGAGGAGTTAGATTTTTGGAATCAATAGACCAAACCCATCCGAACTAAGGATATCGTGTTATTGTCGAATGATGTTACTACTACCAAGAAAATCTAAGAGAGGCAAGGAAATAAGATGTTCTTCTAGGATTTTGAAAGGATTATATCTTGTTATGAGAAGGGGGAGCCCATATTTTCTAACAACGAAGGTAGGTTTTGATCTACTTACCGTACCAAGCAAAGCTACAGGAAGAAAGTCATTCTCATGACTCATGAAGGGGAAAATCATTACCTTTGAGCTTCGTTCAGTACGGACTTGTAAATAATTAATTATTCCTCTCTCTTCTTTTATGATACTCTCTCACTCTTGTGCAGGCATGGGTAAAAGAGATGTGGATCCCAAGAAATTGTTGGCTTAAGCCAAAGCTAAGAAACAAAAGTTTGATAAGCGTATAGCCATTAAGGTTCTTGTTAATCGGCTACCAGCACCAAAGAAAATGGCTTAGGAGAAGGTTATAAAAGAAGCTACCACTCCGAAGAAGAAGAAGGAAACCCCTCATGCCAACAATGGTCAAAGAACTAAGCAAATAGAAACTATTGAGAATACATAACTAGAGGTACTTCTTGTAATTAGAGATACTCCTCGGGAGGTGGTATCGAAAGAAGCTAGTGGTCATGTTACTATTGACAACAATGCCGAGGTTATTCCTTAATAAGTTGTAGATAACTCGGTAGACTAGACAAACACTGAGTAGAGTCTTAGAAAGAAAAGTAGGAAGGAGCTTGCCAATCAACCTCCACCCAAGAGAAGCAGGGGCATGGACGAGAAGACAAAGGAGATTTTATGAAATAAAGCTCTCGACATTAGGTTTGCTGAGTTTCTTCCCAACAGTGAGGTGGGTGAATATTTCGTACCGTGCTAGAGCCGTAACATCTTAGACATTGATTCAGCTTTGGGTGATAGGATAAAGTCTTTAGCCCTGATTAAGGGAGTCAATAACCTAAAGGACAATGAGATAGCAAAGAAGAATGTAGAGAGCGTTAGCGATTGCAACAAAGGCCATATTGCCACCAAATTATATGATGTAAATTTATAACTATGGTATGCTTTTTTTACAATTTATTTCCCATTGCTGACCCAACTCCTCATCTGCATACAAATTAGCAACCATGTTTTGATAGCCTTAAATGAGGTTAAAGAGGAGATGAAAAAGGTAAGTTTTATTCTACACTATATAGTCAAAAACCAATCAACTTATTCGGCTGGTTAATTTTGTTACAGAAGGTAGAGGAATCTTATAACTCCTTGAAAGCACAAACAATCATAGCCAAGAATGTGAGGATTAAAGTCGAGATGGAGGTTAGGAAGCTGTAAGAGGAGCTCTCAGCTGAGAAGTTAGCACACTTATTTGCAATCGATGAATTCTTAGGCCTTAAGGCCAAGAATGATGAACTTTACAAGGAGACCGAGGACCTGAAGGAGGAGCTTCATAAGAAATGAGAAAAATGCTGGGGGTTAAGAAGGATGATCACATCGATGAGTAAGGAGGAGGACAAATTAAGAGTCTAAATAATGAACTTCGAGATGAATAGCTCTAAATTCGACACTTATACCATCAAACTAAAGGAGGTAGCAAAAAAGAAGCCTTATGTTGAGGAAGCACTATCAATTGAAACCCCTAGTTAATGATACGAGAGATTGCTCTGGAAAGAGTTCTTGCAGGGAGTTCAACTGGTAAGGGTAGAAATTCTAAAGGTTTATCTTGACTATGAATTATCATGCCTTGACTTTGGTGATGTCAATGATGATGATGCCAATAGTGGCAAGGAAGAATTTGGGGAAGAAGTGAAGGTTGATGTTCAAACACAAGGTGACAATGATCAAGCTAATATTCAAGTTCCTACAAATACTAAGGAATTATCATTGAAGGAGACCTCTTATGCTCACAAAGAGACCTCTAACTCCTCAAACAAGACCCCCAATGATGATAAAGAAGTAAACTCCAAGAAGGTCCTAAGTTCTACGGACTAAGACAGTAACTCTACCTAATCCAAAAGGAAGAATACCTTTGACTCTTAAGGAGCCAATTAATTTGTATTTTCATAAACATCATTTGCGATTGGGATGCTAACCTTTCGATTGTAATTAACCTTTGTCTTACGTTTAACGCTTTTTATTCCTTAACACTTTTTATTTTACACGTAGTTTGTATTTAGTGTCTTTTCATAAACATAGGCTTGAACTTTTGGGCATTGAGTTTTATTTTCTTAACCATGAAGTTTGCCTATTAAAGGCCACTCAAAGTTCGTTAACTTGATTGGTTGGAACTCTTTTCAAAGTACATTTAGTATTACCCGTTAATCAATGCTATGCTCATTAACCAATGATGATTAGAGCTTTAATAGGTATTAGTTCGTTCATTAGATAGCTAGAACTTCATTAATCTATTGATTGTGTATAGATTAGGAATAAAAGCGATGGTAATGAAAGATGCTCATAAACTTGAAACAAACACAACATACTTAAACATGGCATAGGCCATTGCCTTAAATTGTTTGGAATTAGAAATAGAGCTTCAGATTCTTAGCATTCCCTGAGCGAGGTATGATCGTTCCATCCAACCTTTCTAGTCAATGGGCCCTATCACCTATGATTTCTTGAACCCTTACTGGATCCTCCCAATTTGTGCTGAGCTTCCCTTCATTGTCTCGCATGCCAGTTGCCTCCAACTTCCTACAAATTGAGTCTTTGTGCCAAAATATCTTATGTTTCACCTTCTAATTATAATACCTTGTCACCTTATGTTGATAGGCAACAACTCTTACTCTTGCAATGTCTCTAATTTCCTCAATTGTATCCAAATTGGTTATAAGACCAACTTAATTTGCCATAATGTCAAACTTCTGCCTCCGTAGTTTAGGCAACTCCAATTCAGTCGGCAAAATTACTTCTAATCCAAATGCAAGCCTGAAAGGTATCTCTCCTGTCGAAGTCCTGTAGGTGGTCCTATACCCCCATAAAACATTGGGCAATTCATTAGCCCATTTACCCTTAACCTAATTGACTATTTTTTTCAAATTGTATAAGATACTCTTGTTAATAGCTTCCACTTGTCCATTGGTTTAAGGATGAGCCACTGAAGTGTAATTCAAATAGATGCTGTGCTTTTCACAAAATGCTGAAAATTTATAGTTGTCAAACTGTATCCCTTTATTGGCCACTACTATAAAGGGAACTCCAAACCTTGATATGATAAAATTGAAAACAAAAGGCTCAACCTTCTGCTTGGTAATCTTTGCCAGTAGTTTAGCCTTAACCCATTTAGTGAAATAGTCTACTGCAACTATAATGAGCTACTATTAAGCTGTAGAGTTCAAAAATGGTCTGAGTATATCTAGCCTCCACTGGGCAAAGGGCTAAAGGCTAGTGAAGCTATATAATTTAGTAAAAGGTACATTACTCAATGCCTCATGTCCTTGACATTATAGACATTGCCAAATAACGGATTTCGTGTTCTATTTCATAGTTAGCTAATAATAACCAAGTCTTTACGCATGGATATATAAGGTCTTACCTTTTACATGGTTACTACAACCACCTCCATGCTTAGTAATCTTTGCCACTACTTTAACCTCAACCCATTTAGTAAAATAGTCTACTGTAACTATAACAAGCTGTCGTTAAGCCGTAGACTTCGAAAATGGTCTAAGTATGTCTAGCCCCTACTAGGTAAAGGGCTAAGGGCTAGTATAGCTATAGAATTTAGTAAAAAGCACATTGCTCAATGCCTTGTGTTTTCAACATTATAGACATTGCTAAACAGTAGATTTCATGTTCTCTTTCATAGTTAGCCAATAATAGCTGAGTCTTTATGCATAGATATACAGGATCTAACCTTTTACATGGTTCCTATAAACACCTCCATGCAAATCAGATAGGATTTATTGAGTGTCTTTCTGTGGAAGGCATCGTAGGTAAGGTTGTGAGAGGCTATGCTTATAGAAATGGTCATCAATCAATGTGTAGTTTGTGGCTTGATATATCAACCTCTAAGCTTCTTTCTTATCTTTGGGTAGAACACCATCCTTTAGATAGTCAATAATCGAGTCCATCCAAGGGAATCAATTCGTAACTCTGCCTAACAGTTTCTAGACTTTTGTTAAGGAGATACTCAACAAAATGCTTGTTATTTGGTTTAAGTAACGCTGTACTAGCCAATTTAGAAAGCTTATTAGTAGTAATGTTTCTTACCTTTGATATCTTCTCAATCGTAAAAGATTGGAATTCCCCTATGAGTGTTCGTACCAATAGCAGGTACTTAATCATCACATGTTCCTTTATTACATAGTTCCCTTTAACCTGATTAACAATTAGTTGTGAATTAGAGAAAACTTTGACTTTCTTAGCTCCAACTTCCTTTGCTAACTTAAGCCCAACAATCAAGGTTTCATATTCAGCTTCGTTATTGCTAGCCGAAAATCTAAACTTCAGTGCATATTGGGTTTTTACATTGTAGGGCCTTGCAAAATAAGGCCCGCATTGCATCTTTCTTTGGTAAAGGAGCCGTCAACATATAAATTCCATATAGTTTTCCCAGCCATCTCGATACTATCTTCTTCTCTAATGGACTCCACTACAAAATGTACCAACACTTGAACTTTTAATGTCATTCTAGGTTTGCATTTCATGCCATAAGCACTTAGCTCCAAATCACACTTCATCATCCTCCCTAAGGAATTTGGTCATTGTAAGGCTTGTCATAGAGGTTGATAAGTGAGAATAGTTATTTGATGTGCCTTAAAGTATGGCTTTAATTTCCTTGTCAAGAGAACCATTGCCAAAACAAATTTCTCAATCTTTGTATATCGTTGTTCTGGGCCTTATAAGACATGACTTATGTAATAAAGTGGTTGATGCTTCCTGCCTTTTAATCTAACCAAGATAAATGAAAGAGCTTGGCTGTTAATTGACAGGTATAAGAATAAGTCTTCTTTAGGGATAGGTGACGAGAGTATTGGCAATGATGATAGAAATTCTTTCAACTTATTAAACACTACTTCGCACTCATTAATCTATTGAAATTCCTTTGAGTTCTTCAATACTTTGAAAAATTCCATGTAACTATGTGAGTTTTGACACAAATATGTTCAGAGTGGCAATCTGTCTAGTCAATTCTTGAACTTCCTTAATAGTGCTAAGGGACTTCATGTCCCAAATACAGCGTTGAGTGACCATACCCCAAAAATTTGCTTGAGGTGGCACCAAAAACACACTTCTATAGGTTAAGCTTCATGTTATATCTCCTCAAGATCGATAAGGTATTGACCTTTTGTCTTCATTATCATATCGTTAACATAAACTTTGACATTTCAGTGGATTTGGGGCTTAAACATCTTAGTTACAAGCCTTTGATAAGTCGTACTAGCTTTTTTAAGCCCGAAGAGCATCACCGTATAATAATACATCCCAAAATTTGTGACAAAAGATGTGTAAACTTCATCATCCTTCTCCATCTTAATCTGATTGTAGCTAGAAAATGCATCCATAAAAAAGATTAAGGCATGTCCGGCGGTTGAGTCAACCATCTAATCTATTCTTGGCAAGGGGAAACAATTTTTGGGATAGGCTTTAATCAAATTTGTAAAGTCTATGCATAAACACTACTTGTCATTTAACTCCTTGACTAGCAAACAATTAGCTAGCTAGTAAGATAAGGCTCTTCCCTTATGAATCCTACCTTTAGTAGCTTCTTAACCTCCTCTTCAATATCTTCCTACCATTCTAGAGCAAAATACCTCTTCTTTTCTTAAACTACCTTCACACTTGGATCAATTTAGAGCTTATGTCTTATCACTTCTCTAGGGATACCCAGCATATTCGAAGGAGACTAAGCAAAGACATTGGTGTTATCTCGAAGAAAATTAATTAAATTTTGATGGATATTTGCCGACAAGGTTCTCCCTATCTTCGTCATTTTTCTAGGATCTCTCCTTAATGGGACTTCCTTTACTTCTTTAGCACTTTCAATGCCGTTGGACTTCTTTTCTAAATCAATCTTTACTTGAAAGACTTCTTTGTGCCGTAATGCTCTTAAAAATAAGGATCCAGCTAATTGTTGATCCCCTTTACATAATCCAACTCCAGTAAGAGTGGGGAACTTTGCCTTAAGATGTGCAGTTAAAGGAACCATGCTGAGCAGATGCTAACATAGTTGGCCTATGATCATATTATAAAGGGACCAATACTTGACAACAAGAAAGTCTACCTTATCCTCTACAATATGCTTGTCATCTTTGATTTGAATAGGAAGAGAAATGACTTTAGTAACCCGTACAAATTGATTATTAAAAGCATATTGATCATAATTGTAAAATCTCAACTAAGCCTTGATCTTGTGCCTCATTTGATCAAAGGCGTGTTGCAAAATAATATCTACCAAACTCCTAGTGTCAACCAAGATCTTTTTGACCTTAAAGTTGGCAATTCTCGCACTAATTACAAGTGCATCATCATGGAGCCTTTATATGCCACCGAAATCCTCCTCTATGAATGAAATGGAATTATTGACCTTAACTTTCTTACCTTGCACATTATAAACATACTATATGGCATTAGTCGAGCTTAAAGAGCTTAACCGGCTCAAAGAAAAAGGTGCATCGATGATAGTATTTATCACATCATTCGATGCTCTGTTATTACCTCCGTCTCTTGCATCTCTATTGACCTGAGGAGTCCGTAGTGTGTTTTCTTGCTTGTTACATCATCTTTGAGTTGGCTATTCAATATGGATGGCATCATGGGTAAGGAACTTACCTAAGTAACCTCGTTAGATTACATCCTTAATTACGTTTTTGAGTTGAATACACTCATTAGTGTTGTGATCTCTATTGCAATGAAAATTGCAATATTTATTAGAATTCCTATGTAATGGATTCCTTTTATTCTTTCTAGCCATTGCAATACCCTCCTCTGGTTTTATACCTCCATCAATACATCCACAATCAGACGATTGAGTAGGTTATGAATAGAATAAGTCAAAATGTGTAGCCTCTTCCTCTTACCACTACTTCCTTTAGAGAATTGATCATCATGTATGCCAAGTCAATCTTTCGCATTCTTCTTCTTGTCATTTTTTCAATCTCCTCTACTCTGATTGGCCTCATGCCAAGATTTGATGTTATCCTCTTATCTAAAATAAGACGTGGCCTTAGCTTTGAACTCGGCATAAGTCTTTGGCTTATTTTTGGCTAGAAGCTTAAGAAAATCTCCATGTGGTTTAACTCCATCAATCATCACATTGAGAGCAACGCTCATATTTAATTCTAGGATCTGGACCACCGTGACCATAAACCGAGGCAAATAGTCTCTAATAAACTCGTCTGATCTTTGCTTTATGGTGTTAAGGACAAATGAATCCTTAACAAAAAGCTTACTTGTAAGGAAGTGCTGCAATAACACTTATGCTAGATCCTCAAAAAATGAAAATGTTTTTAGCTTCAAATGTTTAAACCATATACTCACCTCATTTCTCAAGGTTAAAGGCAATGCTTGACAAGCCACGGCATCACTCAAGCTATGCAACTTAGCCAAGGTACAGTAGTACTTAAGATGGTCTTCTAAGTCCTTTACCCCATCGTAGATCTCAAATTGCGGCAATTTGATATGTTACAGTATTACTTCTTCCAATATTTCAAGAACAAAATGACTCTTCTTTATTTGAAATTGTTTACTAGTTAAAGTAAGGGTACTGATGTACAATGGTCTTGGATGGTGCACCTGCTATGATTTTTTTCCTTTTTTACCCTTTCTAAGAATAAGGGCTAAAGGTTCGAGTGTAACCCTAGCTTGCTTCTTAGGCAATTCAAGAGAATATACTAAATCATCAGAATTCTCAAGATTATTATCGTCGTGCCTCTAGTTTTGGTTTGGTTAAACATCCTTAAGGAGAAGGCTAAGGATATTGTCATTCTTCTTATTGAGTTCCTAATTCTCTTTGGCTAAATTAGGACAAAGCTATTTCAATCTAGACAAATGTTGTTCATGAATATGCTTACTCCCTCCCTAGAAGTGTTGGGGAGAAGAACCGGCACGTACACTTTTGGTCAACCTTGTTGATGTAAGTCAGTCTAAAGATGGTCATAGGGTAGGTCTAAGCTTACAAAAAGCCCGAAGAATGAAATGGGAATTACGCAAAAACAGGAAAAGTAAATAAGCAAACCCTTGAACAGCTCCAAATATATGACTCACTAAGGAACTTTCGAAGACTCATGGCTTAACTCAATATGATACATGAGTTGATCCAATAAGGGTAATCGCCACTTAGTTGCTTAAAGGTTAAGACAAGAGTGAAGCAAGCAAACAAGCTATAAGCAATGTTTACGGGAAGAAGTATATTTAATATCCTCAGATGTAAGATGATATGAGATGATGTAGCTACATTACAATAGGGTATTTATATTCGAAATATTAAGGCATCCTACCTAAAATGGAAAAGACTAAAAGGGTAATATCTAAAAAAAGTAATATATAAGGAATAATAAAGGGTATAATTAAAAATACAACAAAAATGGGTACCTTATATGAAGCATTCTATCAGGTGAGTACTTGGATATGTAGCTTCGCATGGATGGGTGACTTTTTAGTTGAAGAGACAATTTTATATGATCAAGGTAACGATTGTTGAGCCAAGGTGGTAGGTCAACTGTATTAAGTTAAGTAGATAATTCTTTTGAGGTAAATTCACCTTAGATGCATTTAGCACAGCTTAGATTCAAGTCAGTTAGGTAGGTGGTCGAATTGCCAAGCTGTCGCTCAAGTGTAGCTCTGGTTAGCAACTAGAGCCAATCAATGAGTACGAAGGTTTAACTCAGCCAGGGCATTAAGTTGACAGACTGCAACAACTTAAACTCCTTAGTGGTGGGTCATAAGGAAAGAATTTGCTCGACCATGCTTTCTAGCTTTTGGCATTAGGCTTTAGACAAGGGTTTAGTAATTTGATTCTTATCATCCCTGCTAGAGTGATTGGGATTTGGGATCAAATTCGACTAGTCCTCGTCCAAGTTCTCCTCAAGTCCATAAGGGTTGAAGTTGGTAACATTAAATGCGTCTAATACTCTAAAGTCTTCTGAAAGCTTTAGTTGGTATGTATTGTCATTGATCTTCTAGAGTATCTTGAATGGTCCTTTAGCTCTAGCAGATAGCTTATTCTTCCTTTTATTAAGGAATCTCTCCTTACTTAAGTGTAGCCATACTTAGTCCTTGAGCTGAAACTACTTAGTCTTCCTTCCTTTACCTTTCTCCTTAAGTTTTCTAGTTGTTCGGTTAATTTGTTAGGTGACTCATTGGTAAATCTGCTAGATGGGTTGGGCTTTGGTTCTCATTTCTTGATCTTCTTGGTCAATGGACAGCATAAGGGTGTGATTAAAGGGTAATTTGAGGTTAAAACCATAGACAACCTCTAATGGGGCATGCCTAGTGGTAGCATGTATAGTCCTATTGTAAGCAAATTCAGCTACAAGCAGGTAGACATCCCATTAGTTAAGTTCTTCCCCACTATCGCTTAGAGTAGTGATCTTGGGGTATGATTGACCACTTTTGTTTGGCTATTAGTTTAAGGATGGCAAAAGGTACTGAATAGTAGTTTGGTTCTCATCTAATGCTAAAGGGTTCTCTAGAAGCGACTTAAAAATTTTGGGTCCCTGTTCGACATTACACTACTAAGTACTTTGTGCAAGGGAACTACTTCTTACAAAAATAAAGAAGCAATAGTTGCAGCATTGTTAGTTTAAGTACAAGGCACAAAATGTACCATTTTGCTAAACCTATCTATGACAATTATTACAAAATCTTTGCTTCAGCTAGTTCGAGGTAATATGAGGACAAAATCCATACTTAAGCTAGGCCATGGTTTGGTCAAAACAAGTAAAGGTATTGCCTTTCCTTATTTTGTTCGACTTTTTACTTTCTTGCAGATGACAGATCCCTTAATCATACAATGCATGCCATGCTTCATTTTAGGCTAGAAGAATTTATTATTTAGCAACTCATATGTTCTTCGTTCCCCAAAGTGTCCAAAAAGTCCCCTACTGTAGTCTTCTCTCACCAGTGGCTCTCTAATTGAACAAGTTTGCACATATAACTTACTACCTCTAAATAGATAACCATCTTTCACATGGTACTCATTCATTGCTCTTCCTTCTTTACAGTGCTTGTATATAAGGCCAAAATGAATATCATTCTGATATTGTTCTTTAATGTTTACAAACCCTGAGAATCTAGTCTAGAACTCAGTGGGAAGAATATGTCTTCTTGATAGTGCATCAAGAACTACATTGTTCTTGTCTTGCTTTTATTTGATGACAAAGTTAAATCCCTCCAAAATTCAATCCATCAAGCTTAGCATTTAAGAAGCTTAGATTGGCTTTGTAAATATCTCAGTGACTCATGATCTATATAAATGACAAATTCCTTTGGAAGAAGGTAATGTTACCACACATGAAGAGCTCAAATTAAGGCTAAAAGCTCTTTATCATAAACAAAATAGTTTAATTGTGCTCCTATGGGTTTCTCACTATGATAAGCAATAGGTTAGTCTTTTTATATCAACACAACTTTAATGCTGATACCTAATGCATCACATTTAAGTTTAAACACTAGGTCAAAGTTAGGTAGAGCCAAGACTAGGGTAGAGGTCAACCTTGCCTTTACTTCAATAAAACTCTTCTCCTCTTTCTCTTCCCACCTGAGCTCTACATTCTTCTTTGTAAGCTTAGTCATAGGTATGTCTATGGTACTAAATCCTTGGATAAAGCGTTAGTAGAATGATGCCAATCTATAAAAACTCCTCACTTAAGCACAAGATGCTAAGGTTAGCCACTCAACAATAGCTCATACCTTCTCTTGATCTGCTCTCAATCCCTTTCCACTAGCTATGTAACTTAAGAAGATCACTTCTTCCTGACAGAAGTAGAATTTGTTCAGGTTTCCAAGCAATTTCTTCCCAGAGGACATTGAAAACATCTCTTAGATGGTCAATATGCATTGTCAGGTCAGCACTATAAATAAGGATGTCGTTAAAGTAGATGACGACAAATTTTCCGATTAGATCTTGCAAAACATGATTCATCAGCCTCATGAATGTATTGGGGTGTTTGATAATCCAAAAGGCATAACCATTCACTCATACAAGCCATGTCAGGTCTTAAAAGTAATCTTCCATTTATCCCCTTATCTCATTCGAATCTGGTGGTACCTTGACTTTAGGTTGATCTTACCGAACACTCACATACCACTTAGTTCATCCAATAGATTGTCTAGCCTCAGGATGGGGTATCGGTACTTAATCATAATCTTGTTGACAATTTTTCCATCTACATACATACACTAAGTGCCATCTTTCTTTAGTATAAGTAATGCAGGCATAACATAAGGGCTAAGGCTCTCCCTTACATATCCCTTCTCTAATAGCTCATTAACTTACCTTTAGAGCTTTACAACTTGCTTAAGATTCATTCTATAGGTTGGTTTGTTCAGCAAGGCAAAGCCGCATATCAAGTCAATACAATGTTCAATGCCTCTGAAAGGAGGGAATCTCTTAAGCAATAGTTCTAGAAACAAGTCAGTATACTCATCTAATAGCTCTCTAACTTCTAGGGGTAGCTTATCCTACTCCTTCAATACTAGCAATCACTAATCAATAGGAAAGTTGGCATGTCTACCTTAATGGCTTCTCAAAGCTTAGCTCTACTCGACACCAAAGCCTACTTTAATCCTCAAGCAAGTTTAACTTACAGTTTGCTAACTTGACTCGGCATCATAGGGTTCAATGTAATCTTCCTCCCATCCTTCTCAAACACATACTTATTCTTGAAATCACCATGAATAACCCTTCAATTGAAAAGCTAGGGTTAGCCTAGCAACACTTGAGATATGCACATAGGTAACATGTCACAAAGAATTTCATTGAAATAGTTCCTAATTGAGATTAATAGTATTACTTACTAGGAGACATATAGTGCTTCCTTCTCATTTAACCAATATAACTTATATGGCTTCAAATGTGAAATGGATGGCAACTTGAGTTTCTTGATCAAGTCGGTAGACGCTATGTTGGTGTAGCTTCTATTGTCCATTATGTGCATGCAGACCTATTCATTCACTTTTCAAGTGATGTAGAATAAGTTCCCTCTCTACTCTTCTTCAATAGAGGATTCTAAACTCATCATACGTCGGACAACCAAAGTTAACTTATCCAAGTCTTCTGCAAACACTTCTTCCTCAATTAGGTCGGCATTAACCTCAACCTCATCTTCCATTTCTCTTTCCTCCTTTAATTCCTCATTTATACTATCTACTTCAATCTTTAGGACATCTCCTTTGATAATCATAGTCCTTTGGTTTGGACACTGAGCAGCTATGTGCCTAAACCATTGATTTAAAGCACTTGATTTGATTTGTCTCTCCTAGATCCTTGTCCCTTCTCGTAAGTTCTCAACGGTACTTCACCATCAACTAGTTAGCCCTTTTGTTTGCTCCAATGTTTGGCCTTCTAGTTTACTCTCGGCAACTTCCTTGAGCAAGTTGGCTTGGTTAATTAGGTTGACTCATTAGAGGTCAAGTTAAGCTACTCCTTTTCTGCCTCTCCACTCGCTAAGCTATTTTTATAGCCTCATCTAATGTAGCAAATTGTTGAAGTTCCATGATATCATGAATGTCACTTTTTAATCTAGTAAGAAACTTGGATACTGTTGATGCTGATGGCTCTTTTACTTCACAACGAATCATGAGTATTTAGAACTTCTGAACATACTTATCAATAGTTCAACTTTTTTGTCTCAGCTCTTAAAGCTGAGCAAAAGTGTCTTGCAAATATGTATCTAGCACAAACCTGTTTCTAAGGATCATCTTCATCTTAAGCTAAGTGTTAACTTCCTTAAATGCTTCTTGTCTTCTTATGATTTGGAGCGTAACCTAAGACCTCTACAGCATTAGTCCTCACCTTCTCACAGTCCTCATACCGGTAATAATAAAAAACTCACTCTACCTTTTCCTCCTAGTCTAAGTAGTCGTCAGCGCTTTCAAGACCAATAAGGCTTGGGATTTGAAGCTTCACATAGTCAATAGCTTGGGGTGCTCGAGCTCGCTCATCTTCTTCTTCGTACTCTTTCTCTCCTTGATCATCAATATCTCCTAAGTCAATCCTTCTTTATACTCATTCTCCTACTCTACCACCTCGAACTTGTCAAGCTAGGATCTATCCTCTAGTAGGTCAATAAGTCATTACATGAATAGCTCAGGTTAGATCGGCTATGAGATTGGCTACCTCATTAGGTTCTTTGTCTGTACTCCTAAAGGTGCCTTAAGGTTATCATCTATGGTGGATAACATTACTATTGTCATCTCCAATGCCAGCATTGATGTTCAGATCCATCATTCTTTTAACAAGGCTCAATAAACAAACTTAAAATCTACAAAAACAATAGAAACTACCTTCTTAACTCAAGTAAATCACACATACTTTCCTTCATACGAAAGATCAAGCTAGTTATCAATGCAATGGATGTGTTTAAAGAAGAACAAATCTAGTTGAAACTTGCTTTGTTTTTGGATACTTGAAATAGGGGAAAACAGAGTATATAACTACAATGAACTCTTGCTCCTTCTACTTACTCAAATACTTAGAGTTAACTTCTATGCACTATAATACACTACTCACAAGAAAGTTCAAATATAACTCACATAAACATAACCTCTTCTCTGATATCAAGATAATATGAGTCGGTTCAAGGAGTGACAAGGATGGTCGTAGGGGTAAGTCTAAGTTTGCAAAAAGCTTGAAGAACAAAATGGGAATTACATGAAAATAAGAAAAGTAAATAAGCAAACCCTCAAATAGCTCTAAGAATATGATGTACTAGGGAACTTTCAAGGACTTATGACTCAACTTGATATGACGTATGAGCTGATCTAGTTAAGGTACTCGCCACATAACCTTACTTAAAGGTTAGGATAAGAGTAAAGTAATTAAATAAGCTATAAGCAATGTTTACGGAAAGAAGTATAATTAATATCATGAGATGGAAGATGATATGAGATGATGCTGCTACATTACAATGGGGTATTTATATTCAAAAAATTAGGGTATGCTACTGAAAGTGGAAAAGACTAAAAGGGGAATATCTAAAAGAAGTAACGTATAAGGAATAATAAAGGGTATAATAAAAAATACAACAAAAATGGGTATCTTGTATGGAGGATTTTGTTAGGTGAGTACTCGAACACATGGCTTCCCATAGATGGGCGACTTTCTGGTAGAAGAGACAATTTTGTACAATCAAGGTAGTGATGGCCAAGCCAAGGTACTAAGCAAAGGTGGTAGGCTAGTTCTACTTAGTTGAGTAAATAATTCTTTCAAAGTGAATTCACCTCGAGTGCATTCAACATGGCTCAAATTTAGATCTACCAGGTAGGTGGTTAGATTTACCAAACTATTGCTCAATTGTAGCTTTGGTTAACAATTGGAGATAAAATCTATGAGGAATAATAAAGGGTATAGTTGAAAATACAACAAAAATGAGTATCTTATATGGAGGATTCTATCAGTTGAGTGCTCAGACATGTGGCTTCTCGTGCATAGGTGACTTTTTGGTAAAAGAGGCAATTTCATATGATCAGGGTAGTAACTACTGAGTTGAGGTGCTAAGCAAAGGTGGTAGGTTAACTGTGCCAAGTTAAGTAGATAATTCTTCTAAGATGAATTCACCTTGGATGCATACAATACAACTTAAATTTAGGTTAGCTGGGTAGGTGGTTATATCTATTGAGCTGTCACTTGAGTGTAGCTTTGGTCAGCAACTAGAAACGATCAATAAGTATGAGAGGATTCAGCTTGCATAGGGCATCGGATTAGTAGATTATAGTAGTTCAAACTCCTTAGTAGAGGATTGTAAGGAAAGAATTTACCTAACCCTACTTTCTAATTCTTAGGCTCAGGTTCGGGTTAAGGGTCTGGTGGTTTGATTCTTATCACTTGTTTTTGCCATATAGGTGGATTGTTTTAGAAATAGACGGTGCCAAATGTTGTTGGTTGATTTTAGTATTGAACTTTGGTCTTGCAAAAGTACAAATGAAAAGCTAAGGTGGTGCTAAGGTTGAGGTGGTGGCAAGGCTAGTCCGACGTAGCCACTTTGATGCTTAAATAAGTGAGTGTTCGAGTGGTAAGATAAGTGTATAAGTAGGCAGAGTGTTAAAGAGTGTAAGAGAGTCCTTACAATACTATATTTCCCTTATTTATAGACGAACATTAGATGTTTGTAATAGCAAATAATCATTTTCTATACAACCACATAGTAGCTCCTTAATTAAGTGCATGCCTAAAGAATAGGAGTAGTGGGTGATTGTGTAATAAGATTGTGTAAAGCCACAACTATCCACACCACTTTTCAAATTCAAACCAAATATATAAGCAGGATGGGCCCTAAGGCCCATTAGATGAGTCAAGTCATCGAGGGCCTTTATTGAAACTAGTCATGGTCAACTATTCAGCAATCGGGGTGTCGAGCAACATGTTAGAGCGAAATTATGCTATCAACAAAGGTCGTTTTCATGGACACCAAAGAGATACATCACCATCAACATAGGTGTATTGATGGGTATGTTGAGTTTAATGGGCTTAACATGGACATGTTGATTGGGGAAAAAATGAGGCAATGAGATATACGGTAGCCAACACGGCTGTGTTGTAAGCAAGCCTTCTTTTTGCTATTTTTCTTATTTTCACAAAAATAAACCTAACCTTTATCCATAGAAGAAACCTTCAATTTAAGAATGAAATCTAATGTAAAGCAATAACAACTTATTTGATTAGGAATATGAGATTATCAATTTATTAACCAAGTTGAATATTTTGGTATGTGATACTATGTTTATTGGTTATGCATATTTGGATAGAATGTTATGGCCTAATTTCGAGAAGTACAAGAGCAATTTATGAAATAACTAAACCAAAGTTATATGTATAGATTATAAACAATAGTTATAGAATTGTAACAAAGTGGTTACAAAAAAAGTAGGAGTTACAATTGTATACAACCAAATGTACAAGCTAGTGTAAAATAGTAGAATGAAAAAGGAACAAGAGGCATCTATTATGCTTGAAAAAAAAGCTTTCATGCTTTAGGAGTCTTTTTGGTACTTGAAAGTTGAAACCTAAAATCTTCTTTCACCATTTCAATTTTCATCTCACAAACATACACACCAAGAACTCCTTCTTTTCATTGAATCACCTCGCAAATTCACAAATACATTAGGTTAGATATCTTACACTAAATACAGAAAATATAAGAAATTTGGAGAGTTTAGATCTAAAAGAGTAAATCCCTTTTCTTCAAAAGATTTCATATTTTAAGTCAATTAATTAATGTGTCAAGAAACCATAATTGATAATGGAAGGAAAGAAGAACTAGATAAAAAGGAAGAGTTACATGTGTTGTATGGTACAAAAAGAAGAGTATTCAAGAAATTGGATATTTTGCTAAAGTAAGAAAGGACAAAACATTGTCATATTACTTTGAGGAAAAAGGGTTTGTGGAAGTAGGTTGGGCCTTTTGTTTGTTGGCTTAATATAGAACTTAAAATGAACTAATTAATATCTGACTATAAAATTGATTATTACTTGTGCATAGCTTGGCTTAAGTAATAGAAGGGGACACCCAATAATTAGTATGTGACATTGTTGTTAGCGATATCGTATACTGAAAGAATCTAGGGTACATTTAGGGCATTGGGGTCAAAGGTGACAGTTCCCATTATTAGTTTGAAATGTCAAAGTCAAAGGTAGTTGTTCTTAACCTAGAATTATATTATTTTATTACTTAAGCTAGTGATGGAAATTCCCTGGTATGTATATGTTTTTATATTTGTATGTGAGGTTGTGAATTCCTCTATGTTGTTTGCTAGGCCAAAATAAAAATAATTAAATTGATTATCTATGATACATGTTTGCATTAAATGCATGTGATTATGTAACTGCACATTATCTACATGTGCTTATGGTATTCACATACTAAGCTTAACTCACACTTCAGAGACCCTTTGTTGTTTTCTAGCTATAGGTTTACTAGAAAAATTGGGACTTGAGAGGAGTCTAGGTTAGGCTATTATCCAGAATGGAAAGAGTACGACTACTATTAGTATGTTGATGAGTTGTACTGATTGATAGTTTTGAGTTGATGGATTTATATGTCAATGAACTAAGTTAGACTATTATCCAAAATGGATAGAGTTGTTTACATATTTGTATTGGAGATTCTAATTGATTTGTGGTTTTTTGTTAGATCATTCTTAGTGAAGTTAGACTACAGTATCTATTAGTAGGTAGTGTTTATAGGTTCAATTGTTGTGGAAACTAGAATCTAGTTCACATATTAGTTTTACTTGTGATTAGAATTACTCGCTTGTAAGTTATTCATATTATTATTATATTGAGATGGTATTATCCTATTGATGTTTGTAGTTAAGGCAATTATTTCTGGAGATTGTAGTGTAGTTAGAGTCTTAGTGCATCAATAGCATGTAGTGAAACATGATAAGTTGTGGCATTTAAGTTTAGGGTTTTACAACTTAAATGTAATTAGAGGTCAGGTTACAACTCTTTAGAAAGTATAGGTTGTGAGTCCTATTTGATTTAAAGTAGATAATTAATCCAATTATTAAATTTTTCATAATCGATTTCTATACTTTACCTTTGCTCTCTCTGTTTATTTTTTAATTTATCATTATGTTTTACTTGTTATATTAAGGAGAAGAATAGGAATCTAGAGAAAATAAGAGAATTGGATAGAAGATTTTTCAATTTGAAACTATTATGTTTTCATTAAAATTTGAGAGAAATCAATACAAAATAGAGTCTTACCATCTAGCTGACTAAATTAAAAGAAGGTAAAAAAAAATATGTATAAACAATGAGTTAATGTCACAATTTACACTCAACTTTGTCATTTTTTCCAATTACACATCTAAATTTTTAACTTGTCTAGTTATACATCAAATTAATGATTTAGTTATTACTATTTACACATAACTTAACTTAATTTCACACTATTAGTCTAATAAACATGATCAACTAATTAGGTGGTTGTCCATAGCTATAAGAAAGTTGCTTGAGCTCCTATGAGTAGCTTTCGGCCAACCTTAAAAAAAAGTAGGTCTCAACCCCATTCAAAAATGCGACTTGAGAGATGTAATGTCTGCTATAGGTGAATAATTAGATAAGTTGAAACTTTAGGTGTATAGTTGTAAAAAGTGATAAAGTAAAGTGTAAACCACAATATTATCTTTAGAGACAATCAACTTAAAGTGAAAAAATAAAAATTGTTTCTTTATTTGTTTATTTTCTTCTTATATATCTATATACAAAATGAAAATCACTTTATTTTCCCCTTCCCTCTGAGTATATCTATTTTACATTCATTTCATTTTTCATTTCCACTCGATTATTTTTTGTAAAACTTTGCAATACTAAGGAGATAAATGTCGTAGATGAAACTTTCCAGGGTTGAAAGTAGAAAATCCAATTTTGAATAGATAAACGCTGTAGGTGAAAATTAAGGAATTTACCTAATTTTTAGTGGCCAATAAGGAAGAATATAACAACATAAAGTGAATTACCTAATAGTTTTACCATATATTCTTTCTGTCTACTTCTTTTCTTGGTAGAATAGATTCTATTTGCCTTATTTCTCTATGAAGTCTCGTCAAATAAATTAGATCAATCTTTTATTGGCAATCATATTCATCTAAAAAACAGAGAGAGAAAAGGTAGGGAGGATTCAGTAATGGCAGACATACTCCAAGCTTTGAGGTCATTGATGGCCTCTCACTCACCTCCATTCGACGCTTTGGTTGTTCCTTCTAAAGATTATTAGTCTAATCAACATGATCAGCTAATTAAGTAGCAACCATAGGTGTTGATATTAGATTTTCATTCTAGTATGTAGGTACTTACAAAACAAAACATAAGTACGAAGGGCAGTAGAAGGTGCTTCAATATAACCACTATAATACCTAAGTCAGCTCTCTCATAATGAAATGAAACCTAAGGGAGAAAATAATGTGAGAGAGAGAGAGAGCCCCTTACCTCAGGGGGTTTTCCTTATTTATAAAATAAGTATATGAGATTATGATGTACTTAGACTAAGCTATTAGAACTAGGCTTCAGTATTGGGTTGGTTGGTTTAAGCTTAAGGCTTATTTATTAAAAAATAGGTATCAACACTTACCCCCTTACCTTCTTGTAGACACCTAATTTTTGCCTCTCTGTAATCTTGACTTTTTATTTTCACAAAAAAGGGTCCTAATTCAAAAATAAAAATAATAAAGAAAATTAATTAATTAAAGATAAAAATAACAAAAAAAGTTTAACAAATGATGAAAATACCAATAAAAATAAGAAAAGAAAAAAATTATTATAAAGAGTTTTGCTGATTTTTAAGAAGTAAATTATTTTAGAGAAAATAGTTTTAGTTTTAGCTCAATTAAAAAAAATTTATTTTAAGGAAGCGAGTAGTTTAAGTACAATTTAATTGAACTGAATGTTAAGACACAGGCCAACGGTCTTACGGATAAGCATTAGAGTACTGGAATAGACTTAGTTTGAGGTCTTAGGTTCGAGTCTCGTCAGGCACCTATATCTTTATTTTTCTATCTTTGCAAAAGCAAGATGAAAACGGGATTCATATTTAAGATTATATGAATCTAGTTTAATCTTATTAAATCAGATTTGAATTAAATTTGGATCTAGTTTAATAAATTAATTAGATATGATAAGATATGATATGATTTAGACTCTATAAACATACACACGCAGTCAAAAAAAAGAGGACAAAAAAAATAGGAGCCTAATTTCCAAACACGCCAACATCCACCCAATATCCTACAGCCTGACGCACGCCTTCAATCATCCTCCTCTCACATGCGTGGCAATGCCCCCAGCAGCATAACTCTTCAACGCCCCATACACTTACTTAGCCCATATCTACCGTAACTCACCACACAAGCTACATGACCACCTGTAACTCAGACCCAATGCCATCTTCCTTTGATCATAATACAACAACCAACACCATCCTCGTAGCCCTAAACACTAAACACCAACACTGTTGTGCCTACAACTGATTCACTCCACTACTCGCTACACAGTTCACTGACCAAGCCATAGATCGCCATAGCAATCCGATGCTACTGTAGTAGTACACTCACGAATCACTTCATTGCTGTCTACAATGCCGCACATCCAAGTTTCAATCTACTACACCAATGAATACGGCAATCACACACAATTGCTGTCTACGCCTTACACCATCAATCGCAGCACTAACACCGTGGACGCTAACTCAACACTCGTGCACATACGCTACATGTCTACACGAGTCACACCGGCCATTGATGATCACTAGTCGCACAATAACTAAATCAAAACCCTTACTACTGCTGTGATTTGCTGCAGTACGTCCAAACCACAGCCCACTCTCTCGCTAAACTCTAGACGCACGACAATCATTTACCTGCACAATAGAATCAACAACCCACTACCGTGTTCCAGTAGACTCAACCGTATACGAGCACTCCCATAATTGCTTTAGAAACATGTGTGATTAGAGGAGTTCCATTGTTGTGTCAACACTTCATAAGTACGGAATTAGATCTTCACCGTAGTGCACAACTCCGACGACCCTGCTCTCTTCATCCTCACTTGACCGAACGTACACCGCAACAGCATACGTCCACAACTGCAATAGCTGTACTACTCGACTACACATCCACCGACACTGCTCACTGCGCTAGTTTACACTGTCCAGCAGTTCAGGTCGCACGAGGCTCGGCCAGCAACTCCAGCGCTTTACAGATGTCTATGACTGAATCATTATCTACTGTTGCACTTCATAGTACGCCATGCTGATCGTACTTCCACCGACTACTGTTGTCCACGCATAAAGCACCAACATCACAAGCATGCCACGGCTGAATCACAAGTCCAGGTTCAGTTCCTCAATTATTATTATTATTATTATTATTTTATTAGATCCTTATTTATGTTAATAATATAATGTATAATAGTTATGTATATATTAGACTAGTGGATTCTTTTAGTATTAGTTTTTTTTTATATTAAGTATGTCATATTTTATTTATTTAGATAAATAGTTGTTAATAGTAGAAATATAAGTATGGATATATATTAGCTTAGGATTTTTTTTTTATGATTAGGTTTTTTTTCTAGAAATCCTCACATAGAAAGTTATTTTTAGAAATAAAAATTAACAAAAAGAATTTTCTTACAAAAAAGTCATAATGTCTTCTAATCATTTACGAGTTAGGACCCCTTTATATCTTGTTTAAATGAACCAAATCAATTAAGACGTAAACTCGGTCAATTTTCAAAATTAAAATCAATCAATACACTAAATTTTTTTTTTTTAAAAAGAAAGAACTACGATCGTCTGATCTCGACTAGCGAGTATGTAGGCACTTTCCAGGTGACGATAAAATATGTTAAACTTAGGTTCTTTTTCTTTTGATTTTTTTTTGTTTATTTATCTATTAATTTTTTAAATATTATAATTAGAAAAATAATCCTAATTTTGGTAAATAGATAGTGGTACCCGTTAAGGGTTTAATAGGTTAGCCCTAAACTTAGAACCCTCTGGTTCTTCATTTAAAATCGAAATAAAAAACCAGTAGCCGAATTGTAATCAATCCACCCAATTGATTATGATTATGATTACGATTACGATTACGATTTCTTTTTCTTTTCCCGACTTCAATCGAGTGGTAACTCAAAAAATAATTTTCAATAAAAAACCAAAATTTCTCAATTTCTTTAGTCAAGGATTAATATTAAATGGGTTAAGGTTTAGTATTAATCGAGAAATAAGAAATTAATTTTAAATAAAGAAAACTGAAAAAGCAGGCTTGACAATTTGGCGACTCCACTAAGGAGCACTAGAGGGCTAGCCAGTAAAATTTGCTGAAAATAGGATTATTTTTCTTTAAAAAATATAAAATAAAAAGATGAAATAATAAAAATAAAAGAAAATAACTTAGGTATGTTATTTATTTGTTTATTTTTTACTAACATTTTTTTTTGTTGTTGCAGTTTATTTAAGGGGGTAATTTTGGGGGGTTTACTTTTATTTTGTTTTTCTACATCATAAATACATGGTAGATATGGTCAGAACCAGGCCATCTTAGGACCTTAGGAGGGGGGGCCATTATATAAGTTTTGGATATTGTGGGGTAACCACCTTCCGAGGCCGATCACGCTACCCCACTTAAGTTCAAATGCGACCACAAAACCGTTGCTTTGAAAAAACGCGATGGTTGTAGAACTTGAAGACCTTTAGAACCCACCCGTTGCATCACATGAAAACATTTAAAAAAAAAAAATCACAAGAACCTATAATGTAGCGAACCTAAATAATCAAGGGCAGTTGTGAAGTTGCAGTTGTAATATTTCTCCGTAAATAATTTGTAATAATTATATATAAAGTTTGGAATAGGTGATGATTGTAATTTTGATTTTTTTTACATAACTATGATTAGATCGAGTCAAAGGGCTTCCAAACAAATCCACGTCTACTCACTTTATTGGCCTTAAAAGATACTTTAAACATGGTCTCAACTTTTTAGCCCAAATAAGTAAGAATTTATTAGGAACAAAATTGGGCTTATCTTACCCCTATAGAAGAGCCCTATAAATATTATCTTAGTATGGGCCTTAATACATCTATGGGAGCCCGAATCTATCACTTTTTGTTTGGGCCCACATCAGCTGAGCCCAACCCTCACGAAGTAAATAGAAAACAAAAATAAAAATAAAATAAAGGAAGGCAAACGAAAAGAATCAAACCTGTAAAATAATAAGTAGTTATCATTGTGCCTAGTATTCTACCAATAAAAAATATTCATTCTTTTAGGAAAATTTAGCATTTTGCAAATAGCCTTCTTCATTTGGAATAAATAAGATTTAGATATTTTCTTTGTTTAGTCTTTTATTCTTCAGAATTCCTCACTTGTAAATAGACTCTTAGTAACGATAAGTTGTACAGGCTTGTATATAGAATTCTATGAAAGCAATCCTCCGTAATCATCCATTTACAATTCCATCACTTGGTTTTTGTAACACAAAAGCCCTAACTTTTCCTCTCTCTCTTTAAAAAAAAAAAAAAAGAAAAGAAAGAAGAAAGAAGAAAGAAGGAAAGGAAAGAAAAGAAAAAGAAAGAAATTTGCTAACGGCTACAAATCCTTATAGGGTTCGGGACAAACACAATTACTTGGCCCATTAAGGCAGATAATCTAAACAAACTCGCTTAGCCCAAGAAAATAACTAACCAAACTCGAGCCCTAGCCCATCAAGATAGTTGAACAAACTCAAGGCTTGAGTCGTCAAGTCCAACCATAAACTGAGTCAAAACACAAAGCTATAAAACATTATCCTAAGCTTAATCCCCGGTACAAACAAAAAAGGCAATTCATTAGTCCCTTCCACTTCAAAAGTTGTCAATTCCAGCTCATTAGAACTCTAAAGAACCTAACCCAAAATCAAATATGGAAGCTTAAGGGTGTTAAGACCTATAAGTCTGGGGCATGGGGCATTTAGTCTTTGAAATTTCACAATTGGGGCATGTTCCAAGGAATTAGGGAGTAAGGTCTGTTGTCACCTTAAGGTCAATCCATCCTTATAGGAGGAATTAGTAACTCGCTTTTAAAAAGTTTTGAATGAAAAGAGGCGAGCTATATCCTATATACTAACCCTTAAACACTTTAAGAGTTAAAAGACATCATGGTGAGGATATTTTGGACTCATTCCTTAAAGGAGGTCCATTTTGAATTTGATACGCAGACCGGAATGAAGTTAGGCATTCATTTTCAAATCCCAAACACAATTATTCTTTGATAACCCCATTAGACTGATCTGGAGTCCTTTTAAATATAAACCCTGTCAAGAACCACCCTATAGTGGGGCAATTCGGAGGTTAGGGTTATTGATTAGGAGAGATGGATAAAATTGATTTGTGTTTACCCCAATAATAACAGTTTGAGGATAATTTTTGTTTTTGATAAATTATTCCCTTTGAAGAAGAGCTAATATTTTTTCCAAATACCCTAAAGGCCACACATACCCTACCCAAGCCAATGCACTCTAAACTGATAGATTTAAGGCCTTGATTCATCTAAAGACAAAAACTTGACAAAAGAGATAGTTATTTTTAAGGAGAGAAAAGAAATGAAAAATTAAAAAAAATAAGAAAAAAAAAAGAAAAAAGAAAAAGAAAAAGAAAAAACTAGGAAAAAGGAAAATGAAGAAATACCCAAATATTAGGCTTGAGAAAATCTCCAATCAAAGAAGGCTTAAGTTGCTCAAAAAACACAAGGCCTTAAATCACATTCTTAACCAAAAACACAAAACCTCATATTCATTTAGAATCATGTTCTCAACCAAAAACCAAAAACTCCATATTTAGTTTAAAATCACACTCCAAATCACGAACATAAACTCTTTTTATCCACTCAATTCTCAAACACAAGACCTTTCCACCCATAATACCTCCTTACTCAAAGCTCTTTCAATTTTGAAGAATAATTTATCTAAGATAAAAATTATTTTGGAAACTGGGGTAAGAGCACATCTATTTCATTCCTAAAGGTTCTTAACTTATACCCCCTGGATTGGACGAAAGCACTTCTTTCAAAATAGGCCCTCTCAATTAACTTCTTTTGAAACCATTTGACCAAAAGCCCAATTTATAATACTGAACCTAAAAAGACCTAACAGATTGATCAGAACGTATCGCTTACAAACTCGATTATAATTTCTAGAATAGTAATCAAGAGTGAAATCTAGACCGAATGTGCACAAGGAAGTCCTCTTCGACTAAACTAATCGTGAGTTGCCTTTTCCTTACGAAATGAATGTCTAAGGCCTATCCAAGAAGCTCATTGTCTAGGTTACAAACTAAGGTGGATATGAGATACCCTACATGATTATGGCATTTGCCTTTTAAATAAGAATTTGTATTCGTTAGCAAACTTTCAAGGATAAAAAGGAAAAAAGAAAATGAAAAGACATGAAAAGGAGAGAGGCTTGTTATAAGTTTTTCCATTCATTTTCTAGTCTACTTTACCCATAGTAGCCAAATTTTTAATTCATGTTATAAACAGTTTTCACCAAATTCCTTCATTTATAAATTTCTTAAATCAAGAGTTTTTTTCGAGTCGGCTATGGTCCTTAGTTTTACTTTCAACTGTTAATAGAGTTTAAGCAAGTCAGAAGGGTGCTTACCCTTTATCAGTTTTCTCAAGGATATAGTCAACTTATAGAGTACTGTTCCTATCCATATCTTCTTTAGCGCTTCAATTAGCTTATGGAGCGCTATCCAGATTCATATTTTCATTTAAGGATCTAACCAGCTCATAGAATGCAATCCTTACCTAAAGTTTCTTAAGCTTCCGGTTGGCTCCCAAAACACAGTCTCAATTTATAATCTCTTAAGGAGCTAGCCAGCTCGTGAGTATAGTCCTAATACAGAGTTTCATAGGCTCCCAATCACCCAACTCATAGAATGTTGCCCAACTTATAATCTTTTAGGGATTTAACAAGCTCATGGAGCGTTATTCCAATTCATGTTTCTTCATCTTTAAGTCTTAGCCAGCTCAAAAGGTGCTTTAACCGCCTTAGTTAGTCAGCACATCAGGGCATGACTAAGTTTCCTTCATTCTTTAAGTCTTAGCCAGCTCAAAGGGCGCTTTGACCGCCTTGGTTAGTCAGTACATCAGGGCACAACCAAGTTTCCTTCATTCTTTAGGTCTTAGCCAGCTCAAAGGGCACTTTGATTGCCTTCGTTAGTCAGCTTATTAGGGTACAACTAAGTTTCTTCATTCTTTAGGTCTTAGCCAGCTCAAAGGGCACTTTGACCACCTTGGTTAGTCAGCTCATTAGGGTACGACCAAGTTTCTTCATTCTTTAGGTCTTAGCCAGCTCAAAGGGCGCTTTGACCACCTTGGTTAGTCAGCTCATTAGGGCACGACCATGTTTCTTCATTCTATAGGTCTTAGTCAGCTCAAAAGGGGCTTTGACCACCTTAGTTAGTCAGTACATCAGAGCACGACCAAGTTTCCTTCATTCTTTAGGTCTTAGCCAGCTCAAAGGGTGCTTTAACCGCATTGGTTAGTCAGCTCATTAGGGCACGACCAAGTTTCTTCATTCTTTAGGTCTTAGCTAGCTTAAAGGGCGCTTTAACCGCCTTGGTTAGTTAACTCATTAAGGCATAACTAGGTTTCTTCATCTTTAGATCTTAGCCAGCTCAAAGGGTGCTTTGACCGCCTTGGTTAGTCAGCTCATTAGGGCACAACCAAGTTTCTTCATTCTTTAGGTCTTAACCAGCTTAAAGAGCGCTTTGACTGCCTTGGTTAATCAGCTCATTAGGGTACGACCAAGTTTTCCTCGTCTTTAGGTCTTACCAGCTTAAAGGCCACTTTGACCGCCTTGGTTAGTCAACTCATTAGGGCACAACCAAGTTTTCCTCATCTTTAGGTCTTAGCCAACTCAAAGGGCACTTTGATCACCTTGGTTAATCAGCTCATCAAGGCACGACCAAGTTTCTTCGTTCTTTAGGTCTTAGCCAGCTCAAAAGGCGCTTTGGCCGTCTTGGTTAGTCAGCTCATTAGGGCACGACCAAGTTTCTTTATCTTTAGGTCTTAACTAGCTCAAAGGGCGCTTTGACCACCTTGGTTAGTTAGCTCATTAGGGTACGACTAAGTTTCCTTATCTTTAGGTCTTAGCCAGCTCAAAAGGTGCTTCGACCCCCCTATCTAGTCAGCTCATTAGGGTACAACCAAGTTTCTTTATCTGTAGGTCTTAGCTAGCTCAAAGGGTGCTTTGAACACCATGGTTAGTTAGCTCATTAAGGCACTACCAAGTTTTTTTATTTTTAGGTCATAGCCAGCTCAAAGGGTGCTTTGACCGCCTTGGTTAGTCAGCTCATCAGGATACAACCAAGTTTTCCTTCATACTTTAGGTCTTAGCCAGCTTAAAAGGGCACTTTGAGCACCTTGGTTAGTCAACTCATTAAGGCATAAAAGGGCGCTTTGACAGCCTTGGTTAGTTAGATCATTAGGGCACGACCAAGTTTTCCTTCATTCTTTAGGTCTTAGCCAGCTCAAAGGGCACTTTGACTGCCTTGGTTAGTCAGCTCATCAGGGCACGACCAAGTTTTCCTTCATTTTTAGGTTATAACCAGCTCAAAGGGCGCTTTGACCGCCTTGGTTAGTCAGCTCATCAGGGTATTATCAAGTTTTCCTTGTTTTTAGGTCTTAGCTAACTCAAAGGGCGCTTCGACTGCCTTGGTTAGTCAGCTTGTCAGGGCATAACCAAGTTTCTTCATTTTCTAGGTTTTAACCAACTCAAAGGGCGTTTTGACTATCTTAGTTAGTCAGCTCATTAGGGTACGACTAAGTTTTTTTCTCATTTTTAGGTCTTAGCCAACTCAAAGGGTGCTTTGACTGCCTTGGTTAGTCAGGTTATCAAGGTACGAACAAGTTTCTTGATTCTTTAGGTCTTAGCCAGCTCAAAGGGCGCTTTAACTGCCTTGGTTAGTCACCTCATCAGGGCACGACCAAGTTTTTTCTCATTTTTATGTCTTAGTCAGCTCAAAAGGCGCTTTGACTGCCTTGGTTAGTCAACTCATCAGGGACAATTAAGTTTTTTCTCATTTTTAGGTCTTAGCCAGCTCAAAGGGCGCTTTGACCACCTTAGTTAGTCAGCTTATTAGGGCACGACCAAGTTTCCTCATCTTTAGGTCTTAGCCAGCTTAAAGGGCACTTCGACCGCCTTGGTTAGTCAGCTCATTAGGGCATTACCAAGTTTCTTTATCTTAGGTCTTAGCCAGCTCAAAGAGCGCTTTGACCACCTTGGTTAGTCAGCTCATTTGGGCACGACTAAGTTTCTTTATCTTTAGGTCTTAGCTAGCTCAAAGGATGCTTTGAACAATATGGTTAATCAGCTCATCAGGGCACTACTAAGTTTCTTCATTTTTAGGTCATAGCCAGCTTAAAGGGTACTTTGATCACCTTGGTTAGTCAGCTCATTAGGGTACGACCAAGTTTTCCTTCATACTTTAGGTCTTAGCCAGCTCAAAAGGGCACTTTGACCGCCTTGATTAGTCAGCTCATTAGGGCATAACTAAGTTTTCCTTCATTCTTTAGGTCATAGCCAGCTGAAAGGGCACTTTGACTGCCTTGGTTAGTCAGCTCATTAGGGTACGACCAAGTTTCCTTCATTTTTAGGTCTTAGTTAGCTCAAAGGGCACTTTGACTGCCTTGGTTAGTTAGCTCATCAGGACATGACCAAGTTTTCCTTCATTTTTTGGTCTTAGCCAGCTCAAAGGGCGCTTTAACTGCCTTGGTTAGTCAACTCATCAGGGCACTACCAAGTTTTCCTTGTTTTTAGGTCTTAGCCAACTCAAAAGGCGCTTCGACCGCCTTTGTTAGTCAGCTCGTTAAGGCACGACCAAGTTTCTTCATTTTTTAGGTCTTAGCCAACTCAAAGGGCACTTTGACCACCTTGGTTAGTCAGCTCATTAGAGTACGACTAAGTTTTTTTTATCATTTTTAGGTCTTAGCCAACTCAAAGGGCGCTTTGACCACCTTGGTTAGTCAGCTCATTAGGGTACGACCAAGTTTTTTCTCATTTTTAGGTCTTAGTTAGCTCAAAGGGCGCTTTAACCGCCTTAGTTAGTCAGCTTATCAGGATACGACCAAGTTTCTTTATTCTTTAGGTCTTAGCCAGCTCAAAGGGCGCTTTGACCGCCTTGGTTAGTTAGCTTATCAAGGTACGACCAAGTTTTTTCTCATTTTTAGGTCTTAGCCAGCTTAAAGGGCGCTTTGACCACCTTGGTTAGTTAGTTCATCAGGGCACTACCAAGTTTTCCTTGTTTTTAGGTCTTAGCCAGCTTAAAGGACGCTTTGACCGCCTTAGTTAGTCAGCTTGTCAAGGCACGACCAAGTTTTCCTTCATTCTTTAGGTTTTTACCAGCTCAAAGGGCACTTTAACCGCCTTGGTTAGTCAGGTCATTAGGGCACGACCAAGTTTCTTCATTTTTTAGGTCTTAGCCAGCTCAAAGAGTGCTTTGACCACCTTGGTTAGTTAGCTTATCAGGGCAAGACCAAGTTTTCCTTATTTTTAGGTCATAGCCAGCTCAAAGGGCGCGTTAACCGCCTTGGTTAATTAGCTCATTAGGGCATGACCAAGTTTTTTTTCTTATTTTTAAGTCTTAGCCAGCTTAAAGAGCGCTTCAACTGCCTTGGTTAGTCAGCTCGTCAGGGTACGACCAAGTTTTCCTTGTTTTTAGGTCTTAGCCAGCTCAAAGGGTGCTTTGACCGCCTTGGTTAGTCAACTTATTAGGACTCGACTAAGTTTCTTCATTTTTTAGGTCTTAGCTAGCTTAAAAGGCGCTTTGATCACCTTGGTTATTTAGCTTATCAGGGCACAACCAAGTTCTCATTATTCTTTTTAGAGATTTTTGCCAACTTACAAAGGCACTATCCCTTGCTATTCTAACCTCGTCAAGTGACTTAACGTTCCTTTGGATAGAGTCGCCCCAAGGCAAAAACGGTGTCTCTTTTGTCTTTGCGGCAACATTTTACTCAAACTTCACCATAAAGAGGGGCAACTGTAGACACCTAATTTTTGCCCCTCTGTAATCTTAATTTTTTATTTTTATAAAAGAGGTCCTAATTCAAAAATAAAAATAATAAAAAAAATTAATTAATTAAAGATAAAAATAACAAAAAAAGTTTAACAAATGATGAAAATACCAAAAAAATAATAAAAGAAAAAAAGTATTATAAAGAGTTTTGTAGATTTTTAAGAAATAAATTATTTTAGAGAAAATAGTTTTAGTTTTCGCTTAGTTAAAAAATTTTTATTTTAAGAAAGCGGGTAGTTTAAGTACAATTTAATTGAACTGAATGTCAAAGCACAAGCCAACGACCTTACGAATAAGCATTGGAGTATTGGAATGGACTTAGTTTAAGGTCTTAGGTTCGAGTCTTGTTAGGCACCTATGTCTTTATTTTTCTATCTTTGCAAAAGCAAGATGAAAATGGGATTCATATCTAAGATCATTTGAATCTAGTTTAATCTTATTAAATCATATTTGAATTAAATTTGGATCTAGTTTAATAAATTAATTAGATATGATATGATTTAGACTCTATAAACACACACATGCAGTCAGAAAAAAGAGGACAGAAAAAACAAGACCCATATCTACCATAACTCACCACAGCAGTTGCATGACCACCTGTAACTTAGACCCAACGCCATCCTCCTTTGATCATAATATGAAAACCAACACCATCCTCATAGCCCTAAACATTAAACACCAATACTGCTGTGCTTGCAACTGATTCACTCCACTGCTCACTACACGGTTTACTGACCAAGCCATAGATCGCCATAGCAATTCGATGCTACTGCAATAGTACACTCATCGATCACTTCATTGCTATCTACAATGCCGTACGTCCAAGTTTCAAGCCACTACACCAATGAATACGGCAATTACACACAGTTGTTGTCTATGCCTTACACCATCAACCGCTACTCCAACACCATGGACGCTAACTTAACACTCGTACACATACGCTACATGTCTACATGAGTCACACCGGCCATTGCTGATCACTAGTCACACAATAACTAAATCAGAACACTTACTACTGCTGTGATTTGCCGCAACACGTCCAAACCGTAACCCACTCTCTCACCAAACTCCAGACGCATGATAATCATTTACCTGCACAATAGAATCAATAACCCACTGTCATGTTCCAGTAGACTCAACTGCGTACGAGCACTCCCATAATTGCTTTAGAAACGCGTGTGATTAGAGGAGTTCCATTGTTGTGTCAACACTTCATAAGTACGGAATCAGATCCTTACTGTAGCGCACAACTCCGACGACCCTGCTCCCTTCATCCTCACTTGACCGAACGCACACTGCAATAGTACACGTCCATAACTGCAACAGCTGTACTACTCGACTACACAGCCACTGGCACTACTGCATTGCGCTAGTCTACACAATCTAGCAGTTCAGGCCGCATGAGGCTCGGCCAGCAACTCCAGCGATTTACTAACGTCTATGACTGAATCATCATCTACTGCTGCACTTCATAGCATGCCATGCTAATCATACTTCCACCAACTACTGTTGTCCACGTACAGAGCACCAACATCATAAGCATGCCATAGCTGAATCACAAGTCCAGGTTCAGTTCCTCAATTATTATTATTATTATTATTTTATTAGATCCTTATTTATGTTAATAATATAATGTATAATAGTTATGTATATATTAGACTAGTGGATTCTTTTAGTATTAGTTTTTTTTTATATTAAGTATGCCATATTTTATTTATTTAGATAGATAGTTGTTAATAGTAGAAATATAAGTATGGATATATATTAGCTTAGGATTTTTTTTATGATTAGGTTTTTTTCTAGAAACCCTCACATAGAAAATTATTTTTAGAAATAAAAATTAACAAAAAGAATTTTCTTACAAAAAGGTCATAATGTCTTCTAATCATTTACAAGTTAGGACCCCCTTATATCTTGTTTAAATGAACCAAATCAATTAAGATGTAAACTTAGTCAGTTTTCAAAATTAAAATCAATCAACACACTAAATTTTTTTTTTCTAAAAGAAAAAACTACGATTGTTTGATCCCGGCTAGTGAGTATGTAGGCACCTTCAAGGCGATAATAAAATATGTTAAACTTAGGTTCTTTTTCTTTTGATTTTTTTTGTTTATTTATCTATTAATTTTTTAAATATTATAATTAGAAAAATAATCTTAATTTTGGTAAATAGATAGTAGTACCCGTTAAGGGTTTAATAGGTTAGCCCCCGAACTTTAAACCCTTTGGTTCTTCATTTAAAATCGAAATCAAATACCGACAGCCGAATCGTAATCAATCCACCTAATTGATTACGGTTTCTTTTTCTTTTCCCAACTTCGGTTGGGTGGCGACTCCAAAAATAATTTTCAATAAAAAACCGGAATTTTTCAATTTCTTTAGTCGAAGATTAATATTAAATGGGTTAAGGTTTAGTATTAATCGAGAAATGAGAAATTAATTTTAAATAAAAAAAACCGAAAAATCAGGCTCAACACCTCTTTATTAACCAATTCAACAAAGAGAATACCTATAGGGGTCAACTTTATTGTAAAAGTTCTAAAAAGGTTAGGATCATGGACTTAAAGAAACTAGGTTGTTGCAAAAGCTTAAAGAGGCAAAGGTAGGGAAAGATCGAAGCACTTAAAGATGTTTGTATTCCTAAAAAAGTAAGGGTCTAAAGAGGCTATAGTACCTAAAGAGGCAAAGGCCTTAAGAGGTGAAGGTTTGAAGAGGCCTATTTTGCAAAGTGCATGCTAAGCCGGTTGGCCTTGAGTCTGAAAGAGGCTTGTTTGCTCGTTGTTTATATAAGGTGATGGAATAAAGTATTTAACCCATCACTGTTTAGTAGCTTAAGGCTTTTGAATGGCTCATAGTCTGTATTTATTATAGAACTTTAAGTATTTTACCCATTACTAGTTAATGCCTTAGGGTTTCAAATTAGCTTGTCATTTATTTGTTAGACTCAAAGCATTAGGCTCGTCATCAATTAATGACTTACAACTTTTTAAAGAGCTTGTTGTCCTTTATTAAGACTTATAACATCATATCCATCCCCAATTGATGGCTTAAGGCTTTTCAAATAGCTCATCATCCTTAAGAGGATTTATAGCATCAATGCCTGTTACTCTTAAAAGAGTTTAAGGCTTTATGTCTTGTTATCCTTTCTTAGGACATAGAGATCTAAGGACATTCTTTTCCTATCATCCGTTAAATATAGGATTTAAAGATTAGCACTTTATGGATTGCCTATCACATGTAATGGGTAGGGTCTAGAGCTATTGAGGAGTAATTTATTAGCGAATTATGTTTACATGGGCTTAGAGTAGAGGGTGTATGTTTAGCTTCAGTATGCCTCTAAACTCTTGTACTCATCTTTGAAGGAGGCAAAAATAAGCTTGGAAAGGATTGAGTAGGTCGTTTCAAGTGTCGAATGGTTAGCATCCTTCATCATTAGACTTGTCAAAGTCCAAATCATAGAGTAGTGCATTGATAAATATAACATAAATCAAGAGTTGAATGAAGATATTGACAACAAGCTAACATAGAACATGACATAAGACATATGTACTTAATGTGTATTTCTTGAAAAATAAATAAATAGTAGAAATAAGGTTACTCATCTTTTATCAATAAGGACTGGCATGTGTAATTGTTTGTATTTGAAGGATGTGTAATTGAGCTCCTTTGGGTCAATTGAGAATGGGTAACATCCTTATTAGCTACTAGCACTCTGCTAAAGTGGCTACCTCCTTTATAATGTAGATGGATGACATGCCCCTTTTTTGTCATTTACTGTTCTTTTACAAGCCGGTCTCCTAACCTTTGTACACTTAGCTTTAATCCTTTTTTTTTTCTTTTTTAATACTTCATAGGCTTGCTCCATAAAATAAAGCCACTCTAGTTTTGCTCTTTTAGAAAAGGGATTCTACTAAAAATGCGTGAACCCCCCGATAATATCCATAAATAATTTGTTTTTGGTAAACGATGGACATTACCATATGTAAATTCAGGTACATGGTACACATTAGTGCTCTAGTGCATTTCTCCCTCTAAGTCCGAATAAATACGTTTTTGAACCCTTTCTTTAAAATTTAAAGTGTATGTTCCCGCGTAAATCTCAGCAATTACTTGTTTGAATTCTACATATTAATTATTTTGAACCAAAAGAAAGCTTTTTGGTGGAATAGTCACATTATATAGAATATACTCACTCCCAATAGTTACATACGAGTCTAAAGAACATAAAAAGGTAGGATGATTATGATGCATACGTATGGGATGAACCAAATTCTCATTGAATTTTATTTTTCCATTAGAGGGGGCTTGTTCATGTTCTATAGTACTACCTGTGAATACTTTGCCGATGTGAAAAGTTCTTAATGTTAGTTGAGTCTCTAGTTCTCCAATAGATTGACTCGCAATAATACCTACAGGTTCTCCTAATTCGATCAGGTCGCTATAAGTAGGACTCCTACAATAACATAATCAACAAATCCAAGATGTACTCCTATAAGTAAAGAGGGTTCGAATAGGTATTAGTTGTGTTCGAAAGGTTATGAATCAATTGATAAGTCCAGTTTCAATATCTTATTTCGAATAGCAATAAATGGGGAGATAAACAGGCCGATATGTGGCTGCTTTGTCCTCTCTAAAATGTGGTCCAGGTATAAAGGCCTCCAATTTTGCCTTTAGGGACATGTACGAATGAGCAGAGGGCTGCCTTGCTTGTGATTATACATTTAGAACCGTCAAGTTTGGGTTCATTTGCTTATACTCAGGTCCATCATGGAGAACTCGGCTTGTATTGAAGCTCGGCTAAGTTGCTCGACCTCAAATGGAATTCTACACCTGCTACAGTAGTTTGGACGTTTACTTGAGCTCGGCATGTACCCAAGATTTCAGCCACGTATGTGTCGAGCTCAGGCTTTTATTGGGCCGAACTGTAGTTGCCAAGCTGGAGCTCGGCAAAACTCAACTCAGGTCGGCAGCTCGGTAACTTCACATACTACTTGTCACAACGGCAACCAATATGGAAGCTCGGCACTATATTCAATGTAACAGCAGTTTGGTAGCTTTAGTTTACAGCAGTTGGGCGCTCATCACCCTGTACCATTTGCGTTCTGGCCAGCCAATGTCGGCCCTGCTGAGGATCATAAGGCATTCGAGATGCTTCCTCATCAGGTCTTGAAGCAAATCCCTTTGCTTCCAAAAGAACAATTTGTAAATGCAGATGAACTAGTCGGCATCTTCCAGGTGAGTCTAGGAGAGGCTGATATCAACAGGGAGCCTCCCCAACTTTCCTTAAAATTGCTCGGAGAGCCTTAACGACGATCAGCATTTCATGCTAACGTTCCGGTTAGTACACCGGAGGGGAAAAAACAGCCCTATCCAAGCAGTTTAAGTGGATTACAACATGGTCCATGTTTTAGTTGGGTTCTTATTTGCATATCCGCTTGGAATGCTCGACTTGTTTTGAGTGTTCGATTAGGTGGTGTGTCCTGCAATGGAATGTGCATGTGAATGGACAGCTCGGTTCAGCTTTTCCTATCTTAGGTGCTCAGTTTCGTCACACTAATAAAGGTTGCTGTTTGGTGTGCTACGCCATGTGAGCTTAATGATTTGATCCTCTTTGGAATCCTCACAAGCCCTTATCCTGATTTCGGTCTCCATGAACAGACCTTACAAGCTCAGAGCTCAGAGATCATGGAATACGGCGTAGTCAAGAAACGGTTTTAGCTAACGTATGATATGCAGTGCGAAGCTCGGTGAACGTGTAAGGCACAGGTCGCCCTGAGTCACAGCTTGGAGGTCGGAGGACGGGCTTGTGGTAGCTTGACTCAACTATATGCAACTCTGAGGTCAGACTTTAAAAGAAGGTCATGAACGCCAGGGGCTTGGTTTGGCACGTACTATCTAGCTCAATTTAAATCTGCTGTCAATGGAACTCGACTCGGTGAGAACGCGGTTGTGCACGGACGCGCTTGAAAGCTCGGAGTTGTCTAGGTCGTTCCGTGCGCTTAAAGTTGTTCATCTATGATGGATCGTTTGAGTTCATTCGTGACTCCATTAAGCTCGGAGCTTAGAGATGGCTTCCAATTGAAAAGGAGCTCGGCCGCTTGCTGTTATGGAGCTCAGAGAGAAAAGTACATGATCTACTGATCGGTTCTATCCAACCGCCGTTGCTCGGTAATTTGGGTTATGCTCGACCAAAAAGAGCTCGGACTCGGCAAATAGCGCGTATGACATAGGTTCGATTAGTGAAACATGAATTTTAGTCAAAAACAGTCTCAGAGTTGTTCAGGTTACTCCATTGTGCTCGGAATTCAGACATCATAGGACGCACTTCGGTCTGGCGTCTTGCTCAAGTCAGTTACTTGCCAACCTATGCTCCACCTTCCAACTCGTGCGCACAATAGGTCAGCGCATACACTTGACCACCCAAACAGTACCCTCATGACACGCGCGATTGCATGCCATCATCCAATTGGAACAAGTGCTCGGGAATGAGAGTAGGGTTATGCTACTAGAAATTCGGCTTTATCTTGTCTTGGTGAGTGGAGTTCAAGCTACTCAGCAAGAATGAGATCAGTTCGGCATCATATTCCACTTTGGTAGCCCGGCAACTTAAAAATTGGAAAGCTTGGCTGTCACACTTGGTTCAAGCTCGGGTCATTTGTCTTGGATAAAAATCTACCGCTCTTGCTTCCATCCTCTTTTTGTATTTTTTTTTAATATATTTTTCTATCTGCTTGGATCCGAGGGGCAGCTCTCACACGACTTAACCAATAGAGTTGACTGTCAGGATAGCTCATGAAACAGCTCGGAAATGTCTACTTTTAGTTCGGCAACTCTTCGGGTCACTTCACAATCGTGAGGATGAACTCAGCTCGACACTAAGGTCAGCTCGGCAACTAACTAGTCACAGTGATCATTACAAGCCTTTCTCGTGCTCCCCCAAAATACTCATACTTACATGTCGTTGGGAAATTCGGCCTCAATCCGAATCCACACAAGAGTGAACAGCTCGAGTATGTAAAGCTCGTCGATAAGCTCGGATGCAGATCAAACAGCCCGAGTAGGTGCTGTGATCTTGATCAAGACCAGCAATAGTTGATTCAATTCTGTTCCCCTTAAATGCTTAGTTTGAAATTGTGTGTAACGAAAGAGCTCAAATGAACTTAATCTTACATTGTTGGTTCATGTTGCAGCCACTACTTGTCAGTACCATAATAAACAGCTAGGAGTTTCGCTCGGAAGTCCTCTTGACTTTGGCTGCTATTGAATTTCGCTTGGTTTGCTTGTAAAAAGAATACGACTCAAATTTGAAGTGCTCGATTTTGCTGGAGTTACCCTTGACTTAATGACTGTATGGACATTGAACTTGATTTTGTTGTATAAACTCTTTGGAGCTCAGCTAGATCTCAACTCATTGGTTGCTACTGCGTGTGGAATTCGCATGACTTTAATAGCTTGGTTTTGGTAATCGTCTTTGAGCTCCGCCATGATGTTTAGCTCGGCGTGCAAGCCAGAGTGTATTCATCTACAGGTACAGCTTGTCCGCACACAACTTGGTCGCTACTGTAAAAAGCTTGGCTTAGAGTGTAATTCAGCTTCACTGCTCGTGTTGGTTTTGGGCTGCTTTGATTGAGGATGGCAACTTTGGATTTTAAGGCATCTACAGATGTTGGAGAGATAAGTTGGGTTTGTCGATCATTTGCAGCTCTGTTTTGAAGAGTCAATGACATGCTCTTTTACTCTGGAAGTTAAAAGGATTTAGATGCATCCTTGGAAATGGTTGAACTAATAGCTTGCATCTTAATTGATTCCTGGTTGAGCACTTGAGAAGCTCGACTTCGGACTACACTGCTCGGCCTCGAACTTGACAAACTGCCCACTTTCGACTTGGATCACCGTAGTTTGTCGGAGGAAGGAGAACCTGGCTTAGTCCATACGTTGCAGCTGTCTCCTTGTGTAAGGCCTTCCATATGGCAAGTGAGCCATCAAGTATCACCAAATGGACCAAAGTGCCTGAATTTGTGGGAAATTTGAAATGTGGTTACCATCGTGGGTTGTGGGTGCTTCCGAAACACCAGGAACATGCAAACGAGCCATGAGAAGACTATTGTCTTGTAGCATGCGACTCGATCTTCTATCAACTAATTGGTGCCGGAAAATCATGAACGGAGGATCCGAACTAAAACTTCATTACGGCAATTTTGCAGAAGTTCCAACATTGATACAGGAAAGATCTGAATTTATAGAACCCACTATGATGCAATTTAAGTAAATGCTAAACTCATATTATGGGGAGAATTAACTATAAAAAACATGTGCAACATTCAATGGTATTCATCATTGATGAATTCATGTTCGAAGTGGAGCTTTGTTTCTACTTTTCATCAATATGAACAGTGATATAGGAAATGTCATGTGCAGATTTTAATATGGTCCGTTGATGTTCTGCAACTTATATAATTCACCAGGAAGCATAAAAAATAGCACTTCTGTTGATTAGGCAATAAAGAAGTAAATTAACCAACTGAGCATGGAACCGCAAAACCAACTTTCCTACTTTTCCATTTGCACCACAAAGACAAGAAACCGATAATAAAATATAGCCCTCAATGCTGCAAAATTGAAGCTTGAAATTACAAATCATAAGCAGGTCTAATCCGAAAGAATCCATATTAAAATTAATTGAGAGATGGTGGTAGTGAGTCACATTTTGAAACACATAGCCTTAATTATTGATATCAGATTTTTGTTTTAGTATGCAGATACTTATAAAATAAAATGCAGCTATAGAAGGAAAAAGTGTTAGAGAATGCTTTAATGTTTTAATATGATCACTTTAATACTTAAGTTAATCATCTCATAATGAAATAAATCTTAAAAGAGAAAAAAAAGAGAGAAAACCCCTTATCTTAATAGGTTCTTTTATTTATAGTAGATGAGATTATGATATACTTAAATTCAGTTTTTGGAAATAAGTTTTATAATTGAAATTGTTGATTTGGGTTTAAAGTCTGTTTATTAGAAAATGTATATTAATAATAAGAAAGTTATCTCTCATAAATGGCTGTTAATTGAATTAATAATTAGATAAATTGAAACTTTAAATATATAATTTAAAAAATGATAAAATTAAGATTTAAACTACAATATTATCCTTGTAAATAATTAACAAAATATGAAAAGGAAAAATTATTTCTTTATTTCCTTTTTAAACATCTACATATGAAATTAAAATCACTTTATTTATGCCTTACCTCTAAATATATCTTTTTTACTTTCATTTTCCCTCGATTATTTTCTGTAAAACTTTGCAATACTAGAGAGGTAAACGCTGAGGATGAGTCTTTTCGAGGTTGAAAATAGAAAATCCAATTTTGAATGGATAAATGCCGTGCGTGAAAATTAAGGAATTTACCTGATTTATAGTGGCCAATAAGGAAGGATATAACAACAGAAAGCGAATTACCTAATAGTTTTACTATATATTCTTTCTGTCTACTTCTTTTCTCGCTAGAATAGATTCTGTCTGTCTTGCTTCTCTGTGAAGTCTCATTGCAATCATATTCATCCACAAGAGAGAGAGAAAAAATGCGGAGACGATTCAGCAATGGCGGACGCACTCCGGGCTTTGAGGTCATTGATGGCCTCTCACTCACCTCCACTCGACGCGTTGGTCGTTCCTTCCGAAGATTATCATCAGGTGCTTTTTATTTTTACATCGAAACGTATTCATTATTTTTCATCGTCACCTTTGCTTTGTTCCGATTATGTTTTTGCTGTTGTTATTGTTGTAGAGTGAGTATGTATCCGCGCGTGACAAGAGGCGCGAGTTCGTGTCAGGGTTCACTGGAAGTGCCGGTGGGTTTGAAGATTCCCCCGATCTCTCTGTTTTTGCTTTCTCCATTAGGAATTTAATTTATATTGAGTTGTTGTTGATGAAGTGCTACTTTTAAATATTATTATGCAGCTATGAAGTGTTTTACTATAGAAAAAGGATTCGTTTTGCTCTTGAAATTGGTTGTGCAGTAGAGTGTACGATAAGTTTCACTAGATGGATATAGTGTAACTGAATCTTACAAGGTTTAGTTTCCTTTTGACCGTTCCATTGATTACATATAGACAATGAAATTTGTTCATTGAAATTGAATGGATTGCATAATCTGATCGGAACTATTATGAGTCCTGTGTTAAATGCCTTCACTCTTTCCGTTTTGGGCTTGTGTATTTCCGAAATCGCTTCTCTTTTTTTGAAATCTACTTGAAAAGGACTTTTTGTCTGTGTCTTTTAAGAGTTTTTGGGGCTATGCTTTATGTTTATCATAAGATTGGGTTCTGTTTCCAAAAAATAACCTGAAAGCTTCTGTTGGCTTTCTTTCTATTCTTATGATTCTTCAGTAGGTCGATTAGAAAATAAACTAGAGATGGTGAGCATTGAACTTTTTTCTATGGTTATTTGACCTGGCCTATCCCCATTTGGAAAGGTTGGTTGGGTGCTTTTGCAAGAGTGCTTGTAGGTAAAAGGATAAATTTTCAAATGGGATGCTTGTAAGTTATGTAAGATTGTGCAGCCTCCTTTTGTATGCAACTGTGTGATTTCACAGCCTCACCTTGTATGCAATTTCACAAGATCTTTATGTATAATGCGATACCTATGTGGTTCATGGGATAGACCAAAAAAAGGTAGCCTCAGGCCTGCCGGTCCTTGTTGCGTTCTCTGGTTTGAGATGGTGAATTTCTTACTCAGGATATTATACATAAAACATACTGGATTAAAGAGAAAAACCAATGGGGAAAGAATGAATGATGCATGTAACTGTCATCAAATAGGTATCATTTAAGTATTTAACCAATTGTGTTAAAAGTATTGAAGTCCTATGTAGATATATTTTTTTCAATTGAGTCAGAAACCTTTAAAGTGTCAATTATTCTTAAGCCTTCTTACTTATGATCTTTCAATTCATTTTTTCTAGACCAAAAAAATGTGTACCGGTTTAGGACTTTTGGTGCATGTTTCCTTGAATTTCTTTGGTGAGTCATTTGTTCCTTATTGGTCAAGCTTATTTGATGGAAAACATGCCAAAATATAAAGAGGTTAAAGTCTGTGCATGTAGGAAAGGTGCGTATATCAGTTTGTCTTTTTATGGTACATAGGACTATCAGCTATCATTTCGTTGTTGCAACTGTGTTCTTATTGGTGGATACCAATCAATTAATAATGGTTTTTTATTACACTCCCTCATCCTCTCACATGCTTGATGCTAATGAACTACATGACCTGTTTTGATCGTGCTATTATTATTTCTTGTAGGAAGCTTGGAGAAGAAGTTGTGTTTATGTTTAAAACTTGTCTAGTACAAGTCTTTGTCCAGTTCTTCTAAGAAAACATAAGTCAAGTAGCCAGACTTTACTTTGTATTTTCATTGCGAAATCTGTTCCTCTTTGTGATGTTCACAATTTAATTTATTTCTATTATATTGCTTATATGCTTTTGCGCACTACATATGTGCAATTTCATGATTACACCATTCTTTGTGCTATCCATATATAACACGTTGTTCCTTTTTCCCCAATGAATTGTTGTTATCTTCACATATATCTAAGGTTGATATAACTGTGGCCATGGAATATGGGTAGCATGAGTGAAATGGTTGTTACCACTATAAATAAGACTTAGTAACCACATTGTTATGTTTTAATTTGTGCGTTTGTGAATGAATTACATGTTTCTGAAGCATATTTTTTTCAGTATTTCCCATATCCATCACATGTTTTCTCCTTCCTTTTGATGTTTGTCCAGGTTTGGCACTTATAACCATGAATGAAGCACTTCTCTGGACCGATGGACGTTATTTCTTGCAGGCTACTCAACAGCTTAGTGATCAGTGGAAGCTTATGCGTATTGGAGAAGATCCTGCTGTTGAAATCTGGATGGCAGATGTGAGTCTCTATACTTTACAGTGTTTGTATGGAGTGATCTTACAAGATTAGGATTAAAATTTCCAGCTAATATCTTTGCACAGGAGTCAGATGCTGCAGTTGTGTCATCAATAGGCCCTTTCATTAAGCTTTGCTATCTTAGATTTTGATTTCTGTAGGTAATCTTCCTTTTGTAGAGTTACTTCTTGGTGTTGTCATATCAGTATAGTCATTTCAATTTAGTCAGATCTTCCTTATACATGATCATGCAAAAGAATGGGTTGATGAAATAACACTTATGGATTTTTGCCTGATATGTTTAGGGGGCTTACTCAGACCGTGCTACTTCATTATTATACTCTTCATCCAGCTTTTGTTGAACTAAGTCTCTTGGCTATTTAGCTTTGTATAATGCTATTGGAGCTTGCACATTTGGAATTGCTTTCTAATATTTAATTTTTAGCTAGTAGATACAGTTGGAATGCACCTTGCTCTGTTAAATATATTTTATGATGTTTTCTATCAGAATCTTCCAAAAGATGCTGCGATTGGTGTTGATCCTTGGTGTGTATCGATAGATACTGCCCAAAAATGGGAGCGAGCTTTTGTAAAGAAACTGCAGAAGCTTGTACAAACTTCCACAAATTTGGTAGATGAGATTTGGGAAAATCGGCCACCTTCTCAAGCTAATCCTGTAAATGTTCATCCAATAGAATTTGCTGGTTGTTCTGTCATGGAAAAGTTAAATGATTTGAGGGAAAAGCTCATACAGGAGAAGGCTTGTGGCATAGTTATCACCGCACTTGATGAGGCAAGTTTGCCTGTTCATATATGCCTTTTGACCTGTTACCTTAATTTGCAATGCGTCAGTTTGGATGTTGTTCTGCAGGTTGCCTGGTTATATAACATTCGAGGGACTGATGTGTCCTATTGCCCAGTGGTGCATGCATTTGCTATCGTAATGTGCAATTCAGCTTTCTTCTATGTAGATACAAGGAAAGTATCTCCCGAGGTTAGTCTTATACCTTTTCTTTTCCAAATTTCTTTTTGATGGTCTTCTTGCAGAGTAGTAGCACTGAAATTTTCTAATAACTACATCTAGACAATCACCCTATTATATTACTCTCAAGCTGCATTTTCACTTAGCGGTGTCTTTTCCTAAATGCTGATTAGTGCAGTGCTTGCACATAATATTTTTCTGATTGCATTAATTTTGTTAAAGGTTCATTGAAATATCTTGTCCTATGCATCATTTCCATGAAGACCATTGACTTTTCTCTACCTAATATTTTATTTTGTGCAGGTTAAAGCTTATTTTGAGGATAATGTGATTGAAGTGCGAGAATATGATGCAGTAAGCACAGATGTGAGTTTGCTTGCATCTGATGAGCTTAAGCCTTCGTCTGTCAAAGCATTAGAAAGTGATACAACTGCTGCTGATAATAGCGCTGACTTGATACTGGTTGACCCAGCATCATGCTGTTATGCTTTGTATTCAAAACTAAACCATGAGAAACTTCTATTGAAGCAGTCTCCTCTAGCTCTTGCAAAAGCTTTGAAGGTAGCATATCCATATTTTGTACTCTTAAAGATAGAAGTAATAAACATAGAAAATATTGCCATTATCACATGGCAAATTGGCATTTTCTCACAGGAAACTGATGTGGGGAATTCATCATTTTCAATGCCCTTCCCCCTTCTCCTCCTCTTAGCTTGCACTTGGTAAAAAAGAAAAAAGTTATTTATAGTATTGTATATTTCTTTGCATTATTATAGAGTAAATGGCTGCTTATAGTTTAGAAAGTTGTCTGAAAATTTATGGCTTAGTTGAAGTTTTCAATCATCAAGCATTGCATGTGGTTATTTTATGGTGTAGGATGATGGTGCAAGTTCTAGGTTGTTCTTTATGTTTCATTTCTCTGTTAGAATGGAAGAAGCACACTTAGGAAATACTCTATCTTGTAATCCTGATTTGAGTGCATATATGTTTGCTGTTGCTTTGTCACGTCTTTATAGTCCCTTGCTTTTGTACAGGACTCTTATCTATTTCTTTTTTTAACTGAAATCCATTATTTAGAAGGGAAAGAATTTACATCCTTTTGTAGCACTGCTAATGTTTGAGGTTGCAGAAATTGGGAACTGGGATTTTTATATCTGATAGATTTGTTTAGTAATTGTGAGAGATGCTAATTGGGTGAAGTAAGCACTTTTAAAAGAAAACTTTGGCTAATGCAGCAACTGTCACTAATCTCTTGGGGCAAGGTTGTTGAACAAGGTGCATAACTATGGCAATGTAACCTATCACAAGTGGAGTCTGTGGATATTGTAGAGTTTTATTGGTGAAGGATCTCTTATTTAGAATTGTTCTAATATTTTAATTGGCAGACTCTATTAGGATGCTTTGTATCTCCCACTATTTTTAAAATATGACATTTTTCTTCAAATCATCAGTGTTTCAAATGAACTTCATTATGGAAGTATGTATTTAGAATTTGCTATATAAATTGTATTTAATACTTCTGCTTTGGACATTCCAGAATCCAGCTGAACTAGATGGGTTAAGAAAAGCACAAATTCGTGATGGTGCAGCTGTTGTGCAGTATCTTGTCTGGTTAGATAACCAGGTATGCTGCTGAAATTCTATTTCTTTGCAAGGACATAATAAATTATTTATCTAATTTTTGCTTACTAAAAAAAATTGTTGATCTATTTTTTCTTTTCCCCCTTTTTCTTTCCTTGGGTTAGATTGTACTCATATGTTAATCCCTTTAAGCATTTCTCTGAACTCACAGATGCAGGAGAGATATGGCGCTTCAGGTTACTTCTTGGAGGCAGAATCTGACAAAAACAAGAAGCCATCGTGAGTTAAATTTTATGGTTTTACATACAACTCCAACTGAACTTATACTACTCTTAGCTATGATAGTTTGCATCTGTGGAATCCAGGTATAGCCATATGAGGAATGTTATATTGATTTCTTTATGGATCCAGTTATCCAGGCACTGTTTCCTCCTGCAACCTGGACTGAGATCTTTAGGGATAGCATGTTCTAAAGATAGCCCTACCTCTGGGCCATGCTTAATAAGCATGCCTGTGTATGTACTTGAAGCATGGGTGTGGATTTTATGCCTGTAACTTATGCCTAAGGATTCAATGCTGTGGCAGGGAAGCTGATAAACTTACGGAGGTATCTGCAAGTGATAAACTTGAGGGCTTTCGAGCCTCAAAAGAGGTAATTTCCTCAGGGAAATGTTCTGGAATTTTTCGTGGTCCTTTTTCGATTGGTTGAGACCTTTTCTGTTTCATGTGCAGCACTTTGGAGGTTTGAGTTTTCCAACCATTTCGTCTGTTGGTCCAAATGCTGCAATAATCCATTATGGGCCAAAAGATGACTCTTGTGCAGAGTTAGATGCAGATAGCATTTATCTATTTGATTCAGGAGCACAGGTACACAATTTTAGAAGTAATTTCACTGGGGGAAAAAAAATGTGGTATTGGCAGCAACATGTCCATTGCATCAATTGCTGCTGCTTCTCTTCCTATTTTAACTTAATTTCTGGGATTAATTTTCTTCATTTTTGTTGTTGGTGAAGTATCTAGATGGAACAACTGACATAACTCGAACTGTTCATTTTGGAAAACCTTCAGAACATGAGAAAACTTGCTATACTGCGGTGCGTAGCCTCCTTTTCTCCTCAGTTTTATTTGGTCATATGACTTTTACATATTTAAGAACATGTGAAGGAGGAGTGCTTCTTGCTTTCTGTAAACTATTTCTTCAGAAAGATATATTGCCAAATTTCTCAAGTAATGTTTTGATAGATTTTGGCTTGCTGTTAGTTTTGCAAATTGACATCCTGAATATTATAATGTTCATCACATTGATAACTTATTTGATTTTTTAGTTATCCAAACTGTAGCAAAATGTAAAGTAAAAAAATGATATTACCATTGAAAAAATATTGCTTTGTTCTGTCAGAGCCTTCAATGTCACCAAGCATATGTGACGACCCTATATCAAGACACAGTATATTTGTTGGTGTTGCACTGTACAAAGTGATGGCTGGATGAGATAATTATCTTACCTTTCAGATCCTTAGGATGCCTTATGTCATTCGATGTAATTCTGCCTGTATGAAGCTAGGATTCATTATTTTGGTTCCTCTGTACTTGTCAGTTATTTTAAGGGTTGTTGACAACTTCTATTATTCCCTAATTTCTTTCAGGTTTTAAAGGGTCATATTGCTCTGGGTAATGCATGTTTCCCAAATGGGACAAATGGTATTGAAAATTTTCTTTATCCTGTTCGTCATTATTCTTTTGAACAGATTTGTCAGCTGTGACTCTTAGATTGCTCTCCTTATGGGTAAGTTGATTTCTTATGCTATCTCACGTTGAAGTTTTCATTGATTTTTATGTATAGGTCACGCACTAGACATTCTTGCTCGTGTACCTCTCTGGAAGTATGGGCTTGATTATCGACATGGCACTGGCCATGGGATTGGCTCTTACCTAAATGTTCATGAAGGTATGTCATGATAGGAAAAGATAGTGGTTACTCTGGGATTATATGTAAGTATGAAATCTTCAGCTTCCAGCATTTTATCAATTTCCTTTTGGCTTTTCTAGTTTCTTTGTGTTAGCCTTCCATTTAACACTAAAGCAGGTTTATAATAATCACCTTATGGAATATCACAAACTGCAATTGTACAGGTCCACATTCGATAAGTTTCAGACCACAGGCTCGAAATGTGTCCCTGGAAGCTTCAATGACTGTTACAGACGGTCAGTTCTTTTTTATTCCCACAAGTCTTCGTTTCTTTTTTTGTTTTTCCTTCTTTTTTGTGTATTTTTCCTCCTAATTTCAGTGGTGTATTGATATGAAGCAAAAATTGGGGTTATTGTCTTTGTACGTCAAATCTCAGAGGAAACTTTACAAACAAAGAAATTCGCTCTGGGTATCATAGAATGCACTGCTATTCAAATGGAGCATAAGATGAACCCCAATACATATTGGACTCGATGCAAACTAGGGAAAGTAAAGCAAAATTACAATTTCTTCATGGAAAAGGCAACTGTTGTTAGTATATTCTGAGTTATGGTGTCTGTGGATGAAGTAATCCCTTCTTCCTTAACCAGGTTCCTTTCTCACTATAGATATATACTCCCAGAGCTAGGTTTATTTTTCATTTTAGAATCAGTAGGTTCCTTCCACTCATTTGCCATGAGCTCTTGAAAACAAGTGCCTGGATATGTTTGCAGGTCATAAAATAGTTTTGGTGGGAATACCCCAAACGTCATATGCCACAACATTCCACCTTTCAGGAAATCAAGAGTGTAGAGCCTTTCTTGAATTGCAAGCCATAAGATAAAAGCATGCTGTAGGGCATGTTTTTTGTGCCAAATTAAATGATATCATGGCACTCTTGAGGAGGAATTTCTCAACTCCTTGAAAGCTCTGTGGATGGAGAAGCCAGCAGTCAGGTTAGGGATGCTTAGGTCTTTATTTCATTTAACTGAAAGAGAAATGATGCTCTATTGTGTACCTGGCTCTTGTAGCCAGGGAACTTGGAGTTAAATGGTAGAGAAAGCTTCCTGCTCCCAGAAAAAAAGATGGATAAGGGCAAAACAATTGGAAAAGAGGAAAATTTTCCACTCACAACTAAGGAGACTACAATAAACATGAATAATCAGTCAACTGGTTAATAAGTGTCTCATGGAATGGATAGCAGAAGAGGAGTAAATTTTAATAAATCTCACAAGGAATAAGTTTTTTCAATGAGAAAATAATATCTAGTTTCAAGTAGAATAAATAGAAGAATGAAAAGATTATCATTTTGAGGGAAATCTTGCCAGTTTATTTTGAAATTATGGTTATGGATGTGACTGTTGAATAATGTATAATATGTAATAACCACTACATGAATTCTAAGGCTCTTCTGATACGACAACAATCAGATTTTCTGCCCTTTTTACCTATGTTATGGGCCAATCTAGGTTCTAAATTACTTCTATCAGATTTTCTACCCTTTTCACCTATGGTTTGAATTAAGTTTTCTCGTTGTAAAGAAAACCCAATGTATAAATCATAATTTGGGAAAAATCAAGACTTTTTCTTCCATTTCATTTCTGGTCAATATATGACGTTTAGGACAGGTGTAGTCGTGCAACTGCTATCCATCCCACAACTCCCTTTTTTCCCGTCCATGACACCCCCTATACACCAACATTAGTAACTTCCCTTAGCAACCACCCTCAATACACAAGGACAATTCAACTGTCTACATACACACACTACTACATGTGTAGCATCATACAGAAATCAGAAACAACAACATAAATTGGAAAACAACAAACATAAATAACAGCAGAAAATACATCAGTGAAACACTCATGAGGCTTCCATGATTTGCGTGTGTAAACATTATTGAAGCACCACTTTGACTTTGACAAAACCTTAGATATAGAGAATCGTCTCTTAGTCTCCTATTGAAAGTTAGGGAGCAGGCAGATCATAAGGTTCCATACACTAACTTCTTTATGGTCATTCTATGCAAAGGCTGGCCTGGCAGCAACCATCACCTCACCATGGAATGGAATTCAGCCCTTTGCTCCTAGCTTTAAGACCACTTTGCCCCTTTCAAACATAAAGTAAAGAAACTTGTTCCTGGTACCATTAAGAAGCAGCAAACAAGAAATTTTTTCTTAAAAAGATCCTCATTTTGCTGTTTTAGAGGGATGTGATTGCTTGGTTGTTTACACAAGTATCAAACTGCTTTGGATTAGGACTCAAAGATAGTTTCTGTGTTTGAGTCCATTAAAGATCAGGTTCGGGTTATTTTTGGATTTCTAAGGGGCTTCTCGGGTTCAGAGTTGGGGGAGAGAACCAAAATAAGCTTTCTTCTTGAGATGAATCCTCCACTTGGAATTTGGATTTAGTATGGAGTAGTAAGGTTCATCTTCATGAAAAACATGTGTAGAGACAAAACTTTTTACTTGCTGGATGGTAGCAACAATACCCCTTTAGCTTATACGATTGCAATTTAAGCTTTCTTGTGAACATATACATAGGTTTTGCTACTGGAAATTTTAAATTGAAGGATCTTAGCTGCTCCAATGGAAAGGGAGGAGGAAAACTCTAAAACATCCACAGGATTCTTGAAGTGAAGCCCATGAGATGGAGCTCTATTCATAAGAAAATTGGTTGTTAGAGTAACTTCTCCCCAATAATAGGATGGAACATTATTGAGCAAATGATGGTTCTTCCTTTGTACTATTCCATTTTGTTGTGGAGTGTTAGTATAGGAAGTTTAATGAATAATGCCATTGTTTTCAGAAAACTGTTATATAGTATGATTTACATGTTCACGCCATGGGAGTTCCAAATTGAGTTGGCATGGTTAGTGCTGTAAAATCAGAAGGAACTTTTGATTTTTTCTCAAGAAGCAATGACCAAGAGACATGGGTGTAAACATCAATAAATACAATAAACTATTTTGCACCATTCATATTAGGAATTTTAAAATATCCCTAGATGTTAGAATGAACAATGTCAAAAGCTAATAATGACTTTATTAACGATTGAGGAAAGGCCTATCTATAATGCTTTGTAAGAACTGAAATTTTGAAATAGAGTTTCCTTGAAATAATGAATGGAAACATTATTTTAAGATATTTAAACTATGGATGACCTAAACGACTATGATGAGACCCAATTTTTGACACTTTAGAAGTATTTAATTTCGCTAGTTGAGCCTTAATGGTATCTAGATTGTTCACATCATCAAGGATGTATCGTCCATCTTGGACCTTAGCAACTCCAAATTTTCTTCACAAAAGTCTGGTCTTGGAAAGCAAGTGTCAAAGAAGGTAATATAGTACCAATTAAATTTTGGTTATTGGGTAAACTAAAAGAAGATTAGTTGTAAGTCCAGGACTATGAAGGACATTTTCAAGTTGAAGATCAGAACCAATAGAAACATTGCCTTGGCCTTTAAAAAGCATGGTAAATCCATTTGCTACCATAATTGAGCATGGAGTATAAGAATAAAAGACTATGGAGGAATTTGTCATGTGGGTTGTTGCACCAGAATCTGCAAACCGAGCATTATAATGCACTACTGTAGCAGCATTGAGGGATGAAAAAATAAAATGCTTACCATTCTGAACTACAGAACTAGCAGCAGAATTTTGGAAAGAGAGTCAAGTGAACCTTTTAGATGATGAAGATCTTCGTTATTAAATTCAAATTCTGGTTTGACTGTGTGTTTTCCATATACATCTAGAAAGTAGCAGTAATTGCTAAAAGAAGAAAAAGGATGGCAATAAAGGCCTGAAAGAAGGATTTTTAGGCAGTGAAAAGGAAATTATGGTTTCCGACAAGACCATATAACTCCAATACCTTGTGGAGAAAAAAGAATATGGCTTGTGTATAAAACTGTACATATACATAGCCTTTTATGGGCTTGATTGCCTCCTCTAATTACTGAAGCACATGCTTTTTATCCATAAAGAAATGTGTTATAACTAAGGAATCTTATGGTTTAATAATTTGTTAAAGATACTTCTTTTAGAACCTGGTTACTATGAAGATGGGAACTTTGGTGTAAGGCTGGAGAATGTGCTAGTTGTCAAGGAGGCTGATACGCAATTCAATTTTGGTGAAAAAGGATATCTGTCTTTCGAGCATATAACATGGGTAAGTAAACATTTCATTTGTCAAATTTGTTCAAAGCTATTTTCTCCTTGTTTCTTTTCTTCTTACGATGGGTTGGCTGTTACTTTATGCTGACCAATTGAGTAATCAAATTAGATGCAAAATCTGTGACTGTTATTAATTTGGGTTTGATGTCATACTAAATGGATCTCTATGATATTTGGCATAAAATGAAGATGGAGATCTTATTATGGCCTAAAAATAAAGCTTGCTATAACCATCTATTTCTATCACTATTCTTCCGTACTGTGGGTTAGCTGTTACTTCATGCTGACCATTTGAGTAATCAAATGACACAAAATCTATAACTGTCAAGTAGTTGGATTCGATGTTATATTTAGATAGATCTCTATGGATTTAGAGATCTTGCTTTTGCCTAAAAATAAAGCTTGCTATAGCCATCTATCTCTATCACTATTCCTCTGTATTGCAAAACTGGCAATTTTCTTCCACTCAACTTGGTACAAGTACCTCTGGTCAACTAATTTAGACTAACAGTTGATTTTCATTTATTTTTTTTCCATATTTTTCCAAAAGCATTGATGGATTTATATGTGATATTTGGTGGTTTTTCTTTTTAATTTTAAGTTTGAATATGTTAAATTTGTTCCTATGCAACCTGTTCAAGTTCTGGCAGAAACCAATATTGTTGGCAAACTGTTGCTGCTGCGTCTCAATCGTTTAGAGCATAGAAGCTTTTATTTACAGAAGTATTTATCCTACTCTCAAGCTTGTCTATGATTATATTTGATTGCCAATTTCTTGACATGTTGAGTGGATTCATGCCAGGCACCATATCAAAGGAAGCTGATTGACTCGAACTTGTTGATACCAGAGGAGATCAAGTGGTTGAACACCTACCATTTAAGGTGTAGGGATGTACTGGCTCCATACTTGGATGAAACTGAGATGGCATGGCTGAAAAAGGCTACTGAACCCATAAGTGCATAGGTCCAAGTAGGTGCGGGCTATGTGGTGGAACTTTATTGGATTCATCTTGTTGCTGCATCTTCTTCACCTGGTTCCGTAATTTTCTTCTTAGTCATTGTCCGACAAAAGTAAAAGCAATGGAAACTTCGACATCTTAATCATAATAGTGCTGGAATGTACATATTCAATAGTATATGCTGTTTTTCAGTTCCGGCACACTTTTGCTCTTCCTGAGTTGATAACTTTCTTCTGAGCAGATAGTTCAGAATTTGACTGGGTGCTTTGATTTCCTTTTTCTCTTTTTTTTTTTTTTTGGTGGACAGTAATTTGGTTGCATACTTACTTGAGTGATTTAATATTATATATGTCTTGTTATTACTGAATTATTTTTGGATCCTCTTTTCCGATTTTCTCGTCTTTTCCCTTCTCCATTCCGACTTGTAGGGCTCTATACTGCAAAGATTCTTGATAGCATTAAACAATTCCCGGTTGTAGATACCAATACACAGAAGTAACAGTATATGGAAGTCATGTGCAAAAGAATTTTTCATTTTCGAAGCCAGTCGAATATCCTAGGATCTTCGGATGGGGCAGTTAAGACATTACCCTAGTTTCTGGTGTACATGGCCTTGTAGACAGTTGCCTTCCATCTGTATAGTATTTGTTTGCTTTACTTTATATTAGATGTCCATATTTTGGGCGGGACTGGTCCCATATATTTTTAACCTGCTACAACAAGTTGAGTTTATAAATTTCTGGTAGTTGAGGAACTTGGTAACCTCCATTAACGTGCGCGACTTCGGCTCAGAACTTTGTTAAATTTTCCTCCCTTCGATCATGTTTTGATAATATGAAACGAACTTTTGTATTTTTATTATATTGTGTGTTGAGTTAAAATTGAAAGAAAAATGCATATGATATTTGTATTATGTTAAAAATAAATTTATATCTATATGTTATTATATCGGTATACTATAATTGAATAATCATAAAGTAATTATTAGAGTACTAACTTGAAAGTGAATTCACCTTTTTTGATTAAAAAAAAAAAATTTATACCCATGAAAAAAAAGATAAAAATAAAAATATGAATGTATAAAAAAAGTATGTATGTAATCTCATTCAAATAAATATTATTATACACATGTAATTAATCATCCATCTAGTCAATAATTTATAGAAGACAACATAATGAGTAATTGTAATTGTAGTCATTTACATGAAATTTATCGATCAATTTCATTTGGTATATGTCTTAATTAGTAGTTTATCAATTTCAATTTTAACTCTCTAAATTTTTCTCTAATAATTGTTAAACTTTTTTAAAGGGCTATAGAAAAATCATTTAGAAAGTGTAAAAAGTAATATTACTAAGCATTTCATAAAGTTTAAGGGATTTATAAGGTATTGAATTTAAAAGATGAAAATATATATTTTTATATATAATTTCTATTTGTTGAGAGTTTCATATATCATATATATATAAAATATTCACTCTCTTTCGCTCTACATCCTCAAGCCTTACCTTAAGTCTTGCTGCCGGCACAATAGAGCGACATAGGCATTTATTAGCCTTAGCAATTTTTTTTAAGTACCTCTTACTAAAAGTTTTTACCTCCTGTAGGTACTTCTCATATTGGCGCAATGCTTCTCTAAAGCCTTTTACCTTTTTTTAGGTGGTATCGGACTTGTTCAATTGAAGTAACACTTAGCTGTAGTATTGCAAATTGAAAACAAAGGCCTTTATTAATATACTGACAGATAAAGCATGACAACACAAGAGCAACAAAAACTTACCTATCGCATCTATGTGCTCAAGTAGCCCACTATCTACATAGGGTTGTCCCTACCTTCGTAGGAGAGCTCCTCTAGGATAGCCCAGTCATCGAAGGTGTAAGACCCCATTGAAGCTTAGTAGTTGAATGTCTATTGTCGTAGTATTAAATCGTTGGCATGGACCTCTTACTTTGGCCTGAGGAGCTTCGCCTAGACCTTCTTTATTTCTACCTCAGGAGGTCTCCTCAACAGCTCCTCATCTTGAGAAGTGTATGGCACTTCCTAGAATGAATCCGGCCTTATCCCTCTTATTCGACTTCCCTTGGCTCAAAGTTACTCTTGCTAGGGGCCTTTGCTTCTTCACTCCAGGACTTGGCTGCTTAGCTGTCTCGGGAGCTTTGTGCTTTTGGCTAACCACTTGAGGAAGGGTGACCCCTTTGACAATCTCTTCCCCCTTTGCCCTTGGAAGGGAAAGCACCTAAACTTCCAACCCCTTTGTCTCGGCTCCTTCATCGTCTACGATAATGGGCTTGGCAGAGAGGGTAAGGGCATGACCATCCATTCATAAAGTTTATGTCAAGTCTAGAACGTAGTCTTTCATTCGTCTCCTAGCCTTATACAGATTTGATGGTAGCTAGATTTAAGATCAATCTTGCTAAAAATCTTGACTTCACTGAGTTCATCCAACGTGTCTTCTAGCTTTGAGATTTGATACTTGTATTTGATTATGATCTTGTTCACAGCTCGATTATCAACACACATTTGCTAGGTTCCATCTTTCCTCGACACTAGAAGTGCAAGCATAGCATAAGGACTAAGACTCTCTCTTACATAGCCTCTCTCTAACAACTCATTGACTTAACATTAGAGTTTAGAAGTCTACTCGGGATTCATTCGATAAGCTGGCTTATTTAACAGTATAGCGCTAGGTATTAAGTCAATGTAGTGCTCTATGCTTCGAGTTGAGGGCAACCCCTCATATAACTATTTTGGGAATAGGTCGGCATATTCATCTAGCAACTCCTTCACTTCCTGGAGTAACTCACCTTATTCCTTCATTTCTCATAATCGCCTGACCAACAAGAAGGTCTGCTCATTAGCATTGATGGCCTTTCGAAGCTCGGATCTACTCATTACTAGAGTCTTCTTTGATCCGTGAGCAAGTTTTGTTTGCAAGTTGTGAACTTCTCTCAACGGTATTGGGTTTAGTGTAATCTTCCGATCATCCTTCTTGAACATATACGTGTTTCTGTAGCCGTTATGTATAACTCTCCTGTTAAATAACTACGGCCTACCCAGCAACACATAAGAAGCACACATAGGCAGTGTGTTGCAAAGAATTTGGTTAAAGTAATTCTCTATAATGATTGGCAGTAGTATTTTTTTAGTGATATGTAATGCTACTTTCTCACTCAACCAGTGTAACTTGTATGATCTTCGATGTGAAATAATTGGCAACTTCAGTTTTGAAACAAGATTAGCTTATACCACATTAGTGCAGCTTCTACTATTTACGATGAAGGCACACATTTGATCATTCACCTTACAGGTGGTATAGAACAAATTCTCTCTTTATTCCTTTTTTTGTGAGGGTTCCATGTTCATAATGCATCGGACAACCACAAGTAACTGATCTAAATCTTTAGGAAACACGTCTTCCTTAATTAGCTCTTTCTCGACATTTTCTTTTTTTGTAGGAACCTCTACCGCCTTGAGTTCCTCATTCGTACTCTCTACTTTAAGCTTCAGGATGTCTCCCTTAATGACCATCGTCCGTTAGTTCAGGCACCGAGTAACCATGTATCCAAATCCTTGACATTTGAAGCACTTGATCTAGTTGATCTTCCCGCCAAACCTTTTCCCCTTCTCATAAGTTTAGGTTGGCACTTCATCATCGGGTTGGCCTTTATGTTCGGTTCTTACATCAACCTTACTTCTCGGCTTAGTACTCGGTAGAGTTTGGTGACTTGCCTGTCCAGGTCAGCTAGTGGACATCTTCGCTGCTACTCAGCTTCTTCTTTGCCACTTTATAAATTGGGCAATCCTAATAGCTTCATCCATTGTATCGAATTGTTGGAGTTCCACAACATCTCAAATGTCTCATCTCAACCCAATAACAAACCATGAGACTGTTCGAGTTGGTGGTTCCTCCACTTCACAACGGATCATGAGCATTTGAAACTCTTGAACATATTTGTCAATAGTTTGGCCTCCTTGTCTTAGCTCTTGAAGTTAAGCGAAAGTGTCTTGGAGATAAGTTTTCGGCATGAATTTGTTCTAAGTATTCTCTTTATCACTAGCCAAGTATTAATCTCTCGATACCCCTCTCATCTCCTCATAGCTTGAAAATTCTTCCACTACATGGCAACATATCCGAAGAACTCAATAGTAGCAGTTCTCACCTTCTCATAACCCTCATACTGATAATAATCAAACACACACGCCTTCTTCTCTTTCCAATCTAGATACTCATTAGCATTCCTAGATTCATTGAAACTCGGAATCCGAAGTTTTACATGATTGGATGCTCTAGGGATTTGTATACGCTCTTTTTCAAAATACCCTTCTTCCTCTTCATCAAACTCTCTCAAGTTTATCCTCCACCTCACTCGTCTACCAACTCCTCTACCTCGAACAGGTTGAGTTGGTTCTAACCTCTAATAGGTTGAATAGCTTATAGAGTATTTTACGCGGCCTTAATGGGTTGGTAAGACAGCGCATGAATAGCTCGGGTCGGATCTACTAAGAGGTTAGTTACCACATCAAATCTCTCGCTAGTGCTTCTAAGAGTTCCCTAAGACTGTCGTCTATGGTGGATAACTCCACTATCATCACCAGTACAAATATTCATACTTAGGTCTGTTATTTTTCCTCATAGATTCAAGGCTTAAACAAATACTTCAGGAAATTAATAGTTAACAACACAGTAGTCAATTGAATACAATAATATGTTTTGTTTCACACATGCAAAACAAGTATAATATAACTTCAAGAAGAACTACTACAGTTTACACAAAACCTCCGCTTTGATACCAAAATATTATGAACCGTGACTAAGAATAGATAAAGTCGGTTGTAAGATGGGTCCAAACTTGTAGAAAACTCGAAAAGAAATTAATGGGGAAAGTACGGGAAAAGGGAAAAAATAAAGAATGAAATAGTAAGCAAAACCTACAAACAACTCTAGAGGATATGATGCACCAATGAAACTTTTGAGGACTCACGGCACAATTTAATATGAAGCACAAATTGGTTTGGTGAGGTTACTCGCCACCAAACCTTGCTTAAGGGAAATGATAAGAGTAATGTTGAGAGTAAACATATGCAAGAAAAAAAAGGTACTCAAAAAGTGTATTAAGAATGATCTGATCCCCTTTACAATTATAAATACAAGGGTATTTATACCCATAAGTTAGAGCAACTTTCCTAATAAGGAAAAAATAAAAAAGGCATTTCCTAAGGAAGTAATATACAATATACAAAAGAGTAAAAATGAATATATGAGAAAAACGATCATTGGTATAACAGATTTTGCACATGATACTATACACATGACAATGCTATATTGGCGAGGTTGTTAGAAGATATGGACAAAAAGTATGGATAGATGGGCTTGTCCGAACAGGGATGGCTTAATCAGTTCGGATTCTCTCTTTCGGCTTCTCGGCATGGTAAGGAAGATGCCGAGTAATTGGTTAGTTCAATGCTAGAGAGTAATCACCAACTCGACATAATATAGAAAAATAGGTGGTCATATGACTCGACATGAAGGGTGACTTAGCAAGGAAGTATTTGGCCTTGGCAGGGGTTAATTGGAGTAGAAGGATTCATTGTGCTAGCCCCTCCAGTCCTCAAGCTTAGCTACGAGTTAGAGGTTCGGTAGCTTGATTCCCATCAATGTCGGCCCTATAGCATTAGGTCGAACTCCTTTGAGTTGGATCGATCATGCTTAAGCAACTTACATATCCCTTTTCCTTGCCTTCACCTCAGCAACGAGATTACAGGGGGCTAAGTGTTGACATGGCACTTTGGACATGTGCCTCTCAAGCCCGACCATATATGACACGTCTTGTGGCCTACGGCTCATCTAAGGCTCACCCTTATGGGCCTAAGCCCTAGGTCTATATAGATTAAGCCTAGTAAGCCTTATAACAGTTAGAATGCATAAGATAAGGATGAAATAGCCACGTTTCGAATAAGTGGGACGTGTTGAGCATAACGACTTCACTCTCTTACACTTATGAGAGAAGATCTCTCTCACCAATTGACCTCCAATTGCCAACTCGGCTCCACTCTAAATACCAAGTCACTACTCAACGGTAAAGCTCTTTAGACTTTGCACATTAAGCTTACACACTTTTTTACATTACTTCCTACTCTCGATAGCTTTCTGCAAACTTAAGCATCAAAATGGTCGTACTGGAGAAGCCCCTGGCATCCCCTCACTATGTATTATTTTGCAAGCTCTATACGTACAGAGCTCAATCACCTACTAGTAAGAACCTAGAGAAGATAGCTACTGATATATGTTTAGAAAAGTACTACAATCCCTTGAAGTGAGATGAATTTTCAGCCACTCAGATATGAAATTGCAATGCATTTTATTTTGTTATACTCCTACAGTAGTTATACATTACATGTTACATGTCTTATTATGGTGGTTAGTTAGAACATAAATAACAAATTAGTGGACGCTGCACTTATGGCATATATGTAAATTTAAAAACATCAAATGTATGAAATTCTAATTTATAATATTCAATAATTAATTATGTGAAAGAGTAAAAATTAATATTATGAAAAAAAAAAAGTTAGCAGCAATATGTATTTAGTAAATTTATATTCTCTATATAGGAAAAAGAGAGGAAAAGGATATTAAAAAAATAATATAGATAAATAAAGAGTTGTAAATTGATAAAAGGATATGCTTTCCCTTATTAAAGGAGATAACTATGTTATGACAATAGAAATACTTGTATTTCTATTTTTATTTTTTTTCATTTATGTAGCAAAATTTCAAAAAAGAAATTATAAATAATCCTCCTTTTCTTATACTTTGATCTTAATATAGATATACCTTCTTAAATCCTCAAATATTGTAAATGACTCCTAAAATTTAATCTCGTGTAGATATAACCTTAAATTTTCAAACGTACCTAATTGCCTCCAAAAAATTTAATAAAATGGTAAAATAAATAACATTTATTAACATGCTTAAGGGAGGAGATGTTTCCTCACCAAGGTTAAAGTTTAATCCGGGGATATGTTGTTTGCAACATATAGGGCTCAATGGGTATGCTTGCATCAATTTAAAGTTAAGGGAGTCTTTTGCAACATTTGAAAGTATAAAGAATATATTCACATTAAAATCAAATTTAGCAGAGTTATTTTCATTTCGTTGTTTTTTTTTTTTCTTCCCTCTCAACTTTTCAAAATGAAGCATACTAATTTCTTTATTGTAACGACCAATGTCCTAAAACAAGATAACAATAATATAGATGCCTCAACTTTCAAATTTTTCTTGTTTTTTCCATTGCAGTAGTTGAACTTTTTCTTTTTTCATTTTGATATCTTAACGTGCTAAAGTGAGATAAATAAGAAATTCCTTCAGAACAATCGTTATAAATATATTAGAAAAGTTCAAATGAAAAATGACACTTAATAACAAATCTCAAAATATAAAAGAATATAATTTAGGTTTCAATCTGGAAATTTCAATCACAAAGGGTTTTTATAGATGATATTCGGTTTTCACAAGTTTTATATCATCAAAGAATTTATGACATTTACTTTAGTTTGCTAATAAGACAGGATACACATTTCCAAATTGGTCACTCAATATAAAATTTTAAATTAAAACAATTCTTCAATTCAATCATTTTTTATTAGGATTAAGTACATTTTTATTCTTCAATATTTTATCAGTTTTTTTATTGAGTCAGAAACCTTTTCTTTTTCTACTCAAGTCCTAATGTTTGTAAGTTTTTATAAACTCCGACTTTTGTTAACACAATGTGCTTTTGCATCAACTAATGACATGTGATGTGACTAAATTCGGTCATAAATTTAGTTTAAATAAATAATATAATTAAATATAACAAGACTAACTAAAATGATAAAAAAAAATTTGCAAAAAAGGAAGGAGATAATAAATTAAAAAAAAAAAAATCACCCCTAAGGCCAACGAGTGACTAGGCTAGGGGGTTGATCGCAACACGATTGTGATTTTAGCAACATTTTCTTTTTAATCATGGTGATTGATGGCTACCTATTGTTGTTGGGGGTTGCACCACTCTTGTGGTAGTGAGTAGCTATCATCACCATAGGGGAAAAATAAACTATATGGACGAATCAAGTCTCGGTATGTGACATTTCTTGATAGAAAAATAAAATGTCTAAAAAATTATGATTTTATAGACGTTTGCAAACATTGGGGACTTGGAAGGGAGAAAAAAGGTTCAGGAATCAAATAGAAATCCAATCAGATGTTAAGGAATAAAAATTTATTTTCCTTTTTTATTTAAAACTTTTACTAAATCGATTATTTTTGAGATTCATATTATCTTATAGTACATGAGATTTTTGATGATACATGATTTGCAAAAATTAAATATAAATGTAAAATTTTTGTACAGTTAAAACCATTCAATCATACTTGTAATCAGTATACCTACATTGCATATGCAAAAATTAAATGGGATGATTTTAAAAAAGTTTATATATGTGGTCTAGAAATCTTTGAAAATAGAGGAGGAAATGATGACAACAATAATAGTACATTAGAAATCTATTAACAATAGAGGAACAAAGAAAACACTTATAGCAACAATGTTATCATGGAAGTTCATGAAATTATGCTAATCGCATCTAAGATACTCCAATCAAGAAGTTCCCATTTCCTTGCAAAACAATACAAATGCATTAATTAGGGATCTTGCTATGTAGAATAAAGGATCATGAAAGAAACAGTTATTACCTAATTATAATGTTATTAATTTCAGTGTACATTACTTCGTTGGTGAAATTCCTACGGTTGTAGAAGTACATATGGAAATAAATGTGAAACATCATATGGGATTGCTATTGTAATGGAAATTTTCAAAAAATAACAGTGATGATTGTAAACCTTAATAAGATAGAAATGGACAAAAGCGTAAGCCCTAAATCTACAAAAGTAAAGAAATATTTCACTGGAATGAAATAAATTGCTAAAGTAAAACATAAAAGATGTTTCAAATGTCATCTTATTGTAATAATGATCGTACTTAACAGTCATACTTAGGCTCTTCTTCCTTCTTAGATTGGGCATGCTGTTTCAACTTTGTAATCTCTCTTCTAATCATCTATTAAAGGTTTGTATGTCGGTTTTAGTAGAGCTTCCCCAACCGAAACTATAAATCCTCTGGCAATTTCTCTATAATGGAAAACAAAATAAATCTCGTATTATATTGATTATTTTTTACCTATAAAGGCATACGGTAGAAGATTATATTTGAAGTAAATAGTTACCGTATAAGAGGATCATAGTGGACATGTGGTAGAAATCTCCAAATGATCGAACAAAACATTCATAGGGCCTATCATTTAACTTATCATCATCTGGTGCAACGATCATTAATGCCGAAGTAAGCTTCTCCTTTAATAGATTGAATGCCTACAAATAACTATCATAAAAAGCAAAAGTAGAATCTTTTTCAAGTAAATTACAAAGAGATTTAGAGATTTTAAAAAAGTCCCTGATAAATCTCCTATAGAAGCTAGTATGCTTTAAGAAGCTCCTGACTCCTTTGATTAAAGTAGGTGGTGGCAACTTCTTTATTATCTCTACTTTGGCTCTATCAACTTCAATCTCCTTTTTCGATACCTTATGACCTAAGACTATTCTCTCTCTTACTATAAAATGGCGTTTTTGCCAGTTCAGAAGTAGATTAGTGTCTTTACACCTTTTAAGCACACAACCTAAATTAGTTAGGTATGAATCAAATGACTTCCCAAAGACAAAGAAATCATCCATAAATATTTCAATAAAATCTTCTAACATGTTAGAAAATATAGACATCATGCATCTTAGAAAAGTTGAGAGTGCATTACAGAAACTAAAGTGTATTATCCTAAAGGCAAAAGTACCATAAAGACATGTAAAAGTGGTTATCTCTTGGTCATCGGGTATGATATGAATTTGATTGTGACCAGAATATCCATCTAAAAAATAATAACAATCATGCCTTGAAAGTTTTTCTAACATCTGATCTATGAAAGGGAGGGAGAAGTGGTCTTTACGAGTGACAACATTCAGTTTTCTATAATCTATACAAACTCTCCACCCGGTCATAATGCGAGTAGAGATTAACTCATTAACCTCATTTTTAACCACAATCATACCACCTTTTTTTAGCACTACCTGAATAGGACTAACCTACTTATTATCTGAGATATGGTTGATAATACCTACATCCAGCAATGTGAGTACCTCTTTCTTTACTACCTCCTTAAGAGTTAGGTTGAGTCGTCTCTATAGTTGTACTATGGGTTTGCACTCAGCCTCAAACAATATCTTGAGAGTGTAAATTAAGGGATTGATGCCCTTTATATTGGCAATGGTCCACTCGATGGCTTCTTGATGCTCTCTTAGAACTCCTAAAAGTTGTTTCTCCTGGTCACCTATCAAAGAGGAGGAGATAATTATTGGTAAAGTATCATTTGTTCTAAGATAATCATATTTTAAATGACTAGGCAAAGGTTTAAGTTCAAGCAATGAGGGTTGTGTCAATGATGGAATTGGCTTCTGCTTACTGTTGCCTAATTCTTCATAGTATCCAGCTTTAATTTCTAACACCTATTCCCTACCTTCTTCTTTAGACTCATTGTCATCGCTCCAATCATCCAGATTCTTAAGAATTGACTCCATGGTATCCAATCCTACTTTCTCTTCTACAGACTTACAGGTAATCTCATAAAAAATGTCAATAGTGTAATAGGATTTGCAATCATCAAAATGCTTTAAGGCTTCATAAACATTAAAAGTTACCTGATCGTCCATAACTCTTAAAGTTAGCTTACCTTATTCCACATCTATCAACACCTTACCTATTGCAAGAAACGGTCTACCTAGGATCATGGGTACCTCTCTGTCTTCTTCCATCTCTAAGACTATAAAGTCGATTGGGAAAATAAATTTGTCTACCTTCACCAAGATATTCTCAATAATACCCCTTGAGTATTTGATACTCCTATCAGCAAGTTGCAAGGTGACATGAGTCTCCTTACAATCTCTAAGTCCCATCTTTTTGAAAATAGATAAGAGCATTAAATTTATACTTGTACCTGAATCAATAAAAACCTTATCAAAATGAAAATTTCCTACAGTGCAAGGAACAATAAAACTCCCCTGATCTCTTTGTTTTCTAGGTAGGGTGGATAAATTTTTCTAAAGGATCATGGAGTACTCCCTTATAAGCATTACTAGCTCCTTTTAATCAATCTTTCTCTTCTTTGTGAGCAAATCCTTTATAAATTTGTCATACGAAGGCATTTGTTGAAGTGCTTCTACAAAAGGAATGTTGATTTGTAGCTTCTTGAATACATCTAAAAATTTAGCGAATTGAGCGTCTAGCTGCTGTTGTGTTAATCTTCCTGGAAAGGGGATTGGAGGGACATACAGTTTCACTTCTGGTGACTTCTACGTTGGTTCCTCTTCTACCTCCTTCCCTTTTTCTACCTTTAGACTCTCTACCTTTTCTCCAACTCGTCTATCAATTGTTTCTAATGCTTTTTCACTCCTCAGCATAATAGCATTGACACCTCTAAGATTCTCTTCAATATTGTTGGGTAAAGACCCTAATGGTCTGTTACTCAATTGTTGAGAAATTTGACTTATCTGATTCTCTAGGTTTCGAATAGTCGCCTATTGATTCTATAGCAAGGTGTTGGTCTTTTGCATATAGATCAACATAAGCTCTTCCATTTTAGACTGATTTTGTTGAGGTGGAGTGTTCTGAGTAGGACCTTGCTTCTAGAATCTAGGTGGTGGTTAGAATTCATTGTTTTCATTTCTCTATGAAAAATTTGGATGATTATGCCACACAGGATTATATGTATTCGAATATGGTCCTTGATTGCCGCATTGAAAATTGTTGACAAAATTCACCTGGTCTCCAATGGTTAGAGCTAAGTGATTCCTAGTCAAGCACTCAGGAGTCGAATGTGATTTTGAACATAACTCACAAAAAACAATAAGGTTAGCATTAAAAGATTGTGTTGAGGTAGGTTTACTTACCTGAGTAGTAAGAGTTGTAATCTAAGCTGTTAATTGAGATACAATTCTACTGTTACTGGTTGCTACCATTCCTAACTTAGTTCTCTCGTTTTGCCAGTTATGTGTACTGGAGGCCATTTCTTTTATTAGTGCACTTGCCTCATTATATGTCTTACCCATCATAATAGCTCTAGTTGGAGTATCAACTAGGGACCTTAATGTCTCGTCTAAACTGAGATAGAAGATCTTAATCAAGAGATTGTCAGCAATCCATGATGTGGGCATTTTCTGATCGCCTCCTTGAATCTCTCCCATGCTTCATAAAGCGACTCACCACTAAACTTAGTAAAGTTGGTGATGCCGTTCCTCAATTTTGTAGTCCTAGTTGGTGGGAAAAATCTCCTTAAGAACTTTGATGAAAGATCAGCCCAAGTGGTGATAGATTCATATGGTAGTGAATGAAACCAAGCTTTAGCTTTATCTCTCAGTGAAAAGGGAAAGAGTTGTAATCTAATAACCTCGTTTATCGCATTGTTCATCTTCACTGTATTGCAGTATTGAAGGAATCCTGCAGTCGTCAGGACGTTCATTGGGATATCCTCTAAACTAATTCGTTTGAACCATCTAAATAAGGGACGGCTTTAACTCAAAGTTATTAGCTTGAATGGTGGGCCTCCTTATAGCTGAACCCATCACCGTAGGTACTATATAATCTCGTAATGCTGGCAGAACTCCTTATATCTGATTATTACCCTTGTTACTTGTCATCTCGTTCACTCTTCTTCTGTTCTCTTATCTCAACTGATGCAAAGTGCTTTTTATTTCTAAATCTAGTGGTAGAATTTCAGCACTTCTACTCCTGCACATAAAACACTTGTAAAGAGAATAAAAAAATAATATACGTCGTTAAGTGCACCAAAATTACTAACAGAACTAAAAGGTTTAATATTTCCAATCCTTGGCAACGTCGCTAAAAACTTGATTCACTTCAACTATATATAAAAATAAATCGCAAATACTCTAGTAAGTATATTGGGTTGCAATCAAATAATATAGAGAAAGCAAGGTTGTTGATTCCTCAAGGACTAAAAAATTACTAATCCTATGCTTATTTTTATCAATATTCAGACAATCAAAATTTAATTAATTAACCTAATAATTACTCTAAAACTATTGAAAAGAAAATAACTATGATAAATCTAAAATTAAGCAATCAATTGAGAATTGTGGGAAAATAGAATCTACCTTAGATTATGCAAATCAAATTATTATCCTATTATATAGATTAATAGCTATATGGTCATTTAAGTAAAATTATTATACCTTAAAACTTAAGGATTTAAACCCTTAATTAATTAGTCAACTTCTACATCTTCCAATTAATAGTGGACTCTAAATTACAATCATATATCTCCTGATATATGATTGTCTAATATCCTAGATCAGTTATCCCTAATGTCTTAGTGAATAATCAATCATTGAATATCGCATTAATCTCTAGATAATTTCTAATTAATTCAATTAACTTTGCTTTCGCATTGATTAATCGAATCAACTAAGAATTTCTAACAAACCCTGTATTAGCTCCCGTATCATTAGGGTTTCTAACAATTATAATTAATTGAACAATTATAATGGAAATCATAGAAATTGCAATCATGAATCATTCACATATCTCTTAATCTTATAACATGAACACAATTATCATCATAATCATCTAGAGTTTCATTAATTCCCACAAATAAAATTAACCAGCCATGGATTTGGAAACAAAAACACAAATACTAATTGAAATTGCAAGGAAATTTATAATTGAAAGCATAAGTAATTCATATAATTGTATAAGAATAATTGAAATAGATGTCACCAATTCTATATTAGAAAAGATAATCTTTAATGTAACTTCAACTTAGTCTCCATAGGAAAAAAAAAAAAAAAAAAAAAATCCTCTTAATGATCAAAGTAATTCTCCCGAAGAATTCGTTAAGAACTAACTAAAGATTACTTTATGACTCTTTATGTCTAAGGAAAAAGTGTCTAAAAGTCTCCAAAAAAAAAAACTCTAAGTCCTCTCAACTGTGAAACATAAGTTATTTATAAGAAAAATTAGGGTTGGCTCAGGTGAAGTTTCTTTTTCATGAAGGCCGACAGTATAAGTGTAAGGCCAACGACGTAGCCATCAAAAGTCGATGGTGTAGACATTAATAGTCGTCGGTGCAAGTTGTAAGTTATAGTTAGCTACTTTTAATTCCAATAACAGTCAGCTGCTTTTAATTCCAATTTGCATATGTTGATCCGGACTTCGTTAATTTGTGTAAAACTCCTCTAAATTATCTATAATTCCATTCTTGAATTCTCTAATTCCTGCAGTGTCCAAATGAAAATAATTAAGAACCATTTCTTAATGATTTCTATAAAATCAATAATAATTTTATCTAAATTGGCACTTTAAAACATGAAAAATATGCCTTTATCATACCCCAAATGCTATTAAGTCATAACAGTCCATCGTGTATATCAATTTTTTGTTAGAAACTATCCACTTAATCACTAGCATAATCTTGATATACACAAAACTCACACAACAAACCACTTTAAAGTATTCATAATTCCATAGATATACTAACATTTATATTCATAATAACTTATATTTACAATAAGACCAAGTATATAGTATTTACAAAAGTATATAAGTACATGATATGACTCAAAAGTAAGAACCCAACTAGATCACCCAAATGATCTAGTTGATCTTATAGAAAACAAAAGTTCCAAAAACATAGTCCTCATTAGTTTTGCCTCACTCAAGCTTAAGCACATTCTTTTTGCACACTTGGAGATGATTGTCATGCAGCATAATTACTTAGATCCTATAAGCAAATCTATAAGGGAGTGAGCAAACTACAGCTTAGTAAGAGGCAAGAGGCAAGAGGCAAAAAGCATATACAAGTAGAAGAGTACAGCCAAGTTATCAAGCAATTATTACGTGCAATACATGATCTCGTAATGTGTTATTCAAATGACATTATCCAGTCTATTGTAAAGTTAGAGAAATTACACCCACTATAACCCAGGTTAAGAAGTTGCGATATGATGGCCACAATGCCAATCATAAAGGCCTTAAGGCCCTCCTATGGCTAATTCTAGGCTTGTACAATGGAACTTAATGCCCCGAATCTCGTCACGACCTCCTCTCTTATCACTTAGTTCAACTAAGGGTAGGGAAAGGCCAAATCACCACAACCTCATCAAAGGCATTAGAATTTAGCTGAAGAAACCTAACCGTCTCTTAATGGGATGCGATGCATGTCCATTTATAGTTTTAGTTCAAGTTTCAATTAGTCTGGTAAAGGGTGATCAATTGGTTCGCAGCACACCAAACAATGCCAATCAATACAGCAAAACATGTGGTTAAATCGCCAATCAATATTTTAGTAACCAAGTACAGGCATAGCATACGCATAAACAACTACTTACAACCACAAGCAAGTATATACTCTAGTCTCCACAAATCCCACTTATTTATACTAAAGCTCACTCCAATAGATTTGGAACATTAGTGCTTCACTCACTTGAAAGTTTTATATATATCAAAGCAAGTATTTAATTTCATAAGATCTACAAAAATGTTAAGGTTTTATTTGGTACTTGATTAAGATATTATTTATTCAAATATTCAATGGAGTTGCATATATCTATATTTGTTTACATACACATTATATATATATATACATACATATATATTTTAAGTATTTTTCTTTATCATAGAGGTTATATTAAATTACTTAATATTATCTAATATACATAGTTTTCATACTACTTATATTATATCATTTTGATTATATACTTTTTATTAGTCAAATTACATCTTAATTATAGAAATATTATTGTAGGATGATATTTTTCATAATATTATAAAAAATATCTATTTTATTACCTAAAGTGATCTAGTTTTAGTAAAGCTAGTATCATTGGATTTGTATGAACTTAACGATATGTATTATGAGTTCTATTCAAAAGATGATTCCTAAAGGGTATTTCTAATCTTAGTATATAGATAAAGCTATATAGCAAGTAATATCACATTTATATTGTATTGCATAAATAAAATATATTTTTATATAATTTTATGATAAATATGCTAAATCATGTAATATCTAGTCCTAGCATGTAAATATCATAACCTAATGCAAATAATATTGTGAAATATATAACAAAATAATAAGTACACCTATGTGATTAGGGTATGTTTTAATTGTAATTTAACCAAATAGTGATCATATTTTAACATATTATTATTAAATACATATCCTGATTCTTAAATTAGGATATTTAATTAGGAAAATTCACAATAAATAGCTAGGATCACAAAATAATTTCATGAAAATTTTTATAAACTCAGAAAAATACATGGATTTCAACTAGTAATTGGTTTCACACTATCAAGTTTATTGCCTATATATGTAAAATTGTAATTTTACCCCTAAATTACTATTAATTAGGAAAATAATATTATTTTTGTCCAAAATAATTTCCAACATATCCTACTATCATTACAAGTATTTGGAAGTCATTATATGTGCATTTCATCGATTATTTTTATAAAAACTAAATTATATCCAAAAATGCCTATTTGAGCTATTTTTTGGGGCTAAAAATATAACAAATACTTGACATATCAAAATCAAAATGGGGCTACATAGCATCAAATTAGATGAAATAAGAGTCCTATAGAAAAATTTTGAGCTTAAAACAATATCATTTATTATATTTATTTTAAATTTCAAAATTCGCACTAATAGTGTATTTATTAAGCAAGTATATAAAATATTCACAATTTTGCAAAAATAAAATTATAGTATGAAAGTGCATCTAAAATAACCATTTTTTTTTTCTAATTTTTTAGAAGGGTTTGATATTTTAGAAATTTTATGAAAAACAAAGTAGATTTATGAACCTAGTGTTCGTCGAAGCTCTGGCCATTGGACGACGGTAAAGATGTGTTGGTGGAACTAAGAGGTAAGTGTACTGGTGGTGGTCGATGAGGTTTGCTATTAGGTGGTAGTTTGGGTTGAAAATACTCTACTTTCTTCCTATTTTTGACTTATTTTTCTAAATTTTTTACAGAATTTTTCTATCATTCCCTTAGATTTTAGAGTGCCAAAATGAGAGATGTATGGGCCTACAGCTATTTATAGGAATTTATATTAGCCAAAAGAGATTTTTTATAATTTTTTTCATTTTAAATCAAGTAGAGGTATAACCACTTTATGCATTATGCTTTTGATTCATCAAGTCCATTCTCAAATTGATGCCATGGTTGTTGTCTAGCAAATTCTAGATTGAACTTGGTTGTTTTGATAAGTTTTGATGGATTTTTAGTTAAATTATTAGTATTTATATATATTCACTATTATGTTAGTATTTAGTATACATACTAATATACGTGTATATACCTACATATATAGTACATGTAATGAGTAATTACATGCATATAATTATGTTTCTAGCATGTCTTTTATTTTTGAGATATATTTTCTATTTATTTTTTTTGAATTTATCGCTTATTATATATAATGATATAATTTTAGGTTAATTTATGGATATAATTATTATATATACCAAATATATTTATAAAAATATACATATATTCATAGAGTATAATGTACTATATTATTCTTTTTTATAGCTTAAATAACTTATCTCTAAGTTTTGGTTACGCTTTAGGCTCAGTTTTAGGGACTCTAACACATTATATTGAATAATTTTTAAAGCTAAAATTGGGTTTTTAAGATATTATTTTTAAAATATAACTTTATTGTGTTACTTCAATTAAATTTTCTAATCCAATTGTAAAGTTTGGGTTAAATTGTATACGTTTTCCCTATAAGCCCTAAAATTGGATATGGTTGCTAGAAAGGTAATTTTAAAGGCTCACATTTTGGGTTAATTGTAAGATGTGCACACTTTTCTAAAGTGGTTATTTGGTTAAGAATGTATTGATCATTTGATGCTTTATCCCTTTTGAGGCAGTAGGAAGAACTTGTCTAAAATCTCTTCCTAATATCATAACCTTCCCGCTAAATGATAAATCAACTTTTGTGATATCTCTTAATATCTTGTTAAGGGCTTTAAAAGCATACCTATGAGCTAAAGATGCTTCATCCCATAAAATTGCTTTATAATTCTTCAACAGATCAGCTAATTCAGATTGTTTACTCATCGAACAAATAGAAGTTGCATCTAGGTTCAAAGGAATTTTGAATCTCAAGTGAGCCATTCTACCTTCCAGTAATATAGTTGTTGTAATACCAAAGGTTGCTATAGCTAACGCAATGTGAGCTGCACATTGAATAAATGCCAAAATAGTACGATATAAAAATGTCCAAAGATTGCTATAGCTAATGCAATGTGAGCTACACATTGAATAAATGCCAAAATAGTACAATATAAAAATGTTTTCCCTATTCCACAAGGACCATCAACAAAAAGATGTTGCTTGTTCCTCTTGCTCAATAGTAGACTTTATTAAATCGAATGCACGTCTTTGTTTGACATTCAAGAGGGAAGAAGCCGTTTTATCATCATTAGCTATGGGAATTGACAACTCATCTTCAATAATCCTAAGTGTATTTTCACGAGAGTCTAAGGCATTTTGCAAATACAGTAAGTCCTAATCCCATAATCTTTTACCATGCTATGTTAACAATACCTTAAGGTCAAGCAATAATTTTTGAAGAAGAAACACATTTGAAGTCATTGAAGATGAAGGGTGGTCTTTCAACATGCTTTGTTGAAACTCATCCTACATTAGTATAACATTAGCAAGTTAACAATATACCAAAATAGTTGTAAATAATCGCTTAGGTGATGATGTGTAATATACTAAGTTTTTTTAGTTAGTTTAAAACTCTAGAATCCAAGCTCCTAAATTTAGGGTGTCGGATTATAATATCTATTTTATTTTAAACTTCACAATAAAGTTAAAAAAGTTAGACAAAATAATTTAAATAAAGTCAATTTCTGAAAATAAGCTATATAAAAATATTAATTTGAGAAAAATGTTAATTTATCTACAAAGCTCATAATCGTAAAATTCAAGCTTTCAGATATAGTAAGATATTAGAGATAAGTTAATTAACTTTCAAAAATAATAAATGAAGTTGAATTATACATAATATACATGTATTATACATTATATGTATTAAATATATACATATAATAATAATAAATTATCAAAATTAGGTAAAATAATGGAAAATTAATAAAAAAAATGAAAATATGAGTCATCTCATGATGTGGCAGCTAAGGATTAAATTGGATTGATGAGTTAAAAAGCAAATAATAAGAAAATGACATGTGTAAGCCACATGTACAATTTTTATAAATCTTAATCCATTTGGAAAGTATAAATAGGGCTTGTACACTTTAAAAACAATATTTTGGAAGTCTGAAAAAAATGGAAAACCACTTAAGAAAATTTCAAAACAAATTGGAAAAAGATAAGAAAATTAGATCAAAAATAGGGTATGGAATCTAATTAGGCCGATTCAATAGGTTGTTGGCACCCAATTGCGGTGGCTATTTAGGGTCAAAGAAAGCACCACTAGAGGATGTGTTCTAACAAGGTTGGGTGGCTGGAGGGAGGCTGGAGGCAGCCGGTTCAGGTGAATAAAATTTTTGGCCGAAACTTTGTAATTTTTCTAAAAATATCAAATGATGTTATTTAATTATAAAATTTAGTTTTTTTTTTAGTTATTTTATGTGTAGATTAATTTAGTAATTTTATTTTTGATAAATAATTATTGGAAATATAAGGTCCTTAAGAAGTGGCTTTATTTAAATGAAAATTGGATTAAATTTTAGAAATATTAAATAATGCTCTTTCAAGCTAAAAACTTGTGCGTAATATACTGAATATAAGTATTTAATTATAGTAACAAGAATTTTTGAAAATAATCATGTTTACTATTTATTGTAATTATTTTGGATAAAACTAGTAATTTTGCTATTTTAGTGAATTAATTAGTTTTTACTTAAATCAAAGTATAAGCCCTATGTCTTATGATTTCTGGAAGTTTATAATGATGATTGAGACACTTGAATTTCATCTTGTGATTAAATTTACTTGTTTGCTTAATTGTCGCTAATTTTGAGTTAAAATCGTTATTTTCATAAAAATATATAATAGCTAGTTTAGTATAATTTATGGTCAATAATTAAACTACATATTTTTGTGAGTCTATAAGATTTTTGTGGAATTAATTGAGCTCGTATACTATTTATTATGTATTTCCTTAATATAAACCTATATATTAGTCTAATATATGATATACTAATTATTACTAATGTGATACTCATTAAACTTGTAAAGAATTTACATTTTTGAGTACATGATGAATGTTGACTAGCTCGAGGACTGAGGAATTTTATGACTTTTAATTTAGATTTAGAATTTGAGTTAATTATAAAGTAATAATAACGTACGATTGAATTAGTAACACAAAAAGTATTTTTGGAATTTTGACAAAAATTGATAAGTCTTAATTCTCAAGATATCCTAATAGTACTCAAAATAAAAATTATGACAATATAAAGTTTATCAAAATCGGATAAAAAATGAGTAAGATACGATCAAATGAAGTTAAAAAACACGAAAATGAAAGCTTATAACAGTTTGGGTTCAACCCATATTTGATTTGAAGACTGTGTTATATTTTCATAGGTGTGATAAGTAAGGAAGGACCATGTCACAAAGTATAGGATATCGTGCTATTGCTAAGCTCAGGTAAGTGGATCTAACTCATGCTTAGAGTAGATATATTGCTACTCATAACACTGTATGCTATTTAATACTATGTTGATTAGATATGGGTATATCTTAGGTGAATTGATATGCTACTATAGGGGATGCTGATGTGTTGATTTTGAATGATAGTAAATGTATTCTGGCTAAACTGTTATGTTGCCATATTAGTAATTATTTATGCTTACGAATGATTATGTTAACTAGGGAAGTTAAGTGATTGTTAACTTAATGTTCTCACTCAATCTTCTAGGTATTCACCTGAGTAAACCTTAAGTGAGATATTAGAATTCCGTTAAGGAGAGTTCAATAACTAGAATTAGATCATTAGGTCGAATAAAACTGAAAGACTAGTTTTTTGAGTGATATACTTGAGTTGTTATTGCATATTATGGCATGGCATGACACAAAAAGGGACCTATGTGTTAGAAATTTTAGAATGAGGCTTTCAAATGATCATAGAAAAAGCATGGCTTTATGAACTCAGTTTTTGGAAGCATATAGATTGCATTGCCTGAACATTGTGACTATTTTGATAGTCAAATTTGGTAGACTATAATGTATAGTTTAATTTGGTAGTGTTGTCACTTTGATTTGGTAAACTACAGTCTGTGGTCTAATTTAGTAGTGTTGTTGCCTTGATTTGGTGAACTACAGTGTGCAGTCTAATTTTGTAAAGTTAGGGGTCATACTTCTAGATGGTTTCTTGTTACCCTTTTTGAAAATGGTAGACTTCAATGTGTAGTCCAATTTGGTAGGGTTCCTACTCCTAAGCAGCTCCTTATTACTCTAGGTTCTTGGACGTTTTATCTAGATGCTTGGCTAAGTCGACTAATCGAAAGAAGTTTGGAAGGCATAAGATATCGGTACCGATGTATGCTACGTACATGAGCACAGTATGTTGCACTGCTAGTAGCAAATCCTTGGTTAGGTGAATGCATATGTAAAGTTAAACTTGTGAATTATGATTGAAATTTTTCAGTTGTGATATGCAATATTATCTATCATATTGTCTATATTATGTTGCTTGTTATCTACTCTTACTCAGCTTTAGTAACTGAGGGGATAAAATTTTTTATCCTTAGGTTAACTGTGTCATAAAGGGCCCAACGCTAAGGGGGGATATATATATTGAGAGTGTAAGTCAAAGTCAGTGACTTTTGTATGTAGCTTGTACTAAGTCAGTGACTTTTGTATGGAGCTTATACTAAGTCAGGGATCCTATTATTATGAAGATTGCAAAGGAAAAAGCTGGTTCATGTTGGATGGAAATATTATGTTGCACACATAAGTTGTAATAGAATATCCAGCTGAACTCCAATGTAGCAACCCCTTTATTATGTAAACAAAGTTATTTTTTGATAAATGAGTAGGTTGAGTTAAGTTTTCAACAGGTAATCCTATGTGATGGTACATCCTGTGCGATGCCAGGATGTGACATGATGGCATTTGGAAAGAAACTGTTTCACCTAAGCATTATTGCATGCAATTATCATTCTCGAGAAGACCTTTACTCTCAGCAGCCTTTTGAAATGTATCATGTGTTACCTCATTATAAGTTAAAAGGTAGTCAAAAGAAGTAGGGCTATGAACATAATGAAGCAAGATACATAAATAAAATTGCTTAGAGTCTATTGTTGCATAGTATAAATTCTTCCAACAACCTTTGCATTCCTTTTTCTTTGTTGCTATGTAGAGTTTTCCCATTTATAGTGCTGCAGAAATTCTTTGTACAAATAATGTCTTACCTCATAATCCACTTTGTTTACATGAAAAAATTCCATGAGCATGGTTTACGAGATTAGGTTATTTATCAAAACAGAAGTTATTGATTGTTCATTTCGAAAAATTAGAGTATGTATATTAGGAAGATGTATTTGTAATATGATAACATAAGGATATAGTTGATTCATTAGAAGTTTCATCAACCTCCATATAGCCTTAAGGGCATATACCCAACGTACATCAACAAATTGTCGAATTTTGTCATTGTCAAATCCAATACAAATCTCTGTGAAAACTCTATCAAGACCCTTATGGATGTATTTACATAAGTACTTGATACTCTTAACACTGATATAAACCTCCCCATTAATATGGCAATCATACCTTAAAAGTAACTAAGGATTGTAAGGGATTTCCCAACTATTATTGATAGTGATATTAGGATAACTAGGTAGTGAAACGCTATCGGTATTTCAACATCTATATATTGTATAAGAGTCATTCCCTTGAAAAGTAGTAGGTGTGAATGCTTTAGGAAAGTAACGTTTACACATTGTTGTTTCATATACAGTGCAAATGCATTATATCCTCTACATGGACCATGGATCATATCTCTAAAAATAACATGAAATAATTGAGGATCTTTTCATTCATTTAAGATTTCGGCTCTAACAATCATGTCATAATCATTAGGTAAATTGAGTTTGTCATTAAGGTCTAAAATGATGAGTATGTAGACATGTGGTAGGCATTGCTTTTGAAATTCAATGACATAAGAATAACCAATAGTGTTTCCGAAAACAGCCCTTTCAAAAATATCTTTCTTGAATTGTTGAAATTGTGAGCAGAACACACATGAAAGTAAGTTTGGATGATCTTGTGCAGTTTGTCTTGGAAGTAATTTATATTGAATTTCAGGCCAAGATGGTTTATACGTAATTGTGATAAATAGATCTGGTCTTCTAAATTCCTGAATCAAAGCCTGATGGGAATCAACCCCTTAAACTGATCATACAAAGTTGAGCTAGAGAACTCTAAGGACTTACTTGAAGCCTTATCTAAGATGGAAAATCCTATCCCGACCTTTATGTTTCCCTTTTTTGCTGATCTAATTTCCAAATCTTCATGTGCACTAGATCTACTAAATAGCTGTGCTATGATAGAATATCCGAGCAAATAGTTCCAAGATTATTTGAGCCGAGCTCTCGAATTGACAATAAATGTTTGATCCCAACCCTAGTTGACTACTCTACAATGAGATTGATTAGGTCTCGATTTAATCTAGATCAGGTCAACCCTTGACTACAAATTCTTTTCTCGTTTACCTTGTACCGTATTTTTGACATCTAGCTACTAATCAACACATGTCTTATAGCACGATATTCCAAAAGGATTCTTTACTTTCCATACTGATTATTCTTTGCCTCTTTTCCCTTTTTAGTATGTATTATGTAGCTTGATTGTAAGAATACCCTTTTTTTCTTTTCATACATATCAAGTAACCCTAGTGAACGGGTATATAAACCCTCTATTATTGTATGTAGACAATCAATCCTCAACATTAGAATTTAATCAAGTTTCCTTTCAGTAGCCCTAGTGTTCTCATTGCCTTCCAACTCTTATCTATTCCCTTTAGCAAGGAATAGTGGAAAGCGACCCTTCAGTTCAAATCAGTGAGTCATATCTAGTGGATTGTAAGCCAAATAAGATCAAATGGTGTGTCATATCCAGTTGGTAGCTGCTTAGGCTTTACTAGCTTTTTCTTCGTTTTTCTTTCTTACCTACTTCGTTGTGGTGTTTCTCCAAGTATCTAACCTTGAAGATGCATCAAAGCCATTCTTGGTATCTTTGGTACATATCATATAGACTACCAACGAATGATAATGGCAACATGATTCTTTGGCCAACATTCCCTATGATATACATATTAAGTAATTTTAGATTCATATAACATAATTAGAGGAAAATAAGAGCAATTGTTGGTTTGGAATAAATAAAAAACCTGCATCATTTTCTCCAACAGCGAGTGAGTCTTGTAATCCTTTCGAATTTTACCTTAGCTATGACATAACCATCTCAGTCTTTGAGTTTCAATTATGACAAAATTATCAACCAATATTATTGGAAAGGTTTACTATCTCTAAGAAGAAGTGATCACTTATGATCACATATCTGAAAATGGAAGTTTTTTAAATCATGGGATTTTGTCACCTATTAAGATGAATTGTATTTCTTGAAACATCAATAAATTTTTACCCGCACTTTATAAGCATAGAAAGAACAACATGTGACATTATTGCCATTTGCTAATCGAGAATTTATATTCCATCCATTTATTCCATATAGCAATAGTAGTGGATACTATAAAGGGTCATAATAACCAACAGTATCATTGACATTTATGAGATGTCTACTATGCAATTATATGATGATGTCACGAACATTTAATCTACCAACTTCTTCACCTCTAACTGTTATAATAGCAACTTATGAAGTGGATGGAAGAGAATATTGATGTTGACCAATAGACTGCTTACAAATGATAAGGCAATAATCTTTACCATTGTTTAGTTTAGATGATTGGTGGAATTAATGCACAAAAGGATTGTGAGAATTCAAAATTGAAGTAACTTTTTGAACTATCTCAATACTTAAGGTTAGATTCTCCTAAAGACAATTTTCTATTTCATGGTTGGTGTCATATATATATGTTTGAAGAAACCATAGTCTCTCTTGCATATTTGGTAAGAGACCACCAATCTTATGGTACATACGATCTTGCACATGAAAGGTGTAAATTCCATAGTTTCCAACTAGTAATGTGTCGTCAATGTGAACACCCATTGAAGTAAATGAGAAAATATGGTTTCTGATTGAATGTTTTGTCTAAAATGTCTACCAAGATTGGTTTAATCATCGAAGAGTTCAAGGAGATGAGGGGGAGGAGAAATAATTAGTAGATCAATACTTCCTTTTAAACAACATATATCAAAAGTTTCATGCTGAAACAATTAAGTGTTATAGAATTGACATGACGTTGTGGTAGCAAGATCAAGCGGTTGATATTTGAAGGTTTTATGGAAGTCCTTGGTGACATTACAATAATCTGTTGATGTATAGGCTTAAATACATGTAATAAGGTTAAAGAAATAAGTATAATGTATGAACATACATTAGTTAGTGATTAGTGTTTCGAATATTCGTACAAAATATACTTGCAGATGCCTTAGCCTCCATGGTCAGTTGTTTCCTATGGAGTGATGACTATCGACATTAAAAATTGACGGACTTGAATGTGTCGTACGATTAATATATGATAAACGGGTGCCTAAATATGTATTAGAACAATAATATGGGGATTAGTAAAAAGAAATATAAGGGTGTTGAAATAATAAAGCACTATAAAATGGACATTTAATTTTTTTTAGTGAGATAAAGTTGTTTATATTTGAAAGTTTCATAAGAGTCCTTAGTAATATTAAGATATCCATGTGGACATATAGGCCATATTATTGGTATTAAAGCTAAATAAATAAGTTTGGTATGTGAATCAAGATTAATGAGTAAATAATTGGTGTTTTAAATAATTGTACAATACATACATATGGTAATAGTAGCCTCTAGTGGTTGGTTGCTTCCTATGGAGTGATGACTATGAACATTGGAAGTTGTCCCACCCAAACATGCCATATGTGTTAAATGGTAGCCTAAAGGTGCATTGGAAAAACATAATGGGCATTAGTGAAAGGAAATATAGGGTGTAGAATGATGATGCAATACATACTTCAAATAGGAAGACATTCGTTTTAACGGTTTAGTTGCTTAGGTTGATGATCATCTACACATTATTCAAAGGCAAGTAATTGAAGGTCGATTTCATATATGGTTAGAGACAAATGTGTATATGTGTGCTCTTACCTATTTGTGCAGATCGATCATGAGTGTAAGTATGGACATAAGTATTTAGTCCATGGGAATGGGCTAACTTATGAATATTTGTTAAGTGCAAACGTTTAGAAGTATTGCTTCTTTTTTGAGAAGATATGACATTGAAAGTAAAATCTATGCTTACTCTATAATTTGATTGACGTCTTGCAAGATGAACCTCTCTTTGCTAGGCAGACATGCCTTGCATTCTTGCTCGGTAATGACATCTCCAACAAGATCTTCTTGCATTGATTGTTTGATTGGTAGACAATGGATGATTTAATATTCCATTTGGTTCCATTATTAACCTAAAACATGGAACAATAAACTTAAATATTATGAAATTTATAAGATACCAATACAAATAAGTAGATTTTATGTAAACATGTGTCATCATAAGTATTAGAGATATATAAAATAGTTTTCTAAGTGATTAAATATTCAATTTTACATGTAACAAGATAACAATTAAAGCTATGTGAACATGTACTAATGAAAAGTTAAAATATGGAGAGTATTTAATTAAAATCTGAATTTGAGGTGCGATTTTGGGACTTTGAAGTAGCTGACATTCTTTTTAATCACTAATTCAATTTTGAAAGTTATTTGGTAAAAGAGATAGTAGATTATTTATATTGTTGAAAATTCATTACCGTAAAAGAACTTGATGACCTATTCTTTTGTTTTCCTTTTTGATAATACAAAGAAGATAATTAAATTTTATATTTCTCTTTTTCAAACTCTCATTGAAAAACTGTTATCTATAATATTATAACTTGTTTAAAATTATAGTAGTGGAGGTTGGTGTTAAATGTTACTTATAAAGTATAATAGAATAGCAAAGTATATGTTTATTATGCGTTATGTTTTATAGTGTAATAATTTTTCTTGCGTAGAATTTCGTAAGATGAAGTTTGGAAATTTTTTATTTCTAGCACTCAATATCAAGTTCCATTGGTTTCATAGACATATTTACTCTTTGTTTTCTAATAATCTTTTCTTCCTCTTTCTAATTTCTGTAAGATGAAGTCTAGAAATTTTGTCTCTCCATCATTCAAAACCAAGTATTATGTATTATATTGTGAAGAATTGAACTCATTGGTTGTTTTTGTTTATTTTTGTTTTCTTTTTTTTGTGGCATTTTTAAGAAACAAAGCATTTATGTTTTGAGGAAAAACAAAATTAATAATTATGTATTTCCATCAACATTGAAATTTCATAAACAATCAATCAAATATGTTCAATAGAATTATCATCAAATGAATTAAAAACTCAAAATATATTAACATATTACATTTAATCAACAAAATAGTGATCGAACTTACAACATATACAGATAGCTAGAAGACTTTAAACATACACAAATATATCATTCTAGTTGATTTGCTGGAATATGCTTCAAAAGCAATTTGATTGTAGCAATGTTGCAGTTAGAGTTCTGATTGCAACGGAGTTGTTTATGGAGTTCCTATTATAGAATAGATATATTAGAGTTCCCTCTATAAATAAGAAAAAAACGTACCAATTGAATAATACAACATAAAACATAGATATATATCAAGTCAAATAGAGGATTTTAGCAAGAAGAGAGATAAAATGAACAAAAAAAAAAAAGGATAGAAAACAAAGTCTAAGTAATACAAACAAAAAAGCTAAGAGAAGAGAGAGTGACAGCAAAAGAGAGACATTTTTGTAGAGATAATTAATAGAGTGGAAAATTTGATGGGAAACAAATATTTTTTCTTTTTTTCTAAAAAAATATTTAACCTAAAAATAGTAATTTCTTGTAATTCATCTCTTATGCTTCATTTTCTTTTAGTGAATTGATAATCATGATGTTGTAGGAATAACTGAATCAACATATATATGATCGTTAGATATAACCGTATGTAAGGAAAAAGTTGCTCCCACTATAAGAAAGTGAAAGGAGAAATTTTTGTTTGGAAAATCCAAATGTTATTGCTACTAATGTATTTTAATATTTGGTCTATAACTATTTATAGGTAATTTACATAGATTTTAAAATTGTCAAACTTAGAAGGAGCTTTGGGACACGGAAAGAGAGTGAAAGGCTCTAATATTATTAGAAGCATACTATAAAAGGCAAATGGAAATCATACATAATAAGCTTATTTTAGATTTACCTTAGTAGATAGTTTAGAGAAAATAACGTTGTTGAATCCAATAACTTAGAAGAAAACCTATTTTAAAAGTAGATGAAAATTAATATATTATTAATTCCACGAAAGATGGATAGAAATAAAACGTTATTGTTAAACATAGGAGGAGCTTTAGGACACCAAAAAAGAGCTAAAGGCTTAAATATAATGAGAAGATTAATACCATAAAATGCAAATGGAAATCATACACAATAAAGTCAAATTGTAGATTTACCTTTTTTGACAGTTTAGATAAAATGATGCTGTTGAATCTAATGACTTGAAAGCAAATCTTCTTAAAAGGTAGGTAAAAATTAATATACAACTAATTCCACCTAAGACATATAGAAATTAAACATAATGAATCAGATTTTACACTTACCTTTGTTAGTAGGATAAAGGTAGAAAAAAAAATAGATTAGTAGGATAAAATATATAATAGCAAAGAGAATGGAATGATATATTTATTGGTGAATCCAGTGTTTGGGGGACAATTTGATGGCAAAGAAAATTAATATACTGCATGTTGGGATAGTTGGTTTCCGTTATTAGTAAATTCAATGTTTAAGGGACGGTTTGATGGCAACGGGGGTATAGTTGGTCTCTGCTATTGCAATGTGGGCTGTAGTGTTATGCTGGACGTTGGGATTTTTAAGCAGCCACGTGGTATAGTTGGTCTCTGATATTGGAACGTGGGCTATAGTGTTTTGCTGGATGTTGGGATTTTAAGCAGCTACGTGGGAATAGTTGGTCGTCGTTATTGGAATGTGGGTTGTAATGTTATGCTGGATGTTGGGATTTTGAGTGTACATGGGAGACATATAATAAGGTTATAGATTAATGAGAGTCGAATGACATTATTTGCTTAATATTAATAGACATATAGTTTAATATAGGTTTTATTAGTTTGACATTGTTGGAGAAAGTTAATTACATGGACCATTGAAATTGTGCCATCTGTCATTCCTTAACGAAAAAGTTGACATCGTTGATAAAAGGACTCGTCTCTAAATGTTGAAGACACGAATGTTAAAATATAAATATTTAGGATTGAAATAAAAAAAAATGGTAAATTGTTAAGGATTAAGTATGTATTTTTCTCCCGAATTCAAATGGTAGAATCATCATTGCTTTTTTCTCAAAAATTGATCTCTCTTCTATTGATCTAATATAACTAGTAATTTGGGAATTGAATCTTAAGCTATGTTTGAAACATCACCTCTTCAACATTGATAGAGAAGTAGTCCAGTCAATTAGTTGCTCATGGACGAAAGGATTTTGCAAGCTGACATAGAGTGTTTTTTTTTTTTGTTTTTTTATACAGTTAAAAAAGTGCAGATCTTAATGACTTAACTTAATGCTACAGTATCTCATATTTTTAGAGAAGCAAATCACGAGTTAATCATTTGGTAAAAGTTTTAAAAGAAGCTTTAAGATGTTTCTTTACTAAGAATTTCTTTCAATTAAATAAATTCTAGTTAGGCACGATTATATTCCATCAAATTTCCACTCCCCATGTAAGAGCTTAGTGTATTTTTTTTTTCCTTGAGATGAATAAAATATTTTTTTTGTCAAAAAAAAAAAAAGGAAAGGAAGAATGAGATTGGTTCAATTGACTTTGAGTTGAGCAAGGGTTGAGATAGAGTTGGTTGGCATGAAGTTGAAAGTTGTAGGGACGGATCCAGTGGTGGACATATCTTAATTAAGTTGATATTAAAATCATTGATAAAAAAAAAATATGCTTATTATCATAATTTATTATATCTTATATATGTAAGAAGATCTTATTAATTATTTAACATGCAATAGGATTATGAATGATTGATACATTTTATAAGAATTAAAAAAATAAACTTTTACTTTTTTTACTAAGAAAATATATTATAAAATATTTAACTATTAATTTATAAAAAATTATATTAATATAGAAAATTTATATAAGTTTTATTTTTAATAAAAATAAATAAAAAAATATTTAAATGGAAAATTACAAATAAAGCAAAAATAGCAAGTTAACATAGATATAAGTATTTTACTATTAAGGTCAGATATATCTTGATTAAGGGTGATCGATACACTTTATAAGAAATTAAAAGAATAAACTTTTTACTTTTTTACTAGGCATATACATTAAATAATATTTAACTATTTATAAAAATTACATTAATATATAAAACTTATGTAAGTTTTATTTTTGTTAAAAATAAATGAGAAAGAATATTTAATTGCAAGTAAAGCTAAAAGAGCAAGTTGACATAAATATAAGTATTGTACTATTTCTTTTCATGATAATTTTGTATGAATATTTCATTAATAATGCAAAAAAAAAAAAGAATATCATTTTGAATATAAGTCATTAGGTAACTAAATATTCAATAATTCACATTGTTTTTTTAATGTTAATTATTAAAAAAAAAGCTTAACCAAATCATATAATTGGTACTATATATCAATAGTTTATGTGATAAAACAGGTAAATATGTAATATGGATAGTTTAATTATTTTTTTATGGTGAGTTACTAATAAAAAATCATGAAAAATAACAATTTAGGAGAATTCATTTAATTTAATATGATTTACGATTAATGAAATTAATGTTATTGGTCATTATAAGAAGAAAAAGATTTAATCAATGCAAAAAGAAAAATGTCATTAAGGTAATTGTTGCATCTAGAAAAAAATAAAATGACAAACATGTGATTTCAACCTAAGACCTTTACTTTATAAAATTAAACACTTAGCCACTAAACTATACATTATTTTATATTACATTTTACTCTTTAAAAAATATATATATATATTTCTTATTCTAAAAATTTAAAAAACTAACCGTTTCCCTAGCTTATGCAAACCCCTAGACTAGTCCCTAGTTGAAAGGGATCAATACTCGATTGATATTGTTGGGAAGTACCTATTTAAATTATTATTATTATTATTAAATGTCATATTTTCTTTTTATCAATGTAAAGCTTACAAGAATAGTATATTTATTATAAAAGCCATATGCAGTTAAAATTTTGAGACACCGACCTATTTCTTCTTCTTTTTCTTCAAAAAAAATTTCTTGATTTACTAGTATTATTCATCATTATTTAATTGATTCTTAAAATATTTTATCTTTTAAATAAAGGATTCATTTATTTATTTTACTTTAGAAAGTAGAGATATTGAAGTGAAAGAACTTAAAGCTTATCCACTAAATTGGAAAGAAAATAAAAGTTGAGGGAATTTGCTATTATTATCCCATTTTATGATTCTCGTTTTGAAAAATTGAGGTAATATAAAAATGTTTATAGTTTTGGTGCCAATTTTTAAAAAAAATCTATAAAAATACAAGTATTTTTATTGTCCTTATTATTAAAAGGATTTGTAGCTAATCTTCTTCTTTATTTGAGTTATTTCTACTTTTTTAGAAGTAAAGGAAAAACAATCTCTCTCTCTCTCTCTTCTAGAGTAAGTGGTGTCACCTTATGCTTTAAGAGTCTTCTTCCATATAGATTTACAAGACAATCTCTCTCTCTCTCTCTCTCTCTCTCTCTCTTCTACATAGATTTATAGGAGGAACCATGGTGTAAAGAAATGTTTATTTTCCCGTTTCCTCTTATATTTTCCCTTTCCTTAAATCTTGTCATGAATGTGTAAGGTTTTGTATCAAAGAGATAATCATAGTTTCATAGTGGATTGTTGTTATGGGAAACATGCATGCAAACATTTTGTATGTTGCTTCTAAATCTAAATTGAGATATTAGTAACTCTTCCTTTAAAATGCAATTTAGAACTAAAAACATGGTTTTCATTTAGATTAGACATATGAATCAAATTCAATGTCCTATAATTTGCAATTAGGTGTTTTAATTATTGTTATTGAATCCCTAAGTTTAATTGCAATTGATTCATGAAAAATACTTTACTCAATTTTAGTATGGATTGATGGATAGTAAGGCTATTCATATCATATGAAAAATTTATGATTTAGGCTATTTAATCAATAATCAAAGATTACTTGGAGAATTTTGAGAGTTTAGGAGTTGATATGGGATAAGTAGATAGATTTTTTACTAGGGGACCAATTAGAAAGAAAAGAAGTTAAGGACCTTACCATTTAGGCTTTCTAATTATTGTAGGGGACTTGATCCCTACATCTAGGGATGTTTGGGGATTTTGGTCATGTAAAGGTCAACTACCTTTAGTTGTAGCCAATTACCTCAAGCTTTGATGTCAATTATTGAACATGAATAAGGTTTAAATCCAAGTCTTTATGTATTGTCCTTTAGGTTTAATTATCTAATAGTTACTTAATCCAAATAACTATAGTGTTATGTATTCGATGAATGTGCCTATAGGAAGAGAATTAAAATGGGCTCAAATTATTATACTTCTGATTGTTGAGTGTTGTTTATGCATGCACTACAATTAGTAACATTTTGGATAAGCAAGCTAATGGTTTGAGTATTCATTACCTTTGACACATATTTGTGACTTGAGGTTTTCAACCACTCTTAAGAAGTGACTTCTTGATATAGTGGAATTATAATTAATTAGGATGCTAAGAGAAATTGTTGATGGGTTTCAATTATTGTACCCAAGATTGATGTAGTTGGGATTGACCTAATAGACTACTAATGATTGATATAGGTAGTGAATTCAGTATAATAATAGCGTGTGATTGGCATTTGGAATATCAGCAAATCTCATTGTTGTCCCTAAGATGCTACCAGTGTTGTTTGCTAGCTTATATTGTTGCTTTCTACCTAAAAAAGATAACTAACTGGGCTATAATTGCTATATGGTATTAATTGTGCATTGGTATACTTTTGTAATAATAATGCACGTCATTTAGTCATTGTAGTAGTATTTCCTCATTGGTTATTATGTAACGGCCCAAAACTAAGGAGATTACAGCCTGCCGCGTATTCCTATAATCTATTGACATGTCAGGCATTTAAAAACACCTGTTAGCATCTCTATATACATTACATTCATCAATCACCAATGATAACTCCAACATAATAATTCAATGATGACTTAATCACCCTCAATCTACCAATAATTAAAAAGAATGATCACCACTTAAACTATTTTATTTAATGAAAATAAAGGTTTACCACAAATTCAATTACAATTATCTCAAGAACCAAATACCATGACTCATTGTCTCACAAATACCAAACATGTAAAATTAATAAAATTTAAACGACTTTAACAAGAGAAGTCTTAAGTGATTTCTCATAACCTAAAATACAAATAAAAGGACATAACAACTAACTATCAACATGTCCAATAAAACTTTCAATCTTACAACAACTACACTGAATCATCTCTATAATCGAAATAATAATCATAATAGTCTACAGTATTGCCATAAATGTCATACTCATTGTAGTAGTCCTCATAATTCCCATAACCTATCCCGACATCTAAAAAACAAGAATCTTTAGAGGGGTAAGCAATAGCCCAATATAAGGTACATTTACATAAGCATGAACACACAAGTATGCGCAAACACACACGTTAGCTGATCTAATTATCTATATGCAACAACTATAGTTTATTATCTTTGATTAGGTTCGTCAAGCAATACGGTTTTGGTGTCCCAAAATTTGAAGTAACTCATGACTCTAGTACATAATATATATATAAATATTAGTATTTGGTCCTCCTTAATACCTTAGGAACCAAGGGACACCTAATCTACCTAGATCATTTTAAAGTGAGACTTTAATTACGATATGGTTGCAATAAGATCATTGAGGTACCACCCCAAGGTTTGGTTCTCCTAGTCTCTTGGGCCCAATGAAGCAGACGTAGCATACTTTATTAAGGCTAAGCATTTACTAGGCTCATTAACACTTGTTAGCTAACACACATAAGCAACATATAAACCCTATGCTTGACTAAAGTGTTTGCTTAGAATTCGAAACAAGCACCTCACAACCTGTACATATAAGAGACAATGCACTTACTTAGTTTCTTAACTAATTTAACGACGTCCTCTACTAGGACAACTTAACTATCTCATAATTACTTAGGAACCACATAAGGAATCTAGGGTTGCTAAGAAGTTAGTTTGATTTATAAAAAGGTTTCGGTGAAGATTTATGTTTAGAAAGGTTTTAGGACAAGACAAGACAATACACCTAAAAAACTCTTAGGAATTTGAAGAAATGTTGCTGTACCCATCTAAGATCATGGTGTCTAGATGCTAGTTCAACTGGCGACCAAGCACCATGGTCGAGAAGGAGCAGTCTGCTTTTAGCATCCAAATGCTATAGGGGATGGTATTTGGATGCTAGCTATAATTTGTGGAATTCTGTAGACTGTAGCAATGTTTCATCCCCCTACAAATGATATAAGGTAAGTATACCTATCTTTTTTAATATAGTGGATGTGAGTTCGAGTCGATCCCTCAAAGACCTCAAAAACTAATATTAACCTTAGCTCTATTATCAAACTGGAAAATTGTGATGGGTTAAATGAGTTAAAAATACTAAAATTAACAAATTAATCTAATTATGAGACTTCACTAAGCAATTTAGGAAGCAATAAAATTAAGAATGACTTCATTAAGGCAAATAATATATTTAGGAGTCGTTTCCCCTAGTGTTTAACATGTGACCGCTAAAAATCTATCCAATTCTATCTCTATTACTCTTGACCGGAGGGATTCGCAATTAAAGTTAATACTTTTCTCAAGCATATGAACCTTAATCCTAAATTATTTATTGAAATCTCTTCACTTAGTAATATAATTTAGAGTTGCATTAATATACAATGAATTCTGATACAAAAATAACAACTTTCTAGAAGAATCATTTATCTTATCTCTAAGTATAGATGTAATTCTCTTTAATTATGTCGAGATCTTATTACCTATGTGATTTCTCAATCATCATGCATAATATCATAGATTGATACCCTAGAAATATCAATTAACAATGAAAACACATAATTAAGTCAAGAAAGATAGAAACTTTATTGAAAATTATTAATAAATCTAACAGTCACATAAAACTTTAGGTTCCATAATTCTAAATGTAAGATTCTTAAGCTATCATGATGAAACTATAAGAAAATTGCAGCAAAATCAACAAGTAAAATATGAAAAACCCCTTTTGTTGATGAGAAATCTCTTCAATCTTAAAGTTAGGTGTTGCATCCACCCTTGTCTCCTTCCTCCCTTTAAGTCTCTTCTTCTTTGAATGTCAAAAGTTATGTCAAAAACCCTCATAAGTCCTTATATAATATATTAGGAAGTTTCTTTCTTTTCTTTTCTTTTTTTTTTTTGTCGCTAGAAATATCCTGGGACACAATTGTGTTCCTAGGTTGTGTAACTCACTAATCTTGGCACAAAAAATCATCTTGGGTGGACACATCCTGGGGACACAGTTGTGTCTTGGATCGTATAACTTTCTAACAAAAAATTACCACTTTCTCATCTTATTTATGTAATTTCAAAACTTTATAACTCATTTATTTGAACTTCGAATTTAGTGAAACTTGATTCCTTTTTTTTTTTTTTAGTCTAAGAATGTTTTAAACCTTGAAATCAAAATTTCACTCAATTAAGTATTAATTTCTTTAAAAAAAAAACTAAAAAAATAGAAGGAAATACTATAAAATCATCATGGAAAGTGTATTTAACATAAGAATTATCAAACTTCCCTACACTTGAGCATTTTCTTATCCTCAAGCAAATAAATCAAAACAAAAATTTTGAGACAAGAAACACTAATTAAAATTTATCACTACTTAGGAAACCGATGAAAGAATGCAGTTGACTCAAAGAAAACCAAGAAAATCATTTTCAATTAACTTGCAATAATAAAGTCAATCAATCTCGCTCTTAACAATTTCTTAAGTTCACCCGACTATGTTTGAATGCTCCAACAATACTTAATACTTAAGTTCACTAGTTAATATATGTAAATTAAAGTTTACCCGAGTTATTTAACCAAGGATTCCTAAACTCGAAATTGGATTTAACATCTTGCCAGCTGAGAAAGAATCATAAAAGTTTTGTCCATTTGGCTAAAGTATATACAATTCTCTCTTCAATCTTGCTAAGCATCATAATCTAAAACAGATACATTTTACATCCACTCATCCTTTGATCATCCTTTTAGTTCATGCTTTTGCTTGAAGGTTTTTTAATTTATTTTATTTAAGCACAATTATCTTTAAAGGATGATTGTGTTAGTAGAGGGAAAGGATCTCACTCTTCTAACAGACCAAGATTTATCCATATTAACTTAGCCCTCATATTGGTAACAGGAAAAAACCTTATTCTTCTAACAGATTAAGGTCGATCCATATCAACATTTTTACTTTTTATTTTTTGCATTGGTATTGGTATTGGTATTGGTATTGGCATTGGGACTCAATCTTGCTCTTTTGATGGACCAAGGTGAGTCCTTACCAATTTATCTTATTAGCATTGGTAGTAGGATTCAATCTTGCTCTTTTGATAGATCAAGGCGAATCCTTATCAATTTTTTTTTCTTTTTTTTTTTCTAACTATTCATGCACTTATTATTACTTTTTACATCCAATCATTACGATTTTTCAAGGGTTTCTCAAAAGAAGAATTTTATTTGTTTGTTTGTTTGTTAAGGATTATAGGGCTCTACAAAATTTCCAAGAGAAAGGTATACATCAAAGCAAATTTAAAAATAACCATGACTATCTCTCAACCAGTGATATTGCTCTAAACTTAAGTCCTAAAGTCCCAAGCTAAATAACTCGTAACTTTGCTCTCTAAAGATTTGACTAATCAATTCTGGTAAAGTATAATGACATAAGTAATGATCGAGATCAAATAGTTGATATGGCCCAACACTTTAAATTTTGACACTTGTTAATCACTTATTGTAAGTTAACTTAAAAATTAATTGGGTCAAATGTAAAAGATTAGTCTTCTAAATAGTAACAAATTTAGATATATCCTTTCCTTACACTTAACAATGTATATTGTCCCTAATGTATGATTAACAATTAAAGCATAAAAATTAAAAGCAAAGAGGGGAAAAAAAAATGAAAAATAAAGGATAAAAGGAAAGCTGAAACTTCCTCCATTTGAGCACTCTAACTCCAAATTCCTTGAAATTATCATGCCATGAGATTTCATCCATTGAATGACTAAAGACCTTGCAAAACAAATAAATAAAATGCATCAAAGAAAAATAAAGTGAACTAAAATTAGAACTACTACTTAAAAATCAAAAACTTAAATTGCCTCTACCAGGGTCCTATGAGAAAATATCTCATTTCCATAAAGCTAAAGAAGATGTAGGGGACTCTTTTCTCAACAAATATATACTTAAGTATGGCTCTGTTCCCTCGAAATCACTCATGGTAGGTTTAGTAATAGGAGAAGATTTGATAGTAGCTGTCTCCTCATACTTAACGATATATCCTAGAAGCTTTAGGCATTCCATCTTAAGCACCACTTCTCTTGCAAAAGATTCATAATAAAAAAAAAATAAAGAGGGCTCTATATCAATTGGATTAACTTGTTTGTCAACCTCTTTAATGTCATCAACTGGAGTTAAGAGATGCTCAAACTCTTCACTCATGTTATGAAGTGTAAGCCCCAAAACTAAGCCAATTGACCGTAGGATTGAATTTAGAATTCAAGATTTAGGGCGATCAGTTAAAAAATTCGATCAAACCCAAATTATAAACTATTGAGAAGAATATTAGTAAAAATGACCCTGTAAACTTAAATTTAAGAAAATAAGTAATAAAATAAGAGACTAAAATTTTCAAATTTTAAGCATAATAATTGCTAATTACCGAAAAGGCAAAAAGTATAATATAATAACTAATAAATTACTAGAGATAGATTATATGTATACTAAAAATAATAGAATGACCTGAATAATATTTAAGAATATTTATTTGTACTATATATGAATTTATATGTAAGTATAAATACGCGTAATTATTTAAAATACGCGAAATGTGTTAAAATAATACTAAATGCTTAAAGAAAATTCATAATTAATTAAGGAAAAATCAAGAAAAATTAGGAAAAATCATGAATCATCCAGAATTGGGTCGTGGCAGCTGGGAAAAATAAGAAAAAATTCGGCCAATTAAATTAAGACAACACAAAAGCTAAAAAATAAGGGATAAGGCAATTGTCTTGTCCCATTTAATGCATAATAAATCCTCTAAAGCCCTATAAATAGTAGGAAAAATTCAGAGGCTCATTTGGACAGCTAGAAATTAGAGAAAATTAGGGAGAGTCGAAAATTAAGAAAAAAATTCGGTTTAGAAAAAAAATAAGAAAAACTGTGCAGTTAGGGCTTTTAAAGGGAACCCCTACCAGACGAGCAGCTGGAAGTGGACGGCCACCACCACCACATGGTGGTGGCAGTGCCCAGGCCGGCCGACAAGGCCACGGCAGCCCGCGGTGGCCGGAACCACCCAAATTGGTGAGTCCGATTTCCAGCCTGATTCTTGTGTAATTTTGTAAAAATAGTAAATACGATTAGAAAATTATGAATTTTGTTATTTTAGGATATTTTTGTATGTAGTTTGTAGGAAAAATATTATTTTGATGAAAACATGTCCCGAAATATAGTGTCCTTAAGAAATCATGCAAAATCGAGCACATTTCAGTTTAGAAATAAATGACCTTAGGAGTGTAGTTTAGAGCTCAATTTTTTTCTGTAGGATGCTCATGTGATATAGAATAGTGCTATGAAGCCATTTTTTTAAAATTAATTTTCGAAATTTTTAAGTCAATTTTTACCCCTAAAATGATGAAAAAATTGGGTAATTTGGAGTTAATTAGGTGATTAGGATATTAATTAATGATTTAGATAGTAATTAGATGTTTAGGGATGTTAATATTTGATGTGGAAACTTAACCCTAGTTCATGGAGTGTTAAGTGTAAGTAATGAAGGTGTTATGTGGTAAATGTAGAAAATTAGGAAAATGTAGAATTGAAAATTAATAAATATGGAAAAATTAGGTTTAATTAGATAATAAAATAATGAAAATCAGAACATAACAAATCTGAAACAAAATTCAATTTTAGGTAATTATATGAAAAATGTAAAAATTTCTCACAATATGAGTAAATTCGGTACACTAATACAGATTTAAGTGTACCGGATGGAATAAAATGTTGACTAGGGGTAGTGATCATATTTAGGATATCTGAAAATAATGTGGTTAGTTTCACATTATGAGTTGAAATAAATTTTTAGGGTCCGGGTACAAAACAGTACCTAGAAATCGAACTAGAATCTAATTTAGAAATCGATGCGGAACCCGAACCTAAACCCAAACCTGGAATAATTATAAAAGACTTAAGACTTAGATAATTAGGTATATTAAACCCTAAATAATACATAACAATAAGCGTTATAGGATAAAATAAACTTATAATAGTTATATGAAAAGCTGAAACCACGTTTGTGTTATAGGGATGATCGGCGATGGCCTGAGCAAATCGGACCTCGAGTGAGTGAGCGAGGAGTCGAGGTAAGTTGGGATTAATACGATGCTGTATTTTGGAGGCTTAAGATTATGCTTGATTGTGCTTGTTAGATAGTTGAATGTATGCATGTGCTTGATTATGGGTGATGCTATGATTCTGTTTGTTGCTCTGGCACATATTGTATGAATTGTATGTAATGATTGATCGCCTTAAACTGGACTTAATCAAATTACGACCAGTAATCATAATCGAACATACATAGCAACCCGTTAGGGGAACTTAGGACTCTCCAGCTAAATACCGACCCCTTCGGAAGGGATAGCGCAGGATTGCAAAATGGTCCCTTCTTCATCCTCAGTCGAACTAAGTGACAGGAGAGGAGGTCGCGGCGAGGGTGAAGGCAGTGGTTCGAAAGTAGTTGCGGGAGGAGCAAGGTCTCCATTACACAAACCTGAGTTTGGTTGTGAGCTGTTGCATTAACGGCAACTCCTCAATCCGGATTAGAGCGGGTGTAATTTCTCTAATCTCACGACGGGCCGGACAACGTCGTGCGATGGCATTTGCTTGCACATGAATTGCACCTAATAAGTGATTGAAAACCTTGTTGTATGTATGGTATAGTTTTAAGTCCTCCGTCCTTACTTACTGAGCTGTGGTTGCTCACATCCCTATAGACGTCGTGCAGGTGCTGGCTAAGAAGCGGCAAACAACTACTCTGAAGCTAGCAACTGCTGGATCTTGGGGAGTGAGGAAAAATATTGAAGAACAAACACATATTTTTAAGGTCTAAGTTTTTATTTTAGAATTATTTTTCATTTCCGAATGATGTAATAACTAGGAAATATACTATAGAGAAATATTGTAAACTTTAACTGCAATAATTGAATGATAACATATATATATAATTCCTCACTTTTATAGGTAAATGATTTATTTAAATTACAAATTGTCTACTTCAAAGCGGGTTAGTTGTAGACGCCTTGTGTAGATTAGGTCTAAGATAGCGGTTATGAGGCCAACTTCTATCTTAGGGTGGTTTACACGGCGGGGTTGTTACGACTCTACTGCTTCGAGGCGTGACATAAAGCACTTCTAGATTGTAGGAATTAAACGTCACATCAGTGTTCTCCCCCAACTCATCTTTACTCTCAAAACACTTTGCTTTATATTCATAGCTGATAGGATCCTTTAGATTTTCCAACACCTTTTCTCCTTTATCCACTAACTTACTCTCTCTATTACTTAAGAACTCTTTCATGTGTCATGAATGACTACTCTTTGAAAGGTTGTTCTTTGAAGAGTTAGAGTGGTATAATAAGGTAGTTGAGGGTGGTAAAGGGGCAGAGCTACTAAGGTCAAAGGTGCCATATTTCTCCTGAAGTTTACTAACTAACTTAGCCTTTTTCCTCATGGCCACTCATCTACCTGTATACTAGGTTGATGTGGCAAAGCAGCTTGGGTACAAATTGGGTTACTAAAAGTGCAAGGTTCCTTAACTTCATATTTCTCTAAGTAATCAGTAAGAATTTTCTCTAAAGATCTCTCTCTTGGTTGCTCTTCCTAGAAATTGGAATAATGTGTATGTTGGATATTGGGATTAAAACATTGATAGGAATAATAAGGATACTCACAATACTGATACATATCCCCATAATCCATGGGTCCAGGTTTTACATAATTGCTATAAGAAGAATTCCAATAACTATCACCTTTATTTCACCAACTGTACTCCATATTAATCTTAATAGCTAAGTCAATTTAAATCCTCAACCTTAATTCAAAAAACAATAAAATCAGAATATAAAATCAAGTAAATTTCATAAAGCCATTCCCTTAATTTCAAGATCAATTTCAATTAAATCTTTTGATTGGCTTTTTGTCATGCACTACAAATGGGAAAAATAAAAAGATCAATTGCAGCTTAAAACAATTAAAAGAAAATAATGAAAAACTAAGATAAGAATGATTAAACTAATAAAGCTACGAGTATTCTTAATATCGAAGTCTACAAAAACTTGATATGAGGTAAGTACACCTATTAGTTTTAATATAGCAAATGTGAGTCTGAATCAATTTTTCAAAGACCTCAAGTATTAATAATAACCTTAGCTCTATTATTTAACTAGAAAATTGTGATGAGCTAAATAAATTTAAAATACTAAAATTAACAAACTAATCTAATTATGAGACTTGATTAAGCAATTTTGGAAGCGATAAAATCAAGAACGACTTCAAGAAGGTAAATAATGTATTTAGAAATTGTTCCTCTTAGTGTTTAACATGTGGCCGCTAAAAATCTATCTAATTCCATCTCTATTATTCTTGACTAGATGGATTCACAATTTAAGTTAACATCTTTCTTAAGTATATTAGCCCTAATCCTAAATTATTGATCAAAATCTCTTTACTTAGCAATATAATTTAGATTTGTATTAATGTACAATGAATTCCTATACAAAACTGATAGTAATATATATCTTTAATTAGTCTTTTGAACTACATATATGTTAGCCGACACACTCCCATGATGTGTATATAAAAATTAAAATAGGAACTACATATCCATTAATGATATTAGCTAACCACATAATCACACTGTATATCTAAGAAAAAAGTCAATATTATATAAACTCTCCTTCATATTATAGAAAACAATATAGAAAATTACGTAATTAGATTAGTCACTACTTGAACAAAAAAATTCAAAATATATAGTGTATCTAGATATGGGAGTTCGATTGGAGTGGTCACGTGTGTGTTGTGTGAGTAGCGCACTATATGTGGCTTCAAAGAAATGATGCAAGACTATCACTTGAAGAGATGATTAGGTGAGAATAAGATAGTGAGGAGGAACAGGCAATCTTAGTGTCTCAAATGCATAACTAACGAACAAGACAACCTTAAGGGACCTCAGGCGCTGATCCTGTAGCTTGAGTAAATGAGATCAATTTTTTGCCTAAACGTTATTTGATCTTAGAGAGCAAAGTTTTCATAGTGGAACATCATTTTCCCGATCTCTCTAAGAGTTCCAAATGATGAGAAAATGCTGGGTATTTATAAGCTCTTGGGCACGGTGGCATCCGTTAGATCATCTAGGTGATCAATGGATGAGATGGAGCTTACTTGATTCATGGTTATCTAGAATGAGCTAGCTAATAGGCTTAAAGTCAATAGCTTTCCTTATAAGTGCATGAGCCAGCTTAAGAAAGGTTGGAGATGGATAGATCGGTCCAACGATTCGTATTCCAAACCTACTAAGCCAAATCTCCTTAAATCATCCCAATATGGACTGAACTCCTTAGGCCCTGTCACTTAGACTAAGAAGTCTAGCCTAAATAAATAATGCGCTTATTCCAATAACTAATATAATAATTTTTAGCCCTCTACATTTTGCCCCCTGATAAAATGTCCCTTGGACACATTCAAGGGGGGGTTTTCATATTTCCAAAAGTTGTTTTTTCAACTGTTATGTAAACACACTAAATGTTGACTTTGCTTGCTTGATCACTTCTAATATCTATAGAATCGATGTGTCTCTTGGATCACTAGCAAGCTAAGCATGATATGCTAGTATTTATTTTGCTACCATAGAACATATACTTCGATATGCCTTTGTATAACACTATTGACTTATTGCTCACATGAGATTAACTCACCAAATAATGTGTGCATCTCATCTATACTGGTAAATGGGGTAGTGTTATCATGAAGTGGAGCTAAGCTCTAGAGCATTGCGAAACGAAACGATAGCATTTGCCCCCTCTATCAAAGATTGTAAGAGTTACATTTCCTTATGTAGAAAATGATATAGGGGTATAAGGTTAACGCCCTCGTGGTATGGTACAGAATTATATATATATATATATATTTTAATGACATTTCAAATGGTTTGAAAACATCCAGGATGAGTCATTATTTTATTCATTTTACTTCATAGGTATAAGGAATCTCCAGCGAGAATTCGATGTCATGTCGATTTGATCCTTCATGATCCCAATAGAAGCTGTAGATGTACATAGGATAGGAGAATTCTCCCTTACCAAAATTATTCTTCGTACCTTGATGACAATTGGTAAATATTTATATATCCATACGGAAGGATCTTTATTGGCCCTATATGAAGGAACCAGGATGAAGTCATTGAGATTATTTTCCTTCTCTGAATTTTCTTCATTTGCTGAAAAACCATCATCATAGTTTTTCTTAGAGTAAAATACTAGCCTTACGAGCATGTTCCTTCTTAGATCTTCCTCTTCCACAAATCCAAATTAAAAGAAATAACTCCAAATCTCTTCGAATATCTTTTTTTTATATTATACATATCTTCGCTTGCCAAGAAAGCTTCACCAAAATATCTTTACTCCTTCATCCAATAACTTTTATGATCAATTCACATCTTATTCTAGATGCCAACATATTCTTTCAAATCTTTCAATTTCTAAGATTAAATCAGCTTCATATCTTTTCAAGGCATCTTGGTAGTTATTATATATTTTAGGCTAAATACTGGAGTCGTCGACCATTGGAGTTGAAGTATGCATGGACTCTATAAAAAAGAACTCAATTGTTCGTAGTTGGAAATTCTCAACAACTGCAATCGTATCTCTATATTATTTGTAATATGAAAGCATGACTGCAGCCAAGTTATTAATAAAAACATCTTGACAATTATCTATTAACCATGCTGACAAAAGACCGCTCTTAGTAAAACCATGATCAACTTCTTATTAGTTTCTATCACTCCACTACTTTTACTGAATTAAAGTACAGCAATTCTTGCACCTAAATGTCACTATCAGTGCTTATTCATTCAGTTGTGCATATGTCTAGTCAATCTTGGCTTGAAAATCAACAAAGCTATGGACATTGTTATTGCATATTCATAAATCACGATGTTGCCTTCATTAGTTTTCCCTCCTTTTCTTTTCTTTTTTTCATACAACGTCTTCATTGATATATAAATATATATATATCATGTACATGTATTCCTTCAATCTTCTCTTGTCTATATGAGTGTGCTTTAGAGAATTTTCCTATGCCAAATTGACAGCATCACTAGGGATTGATATATACTTTTGTGGAGTGCAATCATATTTATAATGATGAAAATATAGTATCCAGTAGCCACTAAATTTTCATACACATATATTGTCACTGGTTAGACCAAAATAAGCTTTTAGTAATGTATTATTCAATTCCCTATACCATTCTGATCTTCTAGTAATGCTTCCCTTGATAGGCAACTGTTCCATGAAAACAAGAGTCACAACGGTGGTCTTTGATCTTTGGTCCTAACTTCAATTGATACCTTAGTTTTAGTTTGCCAAGGTAAACCAAGAAATATATATAAGGTACATATACTTATCTTGAAGGTCTTTGAATATTTATACTTGTTGACTTTGGCGTGAATTTATACAATCTATGGTCAAAGGATTTGGTAAGTAACTATACATATCACCATGTCACTTATGAAGGCCTTATTAATATATTCATTCTAAAGTCATGCATCACAAGTACATGATCGAAGCAAGGAAAACGTATAGGGGAAACACATAATTCCCTAAAGCTTTCTTCTTCCTTATGTAAAAGCAATGGAGACATATCAACAAAATTCTTTTCAAAAAGATATATATATATATATATATATATAGTATTGCTTGCCTATGGTTACTATAGATGGATAAAATAGCTCTAATAAGGCTAAATAATGAGCTTTCCTTTATCATCGAAACAACTTGTTGTGTATTGATTTCTTCACTTGTACAATATATTAATTTTGTGCTCTTGTAGGAAAAAAAATGAAGACCAATCCTAGTCAAAGCATAAAAGCAACAAAGATGAAGGACTTACCGATGCATCAAGATAAATGTCCACCACCCATCCTATATCCTCGAGAGAAGTGGTTAGACGAAACTATCTTTGAAGATATGTTTTGGGACAAAGCCAAGCGCTGAGAAGCTTATGCAATACCTCACACTAATGGTGGTCTCCATTTTATCGAGTGCGAGCTTTGTATTGATTCTAAAGACACCATCATGGGAGATTTAGTGTTGCGCTTTAGAAACGAGAGGAGAGAGCTACCTCTTTCCAACACCTAATTCTCATTCTTGAAGGAGCCACCCTCTGGATGGGATGATTGGATAGCATATATTGTAGAGAAACCGGAATATATGACTTTATTGAAGAAGGCTAAAGTCCTTCGTGCTATTGCCACTTCTATATGGTTACAGTTCCCGTAAATGAGTAGAATGGAAGTATGGTAGGTAATCATCTCATGTTAGAGTATTCAAACCTATACGTTTATCATTTCATGGGGGGAGATAACTCCATCATTAAAAAACATAACTATACTATTGAATCTACGCAACTTCGAACAAGCAGATCTTACTGCTACAACATTCTCTCAAAAAGAGCATTTGCTAAGAAGAAGAAACCATAAAGCATGGCTCGCATACTTTTTTGAGGAACATAGGAAGGACAATCCTCAAGTTCTAAGCTAATGTTGCGGGAAAGAGTCAATAACTTCGTATCCTCTTTCTCTTTTTTTTTTATTTTTTTATTTTATTTATTTTTTAATTCAAGTGTTGTAGTCGTCTCTTCATCTCATACGTTCTCTTTCCATCTTTGCTGATATGAACGGTATCATAATTAATTGCCTCCAGTCAACCTTAAAAATCTACTTCAAGAATTAGCTAAGTTAGCTAGTTCCTCCTATAAGGAGCTACCTTCTATGAGTAAGCTTCAAGCATAGCAAGCCTTAGCAGGCTTCAAGCGTAGTAGGCCTTGAGCGAGTACACCTTAATAACATCAACCTTTTCATAGAGGGGCCCTAAGTAAGAAAGCTTCAAGTGTCATAGGCCCTAGTAAGCTTCAAGCGTAATGAGCATCTTTCTCAATAGGCTTTGAATGAAGCAAGTCCTAGTAGGCCTCAAGCACAACAAGACTTGCATATGGTAAGCCCTAATAGGGTTCACGAGTTGCAAGCTTGTTCTACAGCGAGTCTTGGCGAGACTATTAGATCAACATTATTATGTCAATGTTCTAATTATAGAATCAAGAGGAAAGAGTTGCCTTTCTCTCATCCCTTGTTTTCCTTTCTTATGAAAGTATAACTTGGATGGGTGCACAAGTAGATCATATCACCATAAAGCTATAACACATGGTTTTTTTCTTGAAGAAAACTAAAATCCTTACTACCATCACTACTTTCACTCAATTTTGGTTCCCACGTAAGATGAAAGCATGGTAGGCTAAGATCTACCAATATATCACTACTTAAATAGTTCTTGCATAAGTGCCAAATGCCAAAGCATTGCCTTGGGCTTAAGGCATAAAGGCTAAGATGCCAAGGCGTCGCTTAGATGTAAGGCATAAAAGCTAAGATGCCAAGCATTGCCTAAGCTTAAACCATGAGAGTTGAGATGCAAGCGCATTACCTGGACTTAAGGCATTCAAGACAAGATGCTAGGCATAGCCTAGGCTTCAACCATGAGAGCCTAGTTACCAGTGCATCACCTGGGCTTAAGGCATTTAAGCCAAGATGCTAGGGAGTTACTTGGGCTTAAAGAGTAGAAGCAAAGATGCCAAAGCGTAGAAGTGAAGATGCTAGAGCACCACCTCAACTTGAAGCATGGAAGCTGAGATGCCAAGGCATTGCCTAAGCTTGAGGTGTGGGAGCTAAGATGCTAAGGCATTGCTTAGGCTTAAAGCATAGAAGCCAAGATGGCCTATGCTTTAGGTATAAGAGCTAAGATGCTAGAGCACTACTTAGGCTTAAGGCGTAGGAGCCGAGATGCTAGGGTGTGGCCTAGGCTTTATGTGTAAGAGCTAAGATGCTAAGGCACTAACTGGGCTTAAGGCGTAGGAGCCAAGATGCCAAGGCATTGCTTAAGCTTTAGGTATGGGAGTCGAGATGCCAAGGCACTACCTGGGCTTAAGGCATAGAAGCTGAAATGCTAGGGTGTTGCTTAGGCTTTAGGCATGGAAGTCAACATGCTAAGGCGTCGCCTGGTCTTGAGGCGTAGAAGCCAAGATGCCAGGATGTTGCTTAGGCCTAAGAAAGTAAGATATAATACATAGAGATTATTGAGATAATAAAAGTTTTATTATTGAATAGTGAAATTTGTTCTTTATTTATAAAAGCAATGTTGTAGCTCGAACCCATTTTCTTTTTCAATACCTAATGAATCACTAATCACTTTCAAAGCACTCATGTGCTATCATACGGGTATCATAGCTTGGAAGCAGGTTATTACGAATGTCATTATCTTTGATGACAAGCTCCTCATTTTGAATTCTTTCATGAAATATCTTTTTTAAGCTTCGACAATCCTTAGTAGGATTATTTACTATTCTGTGAAACCGACAATATTTAAGATTTCTTCTTTCGTTCACTGTAAGTTGGCGCTCAACTCTTAGTAACTTGATAGCTTCTTCTTGTAGCCAACGATTGAGGATGGCATGTACCTTACTTATCGGGCATGGAAATAGAAGAGTTCTTGTATCTTTCTTAGGTCTCTTACTGGCATTAAAGTCCTCACTCTTAGTTGAGGACATGAACACTACTCGTTTGTTAAGCTTGCTACTTTCCTTCCATTGCCTCATAACAGAGTTGTTTATCCTTCATGCATTCTCAACGAGTGCAGCGAAAGAACACAGGAAAAGGTTCTCCAAGTGTACAGTATATTCAAAGAACATCCCTTAGATATAGATCTTCACTAGATCTCTTTCATCACAAATATCTTGAATGTCTAGAGTGTGTTCTCTAAAGCACTCTATATAATCCATTAGATCTTTCTCCTGGTTTTGTCATATTCTTCCCATATCTGTAATTGTGACTCGCTCTTGACTAGAGAAAAATTTCTCTAAGAAGAGCTTACATATAGTCCCCCATGAATTAACTAATCTTGAGGGGAGGTTGACTTATCAGGTGTATGCCTTCTTTGTCAATGATTTAGAAAACTCTCTAAGCTTTAAGTCATCATGAAGCCTATAAGGCTCCAAGGTTTCAATAAACTTCAGGAGGTGCTCCTTTGCACTTCCCTTTTTGCCATTGAACAGGATGAATTTAGGACTTACATAATTCTTAGGATATAGCTTTGCTACGATACGTTAGTGATAAGGTAGTTTCAACTTCGATATCCTTATAGACGATCTAGCTTGTATTTCTCTCTTATAAACTTCTAAGTATTCCTTTGTTATAAAGGAAGTCTTTGGAATAGAAGTTGTAGACACAGGTAGAGGAGTAGGGGTAAGATTAAGATGAGAAGTAGATCCTCCTAAGATTGGAATGGTAGGATTAGATGAAGGAGCAAGCACCCATGACGATGAAGAGCTACCTAAATGGACTCTTTCATTCTCTAGTACAAGAGTTGGTTGTTGTACAGGTTTTGGCATGGGGGTTTCATTACCTCCTCCTTAATGGAGATCCTTCTCAATTGCTGGAGGATTAATTGGTTGAGCTGAGGTAGTAACGCTTGGTTATGCAGTAACCATAGGGTTTGGCAAAGCCATAACTTGTTGCGTAGTAGCAGTGGCAGCTGTGGTAGCCATCTTAGTAAGGATGGGTTGAAACATAGCCATGAATTGATTTAAAGCCTTGATGGCTTCCTGCATTGTCTACATCATCTATATGTAATCTAGAGGAGCCTTAGGCGCTAGATGGTCTTGGTTAGTATTCTCAGGCGATGGGAGTAGATTTTGCACACTAAGCTCAACATTAGTGTCAAACTCTTGGGATAAGGTATCAAACGTACTAGTTGTTCTCTTCCTGGGAGGTATCATGTCTCTACAATCACTCTTCCCTAATGGAGTCACCAAAAATGTAAAGATAGGGATCCGATTGGAGTGATCACATACGTATCACGTGAGTAGCGCACTATATGTGATTTCAAAGAAATGACGCGAAACTATCACCTAAAGGGATGGTTAGGTGAGAATACGGTAGAGAGGAGGAATAGGCAATCTCAGTGTCTCAAATGCACAAGTGATAGATAAAGCAACCTTAGGGGACCTTAGGCGCTGACCTTGTAGCATGAGCAAATGAGATCAATTCTTTGCCTAAATGCTATTTGATCTTAGAGAGTAAAGTTTTCACAATGGAACACCATTTTTTCGATCTCTCTAAGAGTTCCAAATGATGAGGAAATGATGGGTATTTATAAGCTCTTAAGCATGATGGCATCCATCGGAACATCTAGGTGATCAACAGATGAGATGGAGCTTACTTGATTTATTAGTTATCCAGAATAAGCTAGCTAATATGCCCAAAGCCAATAGCATTCCTTGTAAGTGCATGAGCTTACCTGAGATAGGCTGGAGACGGATGGATCAGTCCAACGATCCCTATTCTACGCCTACCAAGCTAAATCTCCTTAAATCATCCTAATATGGATTAGACTCCTTAGACCTTGTCACTTAGCTCAATGAGTTAAGCTTAAACAAATAATGGGCTTATCCCAATAACTAATATAATTATTTTTAACGCTCTACAATATAAACTTCAACAAACTTGAATATAAGATGATAGGATCAATAGGAAATATTAGCATTTTATTATTTCTATTTGACAAACTCATTGTGTTCCACCTATCCCATCACTTCTTTCCCTATCTTTTTTTTTTTTTTTTTGGTAAATTTTTCTCTATCTTTATCTCATGGAAATCATAGAAAAAATGGTTCAAAGGAAAGTAAGCAATTAAAAAGTGGAATCAATTAGCAATTGCTTGTAATATGGAAATTTTTTCTATGTACAGAGCAAAGAAAAAAAAATAGTGATATTGTAGAATCTTTTGAGAATGTGCATCAAAATGTGAAGGAGAGTCACTTTGTTTCCCTAAAAGTAAGAAGAGATAAAAGAGAGAAGTTTGAGAGAAGTTATTTTCTAAACTAAACTACTTAGGAAATACAACCATTCATTATTTGTTTTTTCAAAAGAGCATCTTTACAATGCATTGAATAGTCAGAAAATGTGAAAACATTAAAATAATGAATCCAATCATTTATTCATTAGTCAATAAAACCATTGAATATATTTTTAATGGAGGCTTTTGAACCTATTAACCAAGATTATATTTCCATAAAACAATGCTAAAGAAATTTTGATTTGCTAAATTATTTTGCTAATATTTTATGCATATACATTCAAAAGGTAATAAATAAGACTATAAATTTAGATTATTAGCCTAAAATCATTTTGTGGTTTCAAGTGAAAATGGAAAGAAAAATACATGAAAAAAAAAATGGTATCATGCATGAATGCAGAACAATTTTTCATAAATGAAGACCATGAAAACTTCAATTTGAAAGATGTAGAATTTAATAAGTTAATTGTTAAAGGGAAAAAATAAATAAAGAAAGAAAGACAACATAAACACATAGTTCATTAAAATGTACCATAAACTTTAATCTCTTTAGACATTAGATATATTAAACTACACCAAGGTTGATGTAGAAACAAACTTGCTTATTGTCTCAAGATAGCTAAAGACTAAAGTCCCTAGATGAGACATCTAGAATGACATCTCTTAGGCTAAATCCCTTTCGATAGACATTCAGGGCTAGGTGAATCATGTTTTGAGAGAAGGGAACTTTGTAGCTGACTAATTAGCAAAACAAACCCATGACATACAAAGAAACTTCTTCATTAAGGACCTATCCTAGCTAATGGTTGACTTTAAGAAAATTTTATTACAACACTTGATGGGGTTAACTTCCCCCAGGATTATCTTTTACTAGTTTGTGGACAATTGAGTTGTTTTGTTTTTCTTTGTTTCTTATTAGACTAGTTTTTGTTTTAGGAATCCTCTCCCTTTTATTTTTTTTGTTCTTAGTTTTTTGGTAGGTTGTTTATTGTAAGGAAAATGGTACTTCCTTATTTATTTTTGTTATAGCAAGAATAGATACTTGTAATTTTGAGAGGTCAGGTCTATGCTCCCTTTTCTCTTGTACTTTCTATTTTTAATAAATAAAATTTGGGGTTGGTATCCCCCTGTATGTGGGGCTTTCCATAAGGAAAAAATATATATATTAAACTAAGCTCAACAAAACGCAAGTAAATGGTTGCATGGACTAAACACTAACCTCGTTAGTTGAAAATTTAATAATAATGAATCTTTTGTGTAACTAAAATGCCAATTGGATCCAATGTCTTTAGAATACGACTGAACTTAGATTTTAGGAAGTATCTTTGCATTCTAGTAAAAGGAGGAAAAATCTTTTCTAGGAATTTGAATTTTATCTTAAACAATATGCTAAGGAAACTAGCTGGTTGGAAATCCAAACTTCTAAGCATAGCTGGCCGAAAGCTATTGGCTACATCTACTTTAGAAAGCATAGTTAACTATTACTCGCAAGTGGTACTAATGTCAAAGGGATTTATTGACAAGGTTGAAAAGATTCATAGGGATTTTATTTAGGGCAGCACATAGGAAGAAAGAAAACCCCATTGGATAAGCTTATCTAAATTAAAGCAACCAAAGAATGAAGGAGGACTTGGGTACATGGACATTTAAAGAAGGAATTGAGCCAATTTTGCTAAATCGACATGGTAATTAAAGGAGAGGAAAATCTTATAGATGGAGCTAATCACCTAAAAATATAGAATAACTGGGGGAGAACAAGGAAAAATAAAAAATAAAAAGGCATCCCAACTGTATTTTGCACTAGGAAAGGCACTTGATTGGATAGATGGAAAAGTCACTTAGCTAAAGAATGGGAGGAATACTAAATTTTGGACTGATATTTGGGTAAGGAAGGATAAGGTAGGTAGTTGGTTTTATGGAATACTTAACAAGTATGATGATTCCCCACTAGTTAGTCAAGTTTGGGACAATAATTTGGGATGGAACTAAAGCATTATTAGCTATCCCCTTGATGAGCTAAATTGTTATCAAGTTAGTGAACTTATTCTTAAATCCAGAAGAGGGAGAAGAAGATGTTAAGTGATGGCTTTTTTAAGTTAATGGTGAACTTACTACAAAATTTGCCTACTTAGAACTATACTGAGATAGTCAAGCTTCAAAAGAAAATGAAAATTTAGAGTAGATTTGGAAACTTCCCACCGACTCGAGTACACAATTTTAATGTGGAGAATTTTACAAAATGGTTTGGTGATAGGGGACAATTTATAAAAGAGAGGCTTACACTTTGGTCGGTTATGTCCCATCTACAAAAGGGAAGAGGAGACAATCCAATGTTTTTCCAAATTGTGGCTGGAGTGCTTAAGTGTACAATACATTAGGGATATAAGTAGATAACATGCACTATAGCTTTGAAGACTTAAAGAACTAGATACAAAGGCATTATAAAAAGAACTATGCTTAATTGGAAAAGAGCAACCCTACTACATCAAGTTTATATCCTTGCAACCTTCGAAGATATTTGGAAAGAAAGGAACAGATTAATTTTTAGATAGAGGTACAAGGAAGTGAATCACGTAGAACATGTTTAAAGGGAGGCTCATGAGTGTTGGGCACTTAATAGGAGGGAAAACTACAACTGAGTGAATATTCCTCAATTCGATGTACAATAGAGATGACAATAGTGGAGTTGTCCACTATGAACGATAGTCCTAAGGAACTCTTAAAAGTACTGACAAAAGACTTGATAAGGTGGCTAACCTCTTAGTAGATCTAAATCAAACTGTTCATGTACTAGCTTGTCGACCCACTAAAGCTGCACAAAATACCCTATAAGCTGCTTAACCTATTAAAGGTTAGAACCTAGCTCAACTAGTTTAAGGTAGAGGAGTAAGCAAACGAATAAGGTGAATGATAGACCTAAGAAAGCTTAATGAAAAGGATAAGGAAGAGTATTTCAAAGAAGAACACGTATGAGTCCCTAAAGCATCTGACCATGTAAAACTTCAAATTCCAAGCTTTAATGGATATGGTAATGCTGATGAATATTTGGGGTGGGAAGAGAAAGTGGAGAGTGTTTTTTATTATTATCATTACGAGGATTACGAGAAAGTGAACACTGGTGCTGTTGAGTTCTTCGAATATGCCATCATGTGGAGGAAGAATTTCTAAGTCATAAGGAGACGAGAGGGCTATCGAGAGATTAATGCTTAGCTCGAAATGAAGAGAATACTCAGAAACAGATTCGTGTCGGAAACTCATCTTCAAGATACTTTCACTCGTCTTCAAGAGCTAAAACAAGAAGGCCGAATTGTTGACGAGTATGTTCATGAATTTCAAATGCCTATGATCCATTGCAAAGTGGAGGAACCATTAGCCCGAATGGCCTCAAGATTCATTACTAGGTTGAAAGGAGACATTCGAGACATTGTAGAGCTCTAACAATTTGATACAATAGAAGAACCTGTTAGGATTACTCAGTAAGTAGAAAGGCAAAGAAGGAGCTGACTAATGACTAGGATGCTGTCTAGTTAACCTGGATAGGCAAGCCACAGAGCTTAGTTGAGTATTGAGCCGAGCCAAAAGATTGATGTCCGAGCTAAGCAAAAAGGCCAACCTACTGGTAAAGTGCCAACCTGAACTTATGAGAAGGACTAAGGGTTTGGCAAGAAGATGAGCTTGATCAAGTATTTCAAGTACTAAGGGTCTAGACATAAGGTTACTTAGTGCCTGAACCGCAAGATAATGGTCATTAAGGGAGATGTCCTGAAGCTAGAAGTAGACAGTACAGATGAGAAACCCAAGGAGGAAGAGGTCCTTACCGAAAAAGAAAATGTTGAGAAATAGCTAATTAAAGAGGACATGTTTGCTGAGGACTTGGATAAGTTACTTATGATTGTCTTATGTACTATGAACATGAAACTCTTACGAGAGAAGGAGTAGAGAGAGAATTTATTCTATACCACCTATAAGGTGAATGATTAGGTGTGTGTTCTCATCATAGATAGTGGAAGCTGCACCAATGTGGCATTAGCTGATCTTGTTTCAAAACTGAAGTTGCCGACTCTTTCACATCTGAGGTTATATAAGTTGTACTAGTTGAGTGAGAAAGGAGCATCACATGTCATTCGACAAATAATACTACCAAACACTATAAAGAATTACTCAAACCAAATTCTTTACAACATACTGCCCATGTGCACCTCCCACATATTGCTAGGAAGACTGTGGTTATTTGATAGGAGGGTCATCCATGATGGCTACAAGAATACATACATGTTCAAGAAGGATGACAAGAAGATCACATTGAACCAAATACCACCGAGAGAAGTTAATAAATTGTAGACAAAACTTGGTCATGAATCGAAGAAGGCTTTGGTGATGAGTAGAGCTGAGCTCTAAGAGACCATCAACTTTGACGAGCCTACCCTTATGTTGGTCAAGCGCCTATTAGAGATGAAGAAGTTAGGTAAGTTACCTCAGGAAATCAAAGAGTTGCTAGATGAGTATATCAAGCTATTCCCAGAATAGTTACTTAAAGGGTTACCCTCAACTCGAAGCATAGAGCACTACATTGACTTAGTACCAAGTATCGAGCTACTAAATAAGCCAGCATATCAAATGAATCCTAAGTAGGCTTCTAAGCTCTAACATCAAGTCAATGAGTTGCTGAAGAAAGGCTATTTTAGAGAAAGTCTCAGCCTTTGTGCTATGTCGGTGGTTCTTGTATCGAAAAAGGATAGGACTTAACGTATGTGTGTGGATAACTGAGCAGTAAATAAAATCACAATCAAATACTAGTATCCCATTCTAGACTGGAGGACATGCTGGGTGAACTAAGTGGAGCTAAGATCTTTATCGAGATTGACCTGAAATTTGGCTATCATCAAATTCACATGAGGTTAGGAGATAAGTGGAAAACTGCATTTAAAACTCAACATGGATTTTATGAATGGATGGTCATACCATTTTGCTTGTTGATGCCTCAAGCACTTTCATGATGTTGATGAACAATGCGTTGAGACATCTAATAGGAAAGTGTGTCGTGGTATACTTTGACGACATCCTAGTTTACAGTATTGACATACTAAGTAACAGTAAGCATCTCCAAACCATATTAAATATCTTCCGTACCGAGAGATTACTTAACAGCTTGAAGAAGTGTTTTTTTTTTTCTAGGAGGAAGTGATATTCTTAGCCTATGTAGTCAGTGGAGGGAGGTTAAGTGTGAATGACGAGAAAATCCAAGTATTTGTAGAGTGGCTGACTATTACTACTTAAGCTGACGTAAGAAGTTTCCATGGATTGACTTTGTTCTATAAACAATTCATCAAGAATTTCAACACCTTTGCTGCACTACTTACTAAGCTCACGAAGAAGAATACTGACTTCCAATGGGGAGAAGGGGAGGAGAGGAGCTTTGCCGAAATAAAAGAAAGATTGACATCCACCCCGGTGTTAATCCTACCTAACTTCAAGAAGACTTTTGAGCTAGAATGTGATGCTTTAGGCATCAGAATAGACGCTGTTCTAATGTAGGAGGGGTAACTAATTGCCGTTCATAGTGAGAAGCTCAAAGGACCACAATTAAATTACTTCGTATATGACAAGATGCTCTTAGCATTGATCAGGGAATTGTAAGTATGGTAGCACTATTTACTGCCAAGAGAGTTTGTCATATATACTGACCATGAGTTGTTGAGGTACCTTCGAAGTTCGACTAAGTTATCAAAGCGGCAGGCAAGATGGGCTAAATTCTTTGAAGGATTCAATTTTGTAATTAAATACAAGTAGGGAAAGAGCAATGCAGTTACAAATACTCTATCAAGGAGACATGCGCTTTTAACTGAACTACAGACCAGGCTATTTAGGTTTGTAAGTATCAAAAAACAGTATTATGAGGATCTATACTTTGGACCTATAATCATGCAATGTGCTAATGGAAAGACAATGGATGAGTATTATGTGGAGGATGATTACTTATTCCGAGAAGGAAAATTGTGCGTGCCGACCTGTTCACTGCGGAAACTATTGATTAAAGAAGCTTACGGTAGAGGACTCTCTAAACATTTTGGAGAAAGAAGGACCTATGAACTGTTGAACTGTCGAATTGTCACTTCTTCTGGCCGAGAATGAGGAGAGATGTGCACCAAGTTATCGAAAGCTGTGCTATGTATAAGAGGGTTGAATGCCAAGTCGAGTAAGGGAAAGCAATACTTCTACTTGTTCTGATGAAGCCATGGACTAAATTAAGCATGGACTTTGTTCTTGAACTACCATAAACTACCTGAAGTAAAGATTCTATAATGGTCATCGTGGATCGGTTTAGCAAAATGGTGCACTTTGTGCGCTGCTAAAAAACTAACGATACTTTGGCTATTACTTCTCTTTTCTTGTAGGAGATTGTGTAGTTATATGGTGTGCCAAGAAGTGTAATCTTCGATAGGGATCTAAAGTTCTTGAGCCATTTTTCTGGAGGACCTTATAGCATCAAATAGGGACTAAATTACTATTTAGTATTTTCTATCACCTCCAAACTAATGGCCAAACATAGGTGGTTAATTACACTTTGGGAACACAACTTTAAGCTACAATGGGAAAGAACTTGGCTAATTAGGATGTTTGCTTACCAATGTTGAGTTCGCCTATAACTGGACAATGCATAACACCACTAAGCAGACTCCTTTTAAAGTGGTCTTTGGTTTCAATCCTGAGTTGCCCCTTAATCACACACCTATACCTATACCTGTGTATAAGGACCTTGATGCGAGGGCTAGAGCACAATCTCTTTTGCACATTTATGATAAAGTTACTCGACACATCGACTAAGTAGCTAGTAGAATATGAAAGAAGACAAAGGGTAGGATAGCTAGACAATTCTAACCAGGAGACTTGGTATGGCTATATCTTAGTAAGGAACGGTTCCCAAATAGGAGAAGGAACAAATTATCTACAAGAGCTAAAGGACCTTTCAAAATCCTCTAAAAGATCAATGACAATGTCTATAAATTGGAATTGCCCGAAGACTATAGGGTTCTAATGCCTTCAACATTACTAACCTTAGTTCATATTACCCTAACGGTGAATTGAATGAAGACCATTTGGATTTGATCCCAAATCCAAAACAACTTGAAAGGAATGATGGGAATCAAGCTATTAGACTATTGACTCGTAGCCATGCCCGAGGATTAGAAGGACTGGCAAGATGAATCCTCTTGTTTCAACTGAACCATGCCGAAGTTGGGTACTTCCTTCCCGAGTTACCCTTCATTCCAAACCGAATGACTGCCAATCTTTCTATAGTGTGCCGAATTGAGGAATACTTACTCACTCCCAAGTTGTCTAATGACTTGGCATCTGCCTTGCCAAGAAGCCGAGATAAAGAGACTTCGAGTTGACTAAGCTACCTTTGTTCGAACAAGCAAGCTATCCATACTTTTTGTTCGCATCTTCTAATAGCCTCGCCAGTGAAGCATCACTACGTGTATAGTATCATGTGTAGAATCCATTGCACCAATGATTATTTTCCTTGCATATTTAGTTTTACTCTTTATACCTTATATATTACTTTCTTAGGAAATGCCCTTTTTGTCTTTTCCGTTTTTAGGCAAGCTACCTTAACTTATAGGTATATGCCCTAACTTTAGAACTCAAATTACCATTAATACACTTTTGTCTTTTCTTCCTTGTATAAACACTTTGATTACTCTCAGCATCACTATTATCTTAATATTTGAGTAAGGCTAAGTGGTGAGTAATCTCATTTAACCGATTCATACATCATATCAAATTGTGCTGTGAGTCTTCAGAAGTTCTACTGGTGCATCATATCATCTGAAGCTATTCGTAGGTTTTGCTTACTTCCTCATTCGCAATTATCATTTCGTACTTTCCACACTACTTCCATTTCAAGCTTTTTACAAGCTTAGACTCATTTAGCGACCGGTCTTGTCTGTTTTTTATTACGGTTCACATCAGTTAGGATAGGTATAAAACAAAAAAATTAGCATTGGTTGCTATCACGTAACCTTGCAAGAATGTAAATCTTCTATTACTTAGTTTAAATGTATTCGTTTTTGTAGGATAGACCATGAGCTAAATGAAGCAGCGGATTATCTAACGAAGTGTGGACTCCAGCTACTCGGATGCTACCTCTTTCTAGATTACCTTTCGATATTTTTATCTATGTTCAGTCTTAATAACTATAGTCGATCTTCTAATATGTTAGACTTTGGTGTAGGAGACTATACTCCTCATATTCTTAATGTTGGTTGATACCTTTGGTTTGGTGGTGTTGTTTTTGGTTGCTACTATCAGACAGTGTTTTGATATTGTGATAAATGAAGTTTCTTAGTTTACATGGGAAAAAAAAAAAAAAGAAGAAGCTAACTAGACCTAATGATATAAAAGTTTCGATGTTTCAGCGACTTTATTCACTAGTGGTTTTATTAAGATAGTACAAACAACATTCATCCTCATGAAAAATCTTAAGAAAGAAAATACATTATGTGAACATAAGGCAAGGAAAAAAACACGATTAGAACATAATCTCCAATATTAAGAAAACAAAGAAGATAACACATGTGCGCAACAAACAAAACACAAAATATTACTACATATCAATGAATTAGTGAAGATGGGATTATCTATAAATTTAAGTAAAATACAATAAAGAATAAAGCTCATCTTTAATTAGTGGCAAAAAGTGTCTCGAGAAATAAATCAAAAGAAATTGAGTTCCAAATATGTACTCTCTAGCAAGTATGTAATAATTAGAAGCAATAATTACAATTACATGGAAAAAGATAAAATTAATATAAAACCTATAGGGATTTATTATAAATAAAAATTTCATATGAACATGAAGTAATTAATTATTAACATTTCACTTAACCATAAAAATTCAAAATAAAACTCATTCTTATCTATGCTATTAAGAGAATTAGAAAAAGGGAGGAAAAACATTATGATAGACCTCTTTTTTTATTGGAGTTCTAGTATTAAGAAAAGTTACTTCAAACCTTCACATTTTCTTATATTTTCCAAATTAGGACTCAAAATTGTTAGACAGATAGTGGTGTGATAGAATGAGATTATGACATCCATAAACAATGCTACCTACTAGAATGACCATGCAATTGCTGCACAACTCAAATTAAAAAATTGTATAAAAATAATTGGAATAAAAAAAAAAGTGAAAGAAATAATAAAACATCAATATTAATCCCTAAAAAAGCCATTACTGATAGAAATAGTTTTGTGAAAGATGATTGTCCAACTATTATCCTTCAAAGATATATCAATAGAAGAAGTTTTGAAGAAAGAGACTAATTGGGAAATTGCAATCTTAATTATTGAAAAATAATGTATGAGAAGGAGTTTCCATTCCTACATCTTTGGACTAAATTCCAATAAGATCCTTTAATAAAATTCTTATTGGATTGTTTTAATAAACTTAGATATAATTTTGAATGACATATAAGAAACTTTAAGATATAAAGAAGGTGTGAGTCCAATACTCCTTATGTTTGCTTAATAATATTAATTCCTAAAAAAATGGTAGCAAATATTGTATTTACCATTATTGATTGAATAGTTTTGTGAAAGATGGTTGCCCAATTATTATCCTTCAAAGAGATATTAGTAGATGAAGATTTGAGGAAAGAGAGTGATTAGGAGAACAAAGAGACTAGTTGGGAAACTACAATCTTAATTATTAAAAAATAATGTAAGAGAAGGAGTTTCCATTCCCACAATTTTTTTGGCTAAATTCCAATAAAATTCTCATTAATTTATTTTAAAAACTTAGATATAATTTTGAAGGACATAAAATAAATTTTAACTTATAAAGAAATGAGTCCAATACTCCTTATATTTACTTAATAACATATACCTTCGCATTGTCTATCTATACTTTTTTTTTTTTAACGAAATTGATATTTTTAAAAACTAACCAAAACTATCAAGTAAGGGCATTGTGTTTGGATAAGTGAAAAGTTATGGAAATCAAAGTTAGTTTATTGAAGTAAAAGGGAAGCATGTATTTTGCTAATTAATAGGAGGTGAAAATGGAATGAATACTAGAAATGGATTAAAATATTTTCGTTTAAGTGTTTCTCTCTCTCTTTATATGTATATATATATAGTTGGAGATAAATCAAAAGGAAAGAAAAGAAACCTTTTAAAGAATGAAAATATTGGTTATGAGAAGGATAAGAGAAAGACTAACTTAGCAAAGTTATCATATTATTTCTATTCTTTTCTTTTCCTTTGTGTCAATCAAATGAATTATTTCATTCCATTTTTTTTTATCTTTATATCCATAAAAGATAAAAAAAATCTACTCTTGCAGCTTTTCTCCCCTTCCCATTTACTTAAAGGTTGCTAAATAGTGTAAATTACCTATTAGATACACATTAAAAAAAAAGTATAAATTGGGTAACAATTAATCACCGAAAAATGTTAGGTAAAAATTTAGAAGTTTCTACAAAGTTTGGATTTGAGAATTTCATAAAATTGGAATTTAGATAATAAATTTCATATTTTTATCTAAACACGAAAATGAAATGTGAACCTTATTGTCAAAAGATACCCATGTCTAAAACCCCATTACATTGAAAATTCCTGCCCTTGTCCGATCGTTAACGAGATACCATGTCTAAATCCCATAACTATGCAAAATCCTATCTTTGTCATCTCCGTATCGGTTGGTCATGGTGACACTGCTCTTGGTTCTTTGCCGAAATCACTTTTTGCTTATTTATAGCTCATCTTTTTCCCTCTCCAAATTACCCACCCACCTCCCCCACTGTCTATTCTAATCCCCAAATCTTTCCACTTAACTTTGCCTTGTGCCTAACATTATAGTGCTGCCTGCCCTCTCAGGCTCTCACTACTTGATTCTTTTATCGCACTACACAGAAAAACATTCCGAAACAGAAGGTGAAAAACAAGACCATTCTTTGGTGTGACAAAGCATATAAACTTCAACTTGGAATCAAATTGGGCACGTAACCATTTGTTCTTTTGGTTGAAAAATTGGATCTTCAAGATAAGGAAGATGAGTTTGGTGAATTTGAATACATGGGTACAAAGAAGTTCGATTTTTTATCATCCCCACCAATTGTACGGATCCAAACCCAGATTCCCAAATATTAAGAAACTAACTTTTACAAAACACACAAACCCCAATTCTCAGAGCTCAATCCTAAAGTTTTCTGCCTCTGCAATTCTAACCAAAGAAGAGACCGTCCAAGAAGAAGAGAAGCCCGTTTTCGATTTCAAGAAGTACATGATCCAAAAGGCTAATTCTGTGAATGAAGCGTTGGATAGTGCTGTGTCTTTGAAGGTACCAGTGAAGATTCATGAGGCTATGAGGTACTCTTTGTTAGCTGGAGGGAAAAGGGTTCGTCCAATGTTGTGTATAGCCGCTTGTGAGCTTGTGGGTGGTGACGAATCGACAGCGATGCCCGCGGCTTGTGCGGTGGAGATGATACACACCATGTCTTTGATTCATGATGATCTTCCTTGTATGGATAATGATGATTTGAGGCGTGGGAAGCCCACTAATCACAAGGTATTTTGTTGTTCTGGAATTAGCAGTTTGTATAGTGGGCTTGAGTTTTCGGTTTATAAGATGTCGTCTTTGGTAAGATTAAGTGTGACTTTTGCGTATACGAGGTGGTTTTTTTTTTTTTTCTTTTTTTCCCCATTGTTTATTTGTTTGGTAAGACAGTAGCAACCTGTATTCATCAGTAAAATATAATGGGAAATGGCAAGAGGAAGATTGAGTCAATGACGAAATTTGTAGGAGTCCGAAAGTGAGGCAAATGGTGGGTCAGGTTAGTTACTAGAAATATTTTATACTCTCATGCTCTAAAACACCTAAGCTCAGCTCTTTGAAAAGACTGCTTAGTTTAAGGAGACTAGCTAACCTTTAGGAAGAAGTTTACTGCCTCAGGCTAACCCGAATTCTCATTATTATAGTAAAAGATTAAGTGACATAGGTTGTACCTTGTTATAGTCCAGTTAGATTACATATGAAAATGAACTTGGGCATGCATTGGAGTAGATCTCTGCATCTGCATCATGTTGAGATTTCTTCCCTGCACATGTAAGGTTCTGGTTGTGGAGATCAATTCTATGCACTGATGTAATATTGAATCATTCTTATGCACATCATTGAATAAAGTGTATCATGATTGTTTTAGGTATTTGGAGAAGATGTGGCTGTTTTGGCAGGGGATGCACTTTTGGCTTTTGCTTTTGAACACATTGCTGTTGAGACAAAGGGTGTTTTACCAGCCCAAATTGTTAGGGCGATTGGTGAATTGGCTAAGGCAATTGGTGCAGAGGGGCTAGTTGCAGGGCAGGTGGTTGATATAAGTTCTGAAGGCTTAAATAATGCAGGACTAGAGCAGCTTGAATTCATTCACTTGCACAAAACTGCAGCTTTGCTTGAAGGTGCTGTGGTTCTTGGTGCGATTTTGGGAGGTGGGTCCGACGAAGAGGTGGAGAAGTTAAGGCAATTTGCAAGAGGTATTGGGTTGTTGTTTCAGGTAGTGGACGATATTCTTGATGTTACAAAATCTTCACAGGAACTGGGGAAAACAGCTGGAAAGGATTTGGTTGCAGATAAAACTACGTACCCAAAATTGTTGGGAATTGAGAAATCAAGGGAGCTTGCCGAGAAGTTGAATAAGGATGCAAAAAGTCAGCTAGCTAGTTTTAATCAGGAGAAGGCGGCTCCATTGATTGCCTTGGCCAATTACATTGCTTACAGGCACAACTAATGAGTTGTATTATTAGAATTGTTTGTATTCCAAGAGAACTAGAGTATGTATACATTTTGCACAGTAGATTTCTGCAAATTGTGCTTAAATATTGCAAAGCCACTGGTGTATGTGCTTATATGTTCAAAACTTCCATCCTTGGATGAATCTTTTGTCCTCCACAAGCTGGTTTTGGGTATAATCCAAAGGTAAATTTGATTGTCCTATAGACAGATCACTATTGTGTCTTTGTAAAGTATAGCCTTCCTGGAACCTCCTGAACGTAGCTTATACAAGTACATGGTTGATATTTGATGCTGCTACATTAATAAATGGTGCTGGTGAAGACAAAAAGCTTGATATGTGCTGTTTGAAGTTTGAACACATAAACATGGATCTGTATGTGAAGTTCTAGTGAACGCCAGATGATCCTTGATTATCCTAAATTAACCTGTGCTTTCTAAGTTTGTTTGATGGCCATATACCGCACATGTTATAACCGTACCACTGTCAGTTGAAAGGAAAAATTAAAAAAAAAAAAATGGTTTCGTAATTAAAATGTAAAATCATGCAATTTTATAATAATAAATTGTTTTTATTCACATAATAATCGTATGTACTACAAGCATATTCATCTACATGTTCACTAGATTAGAAGACACTTAAATAAGCTTTGACTTCATTCGTGACCTTTGATTATGGTAATATTACAATTATATATGTTTTCTGTTATATTTATAAACATTTTCCTAATAATTCTTCGCTTAAATGTTATATAAGGTACATTCTAATTCTATAAATAAGATGCTAACTAAAATTGGTCAATAAGAGTCCACAAAACAAAATTGTTACTAAAATTTAATTTTTTCCTTTTCAGTGCACTTTAGATAAAATATCTATACCAAAACCTTTTTAGATTGTCTTTTTTTTTTTTTTTTTTGTTTGCATTCTATCAATATCTATTCTATGTTTGATTTGTATCAGTGTTTGAAAAACCATCTTATATGTATTTTATCCATATTTGTTTTATAATTATGATATAAGTGATGATTGAATCATGGAAATTAGGAAATGAAAATTTCTGTATTTTTAAGAGAAAAGATTTTTAAAATAATATTATATGATTTGGGAATTGATTATTTTTATAAATATGAATAAAATAAAAGGTAAATAAATTCAACTGTATAGAGATTTTTTTATATTTAATTTTAGAAGAGAAGTATATATATAATTATATTTCCATGTTGTTGGTGTCTTTATTATTACTAAGATTTAAATAGACAACAAAGAGATGAACTAAATGTAGAAAAAAACTTTGCCAATATTAACTTTTTTTTTTTTTTCTGTTTACATTTCCATCTTACATTTTGATATGTATTTTTTTGGCTAACTTTTTATTTTTGTACCTCTTTTATAGGTTTCTATTTTATATTTTTCAAAATTAATCTGAACTGACAACACTCATATTGTGTCTTTAATAAAATTCTGCGTCTAGCCCTACCAGCTACACCACTGGTTCCATCCAATCCCATATTTTCACTTGTGAGGCCAAAGTTTTCAATTGGTTTCTCAACTTTGGTCCAGCCCAGTTAGGCACTCCAACTTTCTAAATTAACAGAAATACAGAGACACCATATGTCATTAGACGGTACCGTCGGTTTTATTCCCCCTTAGAAGTTGGCTTGTGAGAGTGATACAGTTATCAATCGAGGAAGTTCTAGTGACCCCTTCAAACTTTTAACCTATTCATGCACCTTAATTTCTTTTGGACTTATTTAGGGAAATTTCTTAGTAGTGGGTCTTTATGCCAGGTAACTTAACTATGATTAAATCAAAGCCATTATATATAGATATACATCTACAAGGAGTAGGCAACGCTCCTACACTATGTGTATAAAGAAAAATATAAACTTTTTAATAATTAGCAAATGGATATTCAAATATGTGTAAAAAAATATATAGTAATATAATCAAATTAAAAAGGATAAACGATTAATGAATCGTCAAAATTATTATAATCTAGTGATATAAATACCAATTTTCCTACAGAATGAATCAAATTTTAATCCCCTTTCCTTTGAGTTGTAATATAATTAGAAAAAAAGTAATAATAAAGAATCAAGCTATATTCTATTGATGACTATGAAGAAAATTTTAGACACAAATGTTATAAAGAATTATGGTGTTAAAAAAAAAAAAAATAAAAGCTTAAGATTGTAATAATACATTTCAAATGTTTTGGTCAAAATAGACAAAAATATATGAGATTTGTATTAGTTAACAGTTGATTCTTGTGAAAATTAGATAACTTGCTTTACGTATAAAAAACAAAACCAGAAGCATAGTTTGAACAAATTTTAGGATGTTCCACATTCATGTTTTAGTGATACTACGTTTTATTGATAATAACGTTTTTTCATGGGGAAGGAGTCTCTAAAATGTCGTATCCACTTCAACTAAAGTGCAATGTGTTTTGAAAAAACATTTCCTTGAGAATAAATATATATATATATATATATACATATATATATGTATATGACAAAATTGATAAAGTAAATAAGCGTAGAAACTTTTATAGATCAATGCAATAAAAATGTAACTGCTAAAATGCACAACTGCAAAAATGAAGAACATCGTGCAATCAATGGCATTTTATTCGATATAATTCAAGTAATGTACCTAGTAATATTATGAGAAAATTAAAATTAAATTATGTGAACCATTCAAAATTAATAATTCGAAAAAGGCAAGTATAGGAGCTAGGAGAAAGATAATGAAAAATTAAAAGTGAGTATACCGAAGAAAAGCACTTGAATTTTTAGCTTCAAATAGAAAATATAGGAAACCAAAATCAAATGACCCATTGCTCCTCCTCTTCATTGAATTTTCAAACCACAAACTTAATTTCAAAATTAATTAACCCATGTTTTCCTTCTTTAGATAAGGGAAATGAAAGATAAATACAAAGGTAAATTAAAGAAAAGAAACATTATTACACAAACCGGGAATTTATTAATACAATATATGCAATTTACAACTTAAATTATTAAGAATTTACTACCCCAACTTTGCCTAAATTTATAATATATTTTCTAAACTTTGAAATAGTCAATTTACTACTTAATGAAACTATTTGTGCTCATTTATATTGCTTGATACAACTTTGTTGATAACTGTTTATATATTTGGATATATGGGTGAATCACGACTTGACACATGGATTATAAAGTCTATATAGACATTTACATGGCATTAACGTGCCTACGTGGTGTCCACATGGCATTTTTTTTACCTACGTGGTACTATTTGTTATTATCATTGTTATTATATTATTAATTACGTACTGACATGGCATTTACGTAGCATCCATTATTATCATTGTTATTATATTATTAATTACATACTAACATGGCATTTCCGCGACATCCATGTAGCGTCCACATGGCATTATTATGATATATTATAAGCAAGATGCATGGTGGCAGAAGACAACTCATCCCTACATCCATTCCCACTTCTTAATTATTCCCCTAACCAATAGCTACTCTATATCTTATTATATAGTGGCATAAAATTTATAGAATAAGCTATGTAGGATAACAATTGTAAATGTGTCATTTCTTTTCTACATAAACAAGAGTCAAACCAAATTTTCATCTCTTTATTTTACCTCACTTGTTTATGTAAATCTAAAGTTAAGACCATAAATAGAAAGTACTCGCATCCTTTATTGTATCACAACCACTAAACACCATCATCTTGCTAGAAAACGCATGCAAAGTGGACTACTAGACTTTTTTTGGTACTTTAAAAATATTTTAAGTATCAAAAATAGCCTGTCATGCCACTTTGAGTCGCTAAAATTTGATCATTTAGCCACTTTGGCTTCAATCACCTCCATGGTTTCATTATAGACATAGGACCCTATCGAATAGTAGTATTAGTTGAAGCTAAAGTAGTTGGAGAATCAAATTGTAAGAACTCAAAGTGGCATGATTGGGTTGTTTTTTGTACTTAAAATATTTATATTTTTCAAGTACTAGAAACAGTCTAAGGGATTCACTTTGCAAGCATTTTTTAGTGAGATGGTGGTTTTTGGTAGTTTTTGCTAGTTATGAGATGACAGAGGATATGAATTACTTTTTACTTATGATCTTAACTTTAGATTTGCAAAAAAGAGTGAAGAAAAGTTGGTTTTACACTTGTTTGTGTAGACTAGAAATGACACATTTACAATTGTTATCTCTCATAGCTTATTCAATGAACCTTATCCCCTTATATAATGAGATATAAAATTGCTATTGGTTGAGTAAATGATTAGGAAGTAGGAATGGATGCAAAGATGAGTTGTTTTATGTGACCATGCAATTAACTCCTAACATATCATAATAATGCCATGTGGACACTACATGAATGCCATTCAAACACCATGTTAGAATGCAATCAATAATAATAATTAAATGTTAATAATTAATAATATAATAACAATGATAATAATAAAGTGTCATGTAAGTAATAAAAAATGCCATGTAGACACTATGAAAGTACGTTAATGCTATGTAGATGTCTATATGGACTTTATAATCTACGTGTCAAGTCGTGATTTATCTATATATCTATGTACTTAAATAATCATCAATAGAGTTGTATCAAGCAATATAAATGAATATGAATAGTTTCATTAGGTAGTAAATTAACTATTTCAAAGTTTAGATAGTAAATTACAAATTTAGGTAATGTTAGGGTAGTAAATTCGACACTAACTTGAAAAATAAAAATGAAAAAAAAAGTAAAAGAAATCTAAAACAACTTCTAAAAATCGAAAAAATAACAGTTTTGGGAAATTAAAAAGAAAAGAAGAAGAAGAAGGAGATTGAAAGCAAATTGCAAATCATAAAACTACATGGTGATAGTTGACATCATTGATATAACTCCAAGGTGAACTCTTGGTCTGTTAGCTGTATCTGGTGGTATACCTGTAAAAAGCCTCTTGTAGCATTGCCAATAAGAGCCCTTAAATGCTTAAGTTAGTGAAGAGAGTATTTAAGATTTAGAGAATATGAGAGTTCCTAGATTGAGAGAGTTCCCAAGAGGTTCCAAGATCCCCTTACTCGATGGCTTTACTTCTATTTATAGGTTAAGGGGGTTAACCTATTTAAATATGTGATATGAAGGATTAGATGGAACAAAATTCGAGGTAATGGCACCATCAATAGGAAAAAGGAATTCTTCTCTTCTACTAGTTAGTAGAAACTTCAAAGATGAGCCTATTACGTTAGTGTAGGCGACCGCTATAGCTTGGTGTCTAGACTATTAGTTGTATGTTAAGCAATCATTTAATATTTAATGAGTAGAGAGAAAAAGAGGCAAGGAGTGGAGTGAGCCTAGCTGTACTAGATGGTAAGCTTCTTGAAGGTAACCTTGAGATGGAGGCAAGCTCTCTCCTTATTATTGGAAGGTGGAGATTAAGGACCGTAGGAAAGGACTTCTTTAGTGCTCAAGTTTCTGCTTAAATTAAGTAGATAAGGCTGGGGCTTGTGTCGAGATGGTCTTCATACAAGCTAGGACGAGTCTAATACCAGGCTAGCCAAGCCCTCAAGTAGGCTTAAGCCTTTAGAGCCTTAACCCTTGGGTCAAAGGGTAACTGTCAACACTTACCACACCACACCACCCCCTCCTCCCCCCACCCCCCCTGCTCTCCTTAGCATTAGAGAGGTAAGGAGAGTATTGTGTGATCGAGCTCGGGAGGTCGAAAGCCGGTGGAAACCTTACAGATAGAAGTGTAAGTCACCTTAGGCATTCGGGTGCAGGGAGTTACCAAAGGCCTTCTACATGTGACACTTGAAGCAACTGTTACATATGGTCTTTTCTATTACTGTTTTTTTTAAATATAGTGATGGCTCTTAAAGAAGTGTGTCGTATGTGTAGCCAGTAATGTGCTTAGGAACGCTATAATTAGGGATTAATGATGGCATTAATGGTGACTCTTTATTGCTACCTTGCCCTGACTGTCGAATGGGTCAGTAGTAATATGTGGAGGCACAAGATGTCCCTTTGTTGGCCTATATAAAGGCTTAATGGGTAGTAATCCTTCATCATTCTAACTCTATCTCTTCATTCCATAGTTCTAAATCTTTTGAGAGTGTGACAAAACTTTTTTTGCCTCCATAAAGTGTAGCAAATGTTTGAATCAAAGAGGATCATACTATAGGAGAGAGCATATAAGCTTGGGCTATGCTATCACGGTAGGCCTCTTAAGTATTGATTTAAGTATGTAGTAGGTTACTCGATGACTAAAGGTGGCCCTTGATTAATGATCAAGCGGTGTAAGTGGACCTTATAGTCTAATGAGAGGTGTTTAGGGATACATCCTCAAGTCATTATGGCATCGACATTGCAGTCATATAGGTACACATAATAGACATCTAGGTATTCCTTGTTATCCATGGTGTTTCTAACTCTGAGAGAGGGTTCTTCGGTAACTCGAGGGTAACTAACCTAAATCAATTGTGCAACTCTCGAGGGGTTCTTAAGCCGAAGAACATGGTGGTCCATACATGTCCACATGGTCCTCGGTTCAATTCAATGGTAGTCACTATACGTACATTTGAGTACTCAAGTAGCTTTCATTGGACTCATATCTTCCCTAGGGGGTCATGGTTGCATATTTCAAATAGGTTAGTGGTCTTCTGGTCATTCTAAAGAACGAGAAATTCCACTCAACACTATCGATATCGATGTGGTAGGTTTGAGTAAGGTGAAGGAAGAGCTTACTACCACATCATGCTGGGCGAGATAAGGTCCATGTTCGATGGCCATTATAGTAGTAAAGGAACGCTGCTTATGCATGTCTTGAAGATTGTGGCCATTAGCTCAATGTTGGGGCTCGGTGATGGTTTGCTAAGGTAGAATAGTGAGCTAAGTTAAAGTTGTAAGTAAACTGGTCTAAGTAAGGGCCCGTTTGTGTGGATGAGTTGTAGTTACAAGCTGGAAGGGTATCTCGACACTGACCAGTAGTATTTGTTGTAATTTTTGTTCTTTTTTCATTTTGTTTGCATTGGGGGTTAGTATGGCAACTCCTAAGCCTTGTAAACTTCTCACTTATTAAATGAAATGAAGTGAATTTTCTATACATGCTCGTCCATCCTTTTCTTCTTCCTTCATTATCCTTGTTATCTTTTAATTATTTGTTACTGCACTTGTTACTTTACTAACTCCTTCTATAATTGTCCATTGGGTGCTTGAGGACATAGCCAAGCACTATCATATACCTTTGGAGTATATGAGGGGCTCATCCAAACTTAGTCATCTTGAGCCCATTGAGCACTTAAGCATGTGCTCAAGAGCTTAGTTGTTGATTACTTGTTAGAAAAATGTAACTATTGGTGTGATTCATGTAACTACTAAGTTACTTGAGATCCTTAAGGGGTATGACTTGCCCAATCAATGCATGCAAGTACTAAGTTAGCAATCTATTTATCTAGTGAATTCCAGTTATCAATTCTCTAGCAAGACATGTAGGCATTCATGATGATCATTGGTGAAACAACACTTCGCTTAATTGCAATTGCCTATGTAAGGGCTATAAGGTTCAATTTGTTCCTCGCTTCATTCTTACTATTGCCAATACTCTATCCAAATCCTTTCAAAGCCTTTTCCCTCTTTCTTATGCTTTCCCTTTTCCTTCTTCAAGTTCTCAAGAGAGGCTAATCAACAACGACAAGGGAGCCGATTTGCAAGTAATGTATCTAATATTGAGGACCATAGAGAGGTTGAGTTTGAGTTAATGCATAACCAAACTCCCCTCAAAGGGATGGTAATCATGGCAACTAGCAGTGAGTAGGTTGACTTCTCGTGGGAAACAAGAAGGGCTATTGCATTGGATAGGCTTCGGTGTAGATACGAGCTCGAGAAGGTAGAGAAGATTATGAAGTTGTGGTTAAGTAAAGGGGAAGGTCAAATCGTGATCGAGGTGGAATACGTACATGATGAGGAGTGGTGGCATCGACTTTGCTGGGAGGTTTTCCAAAATATTGATGTCTAAGAGGTAAAGAATCCTAAGAAGGGTGATCAAACATATGACTATAGCGATGATAAACACTCACTATGCTTGTACTAGAAGGTAGTTGAAATGGGCTTGCATTTGCTGTTCATTCCTTTCTAGTTAGAGGTCTTCAATTACATCTAGGTATTGTTGGGTTCTCTTTACTCCAATAAGTGTTGATGGCTTTTGATGCCTTATTAATTTTCCACATGAGGAGGTCGACAAACTCAACTGTTTTGGCATTTTTTTTTTGTTGAAGGGTGAATGGGAAGACTAAGTATATTTTATGAGTCGAAGGTTGGATTTTACACTCTTCCATAGTAGAAAGTCGAAGATAGAGAACTAGAAGTTCTAACTTTATAGGTTGAAGTTGGCCTATGAGCTTAACTTCCCAACCAAGTGGACTTAGCTGATTCATGCAGTGCTTGTGAGTTACTTCCAAAAGGAGGATGATGAGGTGAAGGAATAGATCCTAGATGTAGCGCAATTCATGGATGGCTTTCATGTAGAGAACACCATAATGGTATATCTCCATAAGGAGATATTGTATGGTTAGGAGATAGGTACGCATGGCTGAAGAAGGTAGCCACTAGTCTACTGTAGTAGTTTACCTTAGGGGAGCTCGAGGCTACTCGTCCTTAGTAAGTATTTTTGTTTGGTATTTTCATTTTCTTGTTATGTTTGTAGTGAATTACTTATGTGGTGAGTCCTTTAGGGAGAAGATGAGGGTGGGGGAGTGAAGGATGCAGGAGAAGGGAAAGAGACCTGCTAAGGAGCAAGGAAAAGCCCTACAGCGAAGAGGAGTAAGAAGACTGCTATTGGGATGGGGAAAGGAAATAAGTCTATGGGTGAGAGGTCGAGAGACATCTCGATTGTAGTGCTGTTAAGAGTTATGGTTAAGTAGAAGGTGGTTGTGGTAGATGCTTTGGTAATGTTCGAGAATGAGGCACTTACCAGGAAGGAGTTAAAGAGACTTGTATCTAATTTTAGGAGAAGGAGGCTGAGCTAAAAAGGGTAGGGAGCTAATCGAGGTGACAATAAAGAGGTTGTTCTAAGAGATTAAGTCGGGGGATAACTTCAAGATTGCTATAGAAATGGTCAGGTAGGAAGGGGTGAAACTAGTAAGGGAGGTAATTGAAGGGGACCTCCCCCATCTGAATCTTAATTGCCTTGCCTGGTTGAAGGAAGAGGCCCCAACAAGTAAAGAGGAAGCAAATAATGGAGTGGACCCCAACGACAAAGAGGTTGCCGAGGATGTTAAAGAAAATGGTGGTGTTGAGGAGGATGGTGTGGTGATGTCAAAGCTGGGGATGGTAGGGGGAAATGACTTAGGGGGTGCTTGTTTAACTTGTTCGCTCTATGTTTTCTTTTCTTTTTGCTTGTCATTTTTTTTTTCCTTTTTGTTTTATGTACAAGGTTGGCATAGGTTGGGATGCCAACCCTTTAACCCTTGTAACTATGATAGATGATATGAATGGAAAATTTTCAAGTATTATTCACTCATCATTGTACATCTTTCATCAGTCACTCTTATATGCCTATTTTTTTTCTCGTACTCTTCTTCCTTTTTTATGCCTAAGTGTTTGCATTTAATCATAACGTTAAGTGTGAAGTAGTTCTTGGTCTTGTGCTTCAATTGTATTGTATTAGGCATGGGCTCGAGAACCTTAGTCTTAATACCATAAGGTTAAGAGCGTTGAGCATGTTGAATGTAGTTTTAGGTAGGGAGGTCAAGCATTATAGACTTTATCTACATACTTGCCTTGTGTAAACCCTTAGGTGTAAATACTTGTTGGGTGCTTGAGGTAAGGCTCAAGGCTTTAATGTTCTCAACTGTAGGAATTGGCAAGAACGTTTGGACATCAAGGATAAGGATCAACTCAACTTAGTCTAGCGTTTCATACTCGTTGATAGATGAAGGGTAGGGCTTGATGATGATCAAGCCGTAGTATCAGAGTAGGTAATAGGGTAGAATAAATGTAAGACTTCCTTTCCATTTCCTCTTCAAATTTTATATACACTTGAGTGTTCGTTCATATTACAAAAATTAAGGCCTAAGGTTGTAAATGTTCTATGTTCTAGGGATGAGTTGTCCATCCATGGTCTCTAACCAGTAAGCTCCATTACCTACATCTTCTTTGACTTGAACGGGATTTTCCTAGTTTGAGGATAGTTTACCCTACCCTTCTTATGACCTAATGGCTTTAAGTTTACGGTAGACCAAGTCTTCAAGTCAAAAAACCTTGTGCTTAACTTTCTTGTTGTAGTACCTAGCCACTCGTTGGTAGTAGGAGGCTACTCAAGCCAATGCAACATCCCTTACTTTGTTGATAGTGTCTAAACTTTCTTGGAAGGTTACCTTGTTAACACCGATGTTGAAGTTCTAAACTCTACTCATCAAGAGCTCTAGTTCGATGGTAGTATGGCTTTTGCTCCAAATGCAAGTCAAAAGGGGATCTCACCTATTGTTGTTCTGTGCTTAGTTCAATATCCCTAGAGAATTATCGAAGGCTGGTCTACCCACTAACTACCTACTAAGGATTATCTTGTTGATGACATCGACCTGCCTATCAATCCAGAGGTGAGGAACCAAGATGTAGTAGATTTGAATATGATGCTTGTAGTAGAATTCCCTAAGTTGTACACTATCAAACAGTTTGTCATTAGCCATAATTAGGGTATAAGGTACCCCATATCTAGTGAGGACATAAGATAAGACAAAACCTTCAACTATTCTTGTGGTGATGGTTATAATTACTTGTGCTTCTACCCACTTTGTAAAGTAATCCATGACAACTAGGATAAATTGATGTCCCCCAAATGCCTTCGGGAAAGGTCTGAGGATGTCAAATCCCCATTGAGCGAAAGGCTATAGGCTTATCATTAGGCGAAGCTCCAAGTTAGGTGTACGGTTAATGTAAGTGTGGTTTTTATAACTATGGCATTTCTATATTAAGGTTCTCACATCTTCCTTCATCATTGGCTAATAATACTTGAGACGAAGGGTTCAATTGTACAAAGCTTAGGAATTGGTTGTTGTAGATGCCCATATGGAGTTCCTTAAGGGTATGAAAGCCTTCTCTTGTTATCAAGCAATAGAAGAGAGGCATGTTGTGCCTATGCCAATAGAGGACATTGCCAATGACAGTATAGTTAGTCACACTATAAGTGAGCCTCTTAGCTTCAGTCCTATCATTAGGTAGGGTAGTGGTCTTGAGATAATCGAAGAAAGGGTCCATCTATGATAGCTAGGAGGGTATAAAGTGGATCTCGAGGGTCTGCTATAGTAATTCGTCAATAGTTTGCCATGGTATGTATTGGAGGAACACTTGCTTATTGAAGGTGGAGGTATAGTTGTGGATGTGAGCTTGGACAGCTGATCTACCTTAAAGTTCTGTACTCGAGGAATTTTGGTGATGTTCCAGGAGGTGAAGTTAGAAACAAGGTCCCACACTACCTAAAGGTACTTTACCATGGCTTCTCCCTTCATCTCGTATTCCCCTTTTAACTACTACACCACTAGCATAGGGATTAAGTGATAAGGGCTTCATACTTAGCTTTGTTATTACTAATAAGAAATCCAAACTTGAGTGTGTATAGGACATTAATTCCATACGTTCCTGATAGGACTACTCTTGCTCCACTACTCCTTTATGCCACCCCTTACCCCTTAATTGGAGGATCCATCCACATGAAGAGTCCACACTGATATGTCAATGTGGGTAGGTGCTTCCTCTTCTCTTGTGTTTTTGGCAATGAAGACAACAAGAACTAGTGCTTTGATGGCCTATTTGGAGTGGAATTAGATGCCATGTGCACTAAGCTTTAGGGAATATTTGACCATTTACATTGATGCATTTGGTTTCTGTAGAAGTGTTTGCAAGGGCTAGTTTGTAGGAACTATTATGCAGTAAGCCTAGAAGTAGGGTTTGAGTTTGCAAGCAGCAATGACCACGGTGAAGGCGAACTTCTCAACATGCATATATCTAATTCTAAGCCCTCGTAAGATGTGGCTGACGTAATAGACTAGCTTATGTTTACGTTTGTCAACTCATACGAGCACCGAGGAGAGGGCTTGGTCGCTTACAACCAAATATAAGTAAAGTTCTTCGAAGATTAGCTTAGAGAGTGCAGTAGGCTCTCGAGGAATTGCTTGAGTCTATTGATTGCTAATTCACATTCATTTGTCTACTTGAATTTCAATAGGTTCTTCAGTAATTTGAAGAACTTAGAGCATTTATCAACACTCTTAGAGACAAAATGATTGAGTGTGGCTATTCTACCCATGAGGCACTAGACATCTTTGATTTTCTAAGGAGCCTTGATATCCTGAATGGCCTTTATCTTATTGAGATTGGCTTCTATGTTATGCTTTGTAACCATAAATCCTAAGAACTTGCCTGATCCTATGTTAAAGATATATTTCTAGGGGTTTAGCTTCATTCATTACTTCCATAGTATATCAAAGGTTTCACATAGGTCATTGACGTAGTAGCTCTTGTCCTTACTTTTGATGATCATGTTTTCAATGTAAACTTTGACATTCCTTCCAAGTTGGGGTTTAAAGATGACCATTACTAATCATTGATATGTGGCCCTAGTGTTTTTTAGGCTAAAGGGCATGACCTTATAACAGTATATCCTGAAGTCAATAACAAAGGAGGTGGAGACTTGGTCTTAGGGGGTCATGTGCATCTGATTGTAGTTAGAATAGGTGTCCATGAAGCTTAATCTTGTATGACCTAATGTGGGATCAACAAGTTGATCAATTCACGGGAGTGGAAAGCAATCTTTAGGGTAAGCTTTATTGAAGTCAGTATAATTGACACACATATGCCACTTATCATTGGATTTCTTTACAAAGACCATGTTTGCTAACCAGGTAAGATAGCATTCTTCTTTTATGAACTTAGCTCAAAGAAGCTTTTGTACTTCTTACTCAACGGTAGCTTGCCACTTAGGTGCTAAGTGTCTTCATTTCTATTTCACAAGGCGAATGCGAGGATTGACTTGGAGGTGATGTGTAATCTCGAATATGTTGATACTCCCAAGCATTTCCTTAGGGGATGTCATGAAGACATTTAAGTTGGCACTAACAAAGGTAGTGATTTCTTCTCTTTCTTCTATAAACAAGGAGGTCCTTATCCGAGTAGTCTAGTTAGGGTGATCGCTATACTGGACGACCCTAATTACTTTTACTAGTTTCCCCCCTTGAGTTTTACGTGCTATTAAAAGCAGACTCAATGTGCATGATCTTGTTATGCGAGATGTCTTTGAGGTAGAACATTTGGGATAACTACTAATTGCCACTTAAGGTTCAAACTCCTATGGGTGTGGGGAACTTCATCAAGAGATATCTGTAATTGATGCATACATCAAATTTGTTGAGGCATAGATGCCCTAAGATGGTGTTGTAGGGAGACCAGTGATCAACAATAACAAAATCAGTTAGTTGTGAGGCGATTTTCTTGTTATTGCCCAGCCGAACAAGTAGCAAGATCAAACCTTTTGCTAAGACTATCTTCCTACTAAACCCGGCGAGCCTTTGATTATAAGGCTGGAGTTCTTCTCCCAACTTATCCTTTATTTGTTCATAGGCGGAGTAGAAGAGGATGTCTACTGGGTTACCATTATTTACAAATGTTTTGGGGACATTAAAGTATCTAATTTTAGCATTGATGACTACAGGGTCGATTTGGGGGTACTCGATGCCTTCCTTATCTTTGTCGGAGAAGGAGATAGTGGTGTCTATTTTTAGCTTCTTCTTTGTGGACAAAGCCTTCCATCACATTCTAGAGGTACTTGCATTCACCAGTATATGGTTATGTACATCATAATAATCGCAAAACTTTCCTGATGTGAATGCTTCAAGTGTTTCCCTAATGTATGGGGTATGGGGAAACCATTTGCGAACTTCATAGAGAACATTACGAAGGAGGCGATTTAATGGGGTATAGCTAGCGTAGTTAGCGAACTTCTACTTCTAGATCACCCACACCATCATATGTAATCAAGTAGGGGGAGCTGTACGCCTTGAGGAAGAGTTTCTTCTAAGGTAACTAGAGTGAATGGGCTCTTACTCTTCGCTATGCCTAATTATTGAGCAGATGATTCAAGATGCTTCTAATTACGTAAGCTAGAAGTACATCAAATATGCTTACTGAGCTCTTAGGTGTTCATCTCATCTAAGTGCTATGCAGATTGATACCAAGAACAAATAAGGTTGGTTATAGTGATGGGTTCAAGCTTGCTAAAAGCTTAAAGAATGAAATGGAAAGTAGTGCAACAACTGGAAAAGTAAATAAGTAAACACATGAACAGCTTCATAGGATATAACGCACTAATGAAACTTTTAAGGACTCACGAAACAACTCGATATGATGCATGAGGTGGTCTGGTGAGGTTACTTACTACTTACCTTTGCTTAAGGGTTAGGATAAGAGTCAAGTAAGTAAACAAGCTAAGGGAGTAATGTTCACAAGAAGTATATTTAGTATATTGATGATGATATGTTATCTTTTCTTACAGCTACATGTATAGCGGGTATTTATTCTTGAGAAATTTACCTAAATAAAATGGAAAAAGACAAAAGGGTAATGTCCAAAAAAAGTAATGTATAAGGAATAAAAAGGGTGAAAATGAATATTTAAAGAAAATAATGATTAATACAACAAATTCCTTCATATTGGATTGGGATACATGGCAATAGCTTATTAAGGATGCTTTTAGTAGAAACAGACAAAATAATACGATTAAGATGGAGGGTCGAGTAAGGGTATTGAGCATAAGTGCTAGTTGGACCTGGACCTATCTAAGAAGAAGTGGCTATGGATATGTATTGGAGCTCTTGGCTTCTCAACACCAATGTTATTGAGCAAAGGTCAACTCAATCATGGCTGAGTTGGTATATCGAGGGGTCAAGCTATCAATAGAGCATTCATTCAATCAACACACGACTTATGAGGGATATGTAGTTACTTGGCTTGGTATAAGAAGTTGGTTAGTAGCAAGGATCAGCTTGGCCTCAGTAAGAGTTGGTTGAAATAGGAGGGTTTGCTTCGTTAATCCTTCTAGGCTTCGGGTTTAGCTATGGGTCAAAGGTCTAATAGTCCTATTCTTATAATTCCCTCCTGGTTGATTTGGATTTGGGATCAAATTCGGTAGGTCTTCATTCAATTCTTCCTTAAGGAGATAGCAACTAAGGTCGATAATGTTAAAATCATCAAAGAATCTATAATCTTCGAGCAGTTCCAATCTATAAGCATTATTGTTGATCTTCTGGAGGATTGTGAAAGGGCTTCTAGCTTAGGTAAACAACTTGTTCTTTCTCTTGCTTGGGAACCTCTCCTTGCTTAAGTGCAAGCTTACTAGGTCTATACGCTAAAATTGTGTTAACTTCCTTCCCTTAACTCTTTTACACATTTTCTTGGTAGCTTGGTCAATCTATCGAGTAACCTTCTCATAAATGTATTGTAGGGATTATGCTTAGGCTCTTACATTAGGGTCTTCTTACTCAACATGGGCATAGGGGTGTAATCAAAGGGTAGCTCAAGATTAAAGCCATAGATGACTTCGAAGGAAGTCTACTTAATGGTGTCATGCATTGTTTGGTTGTAAGCAAATTTTACTACGGCAAATAGACATCCCAATCGGTTAAGTTCTTTCCTACTGTAGCTCGGAGCAATGATCCTAAAGTACGGTTGACCACTTCTATTTAGCCATCAATTTAGGGATGATAAGAAGTGTTGAATAATAGTTTAGTTCCCATCCAACACCACAGAGTCCTCTAGAAATGGCTAAGGAACTTTGGATCCTAGTCTAAGACTACAATCCTTGGCACAGCATGAAACCAAACAATTTCTTATAAAAAGAGAGAAGTAATAGTCGAAGCATCGTTACTGAATCTATCCACAACGACCATCACAAAATCTTTACCTTGGATAGTTCTTGGTAATTCGAGAACAAAGTCCATACTTATCTCAGTCCAAGGTCAACTCAAGATATGTAACATCATTGCTTTCTCTTACTTGGCTTTGCATTTGGCCCTCTTGCAGGTAGCATAACTCTTAAGAACTCAGTGCACGTCTTGTCTTATTTTCAGCTAAAAGAACCATCCTTTCAACAATTTGTATGCCTTCTTCTCCCTAAAATGTCTAGAAAGTCCACTAAAATGAGCTTCCTTAACAAATAGCTCTTCTAAAGAACAAGTTGGCACACATAGCTTGCTTCCCCGGAATAGATACCCTCTTGTAGTGTAGTAGTCATCTACTGTCCTTCCCTCAACATAGCATACCACTACGGGACCAAAATGGGGTTCCTATTGATATTACTCTTTAATGCTTACAAACCCTAATAGCCTAGTCTGCAATTTGGTTAGGAATGTATATCTTCTCAATAGAGCATTAGTAACTATGTTTGTTCTTGCCTTGCTTATACTTAATCACAAAGTTGAATCCTTTAAGGAACTCAACCTACTACGTTTGTTGCTTCGATAGCTTAGTTTGATTTCTAAGGCACCTCAAAGATTCATGATCTCTATATATGACCAACTCTCTTAGTAATAGATAGTGTTGCTACACTTAGAGCGCTCAAATGAGGGTAAAGAGTTCTTTATCATAAATGGAGTAGGTTAGTTGAGGTTCTATGAGTTTCTTGTTGTGGTAGGCAATTAGTCGGCCTTCTTGCATTAAGACAGTGCCTAAACCAATGCTTGACGTGTCATATTCTTACTCAGAAACCTTCTCAAAGTTAAGAAAGGCTAATACAAGCACAAAAGTCAACCTTACCTTCACTTCAACAAATCTTCTTTCCTCTCTTTCTTCCCACTTAACTTCAATGTTCTTCTTCACCAACTTGGTAAGGGATGCAACAATGGTACTAAAATTTCTAATGAACCTTCGATAAAAGGATGCCAGTCTATGGACACTTCTCACCTTAACACAAGTGGTTGGAGTCGGCCACTCGACAATAACTTGGATCTTCTCATCATTCACTCGTAAGTTACCTCCACTAACTACATAACCTAGAAATACCACTTCTTCTTGAGAAAACAACACTTCTTTAGATTGTCGAATAACCTCTCAACTATAAGAACATTGAGCATGGCACAAAGATGTTCTAAGTGACTCGGTGGGTCAATACTGTATGTAAAGATGTCATTAAAGTACACTATGACACACTCCTAATCAAATTCCTTAGCACATGGTTCATTAGTCTCATGAAGGTGCTTAGGGCATTTGATAGGCCAAAAGGTATTACTATCCACTCATAAAGTACATGTCACGTTTTGAATGTAGTTTTCCATTCATCTCCCAGCCTCATCCAAATATGATGGTAGCCAAACTTCAAATTAATCTTATTGAAGACTTTAGCTCCACTCAATTCATCCAAAATATCATTCAATCTAAGGATAAGCTATCTGTACTTAATCATGATCTTGTTTATGGCTCTACTATCTGTGTACATGCATTAGGTACCATCCTTTTTTGACATAAGGAGTGCCAGCACTATACATGGGTTAAAAATCTCCGTCACATACCCTTTCTTTATTGGTTCACTAACTTATTTTTGGAGCTCAACAACTTATTAGAATTCATTTGATAAGCAGGCTTGTTCGGTAAGGTAACATCGGGTATCAAATCGATGTAGTGTTCAATACCTTTGAATAGGGGTCATCCCATTTGTAATTATTCTGGAAATAAGTCGGCATATTCATCTAGTAGCTCTTTGATAACTCTGATTTTAAACATATTTCATATGGTGATTTTATAGTATTTCCCTCACATTTTTGGTTTTCTTTAAAGAAATTGATACTTAATTGAGTAAAATTTTGATTTTAAGGTTTGAACGCGTTCTAGGATCGAAAACGAAGAAAAGGAATCAAGTTTCACTCAAATCGGAGTTCAAATGAAGAAGTTATGAAGTTTTGAAGTTACACAGTCTGGGATATGGCCATGTCCCCAAGCTGTGTCCATCCAGAAAAATTTGCCAGGTGCAGAAAGTTACACGACCTAGGAACACGGCTATGTTCCAGGCCGTGTCTGGTAAAGAAAATGAAAACCTTATAATGCAGTATAAAAAGCATATTAGGTTTTCACAAGACATAAGAGAGATTAGAGAAGAGAAGAAACTTGAGGAGAAGGAGAAGAAAAAGGCAAAAGTAACACCAACTTCAAGATTGGAGACATTTTTCATCAATCAAAGGGGGTTTTTTCATGTTTTATTTTATGTTTTTTATGGAACTCGTTTTTAGATTCATTATAATAGCTTAGAATTCGTGTATTTAGGACCACGAAACCTAGGGTTTCATGTGATTCTTGGGTTGAATTATAATTTTCAATAAAGTTTCTATTCCTTCTTGATTCAATTATGTTGTTTAATTGTTAATTGATAATTCTAGAGTATCAATATATGATATTATGCATGATGATTGAGAAATTGCATGTATAATTAGATCTAGGCATAATTGGAGAGAATTACATGTATACTTAGAGATAAGATACATGTTTCTTCTGGAAAGTTAAGTATTTGTGTGGGAATTCATTATACATTAATGCAATTCTAAGTTATATTATTAAGTGAAGAGATTCCGGTAAATAATTTAGGATTAGGGTTAATATGCTTAAGAAAGGTATTAGCTTTAATTATGAATCCCTTCGGCCAAGAATAATAGAAACTGAATTGAATATATTTTAAGCGGTCACATGTTAAACACTAGGGGAAATAATTCCTAAATACGTTATTGCATACTTGAAATCGTTCTTAGTTTTATTGCTTTCTAAATTGCTTAATCAAGTCTCATAATTAGTTTAGTTTGTTAATTTCAGTATTTTTATTTCATTCAACTTGTCACAATTTTCTAGTTAGATAATAGAGCTAAGGTTAATATTAGTACTCAAAATCTCTAAGGGATCAACTCGGACTCACATCCGCTATATTAAAACTGATAGGTGCACTTGCCGGATATCAAGTTTTTGGCACCGTTGCCGGGGATTTTCGATACTAAGAACCCTAGTTGCTTTATTACTTTGACCATTTTTTCTTTATTTTCTTTTGTTTACATTGTTCACTTTTATTACTTAGAGCTGCAATTGATTTTATATTTCTTGCCCTTGTAGTGCATGACCTGAAACAACTCGAAAGATTTGGTAGAACTTGATCCTGAAATTAAGAGAACTGCCCTTCAAAATTTGAGATCGCGACCTAGACAAATTGTGGCGACCATAAACGACGAGTCAATCGTTGAAATCAAGGAAGAAGGTGAAGAGGCCAACACTCAATTCATCGAGCAAGAAGATCCACCATACATGGCTAACAATGGGAATGAAGCAAATCAGACCATGTCTGATTATTCAAGGCCTACACTTATTGGAGCTGATTCTAGTATCGCAAGGCTAACTGTTGCGGCTAATAACTTCCAAATTGCACCTAACATCATACAAATGGTGCAACAATATGTTCAGTTTGATGGTCTCCAAGATGAAGATCCTAATGCCCGCATCTCTAGTTTTCTAGAGATTTGTGATACATTTAAAATCAATGGAGCCACGGATGATGCCATTCGACTGCGGCTATTTCCTTTCTCCTTGAGGGGTAGAGCAAAACAGTGGTTGAACTCCCTACTAAGAAATTCAATCACAACTTGGAATGAATTGGTAGAGAAATTTTTGGAGAAGTATTTTCCACCTACAAAGACCGCTAAACTTCGAAATGATATTTCTTGTTTTGCTCAATTAGAAGCGGAGATGCTATATGACACTTGGGAGCGGTTTAAGGACTTGCTCAGGAGGTGCCCACATCATGGCCTCCCACTATGGATGTAGATTCAGACTTTCTACAATGGTCTCAATTTATCTACTAGATAGATGATTGATGCATCCGCAGGAGGTACTTTGAACACAAAGACACCTGAGCAAGCACAAAACCTGATTGAAGGAATAGCAATGAACAATTATCAGTGGGAAACCACTAGAGCTAAGCAAAAGGCCATGGGAATTTATGAGATAGACTTGACTACTGCTCTGGTAGCCAAGGTGGACCTGTTGAGTAAGAAGATTGATGCACTCTCTGATGGCCCTCAACAAGCGCAATCGGATGTAAGTGATTTTGGTATGCAGAGGTATGGAGCACAAGAACAACTAAAACAGGTAGATTATCTAGGAAATCCACCTAAGCAACAAAATAACCCTTACAGCAACACTTACAATCCAGGATGGAGGAATCACCCCAATTTCTCATGGGGAAACCAAAACCAAGGCCAGCAAAAGACCAACTTTGGCCCGCCTGGATTTCAAAGACCATTCCTACCTCCTCTCCCTCAAGAAAAAAAATCCATTGTGGAAGAACTTCTCACAAAATATATTCAAGGTAATGAGGCTTGCTTATCCAACATTGAATCCTCGCTGAGAAATCAAGAGGCTTCAAATCGTAACCTTGAGAACCAAATTGGTCAACTTGCGAAGCTAATCTCTGAAAGACCACAGGGAACGCTACCGGGAAATACAGAACCCAATCCAAAGGAACATGTTAAGGTTGTGACACTTTGAAATGGGAAGGAGTTGCATGCTGAGAGGAAGGTTAGCGAGGAGACTAGCAAGAATAAGGAGGGGATGAAAGCAACGGAAGATGTAGAGTCATCAAAGGTGAAGGAATATCAACCACCTATCCCATATCCCCAAAGACTCAAGAAAGATCGCAATGACTAACAATTCAGTAAGTTCCTTGACCTCTTTAAACAACTGCATATTAACTTACCTCTTGTTGATGCCCTGTCACAGATGCCGAGGTACGCTAAGTTCTTGAAAGATTTGTTATCCAACAAGAGGAAGCTTGAGGAGCTTTCTACAGTCATCTTGGATGAAAAGTGTTCCGTGATCGTGCAAAACAAGTTGCCCAAGAAGTTAAAAGACCTAGGAAGTTTTACAATTCCTTATCATATTGGTAATTTGTTAATTGACAAAGCTTTAGCTAATTTGGGTGCTAGCATCAATTTAATGCCTTATAAATTTTTCAAGAAACTAGGATTAGAGGAACCTAAGCCCACACGCATGAGCTTGCAATTAGCTGATAAATCTGTGACATATCCTAGAGGTATATTTGAGGATGTATTAGTTCGAGTGGGTAAATTCATTTTTCCAGTTGATTTTGTGATATTGGATATGGATGAAGATTTTGAGTTGCCCCTTATCCTAGGTAGACCATTCTTAGCTACCGTTAGGGCTATCATTGATGTTAATGGTGGCAAGCTCATTCTTCGAGTAGGAGATGAAGAGATCATGTTTAAAATTTTGGAGGCTATGACAAAGTCTGTCAATTAGGATGATACTTGCTACCTTCTGGATGTTATTGACACTTTTGTTTCAAGTTATATGCAGGAAGTCCTTCTTAAGGATCCGTTGGAGAGTTGCTTGCAATTAGGTATGGAGGAAGCTTCGGAAGATCCTGTCAAATCCGAGGTGGTAGCCTAACTGGAGGCAAATAAACCTATCTCTATTGAGAAAGGGTTTGAAGAGTTTGAAAAGAGGAAGGAAGCACAGTTAAAACCTTCGATTGAGGAGCCACCAGTATTGGAGCTAAAGCAATTACCTGACTACTTGGAATATGCCTTCTTAGAGAAGGACTCCAAATTACCGGTAATTATAACATCCAATTTGGAAAAAGAACAGAGAGAAAGGTTGCTGAAAGTAGTCAAGGAGCATAAGAGGGCCATTGCTTGGAAAATATCCGATATTTGAGGTATCAATCCCTCCTTTTGTACTCATAAGATTTTAATGGAAAAACACCACAAGCCGGTTGTGCAACCTCAGAGGCGCTTGAATCCAAACATGAAAGAGGTAGTCAAAAAGGAAGTTATTAAACTCCTTGATGTAGGTATGATATATCCTATCTCTGATAGTTCATAGGTGAGTCCAGTGCAAGTAATTCCAAAAAAAAGTGGGATGACAGTAGTCCCTAATGAAAAGAATGAATTGATCCCAATGAGAACGGTAATAGGTTGGTGTGTATATATCGATTATCGAAAGTTAAACGATGCTATACGAAAGGACCATTTCCCTTTACCTTTTATTGATCAAATGATAGAACGACTAGCTAGACATATGTTTTATTGTTTTCTGGATGGCTTATCTGGTTATTTTTAGATACTTATTGCATCAGAGGATCAAGAGAAGACCACTTTCACTTGTCCTTATGGCACCTTTGCTTATCGCAGAATGCTTTTTGGTCTTTGCAATGCACCGGCTACATTCTAATGATGCATGTTAGCTATTTTTGATGATTTGATTGAGGACATAATGGAGGTATTTATGGATGATTTTTCAATTTTTGGCAACTCATTTAACCTTTGTTTGAATAATTTGGACAGGGTACTTACTAGGTGTGAAGAAACCAATCTTGTCCTCAACTGGGAGAAGTGCCACTTCATGGTACAAGAGGGTATTGTGCTGGGCCATAAGATCTCATATCAAGGAATTGAGGTGGATACTGCTAAAGTGGATGCGATTGCAAGACTCCCATCCCCAACTTCGGTTAAGGCCATAAAAAGCTTTTTAGAACATGCAGGTTTTTACAGGCGATTTATCAAGGATTTCTCAAAAATTGCCTACCCTTTGACTAAGTTATTAGAGAAAGATGTGCCTTATGTTTTCTCTCAGGAGTATTTGAAAGCTTTCAATATCCTTAAAGAGAAACTTACCAATGCTCCAATCATGGTAGTACCTGATTGGGCACTCCCCTTTGAGCTTATGTGTGATGCAAGTGATCACGTATTCAGGGCAGTGCAAGGACAAAGGCGAGACAAGCACTTTCAACCAATTCACTATGCTAGTAAGACTCTTACGAATGCTCAGGAGAACTACACTACTACAGAAAAAGAGTTGCTAGCAGTTGTTTTTGCCTTTGATAAGTTTCGCTCTTATTTGCTTCTATCTAAGGTGATTGTTTATACTGATCATTCTGCCCTTAGGTACTTGTTAGCAAAACCGGATGCAAAACCAAGATTGATTAGGTGGATCTTGTTGCTACAAGAGTTTGATTTGGAGATCAAAGATAAAAAAAGGCATTGAGAATTTAGCAGCAGATTACCTATTTCGATTGGAGAATCCAAACTTGGATATACTCGACGAGAACGAGATCAAGGATGAATTCCCTAAGGAGCGACTCTATGCCATCGCCCAGGTAAGTGATATGGAAATTCCTTGGTTCACAGATATTGCTAATTTTTTAGCTGCTAGGATTATACCGAAGGGACTTCCACACCAGCAAAAGAAGAAATTCTTTTCTGATGTGAAACATTATTTTTGGGATGATCCTTACTTATTTAAAGTATGTACAGATCATGTCATTCGAAGGTGTGTACCACACCTCGAAGGTTGGAGAATTTTGAGCTATTATCATTCGAGGCCTATAGGTAGGCATCATAGTGCCAATGGGACAGCTCATAAGGTCCTAGAGGTAAGATTTTATTGGCCTACCTTATTTAAAGATGCCCACAGATATGTTGAGAGTTGTGATTGTTGCCAACGAGTGGGGAATATATCCTATAGGGATGAGATGCCACAAAACCCCATCATCGAGGTTGAGGTATTTGATGTGTGAGGGGTCGATTTCATGGGTTCTTTTCCGAACTCTAATGGAAACAAATATATCCTAGTAGCTATTGACTATGTCTCTAAGTGGGTGGAAGCTAAAGCCCTACCTACTAATGATGCTAGGGTAGTAAAAAAATTCTTGAAAGGCCTATTTTCTCGATTTGGCACCCTTAGGACAATTATAAGTGATAAGGGAACACACTTTTGCAATGCTCAACTTGACTAAGTACTGAAACGTTATGGCGTTACATATAGGATAGCCACCCCGTACTACCCCCAAAGTAGTGGCCAAGTAAAAGTTGCTAATCGCGACCTTTAGCGAATTCTTGAAAAAACCGTAGAGTATCATAGGAAAGATTGGTAAAAAAAGTTGGATGATGCTCTATGAGCATATAGAACCACCTATAAAACACCACTCGGGACCACACCCTACTAACTTGTATATGGCAAGGCTTGTCATTTACCAGTAGAGATAGAGCATAAGGCTTATTGGGCAATTAAGAGTGCTAATGTTGATTTTGAGCATGTAGGTTCTCACAGGAAACTTCAACTGAACGAGCTAGAGGAATGGCAAGCAAATGCATATGAGAACTCCAAATTATACAAAGAAAGGGCCCAAAAGTATCATGATCAGCGAATCAAACAAGGTCGACAATTTAAAGAAGGCGATCATGTTCTTTTGTATAATTCTCACCTTCGTTTATTCCCAGGTAAGTTGAAATCTAGGTAGTCTGGACCATTTACAATTATATGAGTTTTCCCGTATGGGACTATTGAAGTTACACACCCGAAGAAGGGCACATTTAAGGTAAATGGGCAACGGTTGAAGTTATACTTAAGTGGAAACATGGAGCATGTTGGACGAGAGGAGTTTTATCTCCATCCGATAGAACTAACATGAGAAGACGTATCTCGTCAAGCTATCGACGTTAAGTAAAGCGCTTCTTGGGAGGCAACCCATGTCTAACTTTGCTTATTCTTCACTTCTTTCAGTTTATTTCAATTTATTTTCCTTTTATCTAACTCTACTTTGCTTCTTTTCCTTTTCTTTCAATTTTTCGTCATAGTCTTTTCCCCTTTAGTTTTATTGTTGCTTTTTCTCTTTAGTTTTATTATTTTTATTTCTTTAAGTTTCCTTTATCTTTAAATTAAATTCAAAAAAGAAAAAAAAAAAGAGAGAGAAAAAGGTTATACGGGTGAGGGACACGGTCATGTCCCAGCCCGTGTCCATCCAGGCCTTTAAACTACCCACCCACAAAAAGTTACACGGGGGTAGGACACGGTCGTATCCTAGCCCGTGTCCGCCCAGATTTCGATTCTCCTCCGTAGGCATAGAAAGTTATATGCGCCCAGAATTCCCACCCACGAATAGAGAGTTACACGGGAGTCGGACACGGTTATGTCCCAGCCCGTGTACGTCCCGACTTCACAGTAGAGCACAGAATGTTACACGAGCGTGGGACACGGTCGTGTCCCAGCCCGTATCCGTCCAGTTTTCATACACGGGACCAGAATGTTACACGGGCAAGGGACACGGTCATGTCCTAGCCCGCGTCCATCCAGACTCCACATGATATACACAGAATGTTACACGGGCAAGGGATATGGTCGTATCCCAGTCCGTGTAGACCCAAACTTACACGATTTTGCACACGCCCAGTTTATTTAAACTAAACACACTCTCTCACACACTCACAATCCAACATATCTCTCTCATATTCTCTTTTATGCTCCCTCTTCTCTCCACAATTCTTGCATTCCGAATCTTGATCCAAGTAAGTTTCCTAATTGATTTTGCTCTATCTTCCTCATGATTAGGCAGTTTGGCTACTTGCAATTTTACTCTTGTGTGTACTGGTTTTTTCCATTTGGCCTGCAAATTTCTTTTGATATTTCATAAACGCCATGCATCATTGCCTTGTGTTTCTTGATCGTACATGAAATTATGCTGCCTCATCTAGTTAGATTTCATTATGCTCTCTTAATTCCGAATTTTGTTGGCTAATTTGCTCATCCTTATTCATTCATGTTCGTTAGGGTTAGCAATAGGAGAAAACAATTCTAGGTCATTTAGCGTCTTTTATATATTGGGACGCTTGTGTTTCAATGTTAATTGTAGTATAGTAGAATTAGTTGGATGCGTTTGCCATTTATTTCTTTTCCACCAACTAGTTTTCTAACTGTACTCCACATGTTTGTTTAAATGCCTCAATGAGAATTCTGTTCATATTCTTCACTATTGCTCTTATTTTCCTCTGCTTTCTTCAACTATGTATGATAAGGATGTGCGTGTTTGATTTGGGTTGTTGATTCTTTTCAGGTATTCAAATGGCGAATCGGGCTAAACTTACCGTTCACCGGAAATCAAAATTTGCAGCATCCTCTTCATCACAATCAAGAGCAATAGTTGAACCACTAGCTATCCTTCCCCCGATGGAGCACCCAATGCTCCAATTTAAGGAAGACTACCAGGTGCAACGATATCAATTACTTCGGAATAAGCCCTTTAGCGAGACTCTTTGGCTGGATTGGGATGTTCTCGCTCAATTAGAGCTCACCACAAAAATGAAGGAGCTCTTAGATGATACCATTTGCGAGCGCTTTTTATCCTTTGAAGCTCCAATTTATAAAGAGCTAATCTTGGAGTTTTTGTGCACTTATAAACTTGATAAAGAAAGTGTTACTAGCATGGGCCCCAAACGCAAATTACATTTTACCTTGAGTGGCCACCTATTCCACATGACCATCGCTCAACTGGGCAGATATCTTGGTTTATATGAAGAGAGATATACCCGAACGGAAGAATTTCAATGTCTCTCGTATCGTTTTCCCCGTTGCGTCACAGCAGGGTCATTTTGGAATGAGATTACTGTTGGTGATGCCTATGATCCAGTAAGGAGTAAGGCCTCTCAATTAGTCAGGCCTGAATATCGGGTTCTTCACTGGCTCTTTTCGCATACATTAATTAGCAAAGGCCATAGCACCGGGGTGCTGTCCAACAACGATTGCCTCTATCTATACAGTGTCATTCATAAACATCCCATCACTTTCGCCATTGAAATCACCGAACTTTTCAGCCACCAAGCCACTACTACTTGGAAGAAAGGGCATATTTGTTGTGGCCCTTACATCACCTTACTAATGTAGGCCCTGCGGATTAAGGTTGTTGTTTGGCCCTCACTTACTTTGGTTAACCAAGTCACTCCTATGCACCTCAATTCATTCCGACTCATGAACCTATTGCCAACAAGACGTCAAGGTCGATACTCTCGCAGCAGCACATCTCGAGGCCAGATGTCTTCAGCCAGCTTTGAAGATAAATTTGATTTGTTGCTGTCTGAGGTTCGTCATATAAGAGAAAGTGTGGATAAACTTCATATCCGCTAGGACAAAATGGAAAATTTTCTTAAAATGAAAGAGTCGGTTACCCATGATGAGGGTGGTGAGGAAGAGGCTGATGAGGGTGGTACGGACGAGGCAGCTGGAGGAAGTGATGAGGATGTTGAGGACAGTGATGATGATAATGATGCTATGATGGCTGAGGCACCATTTGATGAGGAGGATGAAGAGATGGATTCCGATCCCTCTTCATAGTTCATAATTTTTTGTGTTGTCTTTTGTTGGTCAAGGCTTGTGAACTCCGATGTATATAATGATGATGCTTCTTCATTTTGCACTTCTTTTCGACTGGCAGGGAAGTATTAGTTTCTTTTCAGTACATATGTTTCCTTTTTCTCTATGATGATTTTTCTTGTTTCATTTCTTGCTGCTATGCTTTCTTAGTTGTACATTGAGGACATTGTACGTTATTAAGTGTGGGGAAGGGATATATATGAATTTGTTACTGCTTAGGAGACCAATTATTCACATTTGACCCAATTAATTTTTAAGTTAACTTGCAATAGTTGATTAACTGGTATTAAGCCAAATCAACTGTGTCATCTTAATCATTATTGATCTTATTATATTTTACTAGAATTGATTAGTCAAATTTGTGGAGGGCAAAGTTACGAGTTATTTAGCTTAGGACTTTAAGACTTGAGATTGGAGCAACATCACTAGTTGAGAGTTAGTTATGGTTATTTTTAAAATTTACTTTTATGTATACCTTTCTCTTAGAAATTTTTAAGAGTCCTATAATTTTTAGTAAACAAACAAATGAAATTTTTCTTTTGAGAAACCCCTGAAAAATCAAAATGATTAAAGGTCAAAAGTAATAGCAAGTGTATGAATAAAAAAATTGGTAAGGATTGGTCTTGATCCGTCAGAAAAGCGAGATTCTTTCCCTTTACCAACACAATTGTTCTTAAATAAGGTAAATTCAAAAGACCTCTCAACAAAAGCATGAACTAGGGGGATGATCAGAGGATAAGTGGATATAAAATGTGTTTGTTTTAGATTATGGTGCTTGGTGAGATGGAAGAGAGGATTGTATACACTTTAGTCAAATGGACAAAATTTTTATGACTCTTTCTCGGTTGGCGAGATGTTAAATCTAATTTTTAGTTTAAGAATCCTTGGTTAAATGACTCGGGTAAACTTTGATTTTCATAAATTAACTAGTGAATTCTAGTATTAAGTATTATTGGAGCATTCGAATATGGTCAGATGAAATTGGTTGAATTTATTATTGCAAGTTAGTTAAGAATGATTTTCTTACCTTTCTTCGGGTTAAGTGTATTTATTCACCGGTTTCCTAAAATAATAATAAATTTTTATTAGCATTTCTTGTCCCGAACATTTTGTTTAGATTTATTTGCTTGAGGACAAGCAAATGCTCAAGTGTGGGGAAATTTGATAACTCTGATTTTAAACATATTTCATATGGTGATTTTATAGTATTTCCCTCACATTTTTTGTTTTCTTTAAAAAAATTGATACTTAATTGAGTAAAATTTTGATTTCAAGGTTTGAACGCGTTCTAGGATCAAAAACGAAGAAAAGGAATCAAGTTTCACTCAAATTGGAGTTCAAATGAAAAAGTTATGAAGTTTTGAAATTACATAGTCTAGGACATAGCCATGTCCCCAAGCTGTATCCATCTAGAAAAATTTTCCAGGTGTAGAAAGTTACATTACTTGGGGACACAGCTATGTCCCAAGCCGTGTTTGGTAAAGAAAACGAAAACCTTATAATACAGTATAAAAAGACATATTAGGCTTTCACAAGACATAAGAGACATTAGAGAAGAGAAGAGAAGAAACTTGAGGAGAAGGAGAAGAAAAAGGCGAAAGCAACACCAACTTCAAGATTGAAGAGATTTTTCATCAATCAAAGGGGGGTTTTCATGTTTTATTTTATGTTTTTTATGGAACTCGTTTTTAGATTCATTATGATAGCTTAGAATTCGTGTATTTAGGATTATGGAACCTAGGGTTTCATGTGATTTTTGGGTTGAATTATAATTTTCAATAAAGTTTCTATTCCTTCTTGATTCAATTATGTTGTTTAATTGTTGATTGATAATTATAGAGTATCAATATATGATATTATGCATGATGATTGAGAAATTGCATGTATAATTAGATCTAGGCATAATTGGAGAGAATTACATGTATACTTAGAGATAAGATACATGTTTCTTCTGGAAAGTTAATTATTTGTGTGGGAATTCATTATATATTAATGCAATTCTAAGTTATATTATTAAGTGAAGAGATTCCGGTAAATAATTTAGGATTAGGGTTAATATGCTTGAGAAAGGTATTAGATTTAATTGTGACTCCCTCCGGTCAAGAATAATAGAAACTGAATTGAATATATTTTAAGCGGTCATATGTTAAACACTAGGGGAAATAATTCCTAAATACGTTATTCCATATTTGAAGTCATTCTTAGTTTTATTGCTTTCTAAATTGCTTAATCAAGTCTCATAATTAGTTTAGTTTGTTAATTTCAGTATTTTTAATTCATTCAACCTATCACAATTTTCCGGTTAGATAATAGAGCTAAGGTTAATATTAGTACTTAAAATCTCTGAGGGATCGACTCGGACTTACATCCGCTATATTAAAACTGATAGGTGCACTTGCCGGATATCACTCTCTCACCTCAAAGGGTAACTTAATTTGCTCCTTCGACTCTAATACCCTTCTAACTAACATAAAAGTTAGCATGTCGACCTTCATAACTTGTTAAAGTTTGGCTCTACTTAGAATTAAAGTCTTTTTAGATCCTCAAGTAAGTTTAGCTTGCAGTTTGCTAACTTGACTTAACATCATAGGGTTCAAAGTAACCTTCCTCCAATCTTTATGACCTAAATCTATCACACATAACTCTTTAGTCGAAGAGCTAAGGTCAGCTAAGCAACACATATGATGTATACATGGGCAATATGTCACAAAAGATCTCATAAGAATCATTCCAAATAGAGATCGACAGCAATACTTTCTAAGTGACATATAGTGATCCTTTCTCATTCAGCCAATGCAACTTGTATGGCTTTGGATGTGTGATAGTCGGTAACTTTAGCTTCTTGATTAGGTTAGTAGATGCCACATTGTTGCAGCTCCCACTATCCAATATGAGTGCATACACCTAATCATTTACTTTGTAAGTGATGTGAAATAAGTTTTCCCTTTACTCCTCCTCAGGTAAGGGTTCTAAACTCATTGTATGTTGGATAACTAGAGTCAACTTATCTAAGTCTTCAGTAAACACATCTTCATCAACTAGTTCATCCTCCTAAGTGGTTTCCTTCTTGAGAACAACCTCTTCCTCAAGTTCCTCATCAATACTATCCACTTTGAGTTTAAGGACATTTACCTTAATAATCATAGTTCGTCGGTGTAGACACCGAGCAACCATGTGCCCAAACCCTTGACATTTGAAACACTTGGCATTTGAAACATTTGATTGAGCTTGTCTTCCTCCCAAATCTTTGTCCCTTCTCATATGTTGGTGTCAACACATCACCATTGGATTAGCCCTTTGTGTTTAGTCATAGCATCTATCTTCCTAGTTAGCTTGATGCTTAGTTGGGCTCAGTAAGCTCATTAAACAGGTCGGCTCAACTGACCAGGTCAGCTCATCAACTGTTAGGTCAGTATTCTACTTCTCTTCTATCTTTCCACTCATTAGGCTATTCTTATAGCCTCATCCATTGTAGTAAATTGCTAAAGTTCCACATTGTCTTGAATATCACTTCTTTAATCCAATAAGAAATATGGATACTATTCATGCTGATGGCTCTTCTACATCATAGTGAATCATGAGTATTTAGAATTCTTGAACGTATTCATCAATAGTTTAGCATCCTTGTCTTAACTCTTGAAGTTAAGCAAAAGTTTCTTGTAGATATGTATTCGACACAAATCCATTTCTATGTGTCCTCCTCATCTCAAGCCAAGTACTTATCTCTTTATATCCTTCTTGTCTCCTCATGATTTAGAAGTTTTTCCACCATATTGCGGCATAACTTGAGAAATCATAGCAATAGTCCTTACTTTCTCTTGGTCCTCATATTGGTAATAATAAAAAACCCCATTCAACCTTCTCCTCCCAATCTAAATAATTATCCCCACTTCTAGACTTAAATCTTGGAATCTAAAGCTTCATATGGTTGGCAGCTCAAGGTACTCAAGTTTGCTCTTCTTCTTCAAACTCTTCTTCTCCATCATCATCCAAATCTCCTAAGTCAATCTTTCTTCTCACTCGTCCTCTCACTCCTCTGCCTTAAGCTTGTCAAGTTAGGATCTATCCCCTAATAGGTCGGGTAGCTTGTGTATTGTTTTATATAGCCTTAGTAGGTCAATAGGCCATTACATGAACGGCTTTGGTTAGGTCAGCCAAGAGGTTATCCACCTCATCAAGTCTATGATATATGCTTCTACGGGTACCTTGGGGCTTTGGGCTATGATGGACAACACTACTATTGTCAACTCCAATACCAACATTAACATTCGGGTCTATCATTTTCTTTGACAATTATGGGTGTCAAACTTCGAATCCTAGATATAGTTGACACTATTTCTCCAAACTAAACAACACGAACACTCTCCATTCAAATGTCTAGTTGATCTATAAACATTGTAACCATACTGATGAACAAATCACTACATAGGAACTTGCTCTATTTCTGGATGTCTAAAACAAGGGAAAACAGAGTATACTCGAGAACAAACTACTACACCATATTACTTACTCAAATACTTTAGCGATTCTCTTCATAACTTCAACACGTTACTATAGCAAACACTACTTCACAAAAGACAAACATAACTTACCCAAACGAAACCTTCACTCTAGTACCAAGATGATGCAAACCAAGATCAAGAACAGACAAGGTCAGTCATAGTGGTAGGTCCAAGCTTAATGAAAGCTTGAAAAATGAGATGGAAAGTAGTGCAACAACTGGAAAAGTAAATAAGCAAACCTATGAATAACTCCATAAGATATGATGCACTAATGGAACTTCCGATGACTCATAGTACAACTCGATATGATGTACGAGATGGTCCGGTGAGATTATTCGTTGCTTAGCCTTACTGTCGAGCCTGGTTTTTTCACCCTCCTGGTTCTTTTATAAAATTAGGTCTTCTCTAAGTTGACTAGTATTAAACCCTTACCCGTTTAATACTAGCTTACTACTAGAGTTTAAAGAAAACCATTTTTCAACTTGAAAAGATTTGGAATCACCACCTGACCGGAGTCGAGAATAGGAGTTAAGTTATAACTAACCAACTGGGTGGATTGGTTATAACTTAACTACTGGCCTATCAATTAAAAAAAAAAAAACCAAGTTATAAAGCGATTTTTGTGAAAACCAGAGAAGCTGGATCTGGGGGTTAGGACTTTTAAACTCTTGCAAGTACCATTGATTTTCTAAAATTAACTTTAATCTTAAAAAATCCCCTTTTTTTTATTTTATAAGATGAAATTCAATTTAATGATTATAATTGGACAAATGAAATAATCTAAACTAAAAAGAGAAAATTAGGTTTTCTTCATTTTTATCATCATCTCATAGGTGCCTACATACTCGCTATTTAAGATCAGATGTATGTAGTTCTTTTTTTTTTTTTGTAAAACTTTAGTGAGTTTGTTTGGTTTTAATTTGAAAACGATCGAGTTTACATTTTATTCAGTTTTGATTTGTTGAAGGAAATTCCTAAAAATTTCCTAATCGGTTTTTTAATTTTTGGAAACTTTAAGATGGTCCTAATTTTGAAAGAGATCTATTTATTTTCATTTATTTTTAGAAAATCAATTTTTCTAAGTTACAAAAAGAAATAATAATCTTTTTATTTACTTATTTATTTTTTAATTTTATATTTTATTTATTTCTTCTTTTTTTTTTATTTTATCACTTAATCTATTTATCACTTATTACTTATTACTTATTATATCTTACTCATTTAATAAAATAAAATAAAACCAAATTACTCTTTTTTTCTTTTTTTTTTTTCTTTTCCCCCCTTTTTTTCTCTTCTTTTTCTTCTTTTTCTCTTTCCTTTCTATTATTATTATTTTCTATTACATTTAAATAAAACATCAAATAAAATATATAAAAAATAAAAAGAAAAACTTTGGACGAATTCAGATGCACAGGTCAGACCTAAGCAGGTCCGATGGGTCAGGTCGACTCCACTGGATTCAGGTCGAGCTTCAATGCCTTCAACAATAGCAATGGCAGCAAAAGGTAATTCGGGCAGTTCTAATGGTCAAAGCGAGGGCGTAAGGAGTTTTTTATGAGTTTTGGAATGGGAATAAGGGGGTAGGTATAACGCCAAGGCTTGGGGTGGTCATTTGGCGTATTTGGGTGGCACGTGGCATAGCTGCTGGAGGTTAGTGGCTGGTTGGGTTAAGGGTTTTAGAGGTTAAGGAGAGTTGTGGTGGGTTGCTTTTGCTCTGCCATGGTGGCTAGGATAGTGTTTAGAGTTAGGTGTCGCGATAGTTAGGGTTAGGTGGCAGCAAACTTGGTGGCATCGCTAGGGGCTATGGCAGTAGCCAAGAGTGGTCGTATTCGGAAGCTGATGGAGTGGAGGTCACTACCATGATGGTGGTTGAGCTCAAAGTTGGCTAAAGAGGGAAACTCGAAGAGGGAGAGAGATTGGCAAAGAGAGAAAGTGATTAGGAAGGGATAGAGAGAGCGGGGGAGTTGATTCTGTGTGTTGTTTGTGTCCCATGATCATCAATTTATATATAAATTCAACCCAAAAAGAAAGGAAAGTTAGAATCAGATTTAATAAGAAATGTTCAAAAACCTAGCTTTTTTCCGATTTTTGAACGCCGATTTGAGTGTGCTTTTAGCTGAATTTGGACTTATTCTTAACACTAATTCAAAGCATGCCATGTCTAGCGCGAGATTGATGCAAGAAACTATGTGCCTATGTGTGGAATTTGTGTAGAAATTGAAGCTAAAGTGGAAGGAGTGGGCTATTCTTGAGAAGGAAAGAGTAGGAAAATCGGGAGAAAATGGGTGAAAACCAAGGGAAAGAAAGGGAAAGTATTGACATGGCGTTGATATGGCGCCACGTTAGCTAACTCGACTAACCCCGACCTACCACGTGTCAATACTTGATATGTGGTGGCTAACGTGGCACCATGTCAGTAAGGCCATCCAATCCAATGATGCCATGTATCAGGATACGTAGTGCAATCAGATCCTCATACGTGGCAGTCTTTGATATGATTAAAACTAAAAAGTAAGAAAAAGGTTTACTTACCTTTGCTATGTTTCAAACTTAAGACCTTATGCACAATGTTAGTACTATACCCATATGCTTAACCGTCAGGGCGTTGGCCTGTACGTTGTCTATATGTGCAATTAAACTGCAATTAAATTGCACATAATTGCACATATGGACTTGGTCAGCTTGAGCTAGATTTAAATCTAAATCTAGGTTCAACAGCCCAACTCCTAAACCTAAATTAAAAATCTACTCTAACAAAATGTTATTTTTTAAAATCTTTTATTTTTTTAATATTTTATGACTTTTCAAAATTTCTTTTTTTTTTGTATTTTTTTAAAATTTCTTATTTTTTGTGCTTTTTCCTATTTTCCTATTTTTTTGTATTTTTCTAGAATTCCTATTTTTTCTAAATTTCTTCATTTTGGGGCTTTCTTTAATTTTCTATTTTTTTTTTTTTACTTTTCCTAATTTAGGACTCTATAACCTAATTTAAAATATAAAAGGAGAGTAAAAATTAGGTATTTACAGTTGCCTCTCTTTGCAGTAAAGTTTGAACAAAACTTTACCATAAAGATAAGACAAACACTATTTTTGCCTCAAGAGCAGATTTTATTCTAAGAAACGCTACACCTAGCTAGTTATCCTAGGTCGAATCTATTGGGGATTTGGAGAAGAGAAGGGTGGCGCTCTAAGAGCTGGCTGAAAAACTGAAAGAAGAATTGAAGTCTGGTCATGCTCGAGGTAAAACGGGCAAAGCATTCCTAGAGCTGGCTAAGGCCCTAAGAAGAATGAAAAAAACTTGGTCATGCCCTAATGAGCTGACTAACCAAGGTGGGCAAAGCGTTCCTAAAGTTAGCTAAGACCATAAGAAAAATGAGCAAACTTGGTTGTGCCCTAATGAGTTGACTAACCAAGGTGGGCAAAACATTCCTAGAGCTGGCTAAGACCCTAAGAAGAATGAGCAAACTTGGTCATGCCCTAATGAGCTGACTAACCAAGGCGAGCAAAGTGCTCCTAGAGCTGGCTAAGACCCTAAGAAGAATGAGAGAGATTAGCGCTCTAAGAGCTTACTTGAACCTTAAGATAAGAATGGGACAACGCCTCAAAGGCTAGTTTTGAAGATGATGAAGGTAATTGCTTTATGAGCCGACTAAGAGAAACTTAGTGAAAGGAAGTGCCCTACAGAACTTGGTGAACGAACAAAGGGGCTTGCTTGAAAGAAAGTTGGAAGGATGAACCGAGCTAGGATTGTGTCTTTGTAGGTTAACCAAACACTAAATGTAGAAAGTAAATGCCTTATGGGTTGGTTAAAAAGATTGTTGGGAGTAAAAATTGGTTTAAATGCAAGAAAAAATTGATGTGCTAACATTATGTGGAAATACTTACCTGGTCTTTGTCGATAACATCTAATCTGTCAAACCTTTTTGAAAAGCCCCTATCAAAAAATTACTGACTCTTGTTTTAGTCCCTTGTTATCAACCTGGATGTTCTTGTCATACAACGTTTGCGACTTTGCTGGTTCTTTTTGGAGAAGTCATGGAAATTAGCCCGATGTAGGAAAAACCACCTACTGTTTTTGTTTCTTTGGAACTTTTATGAACCTAAAAGCCTCATTCCCATCTATTGGGATTGCTTACTTGAGTTTCACATTCCTCTGAAAAAATAGACAAAAAAACTCCCCATTAAGGGGGATCAAACCGTAATAAAGTATTTTAAAAAATTTTGTTAAGTACCAATGTTCTAGATCTCATTCCTTAACTCCTCTCGTGTTTGTAGCGTGTGGGTTTGATTAAATGGGGTAAAGGGAATTGGACCCTTCTAACGATGACAACGGCCAAGGATACCAAATTTGCTTGTAGATAATAAAAATTGGGCTACAATGACGTTCAAAGTGACTAGCATTTTTGCATTTTGAGCAAAATTTCCATTAACTTCTTATGGATAGTACAATTTTACAGCATCAACATTTATAGGGTCTCTTAAATCTGGACCATCCATTTGGAACAAAATCAAAGCCCCTCCTGATAATAGTTGCTTCACGACATAAGGACCCTCGTAATTAAGGGAGAATTTCCCTCTGGAGTCTTATGCATTGGGGAGAGCTTTTCTTAACACCAAATCTCCTTCTTTAAGGTTACAAGGTTGAACCCTTTTGTTGAAGGCCCTAGCCATTCTTTGCTGATAACATTGATTATGACACAAGGTCGTCAATCTCCTTTCATCAATCAAATTTAGCTGTTTGATGCATTTCTTTACCCAATCGGTTTCGTCCAAATGAGTTTCTAATATTACCTTGAGTGATGGGATCTTGACCTCTACTAGTAACACTGCTTTAGTGCCGTATACTAAAGAGCATGGTGTTTCCCTAATTAACATTTTGATGGAAGTTCGATAGGTTATGAGTGCGAAGGGTAACATCTCATACCAATCCTTATATGTAACAACCATTTTTTCAATGATTCTTTTGAGGTTTTTGTTTACTACTTCAACGGCTCCATTCATTTGGGGTCGATAAGGAATAGGGTTCCTGTACATGATTCGAAACTGCTAGCATAATTCTATCATAAGCTTGTTGTTGAGATTGGTGCCATTATTAGTGATGATTGTTTTAGGAGTCCCGTACTGAGCCAAGATATCTCTCTTGATGAACTTAACTATGACCACTTTAGTATCATTCGAGTAAGATGAAGCCTCTACCCATTTGTTGAAGTAGTCGATGGCGACTAATATGAAGCGATGTCCACTGGATGCTTTTGGAGTGATAGGGCCGATAATATCTATGCGCCACATTGAAAAAGGCCATGGTGCTAAAAGGGCATGTAATTCCTAAAGCAAGGTGTTTATCTTATTCATATAAACTTGGCATAAATGATAGTGCTTAACATGTTTGATGCAATCACTTTCCATTGTCGACCAATAATACCCTAGCCTCATGATTTTCTTTGCCAACATGTATCCATTCATGTGAGGGCTATGTACTCTTTAATGTACCTCTTTCATTAACTTTTCAGCCTCTTCGTTAGCTACACACCTTAAGAGTATGCCGTTAAATGAGTGTCGGTATAAGGTGGACTCGCTTATTAAGAATTGAGTGGCTAATCTCTTAATCATCTTTTTGTCTCTTTTCTCGGCCTCTTCAAGGTATGCGCCTTATTGTAAGAACATCTTAATATCATGATACTACGGTTTTTGGCTGTTTATACACTCAATCGTTAGGTAGAAGGCAGGCTTGTTTTCAATTTCAATAGTAAGGGGCTGAATCTCGACTCCACCAGATATCTGGATCATAGATGCTAGCATAGCTAAGGCATCAGCAAATTGATTATGAGTTCTTGGTACGTGATTGAAGGTGACTTCTTTAAAACTTTTCGTTAATTCCGTCAAATGTCGGTGATAAGGCACCAGCTTAGGATCTTTAGTTTTGTACTCTGCCCGTGCTTATCCAATAATGAGTGAGGAGTCCCCATATACTTCTAATTCTTGAATGTCTTTCTCTAGGGCCATCTTGAGTCCCATGATGCATGCTTCATACTTAGCAATATTATTAGTGTATGGGAAAAAGAGCCTTATGGCCATAGGATACTGAATACCTTCAGGGGATATTAGTATTGCCCCAATTCCATACCCAAACACGTTAGCTACACCATCGAAGAACATTTTCCATTTTGGTGGCTCGTCATCCTTTCTTATATCAAAGTTTCCTTTGACCACTAAGATACCCTCATCGGGGAAATTAACTTGTACTTCTTAGGGAGAGCTATCAAAGGGATTTTTTGCTAGTTGATTTGCCAAAGCTTGTCCTTTAACTAAATTCCAATTCACATATGTAATGTCGAACTCTGATAGTAGCACTTGCCACTTTGAGATTCTACCAATTAGGGCTGGTTTTTCTGCTAAGTACTTCAGGGGATCATGTTGAGTTAGTAATTCAACCTAATAGTAAAGTATGTATTGTCTAAGCCAATGCATTACTTAGACCAAAGCACAGCAAGTTCTTTCAATTTCTAAATATCTCTACTCCCCTTCAGTAAATTTTTTGCTTAAGTAGTATACAACCTGTTCCTTTCCTTCCTCATCTTTCTAGCCAAGTATGCACCCCATAGACTCTAGTAATATTGTTAAGTATAGGAATACAAGCTTCCTAGGTTTCGGAGCTACCAGAATTGAAGGGTTCATGAGGTATTCTTTGATTGTTGTAAAGGCCTACTCACACTCTTCATCCTACTTGATCTTGGCATTCTTTTTTAACAACTTAAATAGAGGGTGACACTTATCTATGAGTTAGGATATGAACTGGGCTATATAGTTTAAACGGCCTAGCAAACCTCTAATTTCTTTTAGTGTGCGTAGTGGGGGTAGGTTAACTATCGCTTTAACTTTATCAAGGTTTACTTCAATGTTCCTTTGGTTAATTATGAAACCCAATAACTTCCCCACAATCGCCCCGAAAGTACACTTCTCTGGGTTAAGTTTCAGTTGGAATTTTCTCAACCTATCAAACAATCTCCTTAGATTTTCCACATGATTTTCTCCTTCCTTAGACTTAGCAATCATATCATCGACATATACTTTGACTTCTTTGTCCATAAGGTATGACTTAACATTTATTGATTTGTTAAAATGTAAAGTTCAATAATTTTCTAAAGTAATGATGAATAGGAATCTAATATTTTAGGGTTCCTAGCATCTTATAGTGCATCAGGCTGAGTCAAGCATGCGGAAAGATATAGCACAAATACCACTTGATGATCACATGGTCACTTACTTAGAGGATGTAGGTTTCCTTATGGTCTCACTATTGCCATTTATCCAGATTAACCATTACCTTATTACCACATTAGTGGAGAGGTGGAGACCTAAGACCTATACTTTCTACATGGCTCATGAGGAGATGATGATCACTCTTCAGGACATAGAGATACTATTTAGTCTCCATGTGGATAGGGCAGCAGTGATAGGGCCTACACAATTAGTTTGGGCCCAAGTAGCTAAGGGTTTGCTAAGAGATTACTCCATAAACAGTATTAGCCCAGGGGGACGAGTTAGTTTGGCTTAGCTACAAAGGAGGTTTAGCACACTTCCTAGAGGTATGGTTGAGGAGACCATTTGGTAGCATACCCGTACATACATCCTATAGTTGTTGGGAGGTTTTCTGTTTACTGATAAATCATATTCGCTTGTCCACATGATGTTACTCCCCTTACTAAAGTATTTCTCGTATACCGAGACATGTAGCTAAGGCTCAGCTTGCTTGGCATGGCTATATCATTAACTGTGCAAAGTTGTACATTCAAGAGTACAAGAGATAGGTAGTGTTGCTATACTGTTGCAATATTGGCATGGGATAGATTCCCCCACATTGCACTACGCACCAAGTCCAAGTTTGCCATCCATAAAGGGCTACCACTAGTTATTAGTTGGGCTATATCACGAGACACCAAACTGTTGTGAACCGTGACTAAGAATAGATAAGGCCGATCGTTGATGGATCCAAGCTTGCAAAAAGCTTGAAGAAGGATTAATAGGGAAAGTTCAAAAGGGCAAAATGAAGAATGAGACAATAAACAAAACCCACGAACAGCTCTAGAGGATATGATGCACTAATGGGACTTTTGAGGATTCATGGCACAATTTGATATGATGCACAAATTAGTCCGGTGAGGTTACTGGCCATCTAACCTTACTTAAGGGAAAGGATAAGAGTGATGCCGAGAGTAAACAAACAGTGTTTATGCAAGGAAGAAATGTACTCAAAAAGTGTATGAAGAATTATTTGATGTCCTTTTCAACTATAAGTACAAGGGTATTTATACCCATAAGTTAGGGAAACTTGCCTAAAAAAGAAAAGAGAAAAGGGCATTTCCTAAGGAAGTAATGTACAAGATACAAAAGGATAAAAATAAATACACAAGAAAAACAATCATTGGTGTAATAGATTCTATACATGATACTGTATACATGGCAAAGCTACATTGGCGAGGTCGTTAGAAGATGCGAACAAAAAAGTACGAACAGATAGCTTGTTTGAGTAGGGACGGCTTGGTCAATCCAGAGTCTCTCTCTCAGCTTCTCAGCCTTCTCGGTAAGGAAGATGTCAAGTAATTAGTTGGCTCAATGCTAGTGAGTAATCCTCCATTCAGCATACTATAGAAAAATGGGCAGTCATACGACTCAGCATGAAGGGTGACTTGATAAGGAAGTACTCGGCCTTGGCAGGGGCCGATTAGAATAGAAGGATTCGTTATGCTAGCCTCACTAGTCCTTGGGTTTGGTTGCGGGTCAAAAGTTCAGTAGCCTGATTCCCATCATCCCTCCAAGTTGTTTTGGATTTAGGATCAAATCTGAATGGTATTTGCTCACTTCTCTATCAAGGTATAAAAGGATTCGTCGCACCAGCCTCTCTAGTCCTCGAGTTTGATTGCGGGTCAAAAGTTCAGTAGCCTGATTCCCATCATCTCTTTGGGTTGTTTTGGATTTAAGATCAAATTTGAATGGTGTTCGCTCAATTTTCTGTCAAGGTGATATGGACTAAGGTCGGCAATGTTGAAGGTGTCAAAAACCCCATAGTCCTCAGCCAATTCTAACCTATAGGCATTATCATTGATCTTTTGGAGGATTCTGAAAGATCCTTCCACTCTTGCAGATAATTTGTTCCTCCTCTTGTTTGGAAACTGCTCCTTGCTAAGGTGTGACCACAATAAGTCTCCCAATTGAAATTGTTTAACTATCCTACCCTTGGTCTTTTCTAGCAGCTTGGTCGATGTGTTGAGTGATCTTATCATAAATGTACTGAAGGGATTGTGCTCTAGCTAATGCATCAAGGTCCTCTTGTGCAGGTACTAGTATAGGGGCATGGTTAAGGGGCAACTCGAGATTAAACCCATAGACTACTTCGAAGGGGGTCTTCTTAATGGTATCATATACTGTTCGGTTATAAGTGAACTTGACCACTAGCAAGCAAATGTCCCAATCAGCCAAGTTTTTTCTTATTGTAGCTCAAAGTAAGTACCCTAAAGTATGATTAACTACCTTTGTTTAGTTGTTAGTTTGGGGGTGATATGAGTTACTAAAGAGTAATTTAGTCCCCAACCGACACCACAAGGTTCTCCAGAAGTGGCTCAAGAACTTTGGGTCTCTGTCGAAGACTACACTTCTTGGCATGCTATGTATCCGTACAATCTCTTGCAAGAAAAGAGATGCAATAGCCATAGCATCATTAGTTTTGGTGTAGGGCACCACGTGTGCCATCTTATTGAACCTATCTACAATGATCATTACAAAATCTTTGCCTCGAGTAATTCATGATAGTTCAAAGACAAAGTCCATGCTTAATTCAATCCATAGTCTTGTTAGAACAAGTAAGGGCATTACTTTCCCTTGCTCGATTTGGCATTTGGCCTTCTTGCATATGGCATAGCTTTCAACAACTTAGTGCACATCTCTCCTCATTCTTGGACAAAAGAATTAGCCATTCAACAGTTTACAGGTCTTCCTTTCTCCAAAATGTCTAAAGAGCCCTCCATTGTGAGCTTTCCTGATTAGTAGGTCCCTCAGTGAACAATTCGATACACATAATTTTCTACCTCAGAGCAAATATCTATCCTCCACATAATACTCATCCACTGTCCTCCCGTCGATACACTATAAAATTACGGGTCTAAAGTGTAGATCCTTGGAGTACTATTCTTTAATACCTGTAAACCCAAAAAATCTGGTCTATAATTCTGATAAAAGCACATACCTCCTTGAAAGAGCATCTGTAACTACATTGCTCTTTCCCTGCTTGTACTTTATTACAAAATTGAATCCTTCAAGGAATTCAACCCATCTAGCCTACCACTTCAACAACTTGGTCTGACTTTGGAGGTACCTCAACGACTCATGGTTAGTATATATGACAAATTCTCTTAGTAGCAAATAATGTTGCCATACTTGCATTGCTTAGATCAATGCCAAAAGTTCCTTGTTATATATGGAGTAGTTTAGTTGTAGTCTTTAGAGCTTCTCATTATGGAAAGCAATTGGTTGGCCTTCTTACATCAAGACAGCACCTATTCCAATGCTCGATGCATCGCATTCTAGCTTAAAAATTTTGTCAAAGTGAGGTAGTACTAACACCGGGGTAGAGGTCAATCTTTCTTTTATCTCAATGAAACTCCTCTTCTCCCTTTCTCCCTATTGGAAGTTGGTGTTCTTCTTTGTTAACTCGGTAAGTGGGGCAACGAGAGTGTTGAAATTCTTGATAAATCTTATGTAAAATGAAGCCAATCTATGGAAACTTCTCACATCGATACAAGTAGTAGGAGTCGGCCACTCGACAATTGCTCGAATCTTTTCATCATCAACTTACATGCATCCTCCACTGACTACATAGCCTAAGAATACCACTTCCTCCTAACAAAAGCAACATTTCTTTAAATGGCCAAATAGTCTCTTGGTACGGAGGATATCCAGAACTGCTTTGAGATGTTCATAGTGACTCGGCATGTCGTCATTATAGACAAGGATTTTGTTAAAGTACACCACTATACACTTCCCTATGAGATGTCTCAACACATGGTTCATAAGTCTCATGAAAGTGCTCAAGGAATTCGACAAGCCAAAGGGCATGACCGTCAATTCACAAAGTTTATGTCGAGTCTTGAACGTAGTCTTCCACTTATCTCCTAGTCTCATGCAGATTTGATAGGAGATAGATTTAAGATCAATCTTGCCGAAAATCTTAGCTCCACTGAGTTCATCCAACATGTCTTCTAGCTTTAGGATCGGATACTTATATTTGATTGTGATCTTGTTCACAGCTCGACTATCGATACACTTTCGCCAGGTTCCATCCTTCTTCAGTACTAAAAGTGTAGACATAACACAAGGGCTAAGACTCTCTCTTACATAGCCTCTCTCTTACATAGCCTCTCTCCAGTAACTCATTGACTTGAGATTGGAGTTTAGAAGCCTGCTCGGGATTCATCCGATAAGCTAGCTTATTTGGTAGTGCAATGACGAGTACTAGATCAATGCAGTGCTCTATACCTCGAGTTGAGGGCAACCCCTCAGGTAACTGTTCTGGGAATAGGTTAGCATATTTATGTAACAACTCCTTAACCTCCTGGGGTAACTTACCCTATTCCTTCATTTCTAGTAGTTGCCTAACTAACATGAGGGTTGGCTTATTAGCATTGATGTCCTCTTATAGCTTAGCTCTACTCATCACCAGAGTCTTCTTCGATCTGCGAGTAAGTTTCACCTACAACCTGTGAACTTCTCTCGGCAACATCAAGTTTAGTGTGATCTTTCGATCATCCTTCTTGAACATATAGGCATTCCTATAGCCGTCATGCATAACTCTCTTATCAAACAACTACACTCTTCCTAGCAACACGAAGGAAGCATACATGGGCAGCACGTCACAAAGAATCTAGTTGGAGTAATTCTTTATAGTGATCAGCAGTAGTATTTGCTAAGTGACATGCAATGCTCCTTTCTCACTCAACTAGTGCAACTTGTATGGCCTTAGATGTGTAACAGCCAGTAACTTCAGTTTTGAAACAAGATCAACTGATGCTACATTGGTACAGCTTCCATTATCCATAATGAGGGTACACATCTGATCATTCACCTTGCAAGTGGTATAGAATAAATTCTGTCTCTACTCCTCCTCTTGCAAGGGTTCCATGTTCATAGTGCATCGAACAACCATGAGTAACCGATCTAACTCCTTAAGAAACACATCCTTCTCAATAAGCTCTTTCTTGGTAGGAACCTCTTCCTCTTCGAGTTCCTCATCAGTACTTTCTACTTCTAGCTTCGAGATGTCTCCCTTGACGACCATTGTCCTTTGATTTAGGCACTAAGCAGCCATGTGTTTAAACCTTTGACACTTAAAGCACTTGATTTGGCTGGCCTTCTTGCCAGACCCTTGCCCCTTCTCATAAGTTCGGGTCGGCACTTCACCATTAGGTTAGTTTTTCTGCTCGGCTCTGTACTCGACTAAGCTCGGTGACATGCCTGTCCAAGTCGGCTAGTCGGCATCCTCATCGATACTTGGCTCCTTCTTTGCCTCTCTACACACTGGGCAATCCTAACAACTTCATCCATTGTATCAAATCGTTGGAGCTTTACAATGTCTCGAATGTCTCTTCTCAACCTAGTAATGAATCTTGAGACTATTCGAGTTAGTGGCTCCTCCACTTCGCAATGTATCACAAGCATTTAAAAGACTTGAACATGCTTATCAACTATTCGGCCTCCTTATCTTAACTCTCAAAGCCGAGTCAAAGTGTCTTGGAGATAGGTTTCTTGTACGAATATGTTTCTGAGTATCCTTTTCATCTCTAGCCAAGTATTAATCTCTCGATAGCCCTGGCGTCTCTTCATGGCTTGAAAATTCTTCCACCATATGGCAGCATATTCGAAGAACTCAATAGTAGCAGTTCTTACCTTCTCATAATCCTTATACTGATAATAATCAAACATACGCTCAACCTTCTCTTCCTACTCTAGATATTCATTAGCATTCCCAAATCCATTGAAACTCGGAATTTAAAGCTTCATATGGTTTGATGCTCTAAGGACTTATAGTCGCTCTTCTTTAAAATACTCCTCTTCCTCTTCATTAAGCTCTCTCAAGTCTATCCTTCGCCTTAGTGGGTCAGTAAGATGTCACATGAACAACTTGAGTTAGATCTACTAAGACGTTAGTTACCTCATTAAGCTTCTCGTTAGTGCTTTTGGGAGTTCCCTGAGACTGTCATTCATGGTGGAAACTCCACTGTCATCACCCCTACCAACATTCATACTTGGGTTTGCCATTTAATAATTAACAACACAACAGTCAATTGAACATAATAACTTACTCTATCTCACATACACAAAATAAAGTATAACAAAACTTCAAGAAGAACTACTACAGTTCACACAAAACCTCTTCTCTGATACTAAGATGTTGCGAACTATGACTAAGAACAGATAAAACCGGTCACTGGATGAGTCCAAGCTTGTAAAAAGCTCGAAAGAGGATTAATAGGGAAAGTATGAAAGGGAAAAATGAAGAATGAAACAGTAAGCAAAACCTACAAACAACTCTCGAAGATATGACGCACCAATGGAACTTTCGAGGACTTACGGCACAATTCAATATGGCATACAAATTGGTTCGATAAGGTTACTCGCTACCTAGCCTTACTTAAAGGAAAGGATAAAAGTGATACCGAGAGTAAACAAATAGTGTTCACGTGAGGAAGAAAAGTACTAAAAAGTGTATTAAAAATTATTTGATGTCCTTTTCAGCTACAAGTACAAGAGTATTTATACTCATAGTTTAGGGCAACTTGGCTAAAAAAGAAAAGACAAAAAGGCATTTCCTAAGGTAATAATGTATATGATACAAAAGAGTAAAAATAAATATACAAGAAAAATAATCATTGGTGCAACGGATTCTGCACACGATACTGTACATGTGACGAAGCTATATTGGCAAGGTCGTTAGAAAATGCGGACAAAAAAGTATAGACAGATGGCTTGTTTGAGTAAGGACGACTTAGTCAATCCAAAGTCTCTCTTTCGGCTTCTCAGCCTTCTCGGCAAGGAAGATGCTGAATAATTGGTCGACTCAACGCTAGTGAGTAATCCTCTATTAGCATACTATAGAAAAATGGGCAATCATACGGCTTGGCATGAAGGGTGCCTCGATAAGGAAGTATTTAGCCTTGGTAAGGGTCGGTTGGAACAAAAGGATTCGCTGTACCAGCCCCTCTAGTCTTCAGGCTTTGCTACAGGTTAGAGGTCTAATAACTTGATTCCCATCACCAAACACCATGCTATACATGTTGTTGATGCATAGTAGACCGCATTTGATTTACAGACGGCTCGACAAGTATGTAGTTCTACAATGTTTTATTCTGTAGTTGTTCTTGATTAAAAATATATGTATTATTAATGTAACTTACTTGTAAATACATTACAGGTCGTATGGGAGCCGTACCTAAATGATCATATTAATCTTTTACCCTCATTCTGCAGTGCTGGCTAAGCTATTTGGACTGCTAGAGTGCCACTAATCTACTTCCAAATTGTGGAGTTTTACTCCCCTAACCATGTCATACAACAATTTGGAGGATTCCAAACAATACCAATGGATGTCAACACGAGTAAGGAGTTTTACTGCATGGACCTTTAGGGTAGGATGGATATAGATTGGTCAGTTGTGCATTAAGACTATATATCGACTTAGGTAAATTGCCATATGTAGGCTGTTGATCCTTAAGGACTAAAGGGTCTTGATCTGGCTTACTATGACTAGTATAAAGAGCACACACATTGGTACATCAACCATCATGGGATGGTGATGGGACACTTAGTAAGCATACTTTCACTTATCTTATCATTTTCTGCAAAGCATAGTGCATGACCGTATCTTTAACTGATTGGCGAAATATAGGAAAATACTTTATGTTGGGCAAGGTTAGCAGATGATTTAGGCACCGCACATCAAATCATCAACGGTAGCCTTTACCATCTTGAGGAATACAGCATGTTGATATTGTTTCCAGACTAGCCAATTGATCCAGACCTCATACCTACCCCTTGTCTATGTGTAGATGCTAGAGTTCATACAAGAGGATGTTGACTAAGACAGGTACGTAGTCGGGGATAGCGAGACAATGATATGGCATCGAGATCTCGCTATTCCATTGACTTGGGCGAGATTGGTAATAGTGCACCACTCCCCAATGCCTCCAATTCTAGCCCCAACTCGTTCCATACTCCAAATGCTCATAGTTGGATCTATTCCAAGCAAACACCACCAACTCCTCGTAAGTGGCTTACTGGTTAGCCTCAAACCTCAAACATGAGGGAGGGTGTCACCCAATTACCAACGTCACTACCTACACTAATTCCTCCTAAGGAGTTTAACGATACTCCATAGTCATTAAAGCCTCAGCCATCTAAGGGAACATTAAGTCGCAGGTCATTATTACTTGGTCACTTCAGGAAACAACTAACAAGATCTAAGAAGAAGTAGTTGTAAATAACTACCTTTGTATTACCTAGTTGGATGATTATGTATTCTTAACATCTATTATTCACTCCTTGAATGTTTTTTGTAAATGATGTTTCTTATTGGATTGCTATTCACTTATTATTGGTCGTTGACTGCAAATATACTTTGTATATATTATATTTGCTTTAATAGGTTCAGTGGTGTTAGGTAGTCTACTAAACCATCTTAGTTGACCCACTATAGGAATACTTTTCATAAGCAATGAACTAAATGAAAAAAAGCATTAGTATTCCTAACTCATAGGACTAATTTGATATGATAGTACATCATTCCAAGAAGAACAAATACAAGATAGATTGAATATTGTTTGATTAGTTGCCATTTTTCTTTACACTTCGTAGCAAATAAGCAACAACATGTGTGGGTTACATTGAAGGTGTATGGCATATTTGAGCCTTCAGTTTGATGAGGAACGTATAGCTTAGCCATGTGCCTTCTTTATTAAAGAAGGCACATGCATGAATCATGCCTTCCTTATAATATGATTTTTGTATTAAAGGTGTACTCAAGTTATACGCCTTCAGTATAAAAATCATGTGAATAGTGAAGTGCATGCGCTCGTAAATTTCACTATGGAGACCCCGTTTTTGTGCTATTTTTTCAATTGTACCCTATAAAGGCACAAAACTCCCCATGTTCGGCCATCCTTGCACAAAACCACTTTGCTTAACCCTCTCTCACACAAATAACCCCACATAACACCTACTTACACAACAGACCCAACCTGATATAGTAACAAACACACCCAATAGCAACTCTGACAATCCTCTCTCGCAAACATCCTATTAATCACTTATGCATGCCGAACCCTATAACCATTATAAGCAGTGAACTATCATTTTCACCCGATTACAACCTTAGCTAACATCACTCTCATGCATGCCATAGTACCACGAACACTAATCACTCACCATTGACCACCTTCTCTCTCATACTTAACCTAGCAACACCTAACACAACATACAGCTACCACCATACTCAACCTAACAACACCCAAATCACCAAAATAATTGTTTAACACCGAAACACCCTCACTAATCTAAGTTTTGACAATAAAAACCTCATAAATCCAACTTTTCCTGATCGAATTGTCGCTTAGAGGCCATTATGGGAAGCTATTGGAGTGTTGTTGCTCCACCTTCCTTCAAGACTCGACCCGCTCATGTAATGGAGCTTAAGACCTGATCCCACTTGCATTTAATCAAGTAGTGAAGTGGGCTTTCTTTTTTGTTTTGATTTTTCTATGTTTTGTTTTAATTCATTATCATTAACTCTAATTGTATTAACTTATTTTATTTTCACGTAGGTACATAGTAGTAGTTTTTTTAAATTATTATCAATAGTTATTATAATTATTATTATTATTTTCTAGCATATGCATAACAGGAACAACTTTAAATTTCTTTTGTAGGTTTTTTCATCAATAGCATTATTTTTTGTCACATTTAATAAAATTTCTTTCTTTGATTAAAAATCACATGTTTTCTAAAAGAATTATGTCTTTGCATTTTTTTGCATATCTTCCTAGAAATTGTGCTTTTTTAGAAAAATTACATTTTTTTTAGAAAAGTTACATTAATGCATGTATTGACCTCATATAAATTGCTTTTTTTAGAAATTTTGCATGAAAATAACAACATTTGAAAAATTGCATTTTTTGCAAATTAGGTTTTCTTTAGAAAATAAAAATTGTCTTATCGTGTAGTGTTTTTCAATAAAAATTGGAATTTTAGTTTTTTTAGGGTTTTTCATAATTGGATAATAAAAGTTAGGCCTTTAGGTCTTCTAATAAAAAATAAAATGGCTAAAAATATAAATTTAGCCGCTTTTTGAATTAAAAAGAAGCAAACCACTAAAGTTTTTCTAAAATAAATAAGAATTACAGTTGGTTTAATCTCGATTAGCAAGTACATAAGCACCTTCAGGACAACCATTAAAAAAATAAAAAATATATTATTTTAGAAAATATGAAATAAAAATAATAAAAAAATTACTTTCATACATTTTCACATCCTTTGCATGTTTTCACATTTTTAGAAAAATTCTAAAGAATAAAGGCCCATTAGTCTTTTTTTCTTTAATTTTTGCATGGAGATAATATCTTAATAAGTTAGCCTTTGGACCTAGTTTTTCTTTTTTTTTTTTTGTTAAAAATTTTCTTATTAAGGTTTCTATCACCCAAGAAACTTTAATTTGTTTTTTGTTAGTTTAACTAGTTAGCAGCTCCTAAAATTCTTTTAAAATATCTTTTTTAAAACATTTTTAAAATTTTTTTTCTTAATTTAATGTTAAGTATATTATATTAAGTGAGTTGAGCTTAGTATAAAATAAATTAAGTAAAATCAAAATAGGGCTCAACATTAAGTAAGTAACATTAAACAACAATGCTCTTTGGCAGACAGCTCAAGTTTAATTCTTTAATTTCATTTTTTAGTTCATTTATTTTAATGTCATGTCATAAGTTAATTTGAGTATTGAATCCATAAGACATTAGTTAGTATTTTACCCCTACATTGAATAATTTTTATTTCTTAGAAACAGTTAATGGAATTCATTCATGCAATAAGTAATCAATGAAGTTTTTCGTCCACTTAAGTTGTAATTTTGTATTTCGATTCACTCCATTTTTGAATTATTCGGAGCAGTTTCAAAAAATGAGTCAAGGAAAATTAAGGTGTTGTAAATTTAAGAATCAAAGAAAAAACATGGCTAGAGTCCACGATTGTGGATTTAGACCATAATCTTCTCATAATTAATTATGAGAGAATAATTATGAGAGAAGTTGAAAAAATTTTAGATGAGAGGTCTACAGTCAAGACCATGCCCGTGATCCTTGACCATAGTCATGCCTAATTATAAGAACGCGGAATAAACGAAGACCATGACCACACTCAACGACTGTGATCCTTGATCATGGTTACATACAAATTTGAAACCACATGTGAAAACTTTCTATTTCATTCTCTCTCCTAAACTTCACTTTGTTCTTAATCAAATAAGAGATCTTGTTTATTCTATCTTGTTCCCATTTTCTCCTTCTTTTGTGCAGGAGGAGCATTCATGAAAGCTAATTGGGATAAGCCATAGGGTTATTAGACTCTATGTGGTGAAGGATCTTCCTCTTCGCTCTCTTCTGCTTATCTAATCTGCTTTTTCTTCTTGAAACCACCTCTAAGTTTTTTTTTTTTTTTTTGTGGCATTCTAGACTTGATCATCTTTTCAGCTCTAAGTTGAAATATATGGATGGACTTTTTTGTGATGTCAAATATTCTACAATTTCTGAGTGTAAAGGTTGTCAACTTCCAAAATAGAGTGCATCTTTCGTCATCTTAATTAAGTAGGGGCAGGATGCGAACCTGTGATCTTCAGGTTATGAGCCTGATGAGTTGACCATTCCTCTACCTTGCTTTTGCCCAGCAAGAACAACGTTCAACTTGCATGTGTTAAGCATATAGCTAGCCTTCCTTCTGAGCTAGGATCAAACTCTTCTTTTGACTATGATTGGGCCTTGCAGTGGTAGAACCTAGTGAACCAAGCGTACTACTTTCCAACCTTCCTTCTCTTATGATTTTTGCCACTTCTTCAATGCTTCTCCTCCTCGTATATCTATCAATGGGTTGTTCATTAGCCTTGCTAGTAAAGCACTGGAAAAAGAGGGATTATGTCATCGGGCTTCCGTATGTACAACACTTAAAGGGGCTTTCTTTATCTTGTTCGAAAATAAGTATGTCAAGGATTGGGCAAATAGGTTTTGCATAGACAGAAACAAAAGTCCCTCCTTGCTTAGGAGCTCTTGTCTTAAAAGACGAATACGAATTAGTAGGGCTATCCCCAATAGCTCTTGTTGAATGGACATCTGAGATGAAAATGAAATGAGTGCCCTTTCTCTTGTGCACATGAAGTTGGCATATTTCGGACCTTACATTCTTAACTTCCTTTGTTGAGGAAAATGAAATCATCTTTTTAACCTGGGCCATAAAATAAATCGACAAAACAATGGAAGACTGTTAGCAAGAAAGAGCTCTTTTGAGTTGAGGTTTGAAGGAAAAATCTGATAAGGCTAGGCACCTTTGATTGGAATTTATTTGCCATTGGCATCCTAGCAATCCAAAAAATAGAACATGGTTGACACTTACTTTTGGATTAGCTTATTCAAATAAAGTAATTTATGTGACAAAACCTAGAAGGAAGAGCCTCTCTTTTATCCAACTGGTCAATCCGAAATTGCTTTTCAAGTCTTAGCTTACTTATCTTTTGAGTACTTTAAGATGATAGGTTGATAATGAAAGGCAACGTATTAGCAATTATCTTAAGCTAAGCGAGAAAGAAAGGTTAGTTTACTAGTCATGAATCTAAAAGGTTGGCTAAGTAAGCGCAAGTGCTCTAACCTTAAAGTGTTATTTCAACAATAATCTTTTATTTTAAATTAATATGAGCTATCTCAATGAGAGCGTTTTGGTGGGAAATAGTTAATTATAATTAGAGTGTAGGTCCATTACACCATAATTAGTGGGTTTGAACCCTCTCGGTGTAAAGCAATTGCGGGATACTATAGATAAGAGGGAAATAATATAAACTCAAGGCAAAGAGCTCCCTTCTTTAGGAGGTAAACAAAGAATTGGAGATAGAATGCAAGTCAAGTTGTTGTGAAAGTTGAAGCTTTAGCTCTAGATTAAGAGCCGGAATAGGACCCTATAGGACCGGCATCCTTTTTTACCCAACTCCATGAGGTGAAGATCAAACACATCATAACAGAATCGAATTCTAAATAGAACCAGCAACTACTTAGCTTTAGCAACTACTTTCACTACGTAACAAAGCTTTTTACCAATAGAAGTAGGATTAAGATTGAAATTGCTATCAGACTCCGCTATTGGTATCTCCCTTTCTAGCAGTTGCCAGCTATCTAATTTCAAGCCTAGCTTCTCTCATTGATATGGTTTCTGTGGCAGTTGCTAGCGGCCCATTGGAGTTGCAGTGACAGTTAGAGGGGTTTGAGGTTAAGATCCAATTCTAACCTCGTAAGCCATTAAGAGTTATCTTAATAGGGAGTTTACCTAATTCATGGGGAGTGCTCTTATAGCCAAGCCAGAGCTAGTTGTTGGAATGATAAGCTAATCCCTAGTTTCCCCTGAAGGGCTTTAGATAAGATTCCCTATTAGGGTTATAAAGGTTTATGGCTAAAATAATGCTCCTTAGAAGTATAATAGCTTATAATCATTCTTTCCGTAAGAGTTCTAAGGCTATCTAGTTGGAGTGTTGAGCTAAGGGTATCTAGTCCTTCGTGCTTCCTAATGGTGGGGTGAGAGTCTTACCGAGGTTTGGTTTAGGCCTTCCCCCTCAGTCTAGGTATACTTCCTCCTAATCTAGCTATAATAAATAGTAAAAAGAAAATTATATTAGGGTTAAGCTGATATAGTAAATAAGGGAGAGGAAGTAATGTCTCGACTGTAAAGGAGAGGAAAACGATAGATTACCGGAAGGTATTTTCATCAATATAGTAACAAGCAGAATAGCTAGACTGGACCTTGTTTGTAGCTCCTCTCATAATAGCTTGCAATGTCAATTTAATCAATAGTCCCAGTTAACAAGTAATTGAGCTTAACCTGCCAATGCCAATAACACCAGTAAAGGAAAGGCCAATTGATAAAGACATATTTTTCATGTTTTAAAGTGCCAATTCGAATTTTTATTGATTTTATAGAAATCATTAAGAAATGGTACTTAATTATTTTCATTTGGATATTGTAGGAATTAGAGGATTCAAGAGTAAAATTATAAACAATTTAAAGGATTTTTATACAAATTAACAAAACTCCAGATCAACAACATGCAAATTGGAATTAAAGTTAGCCGACTTACAACTTACAACTTGCATCGATGACTTTTGATAGCTACGCCACCAGCCTTCATTGAAAAGTTAGCTTTTGAAAGCTAACCCCAGTTTCCTCTATAAATAGTTATGAGTCTCAAATTTTAGAGTCTTTCATCTTCTTTATAGTTAGATAGTCTTAGAACAATTAGTCGATAGTTTTTGAAGAATTCATCTGCAGAACTGATCGGATTGTTGAGAAGATTTTTCATTCGTTGTAGAGATTAAGTTTTGGAATTGCAATTGAAGTTTATCTTTTCCAATTACAAAATTAGTGACATCTATTTTAATTATTCTTATGCAATTTTGTGAATTATTTATGCTTTCAGTTATGAACTTCCTTGCAATTTCAATTAGTGTTTGTGTTTTTGTTTCCAAATCCATGGCTAGTTAAATTTTATTTATGGGAATTGATGCAATCTATAGACACCTAATTTTTACTCCCTTTTATTTTTCAAATTAGGTTATAAGGTCCTAAATTAGGAAACGTTCAAAAAATAGAAAATTAAAGAAAGCCCAAAAAAAAAAAGAAAAATAATAATAATAATAATAATAATAATAAATAAGAAAAATAAGAATTTTAGAAAAATGTAAAAAATATAAAAAAATATATATAAGAAAATAGGGAAAAAACACAAAAAAAAAGAAATTTAAAAAATAAAATAAAATAATATGAAAAATGAGAAATTTTGAAAAGTTACAAAAAATTGGAAAAAATAAAAGATTTTAGAAAATAACATTTTACTAGAATAGATTTGTGATTTTAATCTAGGTTCAAGAGTTGGGCCGTTAAACCTAGGTTTAGATTTAAATCTAGCATAAGCTAAACGAGTCCATATGTGCAATTTAATCGCACATATGGACAAGGCACAGGCCAACAGCTTGACGATTAAGCTTATGGGTATAGCATTAACATTAAGTATGAGGCCTTAGGTTCAAAACTTAGCAAAGACAGGGAGGCCTTTTTTCTTATTTTTTCAATCATATCAGGAACTATTACGTGTCAGGATTTAATTACACCACGTGTCTTGACACATGGCATCCTCCCATTTGACGGCCTTGCTGACATGGTGCCACGTAGCATGCCATGTATTACAAATGACATGTAGCACGCCAAGGTTGGCTAGTACTATTGACGTGGCGCTACGTTAACGCTACATTAGCCCACTTTTCCCTCCCCTTCTTTCTCTTTCCCTTCTTTTTCCTCTCTTTCCCTCTCCTTCCTTCATTTTCTCTAGATTTCCAGCACCTTCCTTTTCGAACTACCCACTTAAGTACGATTTTTTGACTCTTTTTTGTTGCAATTTCGCCAAATCAATAATGAAATTACAAACTAGACATAGCCTACTATGAATTGGTACAGAAAACGCATCTAAGTTCAGTCAATTATGGATTCAAATCGAGCTTTAAAGATTGGAAAAAAACTGAAAATTCGGCCAATCCCATTAACTTCGATCCGAGCTTTCCTTTGTTGCTGGGTTGAAATTAAAGTATAAATAAGGACGTCAATGAGCAAGAGAACCATTCCCGAGCTTCAAAATCAACTCCTAAGCTCTCCCTCTCTCTCGCGATTCTCTTTCTCTCTCTAGCTCATTCTCTCTCTCTTCGCATCTCTCTTTTCCAAGCCCTCCACCACAACTCAATACCACGGCTGTGAACCCTACTCCATTAGCTCCCAAACACGACCTCCTTCAACCTCTGCTGTACCCCCTAGCAATGCCACCCAAGCACCATCGCCGACCGCCACCTCCAACAATCACCAAACGACCACCCCAAGCCACAGCACTCGGCCTACCCCCCTTAAGTCCAATCCCAAACACACAAATCTTCCCTTACCCTTGAAGAATTCGGCCTAAATTGTCTTCAACCACCCCTATTCAACATTACTAAAGAAGGATTGTAGGCGACACGACCCAGTCTGACGACCCAACCCATGATCTGACCTGCGACTGACCTAACCTGTGCTCTCCACCCTGGTTCGAACCTTTACCAGATTTCATTTTACTTTTTTTTTTCTATTATTTGTTCCATTTATTTATTCCATGTAAATGTAATCAAATCAAAAAAAAAAAAACAAGAAGGAAAAGGAAAAAAAAGAAAAGACAATTTTTTTAATTTTTTTTATTATTTTTAGTTGTTTTCACATCTTAACAAATAGGATAAGTAATAAAAAACAATAAAAAAATAGAAAATAAAAAAATAAAGACAAAAATAATAATAATAATAATAAAAGAAAAACATTTAACCACTTAGAAAAACATATTTTTCAAATAAATAAAAATAAAATGGATCCTTTCTAAATTAGGGTACTTTAGATTTCCAAAAATAAGCAAATTTAGGGCCCTTAGGAAAATTTTGTCAAATAAATCAAAATAAGTAAAAACGTAAACCCGGATGTTTTTTTAAAATTAAAATTAATCAACCCGCTATGTTTTTTGGTAAAAAAACTACATACGTTTGATTCCAAATAGCGGAAACATAGGTACCCGTACATAAGTATGGGGCGACTTAAAATATGGAAAGTTTTATTTTTTCCATTTTTAAATATTTATGTAAATTAATTAATTTAGTCGCATGTATCATAATTAGATGTTTTTAGAAATTAAAAGGTATATTTGAAAAGCAAAATTAAATTCAAAAAACTAAAAGTGGTACCCGTTTAGAGTTTAATAAATTAACCCCCAAATCTAAATCTTTAGTTTTCAAAAAACCATATTTATAACTTGTTTTTTTTTTTTTCTTAAATCGATAGACCGATAGCTGAGTTATAACTAATTTATCTAATTGGTTATAACTTAACTTCTTTTCCTGACTTCAATCAGGTGGCGACTCCAAATCTTTTCAAGTTAGAAAAATGGTTTTCTTTAAACCCTAGTTGAGGGTCAATATTAAATAGGTAGGGTTTAGTACTGATTGGTTTAGAGAAGACCTAATTTCATAAAAGAACCGGGAGGGTGAAAAACCAGGCTTAACAAAACCTCAGATAGTTAAGATGATAATTGTGTTCATGCTATAGGATTAAGAGATATATGGATGATTCATGGTTGCAATTTCTATGATTTCAATTATATTTGTTCAATTAATCATAATTGTTAGAAACCCTAATGATACGGGAGTTGATATAAGGTTTGTTAGAAATTCTTAGTTGATTTGATTAATAAATATGGAAGTAGAGTTAATTGAATTAATTAGAAATTATCTAAAGATTAATGCAATGTTTGGCAATTGATTATTCATTAAGACATCAGGGATAATTGATTTAAGACATTAAACAATCATAGTATTGGGAGATACAAACGAAAGCTGACTAATTAATAAGGGGTTTAAATCCTTAAGTTTTAAGGTATAATATTTCACTTAAATGACCATATAGCTATTAATCTATATAACATGATAATAATTTGATTTGCATAATTTAAGATGGAGTCCGTTTTCCCACAATTCTCAATTGATTGCTTAATTTTAGATTTTTCATAGTTCTTTTCTTTTCAATAGTTTTAGAGTGATTATTAGATTAATTAATTTAATTTTGATTGCCTGAATATTGATAAGATCAATCATAGGTTTAGTAATATTATAGTCCTCAAGGGATCGACAACCTTACCTTCTCTATATTACTTAATTCTGACCTAATATACTTGCTGGAGTATTCGTGATTTATTTTTATATATATAGTTTAAGCGAATCACTAGTCATGTAAGATATAGGTTAGGTTATTGATATAACTTGTAGAGAGCCCAACTAGTAGATTGATAGAAGTACAGTATTCATATCATATTCATTAACAGCATGATGGGAAGATAGCTAAGGTAGCACATATCCATATAGGAGCTAGGTAGTGTCTTAGGTACTCTTTCTTTTATGAATTGGCTCAGCAAACATTGCTCTATCAATCCATCTTGCATTCATAACCAGTCTTTCTGCACAAACTTCTAATGCTGGTATTGAATCCCAAAAAAAGCATAGGAGAAGGCAGTTGCCAACTTGCTATTGAAGGCATAGATCGATCTTAGCACATCTTTTATATCTAACTCGTTATGCTGCAAGGCTATACATAACGTAACTATAAGGTAGGTAATTGCTTTACTTTTAAGGAAAGCGAAGGGAAGGTATGATATTGACTTTATCAGGCTATGAGAGTATGGAGGGGTCAATCCCCCACAAAAAAACGAATAAATCTTGAAAAAAAAAATTGCATTGGATACATTAGGCAAATGAATGGGTTTTAAAAAAGCTATTACAAAGGCCATTGGTGGAGAAGGTCAAGTATAGGCTATCGGGCTAGTCGGACTTAAACTTCATAAATTTTCAAAGATCTAACCTTTTGCACAATAAATCCAAGGTACGTACTTCATCCTTATCTATCTATTTATCTAGATTTGTTGTTTTTAATAAAAATAAGATTTTTATTTAAGGTTAAGTGATGAACAATGAGGCTTGTATGTGTAGAAATCTTAGTTTGTAAGAGTGATTTAGGGAAAATAATGTGATGAAACATGTTATTTATTCCTCATTCGCTTAAAATCACTTGCAAAACACTTACTTGCTAGAGATTGAAATTGTGAAGAACATGACGGTTGTGTTGCATGTTAAAGAAGAAGAAAGGAAAGTGATGACATAAAATTATTGTTGGCATATGATTCATGATACTTATGTTGGGTGTATACAAAACTTGTTTTTCATTAAGATTGTGAGTAACTACAATAATCCATTGAGATCATAGCTAGCTAGATGAAAATTTGTTGTTACATGATTCATCTCATATATGCCATAGAACTCATGATTAGAAAAAATTGTTGATTTATCTCATATATGCCATATGCCATAAAAATCATGTTCAAATTCGTAGGAACTCATTTTTAAAACAATTGCATATGAGATAGATTGATTTACGCCATAACATATATTTTGAAAACAAGTTTTCAATTGATTGTATATTAAATGCTAAAACTTGTATCAATAAAGATTGTGAATAAAAATAGGATTTAATCATGAATTAATCCTACAATGTCACTAATCTATGATTTTAGAAAAGTTGGCATTTCATTGTACAAATTAACGCTCAATTGGATAAACTTGCAATTATTCTTGTAGCATTGCAATACCTCTTTTAGAACATAAGTTTGTTGTTATCAAAAGTTGAAATCTTCTTTTATTTTTTATTTAAAAAATATGCCTAAGTACAAGCAAACGACCCACAAAACCTCTTCAAGCTCTATTCCCATGCATCCTTTATTGACCTTTAGAGAATCCTAGGGAAGGAAATGATATGCCATGTTATCAAAGAAAGAGTCTGGTCTAACTACATTCTTGAGTCAGGAGACACTTACTTAGGCTGGGTATGATGCCAGAGTGAGGTAGTTGATTAAGTTTAGTGAATGGGACCAACTACTCACTATTAATGAGCCAACTTACAAAGAGTTAACCTTAGAAGTCCTGAGCACTCTAAGGTTAGCATACAACTACATAGACAATGGCACACAAAATACCATATAGTTTAGGTGAAACATTTATGTTATGACCATGCCGTTTGATAAGATACCTGTTTATATGGAATTGTATTTTTTAGATTATGTGAGGACTCATGAGTATAAGGAGTTATGCTATAAAATGCCACAGGGTGTTAGTGATGCTTAGGTTTAGGCTCAATTGAGTATTGGAGGAGTTTATGATTCAAGTAAATCTAAAGCTTTTAAGCTAAGAGTTCTGGCTCTTAGAGTTATTTACAATGTGTTGGCTAAAGGCTTTACTAGGAGGAAATATAGTAAGGGAGTAGCGAATGAGAGGGACATTCTACACTTGCATAGTATAGTTGAATGATGCCCTACAAGCTTAGGTATCGGGATGGCTTTCTTCTTCAAGAGTTAAGCTGTCAAGGGTTGTTTTGGATACATTTTTGTAAGTCCCTTCATTATTAGAATGGTAATGAATATAGCAATTTTCTATGACCTCCCTTGGATACAAGTACTAAAGCCTCCTTTCTCAATGAGCTATGAATCAATTAAGGTAATGAAGCTGCCACCACCTCTAAAGGATCCACTCCTAAGCCATTCGGAGAAGCAACATCATCCTTGTCTAGATCATCCTCTTCAGTACTTGGTAAGATTAAGAGGATGATGAAAAAAATATTAAAGAGATAGAAAACCTTATCACATAAAGTAGACTATGCCGAAGCTAAGATAGATGCACTCTTTGCTCACTGTGGCATCCAGATATTGCCATCATTGTCACTGCCATCACCTGACTCGGATAAGGAGACCAAAAAAGAGGAGATTAAGGAGGAAAAGAACAAAGAGGAAGAGAGTGATGACATGGAGGAGGACAATGAGTAATTTCCCTTAGCTTTTTGTTTCTTTTTTTCAAAATACTCCATTTAATTTTCAATTGGGATGACTGTAACTTCTAACTTATTTATTTTAGCTTTTAGATGATTCTCTAATATTTATGGGTTTGTAAGTTCTACTAGGATAACTTTATGATACTTAAATTAGTAGTCTTATTATTTAGTTTTATTATGTCTAGTTAACTTCTTCTTTTCATTCTGTAGTTAGTTCATTTTAGTAGATATAAAGAAAATGTTGAGCTTAATCGAATAAATGGAATTTGCACTTCATAAATTTTTTAAAGATCAATGCTTAAAACTAGGGAAGTGTCTCTCAAAATTAAAACTTTTTTGATTTAGAGTCCTCTTGATTACTTAGTATAATAACTGAAAATTTTAGCTAAGTACCTCTCAAATAATTCTAACCATACATAAATATAAAAAGATATAATAAAGGAGAAATAGTTAGAGAAAGCTTGAACACAAGAATTTATAGTGGTTTAGCCTTGTACCTATATTCACTTTTCCAACTCTACTATTGGGGATTCAATCACCTAAACCAAATATTCCACTAAATTTAAAATAAAGATAGTACAAATCCACTTTACGAGCTTTAGTCTCACTGCTTTGCCTTTAAGCTTATTACTAGCTATACAGATCTACAGTGATCTACTCTCATAGATAATATAACATTGTTTCAACTTGATGAGAAAATACAGTGTTAGAATTCTTTAAGTTTTTGTTTAGCTAATCAATAAAAACAATAAAATTATTTCAATATTGAGCAAGTAAACTTCATAATATCTTTTTCACAATCTTGCTAATTGTTCTCTCTTGTATATCCCTTTGAAGGCTTCTTAGAATATTTTTAATTGTCTCAGTTGTAATGGCTAAAAAGACGATTATTAGAATATACTTGACTTATTCAAATCTCCTTGAAAATTATCTAAGATGTTAATTTGTAAAATAAGATAATTATCTCCCTACAAAATATGGCCTCTTCGAATTTCAAATCTCATGAGACTTCTACATAGGCTATGATCGATAAAACTAATCATTAGTGAAAATAAACATGGATCTTGGTTGGTTCCACAAAATTCATCCTCCTCTTGAAATATCTTCTAACTTTTACTCTCAAAAATTTGAACCATCTCATTTAGTGGAACAAAACAGTACATTACCCATATACACATAACAGTGGAACTAAGCCTTGACTTGCAAGAAAAACAGACATAATCTTCATAATTTGATAAGTTTTAAATCAATCTGTAATTCTTCTAAGATAGCTTCTAAGTTAGCTTGTAAGTCTTGTTCTTCTTCTTTTTTATACTATAGAATACCTTATAAGTTTGCTTCTAAGTATCTTTATCTTGCTTTGCTCTTAGACTTTCTTTTACCCAAACTTCTATATAACCTTATACGATATTAGAATCATCCTTTGTAGCTTCAACTGATTCCTTCTAAGAATGGTTCTAATTTATATCTTCAACTTACAATTAGCTTTTAAGTTTCCTTTTAACTGATGTTAATAACCTATAATAACTTCTAAGCTTTCTTCTAACTTTTATTAGCAAAGATCCTTGAAATTATTTAACTCTGAAAACTTAATTATATAACTTTAAGAGTTATTATCATCAAAATATGTTGCTTAAGATAATTTACAAAAGTTTAAACATTGTTAGTCAAGGAAGCTTGCAAAATCAAGTAATGCAAACAATGAGAATGTATGAAGCTAATCATGAATGCAAATTCTTATGTGTTTGTAGCTTACATTCAACTCTTGTAGAGCTACACTAGCCTGACCACACTTCTTATAACCTCTTCTTTATGACTCTTAAAAAATAAAGCACAAATTCAAACCCACTCATTTCTCTTCCTCTTTTATGAAACCACACCACCATCTTCATCATTTCTCATGCTATTTTTGCTCCTCCACTTCACCATTCTCATTTTCTTTTCAAAGCATCTAAAGAACACACACAAAAGAGATCATCCATGACATTTTCTTTGATCATCCAACTTTTTTTGGGTGTTACAAAGATTGGATAAGAAGATCTTCACACTCCATTTCAATGTCTAAGTTTTCTTTTGTCCAAAACAACCTATTTATCCATGTTTTATTGTAATGGTAGCACTTAACCTTTCCACATTTGCACCATTTGAAGTGTTTCAAGGTGAGCTCATCACATGTTAACACTTGCATGTCAATTTTATCCAAGTGTCAAGTAGTTGTTACCTTGTAAAAGTAGTATATGGTTGTTAAGACATGTAGATATAAGAGTTAATTTTGGTTTGCTTGATCATTGTGTATAAATCACCTTATGACAAGCCATTTGAAGCCTGTATGGATTTGATCACACCATATTAATGTCCAAATCTTACATGCATGTGTGAGTTGAGATGAGATTTAGTGACCTCTAGGTCTTAGGAAAGCTAAATATGCTAATTAAATTGATATAGAGCCTTAGCTAAGGTTTTCCCTTAAAACTGCAACCTAATCACTACTTATATCTACTTAAATTCACTCACTTTATGATGATTAAGAGAAATATAGAAGGGTTCTGGTGTAATTTAAAGTCCTATGGATGTTTAATAATGAAATTGATAGTGGTAGAACACTAAATCGAACAATTATGTTACTATTTTAATGAATGAGTCCTAACCATGTTTAAGAGATAGTGTCTTCAATAACTCAAGCAAATCAGATTCTTACTTAATTATAAGATAACTTACATGATTTAAGAGGAATTATGGGTTCAATTTAACTTGTAGGAAGTTTGAAGATTTAACATGCCTTAAATTCCAATTGATTACCAATTCAACATGTCTAAGTGAATGACACTCTATGACTATCTCAGTTATTTGTGCTTATTGGGTTTAGAAAATGAATTTGATTATATAATGGATTGGAATTAAGATGTATGTGGGATACAATGGAATACTTGCCTATGGTTAATCTTGTGTTTGGTTTAATTTCACTAGATGGTAGATTTAAACAAAAATAGAATGTGATGCTATACTCTTATGTAAATTGTTAATATGAAGCATCTATTATACTTGGTTGGTTACATTGAAAACTAGACTAATAAAGAAATGGATAAGTGTAATATCTTTCTTTGAAGGTTAGTCATGCATAGAACCCCTTGAATATCTTTCTTTGAATGTTATCAGCATTATGCTGCACATCAAAAGGGCTATATGGAGGTGATACTCCATTAACCCTACTTTAACCTTTGGAAACTACCACCACATTGGGAGATGCTTCCTTTCATTGGATCTATTGTTTGGCTAACTAATTTTGGGATGGAAGCACTAAGGCATTTCAATAGGCATATATCAAATGGATACGATGAATTGCCAATAAATTCTAATTTTAGAACTCTAGGATTGACATGTGAGAATTTGTCTCCTAAACTTAAGACTTTAGGGCATAAATCTAACCCTTGCAAGCTATTCCGAAGGTCTTATAAGTAATTGCATTGCATATGGATGGTGTTATATAGTATATTAATTGGTTGATAACTTGCTTATAATGTGTATTTTGTATGGCATGAGAATTGATCTCACTAAGCCATTGATTATGCTCATATCCTTATAAATTTCTTTTCATATAAGCCTTTTGTGTGGTACATCTCTCTTTAACCATATCTAAAGGTAAGTGTTTGCTTTTGGGGTAAGGGACATCATCGGACCAAGGATAGGAAGACTATTTCCTTTTTGTTTTATGTGACTTGACTATAATGATAGACTTACTAAATATTGAACTTGTTCAGTGTCTATAGTGGACCCCACAAGTGATACATGGATGTATAAATAAAGATAGTGAGATCTTATAAGTAAGGCATATAAGGCCTTTATTGATGGTTGTATGATATGAAATGCAGGATCTATACATCTTAAATACAAGTTTTTATCAAGTAACAACTAGTTGAATGATGACGTGATTGGAACTTATATATTGAATAACATTCTTATATACTCTTAGAGGTGTTATTAGGCCTAAAATGTCCTACAAAAGCAAGTTTTCTAAATATACACATATTACCAACAGGTCCTACTACGTTAGAGTTCATCAAACTCCATAAGAATATTGGTGTGACAATATACATTATTGGAACCTTTGAAGACAACAGTAGAGATTGTCCACTACTCCAATATGTACATAGTAGGGTTGTCATATTGAGAAAATCCTTTGGGCATGATACGAAGGGGATATGATGGTCGATTAAAAAAAAAAAAAAAGAAAGAAAGTAAAGAGATACAAAACTAAACATATAAAATAACAATCAACTAACAATAAAGTCTATTGAAAAATCCTCACCTAAACAAAGTCTATTGAAAAATTAATCAAATGATGATTGAAAAAAATTGCAATATAGGTTTTATGATGATTATGAAAAATTATAAATAAACCAAGTATCAACCTGATAAAAACAAAAAAAAAATTATATAAGCAAAAGTGTTCCTCAAGTTTCATAGTAATTATGTTTTGGTAAGATTGATGGGAAAGGAAAAAAGATAAGCTAAGGGGAAATAAAGAAATTAAAAAAAAAAAAAAAATAGGATGCAGAAGATACAAAATGAAGAATGATGTAAAGTTATTTAGTAATAAAAGGAAAGGAAATATGGAAGTTATAGCAATGATAGGAAATTGGTATTTTGGTTAAGAGTTTTTAGGTTAATGGAGTTTAATTATGAAAAAAATAAAAATAAAAATCCATTTTAGCTTATATTAGTCTTTATCATAATTACCTTAAGCTATTGATGATTCACTAATATTATTAAACATTTATGGGTTGTTTGGTAAAACTAAAAATCAAATTACTAATGTTTAATGAATAATATAGAAGATATCTACTTTAACTGCTTTGGCCAATATTTTAAGGATTATACATTAATGTATATTTATTATAGTATGATTGTATAATAAATACTATTCGTGCACATGCATAACTATAAAAATATCAAATGCAAGAGATATTGATGGTATAATATTAATAACATGCAAAAACAAAAGAGAAGGTGGGTACAAAAAATATACCAATCTTTGCTATCGAATGGCAATTTGGGACTTGACCCTCTAGACCTAGATATGATATGACATAATTTAAACAACTTTGGGTATGAAAAGTCAACACAGAACACAAACAGGTCAAATCCATCTAAACACATTTAAATTCATGTTCAGGTGCTAAATCTATTTATAAACCCTTTTATTAAATAGGTCATAAATAGGTCCTAAGTTCGACCTGCTAACCCATTTACTATTGATCAATTTATGCATTTTGTAATTCCTTTCATTTCCACATTATGGAGAGCAAAGCAAAAAAGTCCAACGCAGGGTCCACCGTCCACACATGAAACAGTCAAATACAAACATTTTAAATAATTAAGGTTTCCTTCTATTATCTTTTTTCTTCTCTCCTTTCTTCGAACTTCAACTGCAAGTAAAGTTCTAAAGTCTCACCTGACATTCACAAATCATAAGCTCTAAACACAATCGGTACTAATTTTTTTCTTTTTTCTTTTTTTGTTGCCTCATATAGTGTATACCCTATTCTTTATGCTCAAATGGACATTAGAAGAAAAGTGTTGAAATGAGAAATGGTAACGATTCTCATACAAGAAGTCCTATGAATAAATGAAAACTAGTTTCATAGTAATCATAAATTCTAGACAATAGCCCTATTCTTAGATCTCTATCCACAATTTGAATATCATCCTCAACAGAGCATTTTTTTAATAAATGCTTTGTTGCAAGAATAGTACATGATGCCTTAAGCATACCAATGTCTACACAGCTTCAGAACCTGCATTTAGCATTGAAGGTTACATCCTTTATCTACATCGCAACTCATTGAAACTAGATACTATAGAAGCTCTTTTATGTACAAAGGATTGGTTCTATAGAGAAGATAGTAAATTTAATTTATTTATTAAAAATTTCCACATTATATATTTTATTGATATGAATCTTTTTTTGTAAAACTTACAATTTTCATTAAAAGAAAATATAATATTAAATAATGATATTTAAATAAATAGTTAGAAAGGGTCAAGGGCAATTCTACAAACTTAGGAAATTTAGAAAACCCTATATATAAAAAACTATCCTTTTACATTACTGGTTATTTCCTTCAATCTATAGAGTATGACATGGTCTCTACAATAGAGAGAAGATGGTAGAAATGACAAGAATGGGAAACTTTTCAAGGATAAGTCAATTTTCACTCACAAAGATTATAAGATTTAATAAATATAATGATAGAGGGATTTTTCTTTGAAGGTTATTTGGAGCTTTAAAGATATTTGATATTGAAAAATGTTTAGATCTCTTAATTGATGAATCCTAAGATTTATGAATTAGGTACTACTTTCTTAGAATTTAGATGTGGTATTCCATCCAAATCTAATAATTGAAGCTTTGATTCAAAGAATTTTATGAGAAGTGAGGCATAAGGTTTGCTAGTAATTGCCATGGATTTTAAGTCAACCAAGCAACCAATTAAGGTATGGATATCTTAAACTAATTTCTCTATGATTGATGTTAGTTTATCATTTCATTGTTAATTTCATGGATTTAGGAATACATTTGAGTATTCCATTGTAGAATATTAGAGAATAGATTAATTAGATGAAGATCCATGGTAATAGAATGATTTAGGATTGAATCAAAGGAATTCGAAGTGTCAAAAATTGAAGGATTGTGAAGTGGTTATAGAACAACAGAATCATAAGTAAGACCACAGGCATGATCCTACCTGTGATCCCCTCTAGTTGTTTCATTGTTGGAGTGTGAAGTGGGATTTTATGCTTAGAGAGGTTTACGCCCTAGATCACGGTCGTAAACCTTGATTGTGATCTTATCCTTTATCCTTGCTTTAGTGTTTCTCGATCCCTTTGTTCTTAGGTTTTGTTCTAACCTTTCTTAAACACTTTCTGAGAATTAAAATGAGTTTTAAGCCCTCAAATAAGCATTAGCAAGACTTAAAAACTTAATAGAATCAAGTAAGAAAGGGTAAGATAGATATACACATACTTTGAAGGATTAGATTTCCATGGTGCTTCAAGGTTTGATATTGAAAGGAACTATGATTTAGTTGTATCATGCTCAAGATCCAAATATGTGCTTACCGTGCTTGTTAGGATTGAAAATATAAATGAAATCAATAAATGTTTGATTGTTAATAATGTATTTGCTGCTTATTCATAGCTAAATCTAATGATAGTTCCTTAGAGGGAACCCCCATGATTTTTTAGTGATGTTATCCCTAGTAAAGTTGCTTTTTGATATCACGAGGGTTAGATTTAAGGCTACAAGACCATGGTAGTGAATCTGTAATAGTTAAGAAGGTATGGAGACTATAGATAGTGAACCCCTACTAGTAGACATGAGCATTAAGAAGGTGTAAGGACCGTGAATGGTGAACCCCTTACGATAGAATCGGTGAAGATTAGGAATTAGGAAGGTATGGAGACTGTATGATTATGAACTCCTACCGGTAGAAAGTATGATGTTAAGGTGGTACTAGAACCTTGAGTAGTGAACCCGTACATGTAGTTTTGTTTGAGGTCATGGTGGCATTCCTATTTAAGTTTTGTGATTAAAATCATAAGCATTCCCTCGTTGCTTGTGAAATTGAATATATGAATTAATGAATTGATTGTCATAATATATGTTACATATTAACGCACATGATTTGTGTAATTGTTTAGCATGTGCATGTGTTCATAGTACTCACGTACTATATGTTAGCTCATTCATTAGTTTTACAAGCATAAGTATTTAAGTTGTAATTATAGAGTTAGATGGATTTGGAGAAGTTCACTAAGATGACTAGGATGGAGAGCGATGATTAGGTATATGACTATGAGAATAAAAAAGAAAAGCAAAATACATATAAATAAGAAATATCATCAAAATAGAAATAAATCATTGGATTTATAGTTAGTTAATGAATTGATGTGATTCTTAAACTATAATTGTTAGATTGATTATTTGTAGAACTTGTTCACAATTAAAGAAGGTTCAATAATGGATATTTTGAAATTGATTGGAAGATTTTTATGTGATCTATTTGAAGATAAAGTTTATGTTTTTATAGAGATTTTTAGTTGCCCGTTACACCTAACGTGTCACTAGAGGATAAGGACACATGGCAGTCTGTAACTTCCTAAGTTTAGGGCATTACATGTAGATTCTTTAACTATCTCCCTTGAAGATCTAATAGAGAATGTACTAAATTTGAAAATCAGCACTACTAGTAGCATTTGGTCAAGTCATGGTTCCACTTGATTAAATAATGTTATGTAGTTTAAATTTTGGTGTTTCTTATAATTTAATTAGACTTTATTCCACTATGACTTTTATTTGCGTTATAATTTTATATTAATTGCCAAGACCCGATGATGTTTGTATTTATAGAATTTAAATGTTGTTACCATCTATTTTCCTTTTGCATTTGCAAGTACCTTATAAACTTTAATATAACTTTGTAATTGATAAATGAGTTCAACTCAGACACGAGATACGCTTATTAAATGGATCGAGCTACATGTTTAGATTTTCAAAAATGATTAATAAACAAATTATGTTACAAGTTAAGGTTTGTTAAATATGAATATGTTTAGATACGAATGTGGAATATGACACAATAATACGAATTGCCGTCCTTACTTAGCTCATTGATTTCATTGTAGAATTTGTTATGTATCTGCAAAAGTAATGAAAAATATATTACTAAAGTAATATGTGACAATATAAGAAATCATTAAATTAAAAAGTATGACCTAGTGATGGTGTTACAAAGCCCATCGTACATAAAGTTCGTGAGAATTTTTTCAAGATGAAATAATTGCATGTAGAAGAAACTATATAAGGTAATACAAAAGAGAAACAATTGTTAAATTATGGCTAACTAGACCAAATTTAATTGGCTTAAACTTTGATAAGACAAATGTGAGTGTATATGTAGGGGTTGATCATGTAAATTACAAATAACAAAATAAGGTATAAATAAATTATTTAACGCTAAACAATTTTGAGTGGAGGGAAAAAAAATACTAAATGTTATTTATATTGATGGTTTGATTTGCTTTTTGTGATAACACCCATTACTAAACGAAAATATCTTCCCTCTTACCTAAAACAAACCCAAAAATCCATCAAGTTACCAAGTGTGGATCTAGATTAGACATAAGGGGAAGAACATGAGATTATACACATATGATAGCAGTTGGAGAGAATAATATAAAGCAGTAAGAATTTAAAGAGAAATTCCAAACGCAAGGATTAATGGAAATAAACATGAAAAGGATATATATCTTTAGGTATACTAGACATGAGTGCACTACAATTTTCCCATCATTTAAAGACATCGACAGTTCAACTAAAGCATACATGCTTTGAAAATTAAACAATTAAAAAAGAAAAGCACATATCTAATTCAAATCATAATAATACATAACATCTCCTATACAATTCTACCAAGTAAACAATGATTAGATAATGAAAGAAAATGTCCAAACTAACCTTTGGCTTACAACTTAAAAATATCCATTGTGGTTTGAGTTTAATAATTACCCCAAGAAAATATTTACCTAATAAAAGAGATCAATGAAACCCCATAAAAAATGCCTAGATATAAAACTTAATAAAAGTTCTTTCTTAAAAGAAAAGAAAAAAGGAAGAATATCAATTGATACAAAAGATTAAAAAGGGTATAAAATGGCATATCACTCATTTATGTGACATAGAGATGGATAATTGTGGCTAACTTTTGACTACTCTTTCTTCGAAGTCTACAAAGATTTCCAATAATAAAAATTGAGAGAAATATAAGGGGGAACTACATATGTAATGCCCCACCTCTTAAAGCATCTAATTATACTTTTCTCAACACATGATGCCTAAGAGACAATTCGTTATGTCATCTTGAAGTTAGGGATAAGGCTAAAATTGTAACTAATCTATTAATTCAAAGTTCACTATGCAAACTTCCAATAAAACTTCTTTCAATTAATATAAAATAATACAGTAGAACTTCATAAAATATGAGCCTCATTCAAAGTATCACATTTCACTTCATTGTTTAACTCATAATCCAATTACGATAATAAACTTTTACATTTCAAATCTTAATATTAGAAACCTAAAAATAGCATGATGACTTTCTTGTAACTTTACTTCCAAGAACTTAATATGAAACTCTATAGTGCATAAAACCCACCCCCACCCCCAATTTTTTTTTCACCTAACCTAGCCTCCAAGTGCTAGCCTTTAAGCTTAGTAAATTTAGCTTTTTAAATACAGAGTCAATGCAAGTATTATAGGTAATTTTCCTAAATCAATAGAGTCAATAAATTTAAAATTGATTAAAATTTTAAATTTGAAACCTAAAATGAATATAAAAAACCTTAATATATTAATTAAAAACTCTAATTGTATATGAAAACCTTAAATCCTATGTACCCATAATTACAAGAGATTGAACCCAAACTTAGACAGAACCCTAAAACTGAAGTCTTAAGCTTATAAAACATATAAATATACGCCGACAATAAAACCCTAATTTGAAAAAATTTCTTGATTAATGCGTATAATAGTATAAAATTACTAACGAATAAATAGAGATAAGTTCCAAATATTAATAATAAATAACTAAATAAATTCTGAAAATTTTAGTTCCCATTTTATAATTATTAGTAATGTTACATATATATATATATATACATGTAATTTTATTAAATTTTCTTATTCCTTTTTCTTCCTTCTTCCTTTTATTTTTTTTTTCTCCTTTTTCCTTTTCTTTTTCTTCTCTTTTCCTTCTCATTGGAGCAAATTTTGGCTACAGTCCTAATAAATATGCAAGTCAACCCTTATCAACTTATCTCAACTTACTTTAATAAAGCAAACTATCAAATCACATTAAGTTCTCTCTTTTTTTTCACCTTACCGCCAGTGAAGTTCAACCCCCTTAAACTCATATCAAACTTTACTTTTTCTTATATAATCACACTCATTGACTTTGCTTTTTCCTCTTCTTCCCTTTCAACAATTCCCTTCCTCCCTTTAAACTCTCTTTCTTTTTCAATTTTCTTTCAATAACTTCAAGAATAAGGTAATTAAGGAATTTCAATGTTTTTTAGTTTTCTTTTGTAGTATAAGTTCTATGTATTCTCTTATGTATTTTTCGTATTTTATATATGTATAAGAAATATATATATGTACTCTCGTACTCATTTAAAAGATAAAATATGTTTTTGTACATAGATGTTGTACAAATTTCCTTTATGTATTTAGGTAATTATACATGTGTATAATTAAATAAACCTAGCTATGTGTATACATGTTGTATTTATCTAGTTATGTATATGTATAACTATATCCAGTTCACATATATATATATATATAGTACACATAACACCTGTACTTAATAGTGTAAGTATATACTAGAAAATAGTATAAGTATATATAGGTAAATAGTAAAATATGGAAGTATAGATATATGTGTATGAATATATGTATTTTTCTATTTTTATAAGGTTATATAAATAATATAGTATAAGAATATATATATTTATGCATACATCGAAAAATATATATACATATGTATAATTGAGTATTGATTTATTAAAGGTAACATAACAAGTATAAAGAAATGAAATATACATGTATATGCAACGTGGTCCTCTAAATAAGGAATATGAGTTATTTTATAGCATTTAATTAATTATAGTATCATATGTATAAATATATATATAGTAATAGTATAAATCAGTAAAATTCGAAAATTAAGAAAAACAAGAAAATTGCAACACGAATCACCCAAAAGTTACAAAGTAATAATAACAATAAAATAATTAAAAAATGATGAAAATAATAAAAATTTAAGAAAATAAACAATTTAGGTAAAAATTAGCAAATTAAGAAATTATGGAAAAATGGACAAAAATAAGAATATTTAGAAAAATATAAAGATGGACATTATTTAAGCTAATATTGAAAATGAGAAAATTTTCATAAATAAAATTATTAAAGGAAAAGCTCAAAACAACAATTAAAAACATTTTGGAGGCAATAATAAATAAATTCGATGTACATTAGACACTTAACTAAAAATGCGAGCCCTAACATTCAAAACAGACCCTACTGTGTAAAAATACGTCCGAAAACAATGAAAATTAACTACAAAATCATAAAAATCAAATTTAAAACAAAAAAGTTATACATAATTAAAGATTTAGAGAAAACTGAGAGTATAAATAGGTTGATTAGGTTATTGAAGTGATGTGGTTCTATAAATAAATAATTAACATAAAACCTCAACCAAATAAAGAATATCCAAACGTAATTATTTATAAATATGCACGTATATTTTTCTACGAAAGGAAATTGATAAACTCATATTATAAAGTGTGGATAAGGCATAATTATAAGACATGGAATTATTCAAAAGGTTAAAGTTCTATACATATATACCCATACTTAACTGTCAAAACATTCTAAAGAAGTTATGTTTGTATATGTACAAATAATTAAATAATGTAATAACGACATTATATTAATATGAAATAACAACGATAATAATAATTAAAAATAATAATAATAATAATAATAATAATAGCAATCATAGTAATAATAATGTTAATAATAATGATAATAATAGCATTAGATCATACCTCTACAAGAATTAAAATGAGTATATTTATATATGTATACATGCTTATGCAACATGTTCATAGAATAATACTACACTATGATTAAGCTAAAGTTTTCATTATCAAGTTAGTTATTTAAACATATAATTCGAAGATCTTCCACCTAACAATAATATGTAGGTATTACAATTAAATTATAATATAATAATATACTAATATAAAACTTATAAAAAGTGAGAAAATCTGAACTCGTATAATATTTATTAAGTTATATATTATTACTTATATGATAAAATAATATTTTCTAATCACCACAATAGATAAGTTAAGCAATGTGAAATAACTTTGAAAATTTTAATTAAATTTTATTGTTAAAGAAGTACACTTGAACTTAATAAGGATTGACCTTAAAAATGCAAAGATTTATGGTAAAACTAAAAAGTTATATGCGATTTAATACCTAAGTGGAAACAGGAATCATAAAGTAGATAGTTAACTAATTAGNAATAATAACAATCATAGTAATAATGATGTTAATAATAATGATAACAATAGCATGGGATCATACGCCTACAAGAATTAAAATGTGTATATTTATATATGTACGCATGCTCGTATAATATGTTCTTAGAATAATGCTACACTATGATTAAGCTAAAGTTTTCATTATCAAGTTAGTTATTTAAACATATAATTCGAAGATCTTCCACCTAACAATAATATGTAGGTATTACAATTAAATTATAATATAATAATATACTAATATAAAACTTATAAAAAGTGAGAAAATCTGAACTCGTATAATATTTATTAAGTTATATATTATTACTTATATGATAAAATAATATTTTCTAATCACCACAATAGATAAGTTAAGCAATGTGAAATAACTTTGAAAATTTTAATTAAATTTTATTGTTAAAGAAGTACACTTGAACTTAATAAGGATTGACCTTAAAAATGCAAAGATTTATGGTAAAACTAAAAAGTTATATGCGATTTAATACCTAAGTGGAAACAGGAATCATAAAGTAGATAGTTAACTAATTAGGTTGTTTAATGTTACATTTACACCTATTAGGTTTCTTTTATTATTATTTAATAGGAGACATTGATTGAGAGGGCAAGCTTCCTGCTGATTACTACGATCCATATCGGCTTTGCGTAAGTGAGTACTCTCAATGACTTTATACTTATTTTGTGCTTATAGTTAGTATACCTAAATTATATATATATACTAATAAATTGATACATGGGGTTTGGGGATGTGCATATGCTTGATGTTGGTTGTTAAATTGTACTAAACATTATTAAATATGATGATCAAAGAATTAGTTGTATGATTGGCCATTGTATGATTTGGATGGTTTACTAATATTGGTTAACTGCTTAATAATTTAACATAATCTTATTCAACTTATCTTAAATTAAATGAATCATGCATAAGCATAAACATTGCATTTATTATTCCAGTCGTCACCTTATGTGGATGGTCATGAAGAGCCTTATAGGGATAAGAATCCCATACAATTTGATTAGTATAATACATGAGTACTTATACAATAAGACCTTACCCTTAGCTTGTGGGTTTATTTAGTGCCAAATATGCTAACCATAGATGGTTAAAGGTTGAGTCTAGAGACTACTGTTGTAATGCTTGAGAATGGACTGCAAGGCCACCTCATCATTAGACTTAGGAATTTGTATACTGCTGAATTATTGGAAATGGAAATATATTTTATGAAATATGGAATTTCAATTTATGGTTAAAAACCTAGATGTTACAACTTGATTGTAATTGATGCTAGTGAATCTTCAACCCTTTACTCAGAAGGCATTAAATCCAATGTTGTATGCAGCACCAATCAACTGCACATACTACTTATTTGGCATACTACTTGTACATGCATTTATATGTCTATTAATTAATTGTTTGATAACTTGCTTGATGGTATAGTAGGAGGGATAACTCACTAAACTTATGTAGCTTACTCCTTAACAATTTTCTTTTATAGGTTGATTGATAACGAGGTATAGATTAGGAGCTAAGTGTTGAGTACAAGTATTGAAGTGCCTAGAAAATAGAATCTAAAGATAGCTTGGATAGCTAGCTTGAAATATTACATGTAATTACTATTCTTATACTTAGATTTTGTAACTTTCGTAAGTTTAAATTTTAGATCTTTACTACTCGATCTTATCATTTGGTAGAGGATACTAATTTTGTACGATTCTAAGGAACTATAGAATATTAAATATCTATAGTTATTTATATATTACGATATGTTAATAAAATAAAAACAATCGAAAACCTTAGTGATAAATTAATTAGAGTCTTGCAATCTTTAACTTTTAAGGTGGTTTTCATATCATAGGTACACTTGTAACATGAAAATTTTAAGCAATCTTATTAGGCCCCCTTACCATCATGACATAGCTTATTTTGTCTTCAATACCTATGGTTATATAAGCTAATCCCTTAGTTGAGGTTTTGAGTCAAGTGAGTATGAAACCAAACACAAAAAGCATAACAATTGAGTATTCTAAATTGTAACAAGTAGTACATATGACATATTTGATGATTCCAACATCACCAACAATACAGTACACTTAAGTCATCAAATTAATATCAAGTACACGTACAACAATCCATGCCTCATATGGATGATATACTAATGCACGAGAGATACACTAATACTGGTATCTTAGCCTAACCTAGCTCTCATCCAGTTAGTCGACACTCTCGAACATCTGGATATAAAGTCCAATAACTTAGGGCATCAAGGAGTTACCAAAACCCAACATATAGTTAACCTAGCTAAAACCACATGAAGTGCCTAGAACTAATAGAGTAATGCATCTCTATATGCTCAAAACCCAACCTAGTAATATCTCAAGTTGAGAAAGCTTAACCTGTAGGTCCATTTAGTGCTATGCCATGAATGAATTTAAATAACATATTCAGCCTAGCTAAATATGAGTTCTAAATCAACCCAATTAAGTACAATTTCCACCAAGTATAGTTTTTAGGCTAATCAAGCCAAAAATGAATTCAACTAAATACCAAGAAAGAATAAAATGGCAACTAAGCTTAGCTTTAGTCCAACAGTCAAATATCACAATTACATGCATGGCATGATATAGAAACCATTAACTTTTGCACAAGTTAAGTCATCTCAACATTTACTTGATATCATCCAAGACTTAGAAAGTCACAAAGATATTGTGAGGAATCATCACATAGCAGCAAACATTTTCGTCAGCCAAGTGCAAGTGCATCATTAAGGTCAACCAAGTTATATTTCCAATGAATTTCAATATATTATCAAAAGCATGAGACACAAGAACTATAATATACCAAGTAAAGGATTATCATAAACCATATCAATTTGGAGTATAAGTACTTTAAGCCATGTAATACACTTGGGTATATCTTATAACTATACACAATAAGTAAGCAAGCAGTCTATGTTTTCGGCTACTACATAAGGGGTACTCCCCTAGGCTTAATGCTTATTCCACTATTCGATACAGCTATCTTCACCTATAAACATAGATACACATGATAGAGTAATTGATTTGTCATCTTTTAAATACAGCAATAGTAGCTATCGTATATTGCTAATCAACTATGTAGGTAAACTAGTACTGATTATAGCTTTTTCATTTCTTATCCAATTTTAGTGAACTTTATATCATCACAATCATTATTTCAAGTATTATTAATACATCTCAAGGAATAAGACTAATTAATATGGTTATAAGTTCGAAAATACTCTTTCATGCTACTGACTTGATCTTATGTTATCATAACTTAATTGATCCGAATAAGCTTCAATTCTAAACTAAATATCCTAAAAGTTACATTTCCAAAACTTGTCTAACATCTATTATATATCAAAAATGTTGGTCCTACATTAACTTGGTAAATTTCCTAATAATTCTATTTACTATTTTATAAATTAGGATTATATATAGGTTTATACTAGTAAAATACATAATAAATAGTATACGAGTCCAATTAATTTCACAAAAAATACCATGAAGTCAAAAAAATATATAGTTTAAATATTGATCATCAATCATACTAAATTAGTTTATCACCTATATTTGTAAAAATAGCATTTTTAATTCAAAATTATAGAAAATTAGACAAATAAGCAAATCCGTGTGTAAAATGAAAACTAAGTGTTCCAAATAATAATATAAACTTCTAAAAGTCAAAATATGTAGAGCTCATTAATTAATTTGTTCAAAAACTAATTATTTCAACAAATCAGCAAAATTGCCAATTTTATTCAAAATAAATATAATAAATAGTAAACATGTATATTTTCATAAATTCTTGCTACTATAATTAAATACATATATTAAGTGAATTATATACAAAAATCCAAGTTGAAACAATAATGTTCAATATTTATAAAAATTAATTTAATTTTCTTCCAAATAGGGCAATTTCTTAAGTGCACTTTATTTCCACTAATTATTTCATTAAAATAAAATTATTAAATCAATCTACACCAAAATAACCTTGGAAAACATTTTTCCAAAATTAATTAATAAGACTTAACATTTTTAGAAAAATAAACAAGTTATGGGTAGAAAATTGGTTCACTTGAACTAGTAACCTCTAACCATTGGACCTTGTCAAAAAATACCCTTTCATGGCCAACTTTTGAACCCCCAACAGCCACCAAACCACTTGTAACCTATTGAATTGACCTTAACTAGATTCACCCCTATTTTTCCTATGTTTTTATTTTATTTTTCTAATTTTTTCTAAATTATTTTCTTATGATTCCAAGCTCCTAAAATATTGTAAATGATATTTGGTCTCCTATTTATAGACTTAGAGGAGGTAGCATGTCAAAAAGTAAATTGCTACATGTCATTTTTATATTTTTCCATGTGTAAATAGGTACTAGGTGGCAATTTCTCATTAAATTGATGATGACTCATGCTTTCTAACTTGTTCCATGCTACCACATCCTACTTAGATAGGTTTAATGACTCATTAAGTCACTTTTTTGGTAATCACAACCATTTTTATATTAATTTATCCATATTTTATAATTTTGTATTAATATATATATACATATTTAATACATATAAGGTATATTCTACATACATACATATACATTATATGCAATTCCACCTCATTTATTATTTTTATAAGTTAAATAACTTACCTTTAAAATCTCATTAAATTTCGAAGCTCAAATCTCAAGTATTTGATAAATATTAGCTTTTATTGATAATCTTATGTTTTTATCAAATTAAACCTTTTATATATTTTATTTTGAAAAACTAACTTTACTAAGTTATTCTTTTAATTTTTCTAACTTTATTATAAAGTTTGGACTAAAATAAGTAACATTACCCGATACCCTAAATTTAGTGGCTTGAAACCTAGGATTGTAACAAGATACAAATGTGGTGATTAGTAGGAACATGAGTGAGGACATGAATTGAGCAATTTAATTTCTTAACCAATATCATTAACAACGTGAAAATAGGGTATTTGTTTTAATAAAATGTAAAAGAATAATTAAAGGCAATGTGAGGCACCAAAAGGTGGTTACTAAAGCCATTAGGTTTACAACTATAGATTATAATAACAATGTGACAAATGTAAAAGGTATCATATATAAAAGTAGTCTTTTTTAGTGTAGAAATTGAATTCGATTAATTGACATTTCTAGTTTGATTAAGATGAAATGAAAGATAAGGATTATATAATTACAACAACTAAATTATATGAAATATTAATATTATAAGAGGGTGATTTGGGCAAATAGAAAAGGACACCAAACCCTTTCTCTTGATCTAATGAATAAAAAAATTGCAAGTAACCACTATATTTATAATAATAATAATAATAATAATAATAATATTTAAAGGAGCAATATGTCAATAACTACCCACAACTATTATTCGTCTCAACAATATACTAAACATATTCAATCTATAACATGTGTACTTTCCAAATCTATTTATGTAACTACTTCTCCTCTCCATTAACCACAAAAAATGTTCTATATTCTCTCTTCCTCCCAAAATTGCTATGTAGATTTTTTTTCTACACTCTCTCTTGTTTATAACTACTAAACAATATTATTTTTTTTGCCCTCTTCATTTCTTTCTTCAATCAATAAGGATGGTAATGAATCAAGTTATGCTCCCCTTAAATATGTTATCTATGACATCACTCTTAGATATCAAGCTTTAGACAGTCGATCGCCCCATTAGCATCCATATATTGAAGTAGCATGTGTATTGTGTCAAATCTACCACGTGGAGTTTAGAAGTGTCTATTTATACTATATGATTGTTTGTTTGTGGTTAATATAGTAAAGGATGTGTTGATCCAAAGGTATGATCATTATATGTCGAATGATAGTGTGCAAATTTGTTCATGCCAAGATTTATAAAAATTTTCAATTTCTATTGCAATTTGTTTTACATTTTTTAAGTTACAAGGCATATGTTTATGGTAGAATTTACAAAAAGTCTTTGTAGAGTATTTGAATAAATGGCTAACAAACCAATTGAAAAGTTCTAGCTTTATGCAAAGATAGATGGAGGTGGAATTTAGGATTTCTTCAACAAGAGTATGGGTTAATTAGACTGGGAGTTTGAGTTTTAGGTTATAGAAGTAGCAATGACCGAATCATCATGCCTCAGTCTCAGGATTTTAATGTTGGGTGTCTTCATGTAATCAAACATGCTGAGCTTGTTGATAATGGTTTGGTAAGAGGAACTATGGTTATACAACCCTACTGTTACATGATTTAGGAAGCTATTCAAGTGAAAACATGAAATTTTGCTATTGTTTGTGAATTTAGATGTGAAATTGATTTGTTTTTATGTGATTTACAAGAGTATTTGAATGTTAAGTTCAAGGAGACCAGTCGTAGCAACATATATTTTCCATAAGTTCAGCTTTCGGATTCTCAATCTCAGTTTATTGAATGTCATGTACTATTTCAATTGTAATTGGCATTTTAAATTGTTGCCAAGTTTTAGAGTTTAGATGGAGTAATTTTACAACTTTCGATGCTTTGGTTCAATTTAATTGGGATAAGGTTTTAATTACAGGAAGTGCCACGAAAATGTTTAATGATAACTTGCCAATAAAAGAAGAACTTGGCTAGTGTTGTTATTATGTGAATTTGGTTAATATTGTCATCATTATGTGAATAAGAATAACTATTTGTAACAACATGTACTTAGGTTTTGTAGTTATGGCTCCACATATGAGCATCAACACCTCAGTCTCTCAACATTCCTTTGTCTATGTAGAAGAATGAGTTGGAAGCTTCAATCGGACCAAATTTGCTGAGGTACAACATTTTTCCTCATACTTATAACATCCTTTTTTGAATTAAATATGATTTCATGGTGATTACAAGGGACATTTTAAAATAATTTAGGTTGCTACAAACCAAATTTTCATGCAAAACCTAAGTTAGGTTATTATAGGGGGACTTTTTATGAATTCCTATGATAGGTTCCATGATTGTACAAATCATTATTAAACTCTAGTGAAGTTAAACAAAAGTCATATTTCCAAGTCAAATTGATGCAAAGGCACTTCCAAAGCCATATGACAATAGTCATTTGTTATGTTTTCATGTTTACTCAAATTTTAAGCTTTTTTTTTTTTTTTTTATGGATTTAGCCTTAAGAAGGACAATGTCATAAGTGCACTTATGTTTAGAAACATCAATTTGATGAAGATTGAGTCATAGCCTTATAGTAATCGCCTCATCAGACTTATGGCAATGTGAACAATAGATAGTGAAGCGCTTTGAATATATGTTCTATGTAGATTTTGAGGTAGCTATGGCGGAAGTCAAGGCATAAAATGTACTGAACAAGTTTAGAATAATTTATTAAGTACATCATTCTTTTTGTTTTCACAAAAGGAGTTGTATTTTTTTTCCTTGAAATTTTTAATTTATTTTGTAAAAAAAGTATTGTTTAGAGAAGCATATAGTACATAAACTCATGCAAACATATTGTATGTTGAATTTTTATATGCTTTAACTGTAGCTTAATATCTCAAATAGAGAAAATTGTAAATAACCTCCTTAAAATTTAACTTAAGTATAAATTGACTCCTTAAGTTTTGATAAATTAACAATATAAAGGACATTTTCTTGTTTAGCTAAAAAAAGTTACACTATAATTAAAGTTTAGGGAGTCTTAAAACACATTTTGATAAGTTTAGAGAATGTTTATACATCAAAATTAAAGTTAAAAGGAGTTATTTTCAACCTATAAGAATTGTTTGCTAATTTATCAAAATTTAGGATATAAAAAACCACACTTTGAAAATTTATGGAGTTAATCTACACTTAAATCAAAGTTTAAAAAGGTTATTTACATTTTCTCCTCTCAAATATTATTAGTTTCTCCTTAAGATATTATTGTTAGCTTTCTTCTCCAATAGTAATTTTTTTCTTTTTCTTTTTATTTTTTGTTTGCCATCTTTTATATTTTAGGTTCAATGGCCAATGATAGATTGAATCAAACTCACTTCATCTATAAAAATAATATAAACTAAAATTGCTAAATCTACCATGAGATGACATTACCCATTCATTCCAATCAACCAAATGTAATTAAAAAGTTTGAATTTAAATAATGAAATTTGTGATTTAGTTTTTTCAAAATTTTAATAAATTTAAAAAAAAAAAAAAGATCTTCAAAAGCATCTCTTAGCCACCAAAAATAAAAGTTAAAAAGAATTTAAGTAATATGAATACTATCCCACATCATTCCTATAATGCGTGTGTAAATAATAATATCCATGGTTTGACATTTTGTTTTATAATTTTACCCAACATTAAAAGATTAGACAATCTTAAGAGGGTAAAAATTACAATGTTTACTTTTTCCTCTGTCACTCTCATACTCTCTCCATGTATGATTTCCTACTATTAATTTCATTACAACTTCTCCAAGTAAGTTCTATAGCTATTATTATTAGAGCAATATGTTCACTAATTCCATAATGATCATTGTTAGAGTGATATTTTTAAACTATTTCAATATTTCATCTTTTAAAATATAGTGCCATTTAATGTTTTATTTTCTTTTATTTTTGTATTCCCAATGTATAACGTAACATGTTCAATTAAGTTGATGCTAATTACCAATATTATTATGCCTTTTTCACCATAAGCACCATCAATCTTAAGTTTTCATATGGATAATGGAACGAACAATGGTTTTTTCTTTTCTTTTCTTTTCTTTTCTTTCTTTCTTTCTTTTTTTTTTTTTTTTGCATAAACTTAATTCATTACTTTATGGTATATTAAATTATATTAAATTGCTTTATTTATTTTCTTGCACATGTATTGTAGGTATGTAATAAGCTAGTATATTATTAAAGCCAAAAGGTCTTAATAACTACCAATAACTACCAAAATTTAGTTTTTTATTATTTTATATTTTAATTTTAACTATTATTTTTTAGTTTCCTACATTCTCACAAAATTTATTTCAATTGCTGTTTCAACTACCCATGTCCTACTAGTTATTTTTTCAATCTACAAAACCCACTTTAAATTCATTTTTAAAATAGCAACCACCAAATATATAATTATAAAAAAAATAAAAAAACCTTTCCCTCCTTTTCTTCTCTCTCTTAAAATCTTGCATTAAGTAAAAAGAGAAAAAAGGGGAAATCAAATATTGCCATTTATGGGAATTGGTATATCATAAATTGTAAAAAATAGTTTTATTGTATTTTTGCACATGCAGCATGGGCAGACATCGACTATTATATTTATAGTTAAGTTTCTATCTTTATGCATTTTACTAAAACTAATTGTAACACCTCGTCTTCTAAGTGTCTGGTTAAAAATTTTTCTTAACTTTTCATACCTGAAGATGATATGTTACTACCATCTCTAAGTTATAGATAAGGCAAAACCTATAATCCACCTATCATTCAACCACATGGAACTCCTATTCACAAAACTCTTCTTAATCCATATAACAAACAACAGTGGGAATCTTTACATCAGTAAGCTATACTCAAAGTATCATAACTGTAAAATCTCATACAATACATAGCTCCCATTAAGATATCTTTATATTATACAATTTCATCAAAAGAGCTACATATCACTTTTATAATCTCCTGTTGAAGCCTTTACAACATAACTTGACATTCTTTTAGTGGAGTTTCTTCTTAATGCTTGAATTCAAGTTTCTAACTATTTGCCCCTTAAAGAAAGTTGGACCTCTTAAGAGTACTAAAGTCTTCTTACTTCCATAGTGTGAGATCTAGTTTAACTTCTTTCCTAACTTAAAGATAAGACAACTTTTCCCCTCAGCTTACTGTAACTTGAGTGAGAGTACATAGATAGATAACAATACAAGAACAATCATAGCATAAATACTCAAAAAATTCATCAATTCAATTACAATACACCTTACTACAACCAAGCAATGAAAATGTAGCAAACACATGTCATGCTAATGCACGTGATATGCATCAATATCAATATACTAGCCTAACCTTAGCCTTAGACATCTGGGTAGTCAACGTTGTTATACATATGAATTATCTAATTCAAAAACCTAGAAAAGTGTTTTAACAAACTTAACCTAGTTAAAACTATGCAATTCTATATGTTCAAAAGATAGTCTTGTAAACTAAGATGTTTGCATTATAAAATCAAGCTTTCAAAAAAACTAAACTGTTTCCTCAAAAAAATCAAGGTTCTCAAAATAAAGCTTAACCAAGAAAAATCCCAATTTTTAGAAAACTTAGCTCATAAATTCCTTTTGTACCATGCCATAAATGCATCAACTGCATTCTAAGAAAGACCAAGTAACTATCACTCAACACAAGCAAGCTTACTCATCTATTTATTAACTAAGCATTTACTCTATTCTATTTATGTTTCCATATCTAAAACCTCAGTATCAGGTTCACTTAAGTGAATAGGTTATGAGGTAAGGCTAGTAGTTAGTATCTAGTTTATTGTCTAAGTTAATATAAATCCACATCATCAATTATACCAAGCAATAGCATAACTGAAGTCATCACAGTTAATAATTGAGCATGACTCATCCAACAAAATATATAGAAGAGTTCAAAAAGCATTTCACAACTCACCAATAACATGTCACATTCATACACACAAGATAAACCAATTCAACCACTATTAAATAAGTTATGATTAGATAAAATCTAATCTAAAACATAAGAAATCCACTTAGCTAGGCCATTTCACAAATTCCTAAGGCTTACTCTTGCATTTGAAGCTCTTCCTAAGCTTGCTTCACCTAAATAAAATGTACACAACACCCAAGTCAATACAAGTCAAGCACAAGCAAGATTACTAACTTATTTACACTTAAGGTGTAGCTCTTGAAGTTATGTTTTTATAAACAAATTTTTTCTAGGATATTTTCTAACCCAATTTTTGACTTACCTTCTTTATAAAAGGTTCTTTAAATGTACCTTATGACACAATTTCTGACCATCCTTATCGCTATCTATGTACTATTATATTTCATATCTTTATTATACAATTTTAATCCCAAAGTGAGATATTACAATAAAACACTTGTGAAACATCCTCTTTCTATAGTACTATTAGTATATGACCCAAATTTATTATATAGCTAAACTCATATAGAAGTTATAAGATGTTATCTCAAAAATACATACATACATACATATTTATATACAAAATCAATCGACCCTCTATGTCAACTTTTGACCTAGGTTTTGCACATTATGTTATTTCATATTTTCACTTACCTAACGTTATGACTCACATTTTAACCTGTATAAAACACTTCTTAAATCATTAAATTACCCGATTTCAACAACTCCTCGATTTTCATACTCTTACAGACTAATCCAATATTTCAAAACCAAATTACAAGTAAGATATAACACAAGCAAATCAAATTTACTTAAGGAAACATTATCCTCTTGCGCTTTTAGCTCATTACTCCATGTTAAACCAAAACTACCTAAAATTTAACTCCATAGGTTTTCAAAAATATTTATATAGCATTAAAGTAGATCCTTTTATGAACTTCTATACAAAAATTGGAAAAGAAGTTACATCATTTACTATTTTTAAAATATATTGCAAAATTCATTTTTAAGCCCAATTTCTTAAGGAACCTTATTTTCGCTTTGACTCTCAAAAATCTTGTTTAATATTTGAATTCTCCACACAACAATAGTTTAAAAAACCATGTTTCATAATTTTTGGAAAATATTTGTTATTTTTTGAATTTAATTGAAATCAAAGGCAAAATGAAAACTCAACAACATTGGGACTTTTAGCCACCAATGGTTGCCTTGGGTGTGTCAACCGACCAAGAAGGGATGTTTCCTATCAAGTAGTGGTTGTCATTTACTTCCAGGTTATGCTTAGTTCACTGAACCCGAAGTATTCCTGATTTACCTTATTTTCCTTTTAATTTTTCCTCGTACTAGTTCTTCTTCTTCTCCTAGTTTTTCTTATATTTCCTAAACCATATTCCTTCTCCTAACTTGCCAAATAGAAATCAACAAGTAGGAAAAACAAGGTTTTATAGTTTAAGGAAATTTTCTTCTTACATAACACATGCAACTTCATAATTTTTGCATAGTTCCTATCTACCTCACCCCCTTCTTTGACACACTTATCTTATGCTCTATCAAATAAGTGCCATGCTTATATCTACTAAAATTAATTTCCATAAAGTATTGAGTAATCTTTTTATTATTTTATCAATTTAGCTATTAGTTTTACTAAGTTATATTAATATATTATGGATTATAATTAATTGACGGTGCTCATGTTATACACCAAATATAGTCAAAATGTATGCTTATTTCCTAGATATTATTTAATGCCTTTTTATTTGTTTCCTTATCTAAACAATTTATCTCTAAAGGCTTGTTATTTATAGGAACTTAAATCATATGTTTCCGATAAATCAAACTACATCGACAAAACTACACTTTTGTTAAATGAAATATTTTATATAAGTTATTTTGGAAAATAAACTTTACTAGAACTCTTTTTTTAACTTTTATGACCTTATATTAAAAATTCATGTGATCCTAAGAATAATTTTTGAAACCCTAAATCTACTAATTTCGAGGAACTATGATTACTTTACATAATAGTACTTATGACTCATATTTCTCATGAGCACTTCATTCTCTTGCTTCTCAAATCATATTTTTTAAATTCTATGTTTATTAAGAATGTATCACCATTATGAGTCCTTGATAGTTGGTCAAAGACTAGGTCTCACATTCCACCCCTCTTATAAAAAGTTTTATTCTCGAAACTTTCATACACTTAAAGCAGTATAATTCTACTCTTACTATTGTGCTTTCGCTATATAACTCTAATTTTAACATCACATCACAATCATTGACTTTTATTAAGGGTGTATTTTCATTATACTTATGCAACACCACACTTTTTAGGATTTTCCTATATCAATTCTTGTTAAACCCGAATTAAAATAAAGTACAAAGGAGATCTTTAAAGTAGAGAGTTTTATATTAAGGACTTTTCAGTATTATGTTTGTTAGTAAGGGTATTATTGGTATAGGAAAAGATTGTATGAACTTAGTATAAAAGCCATACCTAAGGTTAGGGAAACCCTCTTTTCCTATTCTTTTTTTCACTCTCTCGTGCTGTTGTGCTGGGGTTTTTGCACGTGTTACAAAACAAGAAGGAGATCAATACATTCTAGTGATTATTGATCAACGGTAAGTGTTTGAAAACCCCTTTTCTTAGTAAGTTTTAATTAAAGAATGTTGAGAATATTGTTTTTTCACTAAGGCAATGTGGGAAAACGAATTTCTAGGGTCTAACTAAAGGGTTCTAATGATTCTTTGACAGTATAACTGCAATTAAAGGTGAATTGCTTTAAGGTAAGGTGGTTTGTGTTGTTTATATTAATTTCTAATGAAAAACTCTTAAGGATTTTCATTTTTCCGCATAGGACACTAAGAAACACGACCTTAAGACAACCCTATGCATGTCCTACAATTGCTAAGTAAGGGTAAATGCATTAGAATCATTCTACAATAGGTATGTTTTTGTTCTTGCAATCCATATTCGTTACTTTTCTACAAGTTATGTTTGATTAAATAGTTAGGATGAGAAGTTGGTTGTGAGGGTAATTTGTCTTGGGTTTTAGATGGATATGGTGAATTATGGATGTATATTAAGACATCTCTAAATTATTGTATGGAAGTCAATACAGGTGATAGGTGATGTTTAAGTATGTAGAGGCATGTAATATTAGATCCTAGATGCTTGACATATCGATAGAGTATATGGATACATAGCAAGCTATGATTTCCCAGGTTTTGAGGTGTTACATTTTTAGTGGTATCAGATCCATAGGTTTAAAATCAGAATCATAGATAGCTTAGGTTTGAACCATAATGGAAGTAAGTTGTAAATCAAAGTGATCTAATCTATTCATAATGTTAGTTGTGTAGTATGCAAGGTCGTGTTAAGATTGTGCTTGAAGTGGTTGTTTAATTAAGTTCTTAGTATTCCTTTACTTTCTCATACTTATAGTGCATCTAAGTTATTTGATTCTTTCCCTTGTAATCAACTTTCATGACTTGGTTCATGTGTTCTTTCTTGTAATATGCCTAGACATAATACTACCTCTAGCTCCTCTTTTCTTCCTTTAAGGTAGTAGGGATGCCAACCCAAACTTCATCCCTTTACTAAACCAAAATTAGGCTAAGACAAGTCCGCCTCCTCAAGGGTAGTGACCCCCACCACTAGCCCAAGGTTAACCTACCCTTAGATAGCCTCAAGCTTAGTAAATTCAGGGCCAAGACTAGACCTATCCTCCTTGGGACACGCTTACTTTAAACCTGACCCAACCGTAGAATGATTGGGGATAAGGTTTAGATATAGTGACTGCTGCTTAAGTTCTCCACTCAATGAATGCAATGATAGGGCTACTGGTATAGCAACAACAATAGATTCAAAAGGACATATAAGTGATTCGAGTAAATGCTAAGATATGGAGACAAGAAAGGTAGGCTGCCATAGATACTGGTACAAGTGGTTGTACTTGTAGGAGTACTTTTGATAGGTTTACGAAGATTGCTTTAGCTTTTTACCCTAAGCCAAATGACGTAGAGGAGTTCTTTGCTATGGTAGAAGTCCTAAATAATAGGAAGGTGACATATTTTACTTTCTTTTTGTAGGGTTCTATGACCTAATGGTAGGAGAGTGCTCCTAGAACCAATAGAAATGCAATCAGTCCTATCACTTGGGAAGAGTTCAAGCATTCTTTGACAAGTTCTTTGGCGACAGCATTAGAAAATAGATGGAGTTGACCTACTAAACCCTCTAGTAGAGTAATCACTTAGTATTAGACTATGAAGTAGAGTTGAACTGCCTAACCCACTTCCTTCTTAAGCCTATCAGAAGAGACAAGAGGTCATGCACCAAATGGTTTATCTTTGGGTTATAACCTAAGTTATAAGAGTGAATAACAGGTTTTAGAGGCAGTTATGCAAAGATAGTAGAATAGGTTAAGAGTGTTGAGTAGGGTATGAAGAGGAAAGAAGAGTTGATGGCTCATAGAAAGAGGAAGGCCTTAGGTAAGAGGCATATGCCAAGTTATGGAACACCAAAATAATTTAAGAGACATACCAAGTATTATGATAAGAGAAGGTGGTAAACCACCACTTGCACCACCTAAGTCAATGATATGGCCAACCTTAACGCCAGCTCATCTACACTTGCCAATGCTAACTAGGTGTACCTGTTGCTATGGACTCCATGAAGTTACAAATTGTAAGTAGACTTCAAGTACCTATTTCCTAGGTAGTAAGATTAGACATGTTAGTAGAGATTGCAAATAGCCAACTCTTTTGCACTAGGGCTTTTACTTTACATGTAGTTAGAGGAGGCATAGGGTAATAGATTGTAGAGAGGTAAGGAAACAACCTATGCAGACTACTTAGCCAACTACTACTCAAAACATAGCTAGAGTGGCTCGACCTTAGCCAAGACCTTGTTAAAGAGCACTAGCTAAGGTCTTTGCACTCCAGTAGTAAGCTTAGAGTCAAGAAACTTCTGAGAATAACACTCTTATAGGTATGTTCACTATTCTTAACAAAAGCATACATGTTTTATTCGATACTAGAGCTTATGGTTCTTGCATTATTGAATCATTAGCAAATGCTTGTATATTGTAAGCTATATGTTTGGACTCACCCTTGATTTTGAATACCCCTTTAGGGAGTAAAACTGTGTTGAATAGATTGTGTCAAAATGTAGAAATTGTAGCAAAAGGAAGGATCTTACTAGCTAACTTATTAGTGTTAGACATATCTGACTTTGATGTAATCTTAGGTATAGATTAGTTTGGTAGACACCATGCTACCATTGCTTGTCACAACATGGTGATCATGTTTAAGCCTTTAGGAGAAGTGCCTTTTTAACATCAGGTAGAAGGGTAGAGACCAATGAGTTGCATTGATTATGAGTTGTGGGGAAAGCCTACCTTAGCAATCTTAAGCACAAGGACTAGTGAAGAGTTGAAACTGGAACAAGTACCAGTGGTACATGACTTCTTATACGTCTTCCCTAACAATCTACTTGGTTTACCACCTAATAGAGAAATTGAGTTCAAGATAGACTTGGTACCAAACACGAGGCCCATTTCAAAGCTAGTGTATAGAATGGCGCCTACTGAACTTGTTGAGTTAAAGAATCAATTGCAAGAGCTACAAGATAAAGGTTTCATAAGGTCAAGTTCATCTTCTTAGGGAGCTTTGATTCTTTTTGTAAAGAAGAAAGATGGAAGTATGAGAATGTGTGTAGATTATAAGGACCTGAAGAAGGTGATAGTGAAGAACAAGTATTCGCTTCCTTAAATTGACAACCTATTCAATCAGTTGTAAAGGGCCTGAGTTTTCTCAAAGATAGATCTGAAACCAAGAGATGTCGAGATGATAACATTTAGAACTAGATGCAAGTTGTATGAGTTCCTAATCATGCTGTTTGAACTCACTAATGCGCTTCCTTTTAAGTGTTTGCTTAAAAATTTTTCTTAACTTTTAATACCTAAAGAAGGTTCGTTACTGCTATCCCTAAGTTAGGGATAAGGTAGAACCTATAATCCACTTATCATTCAACCACATGGAACTCCTGTTCCCAAAACTTTTCTCATTCTATATAACAAACAATAGTGAAAATCTTTACATTAGTAAGCTTACTCTAAGTATCACAACTATAGAATCTTACACAATACATATCTCTCATTAAGATATCTTTATCTTATATAATTTCATCAAAAGATCTGTGCATCACTTTTATAGTCTCCTATCGAAGCCTCTACAACATAACTTGACATTCTTCCTATAAAGCTCATTAGTGCTTGAATCTAAGTTTCCAACTATTTTCCCTTAAAGAAAGCCATACCTCTTAAGCGTACTAAAGTCCTCTTGCTTTCATGGTGTGAGATCTTATCTAACTTCTTTTCTAACCTGATGATAAGATAACTTATCCCCTCAACTTATTATAAGTTAAATGAGAGTAGATAGATAGATAACAATACAAGCATATTCATACTGTGAGCCCCGTAATTTTACATAGTTATTTGAATAAGTAATTTAAGACGATAGTGAACTTTATTTGAATAACCTAAAAAATTATGAGTAGACTCGAGATATTAGATGAGAACACCTATTGTCTTAGATATTAAAAATATAATAAAATAAGAATATAGCCAAAATAGTGAAAATTAAATGTAAGCCCCATAATTAGCAAATATGAATCGAGCAAGTAAATTTAAGGTATCGGTAAAACTAACTTGATAAACTTAGAAACTTACGAATAGGCTTGAGACATTAGACTAGAAGTCCTCGCAAACCCAGATATTAAAAATATAATAAAATAATAATAAAATGGCTAAAATAATATAATTTAATAATATTACATATTATTCGTTGTAATCGTATAAAATAGATTTCGTTAGTTCGTAAAATTTTAAAGAAAAATTATTTATGTAATAAAATTTATATGGGGCATAAAATAACATATATAATATATATGAACACGTCGTATATAATTTTTAAGTATGTGCATACACTTGTATTTAACTAAAATAGCCTAATATATGCGTTTAAAGCTAAAATACTTATGAAATCATTAAAAAATATAAAAAATATTCATGGGCAGCTAAGAATTTAGTTTTAAGGCATGTGTAATCACTAGGACAGGTGTGGCATCATAGGGAAATAGGATCATGCAAGATTTAAGAAGGATATGCTTAGAGGAGAGAGAAAAAAATTCCATTGCATAAAGAAATTAATCTTAGAAACACAGAAAACCTCTCAACTAGATAACATATGTAAGTTAGGGTTTATGAAAATTGGATGTTGGATTTGGGGAATTAAAGAAGGAAAATAGGAAAATATTATACAATTAAAGTATAATTTGAGCAATTAAGAGTACATCGGCTTGAGGAGTTGCTAGAGTATGACCACAACCACCACCAAGAGCCATAACCACTGCCTAATGCAGCTAACAAGGGGGGAGCAACTGCTGGTGGCTGAACTCCAATTTTTAATAGGTGTCCATTCTTGTACAATTTTGTAAAAATTATTAAAAATATTAAATATTCCTAGAAAATTATGGAAAAAATCATTCTTACATATTTTTGTGTATAAAATCTAAGAAAAATATCAATTTGTATAAATTTAATAGCTAATATATACATCCTTAAGAAATAGAAGAAATTAAACGATTTTCGAAGTTGAAATAATTTAGGCAAATGATATAGTTTCTATCTCAAATTTTTTCTACAAACTATCCTAAGTGAATACTAAATTACTATGTTAAATTTTTTCATGATACTATTTTTCATATTTTTATTTGATTGTTGAGTCTAAAATTATGCCTAAAATAGTGAATTTTAGTTGAAATAAGGTGTTTCATTTAATAATCCCACTTAGAAATTGATTTTTGAATCATATTTGGAGTATGTATAATTGTTCTGGAGTGATTGGGATTGGATGAGAAAGTGAGAAGTTATGGGAAGCAAAAGTTGACCTTAAATAGTAAAAAGTAATATTTGACTATTTTGTTAAATTTGAAACAATTGATGAATGGTGATTTAATGAATGAAGTTATGCGAAGTGATTAGACTGAGGAAGGTTTATGTGAAATGTTATTGCTATTTTCCATTTGATTCTATAGTTATAACTTAAAAGGAAGTTACTAAATTAACTAAATTTAGGACTTTAGTTGAGAGTAGAGGATGATTTAAAGGATTCTAAGGATGAATAATGCACTAAATTGATATTCAGAGAGTAGGTTAAAGGCAAAAATTATTAAGTAAATATGAAAACATGGGAAGTAAAGGATTAGTCAGAGGATGGTGTTATTAAAACTTCTATGGATAACTAGGTTAGAGGGTAGCTTAGATGATGTTGTAACAAGGGCTTATCTTAGAAGAATTTAGAGGATGTCTCAAAGGACAAAATCAATATAATAAATAACCCTTAAATAGCTTAGAGGGAAACTCAAAGGTTTTTTGGACTAAAGGGAATTACTATAAATACACTTAAAACAAAACTCAAAAAAATTTGGACTAAATAAAACTATTACAAAACTACTCAGAACTTAACTTAGAAGATTTTGATTAAAGAAAACCACAATAAGTCCACTTAGATAATAGCTCAGAGGATTCGGCTAATTAGGAAGATTCATAAAAATCATTAATTGTTCAAGAAATCATGATTTTTAAGTGAAATTAACTTATAAAATTTAAGATTAAACAACCAAAAACATATAAAACAAACTACTAACTAATGAATCAAAGCTTGAAAACTAATATATTCTATATTTTAGGGATGCTTAAAGATTAAGGAGACAACGGTTAGGAGTAAAGTACCATAAGTGCAAGTAAGTGGGATCAGTACTCCACCGTAATTTGAAGAATTATTAAGAATACTTGGAGGCTTTAGTATGTGTCTTACTTATGAGTGTAAGCTAGTAACTTGTGTGGATGTGTGCTTAAATATTGTATTGATGTTGTAGAGTGTTGGATTGCATATATATTGGTTGCTTTATGATGTAGTTTGCTTTGAATTACTTGAAATTGCTTAATCACCTTAAGAGGTAAACTAATTCAAACCTAACCTAACTTTTAATCAGACTTACATCACAACCTATTAAGGGAAAACGATTAGGAAGTTTGGGCTAAATACGGACCCTTTGATGAGGATAGCAGAAATAGCCATTTTTTTACCCTTAGTCGAACTAAATGATAAGAAAGAAGACTACAGCAAGGTTTGAGACCGTGGTTCGAAGGTAGTCTCAAGCAAAGCATATTTCTTTATTGCACAAGCCTCGATTTGGTTTTGGTTCACAAAGTGTGCAGTGTGAAGCTCCTTGAAAACCATATTAAAGCGGGTGCAATTTCTCTAACTCAACAATGACTAGTTAACATTGTGCGATGATATTTGCTTGAACATGTATAATATCTAAATAATCTTGCTTGAAAACCCTGGTTACTTGATGGCTAATATGTACTATTGTCTCTGTTCCACTTATTAAGTAAGTTATTGCTCACTCTCTTATAGTTGTTTTGTAGGTTATCCAGTAGATTCACTAATATTGCACCAAGTCCTAAGAAGACTAAGGAATAAGGTTGGGGAGAAAGATTTAAGGCTAGTGAGTTATGCTCTTAATTATTTGCTGAAACTGCTAACTATAGATACTCAATTTTTACCTTTTTTATTTTATTTTAATAAGATAAGGGTTCCTAAATCCAAGAAAAAGAAAAAAAAAAGAAAGAAAATCTAAAAAAAATAAGAAATTTAGAAAAAATTAAAGGTTTAGAAAAATAAAAAAAAAGTAGAAAAAAAGGAAAAAACATAAAAAAAAAAAGAAATCTAGAAAAATATCAAAAAATAGGAAATTTAGAAAATTGAAAAGTCACAAAAATAGAAAAATTGGAAATAGAAGATTTAGGGAATTTGGAAAAAAAATAATTGAATAGGATAGAATTTTTAATTTTAAATAAGTTTAAAAATGAGACCATTGGGCTTAAGCTTAAATTTCAATTTAGCTTAAGTTGACCTAGTTTATATATATAATTTAATTGCATATATAAACAAGGTATAGGCCAATGACCTAATGGATAAATACATGGACATAATATTGGGTCTAAGCATGAGGTTATGGGTTTGAATCTTGGCGAAGGTATAAAAGGCTTTTATTACTTTTTCAGATAACACATTGTCACGTTAAGAACAATCACGTATCAGGATTTCATTGTGCCACATGTCTTGACACATTATGCTGATATAGGTGCCATGTGGTATGCCATATTAGTTGGTACGTGTTGTGTAAGGGTACGTGTCAACATCGAGCTGGACATTGTAGCTAACGTAGCGCTACATCAGCCCCTTTTTCTCTCCCTTTCTCTCTTTCTTGCAATTTCCTCTACTTCCCCAACAAAATAAACCCAACCCCTTCACTTTGGATCTAATTTCAACACAAATTCCACACACGAACACATGGTTTCTTGATTTGATTTTGTTCACCACATGGCCTACTTTGAATAAAACCTAAGAAAGCATCCAAATTCTTAGTTTAATACAATTGAAATTGAATCAAAAATTGGAAAAAAGTGTAAATGCAAGCTTAATTTATGTTCAAATTCCTAGCTTTCTAAGCATGTCTAAGCATCGAACGGTATAAAAAGAGGCTATAAGACTTCGTTTAATCGAACACAATCACTCACGAGCTTCACAAAACACTCACAAACTCTCTATCTCTTTTCTCGATCACACCCACTAAACTCTCTCTCTCTCTCTACTCAATTCTAAGCTGCACCATTACCCTAGCTAGATTACCTACAGCATAAGCTTTTCAACCCAACCACCCTCATCCTTAGCCGTAGCCACAAATTACATTACCAATCCCCATTGTCAAAACCCTAACCACCACTCCTCCTCCACTTCAAAACCACCACATTGGGTGGTTCTCAAGCTTTGTCAACACTACTGTCGAGCTCATAGTACCCCAAAACCTAACACTACACCCCAATCTCACATCCAGTAGCCTCTACTACGAGCAGCCTAACTCTGCCACTACCCTCTACTTCGACGACCGCCCATTCCACCTCCATTAGCTAAGCCATCTATTCTACCCTACTAAACCCTGATAAATGGCACATGAAAATCTCTTCATCCTCTCAAATTGCTGCCTAAATTACTTGGAATCACCCTACCATGCTATTGTTGAAGGAGAAATTGAAAATGACCTGAACCCAATCCAAGATTTAAACACTGACCTAAGTCCGACCCGTGTATCGTTCTAACCCAAACCCAAGATCTACATGCCCTGCTTTGCCATCCGATTTGGCCTTATTCATTTGTGTTATTTTGTTTTGCTTTTTCATTTTTTTTTAAATTTATTTATTTATTTATGTAAATGTAAATTGTAATGTAAAAGTAAAAGAAAGAAAGAGGAAAAAAGAAAAAGAAAAGAAAAAAGTAGTTTATTTATTTATTTATATTTTAGTCTAATAGATAAAATAGAATAAAATAAATAAATAAGATAAAAATAAACGATAATTCATTAGGTAAGTGAATAAAAAAAATTTTTTCTTATCACTTGGAAAAGGGTTTTTTTCCAAAAATAAAACAAAAATAAATGAACCCTTACCAAATTAGGACATTTTAGAATTTTTCCAAAAAAATAAAATTTCTTATTTAAGACCTTTTGTAGAAATTTTCTTAAATAAACCAAATTGAATTAAAAATGTAAATTCAATGCATTTTAAAAAATTAAAATCAACTCCCCCACTTAAAATTTTCATCAAAAAAACCATGTACATTTAATCATAAATAGTGAGTATATAGACACTAATAAGGTAACAGTAAAAAATAAAAAACCTAATTTTTGTTTTTCTTTTTTTTTAGTTTTGGTTACTTAAGTTATCTAATTAGAGTAACTAATAATTGAGTTTTGTTTTATGGAATTGAAAGGAGATTTTTAAGGTTAAAATTAAATTTGGAAAGTTAATGGTACCCATAAGGGTTTAAAAAACCTAACCCTCAAATCCAGATCTCTAGTTTTTAAAACTGTTTTTTTTTTATATATATATATATTTGGTTTAATCAATAGACCAGTAGCTAATTTATAACCAATTAATCTAATTGGTTATAACTTAGCCCTTTTTTTTTCCGATTTCAATTAGGTAACAAATTCAAGGTATTTTTAAAATAAAGACTGATTTTCTTTAAACCTTAGCTGATAGTCAATATTAAACGGGTAGAGTTTAGTACTAATCGGTTTAAAAGAGACATAATTTATAAAAAAACTAAGAGGTGAAAAACTAGGCTCGTCATTAACTTATATGGAAACTAATAGGGTCTTTATTAATAACCCTCTAGTTTTCAATTATAGATACTGTTACTATACTCTGTTAACCAATTATCTTTTAGAAACCCTATTATTAATCACTCTATTTCCTCAACTCAATTGGCTTTTAGAACTTTTTATTAAAATTGAGATTTTATGCTTTAAATGATTTGTAAAGCGTAATTTTCTTGATTATTTAAGCCACAAGTTTATTTTCTAGAGTTATTTGAAAAATTATATCACAAGTTGATATCTATTAAACTTGGAATTGGTAAAAAACTTGGAATTAGATGGCTTGAAGTAGGGAAGTGGTAAATGCTTTGTGTAAGTTATACCTACGTTAGTAGTGAAGTAACTAGCTTTTAGTTTAAGTTGGTTTATATGGCAGGATTATTACAACTCTTTGATTTAAGGCATGACACATATCATAAATACTTAAGCAATTCATCAATTCAATCACAATACACTTAAGTACAACCAAGCAATGCAAATGTAGCAAATGCTTGCCATGATAACACACATAGCATGCATCGATACTGATACACTAGCCTAGCTCTAGCCTTAGACATTTGGGTAGTCGACATTGTTGGGCATTTGAATTATCTAATTTAGGAACATAGAAAAGAGTTTTAACAAACTTAACTAAGCTAAAACTATGCAATGCTATATGCTTGAAAAGCAGTCTTTAAACTAAGATATTTGCAATACAAAATCAAGCTTTCAAAAAACTAAATTATTTGCTCAACAAAACCCAGGTTCTCAAAATAAAGCTTAACTAAACAAAATCCCAATTTTTGGAAACTTGATCTGTAAGTTCTTTTCATACCATGCTATGAATACATCTACCGCATTTTAAGAAAGACAAGCAACTATCACATAACAAAAGTAAGCTTACTCATCTATTTATTAGCTAAGATTTTACTTTATTCCATTTACGTTTCCATCTCTAAAACCTCAATGTTGAGTTCGCTTAGGTGAACATTTTATGAGGTAGGACTAGTAGTTAGTACCTAATTTCATGTCCAAGTCAGTAATATCCACATCATTAATTATACCAAGTAATAACACAACTGAAGTCATCACAGTCAACAATCGAGCATGACTCATCTAACAAAGTATACAAAAGAGTTTAGAAAGCATTTCATTCTCTCCAATTAACATGCCACATTCACATACACAAGATAAACCAATTCAACTACAATTAGATAAGTTATGAGTAGAGAAAATCTACTCTAGCACATAAGAAATCCACCTACCTGGGTTACTTAACAAATTCCCTTACTCTGACATTTAAAGCTCTTCTTAAGCCTACTTCACCTAAACAAAATGTATATGGCACCTTAGTCAATATAGGTCAGGCACAAGTAAGATTACTAACTTACTTATATTTGAGGTCTAAGTCTTGAAGTTATTCTTTTACAAACAATTTTTGTCTAGGATACTTTATGATACAATTTTTGACTTACCTTCTTTATTAAAAGTTCTTCTAGTGTACCTTCTAACACAGTTTCTAACCATCTTGATTGTTATCTATATACTATTATATTTCACATCTTTATTACACCATTTTAATTTGAATTTGAGATATTATAATAAAACACTTGTGAAACATCCTCTTTCTACATTACTATTAGTATATGACCCAAATTTACTATATGGCTAAACTCATATAGAATTTATAAGAAGTTATTTCAAAAATACATATATGTATGTAAAATCAACCAACCCTCTACTTCAACTTCTAACCTAGGTTTTGCACAGTAAGTTATTTCATATTTTCACCTACCTAACGTTTTGACTTACATTTTAACTCATATAAAATGCTTCCCAAATCATTAAATCCCTCAATTTTAACAACAAAACCCTATTTCCACACTCTTATAAACTAATCCAATATTCCAAAACCCAATTATTACAGGATATAACATATGCAAAACAAATTTACTTAAGGAAGCATTATCCTTATATACTTCTAGCTCATTACTCCATGTTAAAAAAAATTACCCAAAATCCAATTTCATAGTTTTTCAAAAATCTTTACATAGCATTAAAGTAGACCCTTTTATGAACTTGTATACAAAAATTTGAGTTGAAACTAAATTATTTATTGTTTTTAAAATTTATTGCAAAATTCGTTTTTAAGCTTAATTTTTTAAGGAACCCATATTTTTGCTTTGAATCTAAAAAATTTGGTTTAATGTTTGAATTCTTCACATAAAAATACTTGAAAAAACTAAATTTCATAATTTTTGAAAAACATTTACTTTTTTTAGAATTTAATCGAAATTAGAGGCAAAATGTAAACTTAGCAGCATTGGGACTTTTGGCCACTAGTAGCTGCCTTAGGTATGTCTAGTAGCCTAGAAGGGATGTTTCCTATTAGGTAGTGGTCATCATTCACATCTAAGTTATGCCTATATCACCGAATTGAAATAATCTGGATTTGCCTTATTTTGCTTTTAATTTTTCCTCAGTCTAGTTCTTCTTCTTCTCTTAGTTTTTCTTATATTTCTTGAACCATATCCTTCTCCTAATTTGCAAAAAGAAACTAGCAAGCAAGAAAGACAAGATTTTTTAGTTTAAGGAAATTTTCTTCTAGCATAACACATGATAACTTTATAATTTTTACATGGTTCCTATTTACCCCTTTTTTGACACACTTATCTTATGCTTTTATCAGCTAAGTGCCATGTCTACATCTAGCAAAATTGACTCCTATATTGTATTGAGTAATCCTTTTATTATTTTATAAATTTAACTATCAGTTTTACTAAGTTATATTAATATATTATGGATTACAATTAATTATGGGTGCTCATGTTGTACACCAAGTATATTTAATATGTATACATATTTTCTAATATTATTTAATGCCTCTTTATTCGTTATCCTATCCAAATAATTTATCTTTAAAGGCTTATTATTTATAGGAACTCAAGTCATACGTTTTCGATAAATTAAACCACATCGATGAAACCATACTTTTGTTAGTAGAACTCTTCTTTTAACTTCAATGAACTTATGTAAAAAATTCATTTGATTTTGAGAATAGTTTTTAAAACTCTAAATCTACCAATTTCGTACTACTATGATTACTTTATATAATAGTACTCGTAACTCATATTTCTCATGTGTACTTTATTTTTTTTGTTTTCTAAGTCATATTTTCTAAGTTTCATGTTTATTAGGAATGCACCATAATTCTGAATTCTTGATAGTTGGTTGAAAATTAAGGTCTCATATTAATTTTCAAGAGACTATTAGGGTCTAACAATGTAGTGGATAATTTTAACTGTATAAGTAGTTTAACAATTGCATAAATTAAATTTAAATTAACAAAGACACCAAAGTGGGACTTTTACCTAATTTCTATGATATTGAAGCCCTTAAAGTACTTTGATGTCTTACATGTGTTTACAATATCCTCTTTTTATACATAATTTCCACATAAGTTATCCCTCATTTCATGCTTAATCAGCAATTTGCTCCCCTTACCTAAAATTTTTTAAAATAACTTCTCATGTCCACTTTTTTCTTCCTTCTATCTTTAATGCATAAAATTAATTGGTTACTAATTATAAACCCTAGAAAATCGATAGTCTGAACCCTAATTCAAGTCCAAGTGTCCTAAACTGTGAAATAAGTCGATAAGACTAGTAACAATAAAAGATTATGAAATTTAATAAATCGAATATAACACTGATAATAAAACCTTAGAAATTGATCGAAACCCTAAATCGCGTACTAAAACCCTAAGACTAATTTATATACCATTAATAAAAATTGAATCTGAATTTATTCGAAACCCTAAAATTCTAACTATAAGCCTATAAAATAATTAAATATTACTCAATAGTGATATAATTATAGTCGATTGCGGTTATCGACTAAATCGCTTATTCGTATAAAATTTTAACGAATCGCTACAATAACTTATAAAAATTATAATTATAACTGGTACCAATTAAATTGATAAATTTTCACAAAATTTCAAAATTAATTTATGATGAGTTTTGTTATAATTTATATGTTTAGAAAAATTATATATATTTATTTTTAACTTTTATTTTCTTCCTTTTTCTTTCTTTTTTTTTTTCTCTTTTCTCTCTTCCTTTAATTTTCACGTTGAAACTCCAGCAAATTCCTAGCAGCCCACATGAGAAATTTGAATTACAGGTGTTGGCTTTAAGGAAGAGGATAAATTAGATATGATGACTTTGTCCCATCCTCATTAATGTAAAGATTAGGATAATATTTTATCTTCTTTTCTCCCTAAAAATTACTAATCACATAGGAGAGAAGGAGGAAGAAAAATCTAGAAAAAAAAAATTGAACAAACCAAATCGAAAGAAGAAGAAAAAAATCTTGGAAGTTAAAAAATATGAAGAGGAAAACTAAGAAGAAAGAAGAAGAAGAAGAAGAAGAAGGAGGAGGAGGAGGAGGAAAAGAAGAAGAAAAAAATAAAAAATAAATAGGTAAGTAAAAGTATTTTAGTAGTATATATGTATATTATATAGTATGTATATGTATGTATGTAATATTTGTATTGTATTTTAGTAAATATTACATTACCAATACATGTATGTATGCAAAAGTAATTAAATTAAAATATATATGTATGTATAAAGACATGTATGTAGACATGTATGTACATAGGTATAATATATGGTAGGTATATGTAGTATGTATCCATAAGATTATATATAATATGTATTAAGTATTTTTTTTTACAAAATAACTATAGATATACACATACATATGTACACATGAAATACTTATTGATGTATATATATATACAAATTTATTTTCATATGTATACATAGGAATATGTGGTCATATAGTATATATGTAGTTATATATTCATATATACACAATCTACATATGGCATATATATATATATATATATAACATATATCATATATATTGTATACCGAATATTAAGTAAGTTAGTATATATAATATAATAATATTTACTAAATAAAATAAATTCATATATATATATTACCATAACTTAGGAATTACTCATTAAGTAAATTATAAAATTTATCAAATATAGTATAAGTTTATATATATATATATATATATATGTGTGTGTGTGTGTGTGTGTGTGTGTGCGTGTGTGTGTATGTGTGTATCGTGAAATATAAATGAGTAATAAGAAAATAATGAATAATAAAAATAATAATAATTATAATGAGACTAAAATCTCAAAAATAGGAAAAGTATGCTTAAAATAATAAAAATATCAATTATATGACTTAAATAATTATTAAATCATGAATATATTAAGAAAAAACTAAAATTAATATTTTATATTTTTTAAACAAAAATAATGAATTTTGTGATATTTTTATATCACAATTCAAACTATGAGTCATAATGTCCAAAATGGACCTTGCTACGAGAAAATACACTTGAAAACGATCAAAATAGACTATAAGTTCATAACGATCCGAGCTAAAATGAAAAAGTTATATGTGATTCGATAAAAAGCTCAAATCGACAATTTTGCATAACTAGGTGAAGTAAACCTTACAAATTACAATAGTAGTTTAGCATTAAAATTCCCAAACTTACAAATTTTTATTATCAGGTGATTTTAATATTGACCTTAAACTGCCACCAGATTACTACGACCCTTGAATCGACTATGGCTGAGTGAGTTTTTCCTAATGATTCTATACTTGTTTGTGTTTTTAGTTAGTGAATATAAGTTATGATCGATAAATAAACGTATATGGGGTTGGGTTATGCTTGTGTATGATAATTGTTGTTAATGATGAATTTACTTTAAATTACAATAATGTATTGATTGTTGCATAGTAGATTCACTAAGAATTAATTATTTGTAACTTGGAATGATCACTGAATAAATAAGACCTAATTTTATTTGACTAGAAAAGTTAACTTGAATCACGCATTATCATGCACCGCATAACTAATTCCAACTATTACATTACACGAAGGTAGCGAGAGGCCATTCATGGGTTAATTATTAATTGTTATAGATTTTGTATGGTACATACGTACGATATGACCTTACCTTGGCTCGTGGGATGACTAGGCGTTGGAGGTACCAACCGCCTAGTTA